>JASEVX010000001.1:53044250-53741518 GCA_031761405.1 Serripes groenlandicus
TTCCGAGTGATCCTCCGTGGCAGAACGCTTATTACACCATCGTTTGACATGATTTTGTAAAGAATGAACGTCACCAAACACGATACCACAATCGTCGCAAACGGGCATGTCTAGACTGTTATCAGACTCGAGGCTGGAATCACTCTTTATGTACTCCACAGGGGTGTCCCTTATAGTTTTCTTAACTGAATATCCTCGCTGATCATACGCTGGAGTATCACCTTATATACTTGTGTTCAGCTACTGATACATCTGTTCAAAAATGTTTGGTCTAAGTCGCATGTATTCGGGTGTAGAGGCTTGAAGATCAATAACGAGATGTCCATATGGCTTTTCTGTGGCGTTTCGATATACATTCATGAAACTGTGACTACTGGTAGGGTAGATCCGTCGTGCCAGTACAGAAATTTGATGTCTATCAACTGGGTTGTTAAACACAATTAAATATTTTGTATTAAGGCTGATATCTCGGCACGCTTTTCCTTGAGGAAAAACGTTCTGTGTCAGGGAAAATGACCGTCAAGTTTCTATGATGAGATCCTTTAGTAAAAAGATTAGCCACTCTTCATCCTTCCTTCGCCTCTCCATCAAATCATCTAATATGATGCAGTTCCGCACGTTTACGTCTAGATACATATCTTGTTCAAGACAGTCTGGAATACCCCTCACAAATTCAACGTTAGACAATTCTGTCTTGATTTCGTCGTATAATGGTTGATTTTGACTATAACACCAGATGATCCTCTGAGGTGGTGGTTTGATTGTATATCTGGCACAATATCATCTTAGTCAATACCGATTTACCACTTCCACTCGGTCCAGACAAAACGAGTGTACACGGATGTTTAAACTTAAATACGGGCGCTCCCGGGCGCTCCCAAATGCGCTCCGGGAGCTCCCAAATGCGCTCCGGGAGCTCCCAAATGCGCTCCGGGCGCTCCCAAATGCGCTCCGGGCGCTCCCAAATGCGCTCCGGGCGCTCCCAAATGCGCTCCGGGAGCTCCCAAATGCGCTCCGGGCGCTCCCAAATGCGCTCCGGGCGCTCCCTCATATTGTTGTACTCCTGGTGATATATTCCAGTATCTTTGGTCTGTATGTGAAGATGGTTCTTCAAAGTGTTTGTTTCTCTCATGTCTCATTAGATTGTATCTACTACAGAACGACCCGATCACACGTTGTACAGAAAATTGTACTCATCTTTTCAAAGTCGTGTGTTGCAGTTTATTGTGGATATCTCCCCTTTATAAACTTACAGGGCGCTCGGAGCGCATTTGGAGCTCAGGGGGAGCTCCCGGAGCGCATTTGGGAGCGCCTGTAAGTTTATAAGGGGAAGATATCCACAATAAACTGCAACACACGACTTTGAAAAGATGAGTACAATTTTCTGTACAACGTGTGATCGGTCGTTCTGTAGTAGATACAATCTAATGAGACATGAGAGAAACAAACACTTTGAAGAACCATCTTCACATACAGACCAAGATACTGGAATATATCACCAGGAGTACAACAATATGAGGGAGCGCCCGGAGCGCATTTGGAGCGCCCGGATGCGCATTTGGGAGCTCCGGAGCGCATTTGGAGCGCCGGAGCGCAATTTTGGGGAGCGCCCGGAGCGCATTTGGGAGCGCCCGGAGCGCATTTGGGAGCTCCCGGAGCGCATTTGGAGCTCCCGGAGCGCATTTGGGAGCGCCCGGAGCGCCCGTATTTAAGTTTAAACATCCGTGTACACTCGTTTTGTCTGGACCGAGTGGAAGTGGTAAATCGGTATTGACTAAGATGATATTGTGCCAAGATACAATCAAACCACCACCTCAGAGGATCTTCTGGTGTTATAGTCAAAATCAACCATTTATACGACGAAATCAAGACAGAATTGTCTAACGTTGAATTTGTGAGGGTATTCCAGACTGTCTTGAACAAGATATGTATCTAGACGTAAACGTGCGGAACTGCATCATATTAGATGATTTGATGGGAGAGGCGAAGAAGGATGAAAGAGTGGCTAATCTTTTTACTAAAGGATCTCATCATAGAAACTTGACGGTCATTTTCCTGACACAGAACGTTTTTCCTCAAGGAAAAGCGTGCCGAGATATCAGCCTTAATACAAAATATTTAATTGTGTTTAACAACCCAGTTGATAGACATCAAATTTCTGTACTGGCACGACGGATCTACCCTACCAGTAGTCACAGTTTCATGAATGTATATCGAAACGCCACAGAAAAGCCATATGGACATCTCGTTATTGATCTTCAAGCCTCTACACCCGAATACATGCGACTTAGACCAAACATTTTTGAACAGAATGTATCAGTAGCTGAACACAAGTATATAAGTGATACTCCAGCGTATGATCAGCGAGGATATTCAGTTAAGAAAACTATAAGGGACACCCCTGTGGAGTACATAAAGAGTGATTCCAGCCTCGAGTCTGATAACAGTCTAGACATGCCCGTTTGCGACGATTGTGGTATCGTGTTTGGTGACGTTCATTCTTTACAAAATCATGTCAAACGATGGTGTAATAAGCGTTCTGCCACGGAGGATCACTCGGAAACGCCTCCATTAAAACGGTGGATATCCTATGACCAGAGCGAAGAAGATGTAAAAGATAAAGACAGCGAAGAACACAAAGTGTTTGAAGTCATGTACCGTAAAGCTTCGAACAATAATGAAAAATCTTGGCGAAAAAAAGTGGAAAAGTATGAGCGAGATGGAATGTCCAATGACGAGGCCAAGAAAAAGGCAGACTCAAAAATAGTAGCGGAAGATACAACACATGTCTTACGTATGTATAGCCAACTGCTTCTCCACACATTCCAATTAGAACACGGAGTCATTCACCAACGTGTCATGGAAGATGTACACGAACTCGTGTCCGAGGGAATGATACTAGAACAGGCCATACAGTCGGCCATTAAGAAACACAGTTATTTAATAGAAGGTATAGTGAAGTCTGAGAACGACGACGTTAGCTATGGTGGTAGCGACGACAGTGATGGTGAAGACATGCTATAAGGGGAAGAAAGTTACAGCTAATAGCCAAAGATAAAACTATCACTCGCTGTGTACTTCACTTACGTCAACGATGGATAGAGTAGAAATGTGGACACGACATTTTCAACGGATGGCCGAAGGGAAGTTGAAACCTAATCATAAAGGACAATACGTCGTGGAAAAAATTCAGATGGGTGGGACGATGAAAGAACCCACCATTAACTTTGTGACACCCGTGACTCAAGCTGTTGAACTAGCCAAATCAGAGGTATCCAGTAAAAGACAACATACCATGATTGACAATGCGAAAAAGGGGTATCGAATACACGGACCACCGGGACTACGTGACTAAATTATCGGAAAGAAAATGCCGGGGGGAGCCCTAAATTAACCACGTTTACAACATAACGGAACGGTTGACAGTTATTCATAGACGTCATGGATGGAATATGAGACGAATTGACAATCATTTTTATCCCTTAATGAATCGTGATTTGTGAATACTGTGTTCAATAAATAGTGTTAGTTATTTTGATTATGCGAACTACAATACTTGATTATATAATAAAATTGTAGAAATTGTATTCATGTCTTTGTTTTTTCATTTACCCCTTGCGCTGCTTATTTAAAGTACAATGTCATGAAAACATTGATCGGATATCTTTCAACTTCGAATATACTCATATCTCAATGAGAGCTTTCGAATGATATACAAATTGTAAACATCGGTTCAGAACTAAGGAAGATATGACCATTGTAAAATATAATGACGACACTTCCGGTTTACAGACAGACCAAACTTCCGGTTTGACCTCCTCAATCGATAGAGTTTACGAAACCCTTTTCAACGAATCCAAACACGACTACATTCGGACAAGAAATAAAGGAGTTATCGGCATTTACGCATTAAGAAGCCTTTTGACGCACTTTGAAACAAACACATATTTAAAACGACGATAACTAGAGAACTAATATTCGTAGGACCATAATTTTTTCATATATGAAAAGGGTGCAACGAGATCTTTCCAATGGTATATCAAACTTGAGGATCGGGACAAGTTCATTTTGGGGATTTAAAAATCTCTCATATTACATAACTCGAAAACGGCTGAATATTTTCTCTACAACCCCGGGTTTAAATGAAAGCTTTTGGTGACCTCTATCATTTCGTAGCATAAAGAGAAAAAGTTAAAGCGTAAATAGTGAAATGAATTAGTAAAAACTGATTTGACGCTTTTAATGGGCTCCTTTTCCCGCTATATTTGAAATATGATCAATTTGGTAAAGTCGTGTATAACTTCACTGACACTTTTCAAGTGCAAATTCAAACATAATAATAACTTTCATCATGAAGGATAAACTTTTGAACAGCAGTAGCAGTGTAAAGGGTTATTCTCAGGCAAGTGTTAACGTGCAGATGTTCTTCAGACACTGTGGCGCCGTTTGGTTTAAAGCAGTCTATTCATCCATTGTCCACGTTTTCTTTGGCATTTCAATGCTATATTGTTCTCACACCTGTTGAGTTTCTGATGAAATATCCGATAGCGATGGTGAAATATCGAATCTAAAAATAAATTGGGACATGCGCATCGGTCATTTGAGATCTGGACGTTCTAGAGGTAAGACGTTAAATTTATTGCTTTACCATACATGTTTGACTGCGTGCTTCGACTCGACTATATGACATACAAAAGGGATATATCGTGTTTAGCATTTCAAAAGGTCTTTGTCCGTACTTCCGTCACCAAATGAACACAATCTGATGACTCTGATAATGGGTCAATGCTAACACACCTGAGAGCAATACGATGAGGGTTATGAGTTCGAAACTCTGTCAATATTCAGGTTTTGAAACCGCACTGTAAAGTGTTATTCTCAGACAAGTGTTAACACGTTCGTTGCAGATGTTCAGACGCAGACAGTATGGCGCCTTTAAATGAGATTAACTTTGTCATTTCAATGCTCTATTGTTGGTACACCTGGTCTGATGAAATATTCGATAGTGGTTGTGAAATATCGAAACTAAAAATAGATCGGGACCTCTGTCATCTGGACGCTCTAGAGGTAAGACGTTACATTTATTGCCATACATGTTTGACTATGTGCCGACTATACTAAAGGGATATATCGTGTCGTATGGATGTTTCAGTTTCCCGAAACAATGTAGCAAAGGGTAGGTCGAATTTCTCCGCCAGCTCCAACACTTTCTAAATATAGACCCATGATGTCATTCTAAATATAGAACTATTAGAAATATCTATTTATAGTAAATGACATATAATCTATTTATAGAACATGACACATAATCTATTTATAAAAATATGGTGAAATACCGAGTCTAAAAATAGAGCGGGATCTCTGTCATTTGAACTGTGGACGCTCTAGAGGTAAGACGTTAAATTTATTGCTTTACCCTACATGTTTGACTGCGTGCTTCGGCTCGACTATACGACATATTAAAGGGATATATCGTGTCGTATGGATGTCTCGTGTCAGGTTTCCCGAAACAATGTAGCAAAGGTTAGGTCGAATTTCCCCGCCATTATTTTCGAGGGTTCCAACAACATACCCGCTAGAATCTATTGGTAGAAGGCTAGAGACAAATCGTTGGTGGTCTCGCCCGAAGGGTGCTACCGAAACACTTGCTCCATTGTTAAAGCTTTCTAAATATAGACCCATGATGTCATTCTAAATATAGAACTAAAATGGACATGCGCAGTCATTGTATAACTACAAAATGGCGTCCTCACTCGTGTCAATCCTTATATGCAAATGAGATACTATAAATAGTAACTAGGTCAACAAAATGGCCGCCGATTACGTCATCTTTGTTTGTAGGCAAACCGGCGCCTATACTACTGCTAGAAAACCAACATTGTGGACTCTGCGTAAATTATCGACCCGGATCAACATAAGCATGCATGCCGCGCAGGCTTACCCGGATAGACACTTTTCGCATCCTGTGGATTTTCTGTTTCAGAAATCATTACTCTAAACCTCTATCCCTCTGAAATGGACTGCGCAGGCTGATCTGGGTCGATACATTACGCAAAGGCCATAATGTTGGTTTACTCGCGGGACGGCTCGTATGCACTTTCTACTCAGGGTCTTTGTTGTTCTCTATCAATTCAATGGACCCTCATAGAGTCTTCTAGTAAAGAGTGGAAGCACTTATCAGACTATTATACAGATTATTGGAATGCGTGTTTTTTATCTCAAACTAGACAATTAAAGAATGTCCGAAAGACCCAGTTATTCTACTTGGAAGTTCCAATCTTTATACGAATCGTGTGAAATGGTTTCATACTCAGTGCCCAATCTAGGATTCGAAAACGAAGGGGGAATTTTATTGAAAATTGGATTTTATGAGCAGATTGAGGAATATTTCCTTCTTTGTCTGTATAAAAAAAAAATCCCCATTCCATACACATCCGGAATCCGCTGTGGTCGAGTGGTTGGCGTCGGGGATTTCGAAACCGGGTGTCCCGGGTTCGATATCCAGTCGCGGCACTACGGTCATGGTGGAGTGCCCTTGGGCAAGGCACATTTTCTAGCCTAGTACTGGTTTGTTTACCCAGGTATCATGAATAATTAAATTTAATTGCGCGCTAAATGACCTTAGCTGTCGATGCGCCATAAAACAATATACATTCATTCCATACACATCCAGGGGGAACATTCAAAACATTGTGAGAATTAGCACGGTCCCCCCCCCCCCCCCCCCCCCCCCCCCCTCCTAGATTGGAGACTGATCATACTGTGCACTATAACTAATCATCGTCGGAACTGTAAGTTACTACTTAGTGTAACCGTTCATTGTTACATGCAAGTTTTAGTATTATAAATAATGAGACAAATATATATTTTATCAAATTAATAAACACTTGTTTTATATACACATATATTATCATAACTACCAAAATAATGACTCTCTTTTCGATATTGATGAACTAACGTATTGTATATTGCCGAAGAATGATAACTACTTAAGTTGTTATTACAAACGCGTGCCAAATCTTCATACGAAATATGTCAGTGAACCCCATTACTTACACTTACGTTCTCAAAGGCTAAATACACTTCAGCGAAGCCTCTGCAGTAACATACTGATGTCATTTGAAAGCATAGAGTGTTATAAAACACTTGCTTAATTTGACCGCGGCAATTATCTCCCCTCTAAATAAACCATTTCTGATTAATCATCAACGCTTTATATGGTCTGCCGTAAAATAAACCCTCGCCCAAATAAATACAACAAATATATAGCAGACGATTTGAAAACGTGTAGACTAATATAAGGAAACTCTATGTGAGGGAATGCGGGTTGATAACATTGTGGGAAAAGGAGAAATGGCTCATTATTTTTAAATGTCGTCTGTTGAAGAGGCGTCAAACGGAAGCTGTATGTGAGCTGAAAGGGTTGACCCTCGTTTGTCTCATTAACGTATTGCTGATATAGACATTAACTTTGTAGTTTAGGGACTGAGTCTAGTGTAAATGTGAGGCTTCTCGTCGGTATCGGACTGGATACACTGAATATGAAATATAAGGCCTTGCTTTGTCTGGGTGGTATCTGATTTCATCGCTCGGGCTTTTTTCGCTAACCCTTTCCCACATACAGGCGCATTCTGACACCTCTGCAGCAGACGACAAAACAAGCAATTTCTTCTTTTGCCACTAATGTTTTAAACTTGTTTCAGTAACTATAACTACATTTATAGATAATACCCATTTCTTTTTGCATAGATTGTTTCCAAGTCATCTGCTGCAGATTTGCTGTAAATGGGAAAGGGTTAACCCTTTCCCTCATTTAGACACTTTCTGACGCCTCTGCAGCAGACGGCTTTTTGAAAACATTGTGACAAAAGAAGAAATTGCTCAAAACGAGCAATTTCTCTTTTTGACACAATGTTTTCAACTCTTAGTTATAGGTTATCCATTCAAATATAGAGATTTTCCAATTTTTGACAAAATATGTTTAAAGTCGTCTGCTGCAGAATTGCTGTAAATGGGAAAGGGTTAAGGTCGCTCAGTGCTTTCTAACGTACCTCTTACAGAAAATATAGATTTATAACGAGTTTAATGTATTTCAATTTAACACCATTTTTATGGGGGAGGTTCGGGTCAACACGGTTCAAACTGAACCTGTTTCTCTTCTCAATACGTTGAGATCGCAATCTGCCCAACTTCCTGCTCGTAAAAACTGTCCTGAACATGGTCCGTTATAATACAGGCATATATCATATGTGTCTTCGAGTCGATGGTGTTTAACAACGCTTTTAACGGTATTCAGTTTCAGCACGGTTTGTCCACGATGCATCAGTCGCGCTGCTTCCTTACAATCCCAGAGCGCCAAGAAGTGCAGCCATTACTGTCATTGTTTTTTGTATTAAGATGGCTCATCTGTAAACTAAACGTAGTATGCCGCATCCTCGGTACCCAGGCTATTCATACAATATACGATACCCTGGGCAAATTGGCTGTAAAAATCTCGTACTCATGAATAATTTATGTGGTGAAATGCAGCCGCTTGATTGGCCGCATGGCACAAACCTCATGCGATACGGAAATAACAGTGTAGTTACGGAGGAAATCGTGGTACATGCTTTACGAAGTTTCGCTACCCAATTTGCCCAGGGTATCATATATGTTATGAATAGCCTGGGTACCGAGGATGACCGCTACCGAGACACACGCTATAACCACTGCACACTCTAATGTACACAACGGAGACAGTAGGAACACATGAGCCGTTCAATGACAAATCCAATATTATGGACTCGTAATGTATCGAGCCAGATCAGCCCGCGCAGGCCAATCCGGACCTACACATTCCGGCTTAGGGGGATAAATGTATAGAGTAATGATTCTTTAAACAGAAAATCTACAGGAGGCGAAACGTGTCTGTCCGGGTTAGCCTGTGCGGCATGCTTATGAGCTATGCTCCGGGTAAACCAGCAATGAGTTCAATAACAACCAGTGTAGATTCAGATCAATCAGCACATACACGGAGCTAAATGTACTGTTCGCCAATTAGTTACAGAATATTTCAAAAACATTCCACACGCGTAGACGGATCTCTATCTCTACTATTCATGCATACACTTGGGTTAAAAAATATATTATTATTTGTACTTTACCGTGATAGTCCATTGATTAACAGTAATAGTATTGTTGTCTTTGCAATAAGTTAGTTTCAAACTCTCTAAATAGCGAAATATATTCAATGTGTATGACTGGTTATCGTTAGAAATGTGCTATTACATAAAACATTGTGCCAATAGCTAATTATCTTTTCACTGATGCTTATAGATATAGGGTATCGTCCTAAATCACCGTATAACGTGATATAAGGTGTACTTCTCCTCATATCACGTTATACGGTGATTTAGGACGACATCCTATATCTATAAAATGCAAAATATGTTTAAGAAAGTCTATGTGCATTTTTTCTAACATTGAACTCGCAAAAAAACCATAAATCACACACATAATCAATATAGGTCATATTGTAAATTCAAATAATTTAAGCTTATATTCAATTTGTAAGGTCCAATTTTTCAGATTTTTCTATATAATCCGAAATGTGCTTTTCGACAAATTATAAATCTTGAAAACATCTTGGTTAAAATATGATCTTTGTAAATGAAAGCGTACTCAATGATTGAATAGGGTTGTATACATTGTTGCAAATGGAGTAATTGTTCATTAAGAGCAATTCCTCCTTTTGACACAATGTTTTCAAAAATCGTCTGCTGCATATGCGTCAATAAGCGTCTGCAGGTGGGAAAGGGTTAATTTGACATTTAATATATGTATATATCATATATATTTCAGAACTTAAATGATTACGTCAGACATTAAATCAAACCTCTGGAACTTTTATTATTTCTATAGAAGATACAATTCAAAGAATTAAACTTACGAAAACCAACTTGGGGCCAAAGTTCTCTCACATGTTTCTACACACCTATGACCATTTCATTTCATTTTGACAGTTACGAGGGTACTACCGTCCGTTTTTATGTGGCTTTGCGAACCCCCATATTTCATCACCATAACTTATATCTCATTATCTCATCTCTCTAACTACAAGGAATGTCTTTGATCGTAATAGATGAAGTCATTATTCCATTCTGTTGGGAGTAAAAACAAACAGAGGGAAATCTACAGAAATACCCACCTGTTCCATTTATCCAGTACGAGACATCGGCTCAAGTGCCGAGAAATAAATGTCTTCTAAATGTTGTCAGTTACCATCGAAATGAGTGTTTTATCTATGTTTTCATTTATTTGTTTTTATTGATTGATAGATTTTTTTATTTATTAATTTGTTTTATTCATTGATTTATTAATTGATATGTTTCATCTAGATCTCTTCTATATTTATGGATGTTTTTTGTTAGGACAAGAATTATATTTCGGTAGCCATGTCATTCGATCATTCTATAAATGTGTCAGTATGTGTAAGAAGGATGTCAGCTAATCCAATCATTGTCAAATTATCGGAAGTATGTTTAACGTTTCAATTACACAAACTAGACTGTAGGTGAAAATCCCATTATTGCGCGGGTGCATCAGCACCAGTGCATATATTGGTTGTGTTTAGAAGTACCACTGCTGCAATGGGCAATGGGCTTGCGCATGCGCCGTGTTAGTCGTCTAGGTCGCGATAGAAGATTAAGATTAGTGCACCAGTCTATTTATATGCGAGTAGTTTTTTTAAAATTAAAATGTAAATTAAAACCATAGTGTAACGTGTACGAAAAGGTCAACCACTCTACCAACGTCGCTATAAAAGCCGGCTTCTACAGCATGGCTGTAGAAGTGATATTTATATCCCCTTCCCGTTACATTTCTCCCTCTTTTCTTTTGACTTCGACCCGAAGTCACACAACTGACCACACTCAGTATACCAGAGCGGAGTCTTTGTAACATCACTGGGAACCACCGGGGTTTTAATAACAGGAAAATGGGAATATTTTCATAAATGCGAAGTTATTGTTCTAAGTTTTGCGATTTTAAGAATATATTAAAGGAATAAAAGGACGCGCATGCGCAGACAAATGTTTACAATAATTTGCGAGATCGAGGTCAACACGTTGCGAAAATGTATTTTTGTTTTCGTTTTACGTATTTAACTTAAAAAACTATTGATATATTTATATCATATATTTTAAAGCGGGTTTCGCGGGAATCAAACAGTATTTCTTAAGCCATAGCATGCTGATTCCCGCGCTAACATCGAATTGCTGCATATTGCAGCAACTCTTGTTGGTCATAGTATAGATGCCAGTGCGAATTCGTGGTTACTGTTTGTAGTCAAGGGTATAAGCATTCTATAATTTGTTACGATTCACGAATAAAAGTGAAAACCTGCGTGTAAGCCATAGCATGCTGATTCCCGCGCTAACATCGAATTGCTGCATATTGCAGCAACTCTTGTTGGTCATAGTATAGATGCCAGTGCGAATTCGTGGTTACTGTTTGTAGTCAAGGGTATAAGCATTCTATAATTTGTTACGATTCACGAATAAAAGTGAAAACCTGCGTGTAACATATATTGAAAAAAAAATACCCTCATTGTCATAGCTTATTACGTAGAAGAAGAAGAAAGAAAGAAAGAAGTCATTTATTATACTGACTTGTGCAAACGTTAACAAATACTTTAACCCTTTCCCTCATATAGACGCTTTCTGACTTCTCTGCAGCAGACGGCCTTTTGAAAACATAGTGACAAAAGAAGAAATTGCACAAAACGTGCAATTTCTCCTTTTGTCACAATGTTTTCCACTTATTGTCATAGGTTATCCATTCAATTATGGAGATTTTCTATGTTTTGACAAAATACGTTCAAAGTCGTCTGCTGCAGAATTGTCGTATGAGGGAAAGGGTTAAAGCAAAAATACAATATAATTATTCACATAAAACTGACGGGCATATACGTCTCCTGGACATAAATCATAACACAAGTATAATGAAATACATTCTCAAATATGTGTTTTACAAAATACAACACGGTGCTATCCGAAACGTGAGGCGAAATTGGTTATTTTGAAAAATGAAAATATTGAAGTGTAGTGCGAGCCTGTGTTTACGCACTTTCTGGCCATTGTACACAGTCCGCCTACAAAAGGCAACTTCTGACGGAATAGTTACAATCTAGCCCCTTTAATAAATATTATGACCAGTGATGTGGTACCGAAACAAAGATACAACGACAACCCTGTCTGTCCCGGCAGGTTTCTGTCCCGAGAAATACAACAATCCGGCAGACTATCGTTAGTACGGAGACTTACTCCCAAACAATTGATATCCCTTTCCCCCATACAGACTATCGTTAGTACGGAGACTTACTCCCAAACAATTGATATCCTTTTCCCCCATACAGACTATCGTTAGTACGGAGACTTACTCCCAAACAATTGATATCCCTTTCCCCCATACAGACTATCGTTAGTACGGAGACTTACTCCCAAACAATTGATATCCCTTTCCCCCATACAGACTATCGTTAGTACGGAGACTTACTCCCAAACAATTGATATCCCTTTCCCCCATACAGACTATCGTTAGTACGGAGACTTACTCCCAAACAATTGATATCCCTTTCCCCCATACAGACTATCGTTAGTACGGAGACTTACTCCCAAACAATTGATATCCTTTTCCCCCATACAGACTATCGTTAGTACGGAGACTTACTCCCAAACAATTGACATCCCTTTCCCACATACAGACTATTGTTAGGACGGAGACTTACTCCCAAACAATTGATATCCCTTTCCCCCATACAGACTATCGTTAGGACGGAGACTTACTCCCAAACAATTGATATCCTTTTCCCCCATACAGACTATTGTTAGTACTGAGACTTACTCCCAAACAATTGATATCCCTTTTCCCCATACAGACTATCGTTAGGACGGAGACTTACTCCCAAACAATTGATATCCCTTTTCCCCCTTACAGACGTATTCTGACGCCTATATTGCAGACGGGTTTTCAAAGAATTGTGACAGAAGGACAAATTGCTCAGTTTCACATTTTGTCGCAATGTCTTCAACTCAATTAAAAACTATCCTTACCTTTATAGGAATGTTCCTTATTTTTGCCTTAATGTTTTTCAAAGTCGTCTTTCAAGTCACTGTTGAGTCACATTTTGAATATAACTGACTTGACATGTGAAGGGGAAATTAACCTAGGTTCGAGTCACCATTAAATATGACTATTTTATTTTCAGATAAAATATGAAAAAAAATATAAAACTTTAAATGAAAATTTTAAAGCAAAACGGTTCACTCCCCAAACTACTTGAGATGACAATTTGAAAGCCACTGTCGTATCAGAGTTGATTTGTCTGTCGGTTAGTAGTTCACTTTCATACACTCACTCACGCCTTTACATTTTTTATTAGAATGTTTGATCTGCGTAAATACATATCAACCTGCACATCCATGTAATCTGATCCAGCTCCTCTTGTTTCGTTAGAAGTCATGTGATACCTCGTGTGACTAGCTGGCGATCAGTGTAGAGCCAGATCAAACTGTTCGGGTGCATATGATGAACCATCAATGTTGTTTCAAAACTCCTAAAGCTCGCTTTCACACACACACAGCAAATATATAACAGATGACTTTGAAATTATATAGACAAAACTATGAAAATGTCATAAATGAATAAGTATTGAAAAAAAGATGAACACATTTTGACAAGAGGAAAAATTGCTGATCATGCGGCTTTCAACAATTTTCCTGTTATACGAGTCATTCGACGTACTTTGTTTTTCGAACTTACATTAACGATCTGTAAGTTTGTCCTTGCAAAGACGTATACGTCATTGTATTAATCCCTTTACTTTTGTCAAAAGGAGTCGGAGAGATGGCCTTATTTTGAAAGTCTTAGATATAGCGACCACGTCTCGAACCTAGTTCTCTAGCTCTAGAGACATACGCTTTTACAACACCACCACCGAAGCAAAAACTGTACTTAAAAATAATTTGTTACTGAATAAAGGTGACAAATGTTTTTACTTGTACCATCTTTAACGATAATTTGCTTAACACCGGTAACAAATAGTTTACACTTTACCATCTTTAAAGATAATTTGTTAAACACAGTTGACAAATATTTTGAAGTTCAAATCTTAAAAGATAATTTATCAAACACACGTGAACAATATTTTCATTGTTACATTCTTTAATCTAATACTTGTCTTTTTCAAGCGCCCTGAAATACGACGGATGCAAACCATGTTGTCAATGAATTAAACATTAAGGTCTTTAGAATAACTTGCCCCCTTAATACGATTTTTTTCCATTTCTCAGTGTTTTATATTATTACTCAAAATAATATTTGTGCTTAATTTCGATTATTTACTGTTTTCACTTCAAAAGAACCTGTAGAAAATAAAATAATCATAAAATAAAGATAATAATCATATAAAGGTAATAATCATAAAATAAAGATAATGATTATAAAGTTAATAATCATAAAAGAAATATCAATGTAATTCTATTTTAACATTTATTCGAAATTCGTTCACAAATCAATATTAATAACTTATTGATATTTCCACGCGTTGGGTCAGATAGTTAAAACGTTGACAAATCAAGGCCTCAAGCAAAGTCACCGGGACATTGTAACTAACATGACAACGATACCGGGCTATAGCAATTTTAATCGTAGCCATATTTTAACAGGGTTTATCGGTAAGTCTTTCACAAACGATTTTTAATTTTTATCTAAGTGTGCCTCTCCATTACTAAAAGAAGAGAATGCCCCCGTGAAAGTTTTACACAAGTGTACCAATGTTCTTTGGTACGTGTTTCTAAATGAAACTTTCCGCATACGTAATACAAAGAATCACCGTTTCTGTAATTATTAAATATGTAAGGTATAACTCAATGCTATCAATTCAGTGAATGTTTTACACAAGTGTACCAATGTTCGTGTACGTGTTCAAGTGTACGTGTTTCTAAATGAAACTTTCCGCATACGAAATAAAAAGAATCACCGTTTCTGTAATTATTAAATATGTAAGGTATAACTCAATGCTATCAATTCAGTGAATAATTTTCTTTGGTACGTGTTTCTAAATGAAACTTTCCGCATACGTAATACAAAGAGTCACCGTTTCTGTAACAGTTACACCATGCTTAAATTAAATGATACGATTATTAAATATGTAAGGTATAACTCAATGCTATCAATTCAGTGAATAATTTTCTTTGGTACGTGTTTCTAGATGAAACTCTCCGCATACGTAATACAAAGAGTCACCGTTTCTGTAACAGTTACACCATGCTTAAATTAAATGATACGATTATTAAATATGTAAGGTATAACTCAATGCTATCAATTCAGTGAATAATTTTCTTTGGTACGTGTTTCTAAATGAAACTTTCCGCATACGTAATACAAAGAGTCACCGTTTCTGTAACAGTTACACCATGCTTAAATTAAATGATACGATTATTAAATATGTAAGGTATAACTCAATGCTATCAATTCAGTGAATAATTTTCTTTGGTACGTGTTTCTAAATGAAACTTTCCGCATACGTAATACAAAGAGTCACCGTTTCTGTAACAGTTACACCATGCTTAAATTAAATGATACGATTATTAAATATGTAAGGTATAACTCAATACTATCAATTCAGTGAATGTTTTACACAAGTGTACCAATTTTCTTTGGTACGTGTTTCTAGACGAAACTCTCCGCATACGTAATAAAAAGAAACACCGCTTCTGTAACAGCCTCACGATGCACACATTACATGATACAATGTTTCAATCGGTAAGGAAGGTATAACTCGATGCTATCAATTACACCGTTGATGTAACAATTACACCACGCTTAAATTAAATGATACCATTATTCAATATGTCCGGTATAACTCGATGCTATCAATTACACCGTTGATGTAACAATTACACCACGCTTAAATTAAATGATACCATTATTCAATATGTCCGGTATAACTCAATGCAATCAATTCATAATTAAAATTGACTTATAGACTGATTAATTAGAGATTGGCACCATTTTAACATTCTTTCTCGTTTTTAAACTGATAGATATGACAATGGGTATGCTTTTAATTATAATATATTTAATACCAAGCACTATTGGTTTAATAACGATTGTAAAACCGCTTAACGCAAGTTGGTAATTTTAATAGTGCTGCAAATGACATTTCTGAACAATCCTTAAAGACAATGAATAGTATTTTATTCTGTTTGCCCATATAATTTCTGAAATTGACAAGTTATGTATCAAGTTTTGCGAATATATACTTGGCATAAAACAACAAACAAAGGATGCTGCAGTACTAGGCGAACTAGGCAGATTTGCGTTATCTATTATATGCATTGAGTTTTGGTATACTTTCAGAACTAATCAAAATGCAATACTGCATGGTGTTTTCCTTCAGCAATGTTAATGTTCAAATAGCATCAACAATTTATAGTTGATTAAAGTAAAACGGCATTTAGATAGCTAAGGTGTGGGAAACTTATGGGTAGAAGAGAATGTATCTGCAGAAACAATAAAATGCATTAAACAGAGAATACGCGACAACTCTATCTAAAATTGGTATCCATTAATTGATACATCGCCAAAACACGATTATTATTGCAAATTAAAGACTACTTTTTAACTAGAAAAACATCTCCAACAAAGCAAAACAATTAACACCTTTTCGAATGTCTGGCCATAAATTAGCGAACCAAATAGACAGATACTTAGAAATCGAATAATATGTTACCGCAACATTATTGCACCCTTCTTTCATATTATAATTTATCTTTGTATTTTTGCATTTATAACATGCCTTAGACAAATGAATGTATTTTTGCGTCAATGGGCCATATGGTTTACGTGTATATACTTGTAAATGTACAATGTCACTTGTGCGCCGACTTGTTGAATATAATTGAGTTGAGTTGTGTTGTTATATTACGATGGCATGCATGTACACCTACCCACGTGCTTCCTGACTTTCTCGCACTATCATAACTTTGCAATACATCCTTTCCGGGTAGCTGACTGCTCAAACAATGGCATTCGTCAGTTTCTATTGGACCCTCAATAGTTGCAGCTTGTAGCATCCCAAAAGGGAAACTATAAATGTGTGCAGGGCCAACAACTCTTTAAAGGTCATGTAAGGTAAACGGTAAAAGACAAGACGTTCATTTTTAACCCTTTCCCACTTGCAGACGCAATTTGTTGCATCGACAGCAGACGATTTGTGTTTACATTGGAGCAAAAGGAGAAATAGCTCACCATGTTTTCTATATGTTTCCAAGTCGTCTGCTGTAGATTTGGTTTAAAGGTAAGCCAAAATCGGTATGTAGTGGCCATGGGTATTACAAGACAAATCACAATTTGTGCAACGTAATACAGATTAAAATATGATAATGTTATGACAGTTAGTCAACAAATTGATTGCTTTTAAAAAGATATCCCCTCGTCGACCGGCTATCCTTTGATCCAGATAACTTGTTAAAATTTGGGTCACATAAGTAGGACTTTAAGGCTCTCCCGCATGCGGATTTATTTTCACGCAAACGTAAACATTCGAAAACGTCGTGGCAAATAGATAACTGGCTTATAACAAGCAATACCGACATTGGCCACATTGTTTTCAACTCTGTTCAATTGGTATATACTTACGGTTCACTCAATACATGTTTTCCATATTTTGCTTAGATGTTCTGAATGTAGACAGCTAAAGATTCGTTTTATGGTGGAAAGGATTAAGTTTTGAATAACTTGAGCTTGCGCTTTTGTTTATCTTTGAATTAGATGCACTCGTTGTTTAAGTGTTTTTCTTGGAATTAGATTCACTCGTTGTTTAAGTATTTTTCTTTGAATTAGATTCACTCGTTGTTTAAGTGTTTTTCTTTGAATTAGATTCACTCGTTGTTTAAGTGTTTTTCTTTGAATTAGATTCACTCGTTGTTTAAGTATTTTTCTTAAGAGTGACGTGCACCATAATGCTGATGTTGATTTCCATTCGCATCAACAACCCCGGTGCATCAACTGAAAGTCTCATGTCAGACAGAATTTATTTAAATTGATATAAAAGAAATAATCTCTCTACTATATCGATTTGAATTTCCATCGACTTACAACTGTCTGCTTTTCGAGTTCAGTGGTACAGATCCATTGGAATTATTAACTGGCATCTAACGTTGTTAACCAAGTCACGCGGCTTTGATTAGTATGAACAATTGTACTATGTTTGACTAGGATAACTCTGATATAGTCTGTACAACCATGACTCTGATGTAGACACATTCTGACGACGGTTGCAGCGGACGGATTTTAAAACATTGAGGAAACGGAAAAAAATGCTCTAAAATTATGAATAGTTTTCCAAAGTTCTAGGTGTTACAACATTTGTCTAAGATGTTTCTGCAACATGAGTCTATTTTAACCCTTTCCCTCATATAGACGATTTCTGACGCCTCTGCAGCAGACTGCTTTTTGAAAACATAGTGACAAAAGAAGAAATTGCACAAAACGTGCAATTTCTTCTTTTGGCACAATGTTTTCCACTTTTTGTCATAGGTTATCCATTCAATTATGGATGTTTTCTATGTTTTGACAGAATACGTTCAAAGTCGTCTGCTGCAGAATTGTCGTATGAGGGAAAGGGTTCATCATGATCGGGTAAACTTGTTGTTAAACTATTTTGCTCCATTTCTAATTCCAGGTAGAAGATGTCAATGATACATCAGGGAATCGAAATATTCCGTTCATGTCCGTCAATCGGAATAGAAAAACACATGACGACGTCACATATCACACTAATGTCGTCATACCGGCCCATCGGAAACAGGCGAAAAAGCGACGGAAGAAGGGGCGTGGCAAAAAACGTAATAGACGTTTAAGAAATCGACACAATTCTCACGGGAGACTTGACGAGTATTTAAACCTAACCGCAGAACCTCATAAAAATAGCAAAGGTGACAGCTCTTGTCGTAACTGTAAAATTAAAAAGAGGAAGAGTCGAAACAGGTTCGGAATTGGTCAAATCAAAGCTTCGACCCTCCGACGAATTTTGGAGAAAGTTGCGGACGACACTATGTCCGGCGCACGTTCAGGGGACGGTACTCTGATCAATCTGCAGGGCGAAAGAGATAACAAGGAAAGTGGGTGGAGCAACAATCAACACGTGGTTGACGTCTCTTTGGGTGACACCAACGGCGATAACAACCCGAGATATTCAGGTAGGTTTAATCCACATACTGGTCCTCTCTATTTTATTGAAATAACATTGGGACACAACTGTTATGGATCTTGCTTAATGGGGTCTTGTAGTATATCCGCATAAAATGCATGAGTATGAGATTAGAGCCAGAGGGTCAACAATTTATTTTTCCTCCCATCATAATATACATCTATTTAAACTCTTTCCCATGAACAGAAAATCTACAGCAGACTTTGAAAACTTTTAATAATAACATGGGCAATCTCTCTATTAATTAATGAATAATCATTAAATGTAGTTGAAAACATTGTGGTAAAAGGAGAAATTGCTCAACCGTCGACTGATGCAGATGCGTCAGAAATCGTCTGTATATGGGAAAGGGTTAAATGTAGGCGGGCAGTAGAGGTTCTGGTGATACTTTGCATATGTACAGACCCGTCTAAGTGATAATAGTATGCCATTGAAATAAAACCCCAACTCGCTATTCTGGTAAGATGAAGACGGTCTTTATCATTGTTTTGTTAAAGCATAATTTGAATAGTAGCAATGTTGGTGTCAAAAGTATTTTTACAGTGTTTAGATTATCTGTGATTTCAACTAAGACAACGGGACTTTCTCCACAACCCCGAGACCAACATAAGGAAACCAATACTAGTCAAGCAGATACATTGAGCCGTTCCACGATAAAACCAACAGTGTGGACTCTGCGTAAAAGTATAGATCTTGACCAGCCTAAGCATGCTGCGCAGGCTAACCCGGACAGACACTTTTCGCCTCCTGTGGATTTTCTGTTGTAGGCATCATTACTCTATCCCCATGATGAGACGGATGGGTCGCCCCCGAATTAGCCTGCACGTACTGATCTAGGTCGATACCTTACGCAGAGTCCATACTATCCGTTTTTTCGTGGAACGGCTCATTTGTTGTAAAAGCATGAAATACGGAATATATGCTGAGAGTGCAGTTCTGAAAAAAATAAAATATGGATATGGAGGTAATCTCACTTCATTCTACTTCCGGTTTTATTTTCAATATATCGAATAGCATATTTGACACTGTTATATTTAGTATTTAAGGACACCATTAGACTCATATAATATACGTCAATAATCTTATGTATCTCTTATCCTGTTTAAAGGCCCGATGATTGATTGATTGATTGATTGATTGATTGATTGATTGATTGGGGGTTTAACGACGTTTTTAACAATATCTCAGTCATATCACGGCGGCCAGTTCACCTACTCATGTGTTTCCTGGTTTTCCCACACCAGTACTCTACACAACTATCTTCCCAAGCAAAAAGGCCCGATGAATGTACATATCAAAAACGAAACTCTCATGAGCTTTCATACAGAGCAAAATAATCGTCACTTCCGGTTAAATTGAAGGTTGAAAGTCAAAACATACCAATTAATTCCTTCATTGTTTCCATGTAAATCAACAAGTTTAAACCTTCAATTGTCACGTTATCTTCAATTTTAACACGTTTGACACCGTATATCGTTGGAAAGTAATCTCTTAGCTATAACAATAGCCACAAACATGGGGGTCATGTACTATGCAAGCAAGAAATAACTCCGCGAAGATGGTCACCGTCAGTTTGCACATTATCGCACCTGGCCAGAACAAAAAATTATCAGATGAAACAGTTTCAGTGCATCCTTTATGTATTTACAATGCATGTAAACAAACTGTCACATATTCAAGGTATACACTAATTTCTAGGCAAACAAATGCTCTTTAATTAGACCTACATTTCTAGGCAAACAAATGCTTTTTAATTAGACCTGTATCAGGGACGTAGATATCTATGTCCCTGCCTGTATGTACAAACGTTTCGTCAATTCTTCTTCGATATGACCGACCGTTAATCGAACCTTGGTCTCTTCGGCCCGACCGAGACAGTTAAAGACGGACGGATTTCTTTTTTAAATGGGAGAAAATACAAAACTACAAATCGATGGGTGTCAGTGCATTCCTCTTAAATTACGATAACATTAAAATAACTTGTTTGTTGGTGAAGATTTTTTTCTGACAAACTATCAGAAAGAAAAGTCCGCAAAAATCACATCAGAATAAATACATTGAACACAATTTACGTTCTGATAATGACTATAGCTACTTCATTTGTAAGGGAAATAGATCTATCAGAGAGAAACATCCCCTTCATAACGAGTACATGTATGCCCATTCACATAGAATAACTAAGCTTAAAACTAACGTTTAAGAACAAGACGGCATGTATTGCTAGACTGATCGTACATTTTGAAGATGTCAAGACTTAACGACAAAGGGTTGCAGGAAGTTGATAAAGAGTTACAAAGTTAACATTTCATTGAAGTTATCTCTCCAAAAGAAGATTTTCAAAACGTTCCCTACTTTATATAAATGAATGTTATAAGCTTAAACAGCTCCTCATAATGTAGCGGCCCTAACTGTCCCATTTAACATTGCTTGACGTAATATGGTAGTAGATGGAACCACTAAAACATTTCTGTGAACATCCTGGAACCTCAGGTCAATTTGTTTTGACCAGGTAATTTTTTATGTTTTTATCATTTCTAAATATTGCAAAAATGGAATATTTCTGTGACATTAGTTCGTGACCTGAATTGTAGTTTTTATCATAGACAAATAAAGAAAATAGACAATTTTGTGAAATTGGTTCCTAACTGGCATTGCAGTTTCTTAGTAAACGATTGTAGCCAAGATTTTAAACGAAGCATAACATGCAAAACAGATCATGTTTTTGACAAATCGTCATTGTTTTGACAAATGAGGAATTCATATAGTCATATATGTGAGAGAGAAAAAAAGACCGCTCTTGGAAGCCATGTGTTTAACAAATTAAAATGGCTTGAAAGAATCTGGAAGAGAGTTACCCAATGTCTGTAAATTTATATGAAAGAAATTCGAGCAAGTAGATCGACTTTCTGTGGGAAGAATTTTGAGGTTTTTTTGTTTGGCAACCAGCTTTGAAGGAATTAAGTAGTAAACGTTAAGATGATACTTGCCAATGTGTTTCATCACAACTGGTAAAGTGGTCACACAGAGGAGAAGTAGTTTTAAGTGAAAAGTTAACACACTTACACTTGTCAGCACGCACGGACGCTCGACGGCCAACTCGACAAAGGAGCTGAAATGAATAAGAAAAGCAATAATGTGTCTATGTTCATACTTAAATCCCTTGACAACTGGAACCGATTTTGTGAAGCCTGTTCCACCAGTATAGAGCCAGGCCAGTCGGCGCTTCCTCGCCATCTGACCAGGCTCTATACTGTTGGCTGCCACACTCAATATTTTTTTTCATGATATTTCAAAGATTGCCTATGGACACTTCCAAATGCAAAGCTTGATTTAGAATATTCAGCATTGAAAAGGTTAATTGTAATATAATTTTAACTCACGAGTTGTTCGCAAGTATTATATCTAAAGGTTTCTGGGAAGCAGAAACCGAGCTATCTTAGAGAAACGTCAGATGCTATCAAGAGTCAAATAAAGTTATCAAAGCCTTGCGTATATAATCTATATCCTTCACTTGATAACACCTGTACTTTCCGATGTTTTGCATAGCTGAAAACGGTTGTGCGACAGCATGTCGAACAAGATCGGCTTTCAGGAACGTACAGATTGGTTTACTTTCGCATCTCATTGCTTTACATATGGAGTTTTAGTTGATCAGAATTTTATTCAAATGTCCAAACTACAGATACTTTTTGTGTATTCATATGTCCTGGCGATTTTGTGCAGTTGTCAATCTTCGTAAAGGGATCGTGTAAAATACGCTTTAAACTAATGGGCTACACTTCTAGCTTGTTTTCTCAAAAGATGCACCGAAGAATTATTTAAATGAAGACGAACAGTGAAGGCTCTGGTGAGACTTGGCGGATGCAACTACTAGTCTGTGTTTTCATTATACGCAGTAACCAGATGCATACCAAGCTTAAATCGCCATACTTCAACTCGCAGTTTAATCTTGATCTACACCATTCGCTTAGTGTCTATAAATTGTATACAGCAATCACATAAAAGTGTAAGGAAGGTACTCCTGGGTACGTTTACACTGTTTGATAAGACAAATGCTAAAAACCAGTCATTTCTCTCTTTTTTTCCGCATCCAACTATATATAGAAAATGTTATACTTCATATCTTCGAAGCAGACGACCCATTAAAATATCATATCATGTAAACGGTTAACCTATCTCGTACCGGTAATGGTAAACCTAACCCGGACTCGTGTATTACACGTGTAACAGGTAGCAGACATTGTGCACGTGGCTAATTGACGTTAAGATACCCAATTAGACCACCACGATTAGCGATGGCACCAGAGATCATGGAATTTTCGGAGATTTCGTAAAGAAATAGGATTTTTTGGATGAGCAGATTCATGTTCGGTTTAAATTTAGATTTAGGTTGGCTTTTTATTTGACGGTATCATACAGCCTTTTTAGATTTCGTTTAGAAATGGGTGCATGGGAAAAGATACAAGTTGGCATTTCTGAACAATGGCGGTTCGGATCAGCATGTTTATCTGCTCCGTCAAATTAGAATCTACACAATATGTCAAACAAATATATGAACGGTGGAGATCTCGACCAGACTCTGGAGACGAACAGGCTTATCTGAATATGAGCCGTCCCGCGAGAAATTCAACATTGTGGACTCTGCGTAAAGCATCGCACCGGATCAGCCTAAGCATTCCGCGCAGGCTAACCCGGACAGACAATTTTTGCCTCCTCTGGAGTTTCTGTTTCAGGAATTATTACTCTATACCTCTATACCCCTGAGACGGAATGTGTCGGCCCGGATTAGCCTGCGTGGAGTGCGCATGCTGATCGGAGTCGATACATTAAGCAGAGTCCATAATGTTGGTTTTCTCTTTGAACGGCTCATATGTACTGTTTCAAAAGACAACGTGTACATTTTCCCATTGACAGGTTCAAATGTTAACTGGTTACGGTATTATTAGAACAGTCTGTTTTAAAAATAACTGATGTAAAGGTGGAGGCATAACACTAACAGATCATTAGTGAAAGGATTGTTTAACAATTTGAAATCGCTTAATGATTAATTACTCTTGACTAAATGTTTTATAAAAACTCGCTCACTACTGATGCATCAAACGATTTCTGTATTCGACAAGAGGAATGGTTGATTTAATAAAATGTATGCTATATATATTGTTTACAAAGTAGTGAACGTATGTCTTCATGGCAATCGGCGAACATTCTTTGAGAAAAATATAATCACATTTTAACTCGCAAACTGTTCATTATAACTAATATGAACTTGATGGTCTACGTAGTCTGATAAAGATATGAGCTGTTCCATGATAAAACCAACATTGTGGACTCTGCGTAACATATCGACCCGGATCAGCCTTAGCATGCCACACAGGCTAACTCGGACATATACTTTTCGCATCCTATGGATTTTCTGTTTAAGGAAACATTACTCTATACCTCTTTCCCCTGAGACGAAATGTCTCGTCCCGGATCACCCTGCGCAGGCTGATCTGGGTCGATACATTACACAGAGTCCATAAGTCTGTTTTTTCGTGGGACAGCTCATATTTTCTGTACGCAATCTAAATGTAGAAGCATCAATGAAGAATCTGGCGAAATTTGAAAACCAACCTTAACGCATTTGCGCCCGATGTAGATCAAGATAAGCCAACGCATCAGAGTAGTTTGTAATGCTCTACACTGTTTGACAATAAATATAGACAGTTTCAAGAAATTCCTGAAAGGAAGTTTCTATTTCGATCCTTTATCATTAATTCGCAGATGTAATAATTAGGATAAACTTGGGTTTCCTGGAGCACCACCAATGGCGCCAATGGATTAACAGTATATGTGAAATAGCAACCAGTTGGGTAGGTGTACTTGACCGCCGTGATATGACTGAAAACGGCGTTAAACTCCAATCAATAACAAATACTAGTGAATTGCTTCGAATCTCTGTTGCGCGTTACGTGATTTATTTCTAGTACCGTGTACTTGTTCTTGCTTTTATTCTTGGTCACTTGGTCCATCTTCGAAAACCAACATTTGCGCCTAGTGTAGGACCAGACCAGCCAGCACATCCGCGCTGTCTGATCTGGCTATGCACCGTTCGACAATGAGCCAAAACAGTTCAAGAAACTTCTGTAAAACAGTATATTTTTGAAACCTTTTCATGAATGCATAAGTAGACTTTTAACCACGTATTTAATAATTTTGTTAAGGTGAGACCGCCTCGATGCTGTAGTGGTATAGCCTCCGCCTCGAATGCGTGAGGTCGCGGGTTCGATCCCCGGCCGGGTCATACCAAATACTTTGAAAAAGGTAGTAGTGGCTGCCTTCCTTGGCGCTCAGGGTTGCGGGGTTAGCATAACGACTAAATGGCTGGTGTCAAGATAAATGGACCAGTAGTACTGGTAACTTACCCAGGAAATGCCGTGATATAACTGGAAAAGTGTTGGAAGCGGCGTTAAATACCGAACAAGTTACGGTTATCTCATGCAGAGCACCGCTAATTGTTTCATTGCCCAATCGTCGTATACGACAGATACCTACATAGCTGGTTGTAATCACGAAAGCGTTTATCTTCTGAAGTTTTGCCAAAAGTACCAAGAATGGCAATGTGACAAAGGATCATTGCGCATTTTCCTTTCCCTATAGACGATAACAGACACACTTACCGCAGACGGCATTTTAAAAATATTGAAAAGATGATGATGATGATGATGATGAGCAATTTCCCCATTTCTCTACAGTGTTTTTTACTATCTCTTAACCCTTTCCCACCTACAACAAATTTGCAACAGACGACTTTGAAAGAATATAGGAAAAATGTAGGTATAATTACTGAAAAGAGTTGAACACATTGTGGCAAAAGGAGAAATTGCTCGTTTTGAGCAACTTCTACTTTTGTCATAATGTTTTCAAAAGTAGTCTGCTGCAGAGGTGTCAGAAAGCGTCTATATGTGGGAAGGGGTTAAGATCATACATAGATATATGTGTCAATATGTTCAAAGATATTCATTAAACGTTTGAAGTAGACGGTTAACGATAAATGCTGGGGGAAGTTTCTCGAACTGGTTCTTGATATAAAACCACATACCTCATAACACTTGAACCCAACAGACAAACTACCTTTGTATCAGAAGTTAGATTCTTTGATACAGACAGGTTTTACTCACTCACCCTTTCCACAATACAAATAAATCTTCCGATTACGACTTCAGAAACCATCCAGGTAAAACTATGTCACGTTTCTACAAATAAAAATATGACCATAGTTACGATTTGAAAACAATGTTATACAGGGAGAAATTGATAAGAACAATATCAATATTTTAAACATTGTCTGCTGTAGATGCGTCAAATTGTGTCTGCATATTGGAAAGAGTTAAAGGCTTTCGGGCCAATGCGAATGTTTATGATAGTCAAATTCCATGATAAGTTTCCAACCATAATTTCTTTTAAATTGATCATTATACTCGAAATATCGCTTCTCTAACGACTTAAAATAGTTCATAATGTGAGCCCAAAACTTCTAAGATAAAAACATAAGATGCTTGAATTACAATGAACCGCGGTATCTATGTGCGAAAACAACATATGAGTAACAATTATCGCGGAGGCTTGATTTGGCTATATTGACGGTAAGTCTGGTACCGGCGTACTATAATACATGTGTACGTCTATATTGATCATCTACACTTATAAATGGCGGTTTCATTTATGTAAATTAATAAATATACTATTTAAATTCGTAAATTCTACAGTGAACACAAATTAATGTTTGGAAATGATACATTAAATTTGAAGCAAACTACTTTCGGCTTTTGAAACGTTAAACCGGCCTGGTCCAGAAAAAGATTGACTATAGCATTTTGCTTGCTCAGTCGTGTCCGAAGGGCATCGTCATCATTGGTGTATGCCTGACCGGATATGGTAATGGTAGGGACAAGTAACTGCAGACTATATTGGCGGTAAACATTGAATCCACCAAAGTGAAACACATTCATTATAAATCAAGGCATATATCAAGCAATATATTGTTTCTTTTATCAATCATTTACTATATAAAGACGCTCATTTGGCCAAATGAGTTCATGGCCCCCGTTGAGGAAAAGGCTTATAGTTTTGGTGCCGTTTATCCGTCAGTACGTACGAGCAAGCGTACTAGCATTTTAACCCCATAATACACTTCTTAACCCAAGAATACAATTTTTAACCCCATAATGACTGAATGAACTGAAACAACCTCATAATGTCAAGAACCACCTACCCCTAATATATTTTGGGCATGTACAGACAGACCAAACAGCCAGTCTGCCAGCCAAATCTCATTAATACATGGCTACTGCATCTCCTCGTCGCGTGTTTGTATATATAATGAATTTAAATGAATATTATCTTGCATCAGATAACTTGGGAGCTCTATCCGAAAAAAAGCAACAAGTACCCCGAATACAGCTCCTCATTTAGTACGAGAGCTATAATCGGCGAATAGAGCTAACCGGAGAGCTGTATACGAAACTGTTTCTGAATATAGCTACCCGGGGTGCTATCTTTGAAGGGGAGCTCTATCCGAAAAAAAAGCAACAAATACACCTGAATTTAGCTCCTCATTTAGTACGAGAGCTTTATTCGCCGAATAAAGCTAACCGGAGAGCTGTATACGTAACTGTTACCGAATATAGCTACCCGGGGAGCTATATTCGAAAGGAGCTCTATAGGGTGTGACACAGCATAAGGACCATATAGAGAGACTTTTTCTAATATCCAAACGAGGTATTGTGTGGGTTTGCCATTTATTACTCAAATGAAAATGTGGACGCCTGTGGTTTTACGTGGCCTTATTTGTAATCGTCATTTTGCTCAAACAGTCTTTACCTGTCTCATAATTGCTCTATAATTTGTTTGTGTAGAATCTGTAATTGCACATTGCTTTAAAATCTAAGTCTACAAAAACAATGGCTTATTTTAAAACAAAGATATTGTTTAACATCCATTGTCACAGCTTCCTGGTTAACCCTTTCCCTCATATATACGCTTTCTGACGCCTCTGCAGCAGACGGCTATTTGAAAACATTAGATCCAAATGGAAACTTTTTCAGAAATGTCTTGAAATCATCTTGGTCTAATTGGCGAACCGTGTAGAGCCCGATAAAGCTGCGCATATGCGTATGTTGATCTCTATCTACACTTGTCGCAAAAGACTTAAGAATGGAACGCAGGGAACGCAGAGCAACGCTAGGTTGATGTTGGTATGCCGAAGGTTGTGCATTGAAGACTTGTTTGTGTTGACCTTCAACACGGTAAAGGAACATTTAATGTGGATTAAGATTGTTTGTATTGATAACCATAAGAAATACATTCTACTATTACTTAATTTAAACACATGTATTCTGGAAGTCTTACTGTTAAGTACAACTTTTGAAGTAAATTATGTGAGATCGATCTAATAAGACGTTTTCTGTCTTTGAACGACGTTTGATTGGTTAGGAGACATTTACAATTGCAGTGCACAACTCTCTTAGGCGACACAATGTTAAAAAATGAATTAAAACTAAATTTGGGTAATATATGATACATTTTGGCCGATAAACTAAAAAGTAAAGATGTAACTTGTTGTCACCTAACAAGCTCTTACGTGATGGCTTTGGGGAAACTGAGATCTGTATGACGTCCGAAAATGGCATCACTGTGATATTAGTCACTTCCGTATATTTTCCTGTGCCTTTAAGAACATAACAAAAGCTACATATTCGAAAACAAACGAGATCGGCATCACTGTTAAACTATAATCGTTTTAGTTCCGTCTTCTGGACAAATGTAGAAGCTTTCAGTAGGTAAGCGGTACCGCATAAAAAGATGATATATTATGAATAGCAAATCTGCAGAATATTAACGTTAAAGTCTGGAAATTCTCCATAAATGGAAGTACATGTTTAATTAATTATGTTATAGAGTAAGAAACAATATAACAAGAGGAGAAATTTCTCCGTTTTCCAAAATCCTTTCAAAAGACATCTGCTTCAGAGGTGCCAAAATTCGTCTGCTTGTTGGAAAAGGCTTAAGTATTTTGCCATCGGTATTCAACCATTTCCCACTTGCAGACTTCAAAGTATGAGATAGAAAACAGCGTGTCAAAAGGTAAAATTGCTCATAATTTCCCCGTTCGTCACTTTGTTTTCAACTCTATTCCACAATTAAACATTCTAATAAAGACATTTTCAATATATTTTGATGTTTTGAAAATCGTCTGCTGAAGATATGTTGTCTGTGGGAAAGGGTTAAAACAGTATAAAACTAACCTAACTCAATTAGAGACATGCGTATTAATTGACATTTGAAAAAAGAGAAGATATTCCCATGCATGATGTATATGATAGCAGAGGTTGTTTCAGTGATGTCTGACGCGTAACAGATCAGCCTTATCTCCGATAGTTTGGCATAAATAACAGTAGTGACAAATTTCTTACACATGTTATTGAACGGGCATGAATGGAATGTTCCTTTCCATCCGAACACTGCTTTAACCCTTTCCCACATACAGCTAATTTGTAGCAGACGACTTTGAAAACATGATGGCAAGAATATTTAAATTCTTTATAGGTGAAGGTATGATTATTGGATAGAGTTGAAAACATTGTGACAAAAGGAGAAATTGCTCATGATGAGCAATTTCTCCTTTTGCCTATTATGTTTACAAAAGTAGTCTGCTGTAGATGCGTCAGAAAGCGTCTATATACAACATCCCCCTAGGAAAGCCACAGTAGTCTATATAATTTAACTGTAATGTGTCAGACAACGTATTCCTCAATTCTGTATTATCTTCATAGCCTCTTCATTTTACGCTGGTTCCACGTGACGGTTTTGCACATACTTACTATAATTATGTATATCTATTTTACGAACACATTCATAACTATGTTTTCACCGGTTGTAGATATTTCCCGATCTTAACCAAGTTTGTCACATTTGGAATATAAATGTTATGGATGTTCTACTTTACGTGTTAACCGAATCCAAGTAGCTCAGTCGCTAGCGATGCAGGCTGTCGTCTTTTGTCATCCAACGGGGTTTACAGTCTTTGTAGGAAAAACCAGCTGTTTAGAAAGACTGCTGTGTTGGTTTGAGAAAACCAGGAAACACATTGTATGACTGAAAATGGATGAAAACGTCGATAAACTCAAATCATTCAATTTAGTAGCTCTTTGTCCCTTTCGATAGCTTTGTCCGTGCTTCCGTCAAATTGTGTGAGATAGAGGCAGTATTTGAAATGGAGTATCTTGCTTTTCGGGAACTTAATGTCCACTTTGAAGTATATTTCAAGTTCCTCTGTAATACTTATTTTGCCTTGAGATTTTCTCGCTGGATTATATTCGTTGACACTGGGACGTATTGCTGTAGAGATTTGTCCCGAAATGAATCAATATAAATCTTGAGCCAATCAGCGCTTGGGCATTTCCATTTAAGTTACGCTAAAGTCATCAATAGTCAAAGCATGGTGTGAACGGGTTGTAAAAACCTGTGGATATTGCCTGTGTTAATTCCTAAACCTTTAACATTATGATCCAAATGTTAACTTGTGACTTAAGCATTTTCATAAATGCCGTTCAATTTGGTTGCATGTGTCACAATGTCTTCATCACATCATGCCTAAACATCCAATCATACACATATTAACCCTTTCCCACTGGCAGACACATTTAATGTCATGTTACTTAAAGAAATTTTGGTAAGAATGTGATTTTAATGTAAAGAAAATAGTTTGAACCTAAGTCATTACGGGTAAGAGATCTACATAAGGTATGCGTAACATAGTGTAAGAATAGAATGAGACGTTCATAATATAAACATATTTGAGGCAAAAACATAAGCATTTTATTACCTAGATAAGGATACTGTTTTTGGTCAGATTGTCAATTCTAAGACTAGACCAAATTTAAGAATGTAGTTTAACAGGAGTTGTTCTCAACTCTTAACAGGTAAGTTGATTTTAAAACTTCTATTTCTTTCAATTTGGGATAATATTAGAATAATTATAAATGTTCATGAAAAATCCTGGTTTTAACTTGAAACTGTGCTCTATTGATAGGAAACTTATACTCTTAATGTAAATGAAAGAATTGAAACAATAATGTCATTGCTAAACCTCTTTTAAGAATTTCTTCTGTTTATTTAAAAAAAAATGCATTGTTATAATTTCTTGTTATACAATCATTTTATGATGTTCAAATTTTGAAATTAGCTAAGTATTTTTAGTTTAATTACTTACTATGTGTTATGGTTAAGACAAATGCGGAATACATTCTTAGTCTGTAAGGTATTTCTCACATGCAAGCATAAACTGTATATAAGCTCAACCACTACATCTGAAAATCCCTATTTTAAGCTTTAATTTCCAAAAATATTTTTATGTTTAAGTTGCAACAGCAGTTCTGACTGTTTTTGATGCATAATATATTTAGACCACGCCTTTTGGTCTGTACATGTTGTGGAAGACGTCTTTAAGTTGGCAAATTAGTATGGGTGAGATTGGGGGAAGTTTCTAGAGGACTTAGAATCCCAAAACTTATAAATAAACCCCTGCGTCTGCTTGGATGCAAAATGAAATGCTGGTAGATACCTTTTATATGACAGCAATATTGATCACAATAAACACCTATATATATATGTTAACACATACAATGAATCTGAAATATACCTGGGCGAAAAAGAAAAGTTAATAAAGTTGAAGATAGATGCTTCCTTACTCCAATGTAACTGCTAACCCTATCCCTTTGAATTTTTGTATGACCGCCCTCTATTTGCGACCATTTAACCCTTTCACTCATATGGACGCTTTCTGACGCCTCTGCAGCAGATGGCTTTTTGAAAACATAGTGACAAAAGAAGAAATTGCTCAAAACGAGCAATTTCTCCTTTAGCCACAATGTTTTCACTTTTAATCATAGGTTATCCATTCAATTATAGAGATTTTCTAGTTTTTGACAAAATATGTTCAAAGTCGTTTGCTGCACCCTTGTCGCATGAGGGAAAGGGCTAAGATACTGATGCAGATGACTTTGAAAACATTGAGATAAAAAGTAGAGTTGCTCATGACAGATGAGCAATTTCTCCATTTGCCACCAAGTTTTCAAATATATTCAATAGTTATACATTCCTATTTAGAGTTTTGCTGCAATTGTCAACATATATTTTCAAAGCGGTCTGCTGCAGATTCGTTGTATAACTATAAGGGAAAGGGTTAAAGCGTATGTTTGTAAGAGTAAACAATGTTGTGTGAGGAGAAATTTCGTTCCTTTTGCCATAGTGATTTCAAAAAAATTCTGCTGCATAGGCTTCAAAATCATACATGCAATTTCTTCAACTATTATTTAGAGTCGTCTGCTTTGAAAAATATGAACTGAAAGATCTATTTTGTAGAAGACTATAAAGGGACACTTTTAGTAGAGTTTATATTATTTCTCTCCTTTCTCCATAATAATTTCAAAACTTGGGTGTATCAGCAAATACAGCAAAATCCATCTCTGCATCTTCAAAAGTTCACCCAATACCTTTTTTAAATGTTTTTTAACAAAAATTCTTCTGCTTTGTATAAATACCTACCAATGCATTTGAGTAATTTGATCCAAATGGACAATATCTGTAAGAAGTTAATTGAAATACTCTGTGTATAATTAAAAGACATATTGAACTTCCTGTATATGCATGTTGATTTCTGGTTGCAAATTGCTAGGTTGCTTTTACGAGAGCAAGTTTTTGGAAGAAAAAAAGGAGAAAGTGATCGTTATAAGCAATTTCATCTATTTTTATAGTTATTTCAAAATTTGTCTGCAGCAAAGGTATAACAAGAGGGCCATGATGGCCCTGGATCGCTCACCTTAATTATACAATGTACTGCAATGCAAAACACATCAAGACAATTATTCTGAATGCAACCTCCACAGTGTTAACAATATTTTCCTTCGTTTGGCCTAGTGATCTATATTTTTTTACCTGATATGACCCATATTCCAACATGGACTAGATATCATCAAGACAACATTCTGACAAAGTTTCAACTTGCTCAAAGTAAAAATGCGGCCTCCGGAGTTTGAACAATATTTTCCTTTATTGACCTAGTTTCTGATGGAATATGACCCATATTTGAACTTGACCTAGATATAATTCAGACAAACATTCTGACCAAATTTCAAGCTGCTGAAGCAAACAATGCGGCATCCAAAGTGTTCACAAGATTTTCCTTCAATTTGATCTAGTGACCTAGTTTTTGAACCAGCATGACCCATATTCGAACTTGGCCTACATATCATCAAGAAAAACATTCTGATAAAGTTTTATCATGCTGAAATTTAAAATGCAGTATCCAGAGTGTTAGCAAGCTTACCCTTCAATTTGGCCTAGTGACCTAGTTTTTAACCCAGCATGACCCATATCCGAACTTGGCCTAGATATCATTTAGACAAACATGACCAAATTTCAAGCCGCTGAAGCAAAACATGCGGCTTCTACAGAGTTAACAAGATTTTCCCTCGATTTGGCCTAGTGACCTAGTTTCTGATCCAATATGACCCATATTTGAACTTGAACTAGATATCTTTAAGACAAACATTCTGACCAAATTTCAAGCTGCTGAAGCAAAAAATGTGGCATCAAAAGTGTTAACAAGATTTTCCTTCAATTTGACCTAGTGACCTAGTTTTTGACCTGGCATAACCCATATTCGAACTTGAACTAAATATTTTTAAGACAAACATATTGACAAAATTTCAAACTGCTGAAGCAAAAATTGCGGCCTCTGGAGTGTTAACGAGATTTTCCTTCAATTTGACCTAGTGACCTACTTTTTGACCCGACGTGACCCATGTTCGAACTTGACCTACATATCATCAAGACAAACATTCTGATAGAGTTTCAACATGCTCAAGTTGAAAATGTGGCCTCCAGAGTGTTAACAAGATTTCCCTTCAATTCAACCTAGTGACCTAGTTTTTGACCTCATATGGCCCGGTTTCGAACTTGTCCAAGATTTTATGGAGATGAACGTTCTGATAAACTTTCATGAAGATTGAATGCAAAATGTAGCCTGTAGAGTGTTAACAAGCTCAAATGTTGACGACGCACGACGGACGGACGCCGGACAAAATGTGATCACAATAGCTCACCTTGCACTTCGTGCATAGGTGAGCTAAAAAGTCATCTGTATCATGAAGGACTACAATGTATCTATAACCAAGCATATACAGTATAAATTTATCAATGCATAGGTTGTTGTTTCAGACAAATATTTAACTTTATTACAATTGAGTAAATCTACTCTAATTAAGAATGTATATATTTTAATTACAAATATTACAAATATATTGATACTAGAACATTTTGTTGTATTTCTACCAGAAAAATAATGAAAGATATCTCTTCGGATAAAAACACAGTTATTTAACACAGTTACTCAGGTTAAACCAGCAATGACCAGAGACACTAGTTTGCTTGGGTAATAAATCATGACCTGCTGTGCTACAGACACCGTATCTAATTTTATGGGCCTATTATAACAGTATTTAAGATTGGACCAAAAGTTGAAAAAATCCTATTTCTCGGGGATGTGTGGAGGAGTGTAAACATTCTAGCGAAGTATGCGTTTCCAACAGTGACGATGGTAAATTGTTGGTATTGTTTCAAAACATTCCAGAGAAATACTCACAAACAGAGAAAGAGATCGTCTACTCATTCAGGCATGATGTAATGGCGAGTTGTGTTGTACTTAATTGTCATTATCTCTCTTATTCCTAAATAAGCCCTATGATCAGGATACTTATTTGTATCGACGCGTCAAAACTTTTTTAATGAGTATCTACAAGATAATGTTTAGATGGAATATGAATTCACACATTGGAAAATGTATCAAGTTGGAATTTCTGAACATTGTAGGTTCCGATCAGGCTGCACACCTGCTATGTCTATTCAGAATGTATACCGGTTGACACAATCTCCTAACAAGCTTATCTTAGTAATATGTGAACAGTATATATCTGAACCAGACTTTCTCGATACACAGGCTGATCTAGACTTAACACTGTTCGTAAAAGCCAACTTGTACATTTTCGTACGGACAGGCTCAAACAAGGCTCTTGGCATGTTTAGCACTAGTTGTATCTAGGGCTCCCCTTAATTACAAACTATTTTTCCAAGGAATGGCATGTATCGTGTTATGACAAGAACGGGATGAATGAAACCAATGTATGTCATTCGGTATGTTTCATTAGCGCCCATTAACAATTTGACGTTCTTTACAACCTGTTAGTTTAGACGCTTTTCCAGTATGCAGCTGCCACTCTTTATTTACGTTGGGGTTGCTTCATGTTTCGTACAACTGAATTTCGGTTACATTAAAGAACAGCCTATGGTTGATAATAAATTGATCCGTTAAGTTTATACTAGTCTTGGCGAATAAGTTCCCATGCTATCTCCGATGAACTTAACCCAAAGATGAAATTCAACGCTTTTCATTTTTAATAACACTACGTGGGCGCAAAACCTTGGCTGTTTCACAGAGAAGCCGTCATCTAAGTGTTTCGTTTTCTTACTTTAAGAACTACATGTAATTCATTCCTGAAAACAATATGCCTCGTGAAGCCCGACCAAGTAAATACATATCAATGGGAAAGAAATTCACAGGAATTACTTACTGTATTATCAGTTCCTATTTTATCAATGATATTGAAACCCCATTTGCGACCGCTGTCTATCAAAACCCAACTTACGTGCGAGCAGCCTGTTCTTTACCACATTGTTTGTATTTGATCAACAGAACTGTTTTTGGAAATATTTAAAAGAAATACTGCAGAATGGACCTCGCTTATTCAAGGACGGACAGTTTCAATAAATAATTGTTTAGGTACAAGCCTTATTTGCATTAAAATAAGCAGATTCTAATTTTTTGCTCCACTGGCCAGTAAAGCTTATGTCATGGCGAATTGTCCGTCGTGCGTGCGTCCGTCCGTGTGTCAACATTTTACTTTAAACGACTACTCCTCCCTAACCACTTGGCCAATTGGGATGAAACTTCATAGGAAGCATCCTCTAAATGTCCTTACTTAAATTCCTTCAAATTGTTTGGATCCATCCAAATTCTGATTTCCATGGCAACCGAAATAAAAAACTTTAAAATTCTTCTCCTCCTAAACCAGTTGGCCAATTTTCAAATGTTCCTTGGATGACACAAATTCCTTAGAGCCATGTTGATTGGTCGAAAAACATGGGATATTTTGCCTTATATGGCTATAGTGAAAACTTAAAACATCTTCGCCTCCGAAAGTGTCGAATAATTTTGTAGAAATGTTCCTTGAGTGACGCTTTATCAGATTCCTTCAAGCCATATTGAATGGTCGAAAAACATGGCCGCCAGTGGGCGGCGCTATTTTGCCTTATTTGCTATAGTGAAAACTTAAAAAACCTTCTCCTCCGAAAGTGTTAGATTTAATTTTTGCCTAATGGCAGTGGAGCGATACTGGCCTTCTTGAACCTCTTGTTTACTAAGATATTTTTACTTGTTTCAGACGTTTCCAGAAGCGACAGTTCTGTTACAGCATGGACGTCCTGGTCTTCTTGCAGTGCTAGTTGTGGTGCGGGACAACAAGAGCGCATGCGTGACTGTGGTGCGGCATGCCGGGAAGTAGAATCCATGGTGTGCATCCGGCCTCCATGTAAAGGTAATTTATTAATCGAATTCATGGATATTTAGTGTGAATTTCAAAGAAACAGCTTTTTCAGATAATTGAGATTATTATATGTTGATATTCCTTGTCCCTGATACAGTCCATGATGCAGACGGCTTTCTCGCATATTGACTGAAAAGGAAATCCAAATATTCTCGAAACAACATAATAAATCAAACAATCCCCACAATAAGCAGCCTTCGTACGTCCACTATTGTACATGTATATTGGTCAGAGTCTATACTGTTTGAGTTTCTAAAAGAATCCATCCTGCATCTATCGATCACTGCCAAACAACACATTGCGGGCTAAATGAGCCTCAATAAACCCTTTCCCTCATACGACAATTCTGCAGCAGACGACTTTAAACGTATGTTGTCAAAACATAGAAAATCTCTTTAATTAAATGGATAACCTATGACAAAAAGTGGAAAACATTGTGACAAAAGGAGAAATTGCACGTTTTGTGCAATTTCTTCTTTTGTTACTATGTTTTCAAATAGCCGTCTGCTGCATAGGCGTCAGAAAGCGTCTATATGAGGGAAAGGGTTAAACAACAACCAATTGCTCTTTTTCTTAACACATAAACTGCATTAAACTTATCTTACACCAATTCATTTCCATGGATGCTTTGAAATATTTTCGCAACTTCCCGTATACCGACGTTTTTATGCATCTGTTGTCCGACCACGTTTCAAAACATTCACGGTGGTAAAAGGAGAAATCAATCATAATGAACAATTTCTCTTTTGCCACAATTTGGTCAATGCGATTCAATAATTATACCTTCATTTATAGAGTTATTCCATAGTTTTGCCTATATGTTCTGAAAGTTGCCTGATGCAGATATGTTGTATGCGGAAAAACGTTATGGAATTTACATTCTTATGTAATGTTTGGTAAACTGGATCTATGAATTCGATATTTAGAAAACAGCTTTTAAGAAAAAGGAGATATTTATCGTTTTTAGCAAATTCACTTTTTCTAACAATTTATTATTTCAAAAGTCGTCCGTTTTAAAGGCGTCAACAATCGTCTGTATCAGGGTAATTATTAAACCTATCCATATGTAGTTGCATTTTGACAGATTAAAAGGGTTTACCCTTTTCCACATACAGACGCTTTCTGACAACTCTCCAGAAGACGTCTTTTGAAAACGTTCTGACAAAAGGTGAAATTGTTCAAAATGAGCAATTTCTACTTTTGCCAAAATGATTCAACTCATTTCAATAAGTAAACTTTCATTTTAAGAATGTTCCCATAGTTTTGTTTAGATGATTTCGAAGTCGTCTGCTGCAGATGTGTTGTATGTGGGAAAGGGTGAACGGGTCTCCCCCAAATGTTCCATAGCGTGTTATCAGACCACCTGATATTTAGACAAAAACAAATCACTGAGAGTTCATAGGAAACAACATTGTGTCTGCCGAGATATAAACACGCGGGGCTTTGAAGTGGGCAGCGACGTGCAAAAGATGGCAATCATAACTGTATAGTAACGAACACTGTTCTATAGTGTGCACCCTTCAGATGTTACCTGTGTATAACTAACAATAATAAATGCACACAATACCTGATGAGAAATCATTAGAAAAGCAGTAGGTATTTAACCATTTCCTATGTAAAACAAAGCTGCAGCAGACGACTTTGAAAACATACAGGAAAAACATGGAGAGTACCTATAAATGAGAATTTAATCATTGAATAGAGATGAAAAATGTGGGGAAATTCAAATGTCCGCTGCTGTAAATGCGTCAAAATGCGTCTACATTGTTAATTGTTCCTGTAGTGCTTTTTAGAAATCTGGAAAGACTATTTCTTAAAGTGAACAGAGAAAACTGCAAAGGCCCCTTTATATCGGCATGTTTTAAGTGGGGCCCTGTCAAAATTGTTACCAAATACACAACTTATACGTTTGTAGTAAAACAATTACACCCATTAACGAGGTCTGGCTTCTTTGTTCTTTGTATATAAATAATTTACGTCCACGCTTATTCATTGACTCTTTCCAACTTGCAGACGCATTTTGACGCATCTGCACATTGTCTCTTAGAAACGTGGGGTAAGCACTACGACTGGCCGGCTGGTGTCAGGATAACTGGAAACGTACCCATGACGTTGTTGAACGCGGCGTTAAACACCATGTATAAGAACAAACAAACACCATGTATAAGAACAAACAAACATCATGTATACGAACAATCAAACACCATGTATACGAACAAACAAACACCATGTATACAGACAAACAAACACCATGTATACGAACAAACAAACACCATGCATCCTCTCTGTAAGGTTATTGTAAACGCGTTCGGTCTCGACAGGCGCAGCAGCCCACGGACTTGTAACTTGGCCAATAAGATAACTTGATTGGTACCATTTTATTGATAATCGACTGCTAATCAAGCCTTAATGTAACTATTACGTGTGTATATGAGCGGTGCTCTGCGAAAACCAAGCTTAGCGTTATAAATGCGCGTGTATATGAGCGGTGCTCTGTGAGAACCAATCTTAGCGTTATAAATGCGCGTGTATATGAGCGGTGCTCTGTGAGAACCAACATTAACTGAATTGGTAAACGTGAGGGTTATCAAAAAATGGCTACGCATTCGCTTAGGATGACACTTGATACTGCTTCACAGAAATATTTGAAACCTACTGTTCCTAAATGGCCAACAGTGACAATTCTGACTGTGTTGATGCATAGGCAGATCTGGATCTACACTTTTCTCTAATGCCTTACGGTTGTTTTGTGTAGAGTTCCGTTCACACGTATACTTATACAGATGGCAGTTCATGCTACTGTTGCGAAGGGCGTAAATAGCAAATATTGCATTAACCCCTTTCCTCATACAGATGCTTTCTGACGCCTCTGCAGCAGACTATTTTTTGAAAACGATGAAATAAAGAACAACCTTTCCTTTTGCCACAATGTTTCAAACTGCATTCTATGGTACAATTATAAAGGTTTTCCACGTTCATTTCAAATTCATCTGCTACAGATATTTTGTGTATGGGAAACATTTATTGCTAACCAGCATGTGACTTACACACGAAGCTTCCAACTAAATATGTTTAGAAAATGCAGTTACGCATTTTTAAAGGTGCTGAACTCCAGAAAATAGATATTATACTCAAAGTTTTAAAACTGTTCAGAAGTTGTCTTGAAATATTAGATTTATAATTCTGTGATAAAATCAGAGTAATAATTTCTCTTTCAAGTACCATAAATATCCAAATATTGATATTTTATTCTTCATTTTTACTTGGTAGACATCATGAGCCAGTAAGCCAAGTTTTGTACATTTTCATGACTTTAAATTGACAGTTTTTCAACATTTACTACCAAAATAGTTTTGAACTACTTATTAATTACTTTGTTGTCACGATAAGCAATATTCGCAGAGGTTTCAACATTTCAAAATTGTGATCACCATCTTGAGTTCAGCACCTTTAAGAAATGGGTCATATCTATCTATTGTTTTTCTCGTAGAAGTTTGCTTACATACCACACATTCTAATTTCTAAAACAAAAGGTATGCCATGCGTTTAACCCTTAACCTAATACAAACGACACGTAGAGTGATTATTAATAGACGACGTTTGAAAACCGACTAGAACATTAGTAATATGCTTCTTTTCTCACAATGTTATTAACTATGTATCGAAATAATTCTTCCAATTTAAAAATACAGCATTTTTACAAACGCAATCATGAATCAGAAGACTCTAAAAATAGCACGGTAACGATTGAACAATGTGAAACGTACTCTGGTATTTCCCGGATGTCCCGGGCTTTATGATTTCTCTTCGGAGGGGGCCCATTCTAGCTGATTAGCCTAGTTTAAATGTACTTACACGTGTTTTCTGTTTGTATTTATCCTCTCTTGTTAAGCTAATTCAGACGCCTTGTTATATACATGTATGTACTATACACCGGACACTTTATATAGACTGATTGTTTGTTGATAATCAGCTCTAATAATTTAGGATGAGGTAAACAATTCCCAACATATAGACTCATTTTGACGCAACTGCAGCAGACGACCTTTGAAAACATCGTGACTAAAGGAGAAATAGAGTGTTCCATATTGTTGAGTAGTCATTTTCAAAGTCGTCTGCTGCAAAGTTGCTGTATGTGGGAAAAGGTTACTTCCGACAATACAACACTGCTACACTTTTGCGTATGAAAAAAAGTGTACACTTGTTTTATCTCTTTATTTTATTTACTTTTTTTCTTCTTTTTTTTCAGTGTCGTCTGCATATTTATCATTTGAAATAAGTAGTTTTCGAAAGATGATTAGCCAATACTGTTTTTTTTTAAAACGAATTATAAAAGCAAAGAACTGTGCCTACAACGAAAAAGTCGAATGTTCATGTCAAAATTGTTTAAGTTTACAAAACAATACACTTAACAAGGGACGTAGATCTTATCTACGTCCCTGACTTAACTGATTAAGTGATCTTAAAGTGGCGTCTATTCTGAAACTGTCGTATATTGAAAATGTGTACGTTTTTAAAAATGTTTCAATTTCTCCCTTTCCTACAACATTTTCAAATGATATCTGCTGCAGATGGCTCAAAATGCATCTGGATGTAGGAAACTTGTTAAGTGCCAAAAGTCATCTGTTTTGGGAAAGGTTAGGATGGTAAGAATGTTTGAACGAAAAACCGTTACAATAAAGATATTAAAACTTCCCCATATATATTATATAAATAACACATTGCTTTGAATTGGACAGTAATATTGTCAGCCTGAGGAGAATACTGTCACCCGAACCGCAGGCGAGGGTGGCAGTATTTCTCCGAAGGATGACAATATTACTGTCCAATTCAAAGCAATTTGTTATTTATTTTATTATACCAAAAAATAGAATTAAATTATTTTATGATCTGTTAAATGTTTCATAGCACAAAAGTACAACATAGAGCGCTCTACATGTCTAGTTTTAATGAGTTTCATTAACATAAATCTTCCTACCCACCTAATTTGCTTACGGCCATGAGACAGTAAAACATTTGCATACCGCCGTGAGACAGTCTTGACAGTAAAAATAGCAACTTTTTGTCAATGGGAGTTTTATATGGACAATGAAATTGAGGTATAATAAAGAATTATATATTCGCATCTGCAGCAAAAGCCCTTTGAAAATATTGATCACTCTAAATATGTTCAACTCTTTAGAGTTTTTCAATGGTATTGTCTAGATACATGTATTTCAAAAGTTGTGTGCTGCAGATTTGTTGTACGTGGGTAAGGGTTAAATCATATGCATTGACTAGGGCAATAAACGCGGCCACCGTTTGATTAGAGTCTCCACTGTTACCCGCAATATCGCCTCGGTGCTGGAGGTCGCGGGTTCGATCCCAACCGAATCATACTGAAGTCCTTACAAATGGTAGTAATGGCTGCCCTCCTTGGCGGTCGGGTTGCTGGGTTATCATTACGATTGACTGACTGGTGTCGGGTTGCTGGGTTATCATTACGATTGACTGACTGGTGTCGGGTTGCTGGGTTATCATTACGATTGACTGACTGGTGTCGGGTTGCTGGGTTATCATTACGATTGACTGACTGGTGTCGGGTTGCTGGGTTATCATTACGATTGACTGACTGGTGTCGGGTTGCTGGGTTATCATTACGACTGACTGACTGGTGTCGGGGTACATGGACCAGTAATACTAGTAACTTACCCAGGAACCACCGTCAGGGGCGTAGCTCCCTTTAGGCACTGCAGGCACGTGCCTACACATTTTGTTCTCAAAATGCCCCCAATGTGCAGCTGCGGCGATAGACATCTGCGTAATGTATCGACCAGATCAGCCTGCGCAGACTGATCCGGTCGACACATTCCGTCTAAGGGGAGATAGATAGAGTAGTGATTCCTGAAACAGAAAACCCACAGGAGGCGAAAAGTGTATATCCGGGTACGCCATGTTTAGGCATGCTTAGGCTGATCCGGTTCGATACTTTATGCAGAGTCCACAATGTTGATTTTCTCACGAGACGGCCTACACATTGATTATTGCCAAGCTAGGCCCCTGCCCGTGATATAACTGAAACATTTGTGAAAGAGTCGTAACACACTAACCAATCAATCAATCAATACCCGTAACCTCATGATACAGGCTATGCCGTGATATTATGCTGAAGGTAACGTAAAATACCAGAGAAACAAAAAGCGCGAATTTTAATTATCAAACAATGATTGATTGATTGATTGGGGTTTAACGCCATTTTTAACAATTTCTGTTATATCACGGCGGCCAGTTCACCTACTCATGCATTTCCTGGTTTTCTCACACCAGTACTCCACACAACAATCTTCCCAAGCAACTGGCTGCTTTTCCACATAAACTTAGCCCATTGGTGGAAGACGAATGACGCATGTCGCATTGACCTTTTGTCAATCCTCGGAAAGAAAGTTGGCCGAGCCGGGATTCGAACTCACAACCCCTGGATTGACAACCCGCGTCGCTACCGACTGAGCTACCGGGGTTCGGCAATTATCAAACAGAAGCTTTATTCAAACCTCGCATCCCAACACAGAGATTAAGTTGTTTCTAAAATCGCCCTCTTATTATTTCAACACGTTCGTAAAAAATACATCATTGACCACGTTAGACGAAAAGGTGTGCTTTGTTTGCATCTTTGAACATAGGGGATTTTAGGCGAGTGTGTACATACGCAAAGACTCACCAGCGCATACACTGTCCGCCGATATACGCATAGAACAGTCATAGACGAAAACAATTAGTTTTGTAGCATTTGCTTAAATTCCTCTTCATGTTATATCAAATAGAGATACAACATTGAGCCTCATTTGGTCTCACTCGGCTCGCACCCTATCCAACTGAGTGATATATTGTTACGCGTACAAGGTGCTGACAGGAATACTGAATGGATCCAAATCGACACGTTATTCTCATTAGCCTCTTCCCACATGCAACCAATATGCATCAGACGACATTTCAAACATCTAGGTAAAACTGTAGATTCTCTCTCTAGAAATAAAGATAAAAAACTTGAATAACGATGAAAATATTGTGACAAAAAGATAAATTGCTCATTATAAGCAATCTCTCCAATTGAAAAACTGTTTTTAAAAGTCGTCTGCGGCATGTGTGCCTAAACGCATCTGTATATTGGAAAGGGTTAACGATGTTCCAGCGAACCTGCTGAAGCAATTAGACGCGTCCTTTGTCGAAATAACAGAGATCTGACATGTCAAAACATTCTTGTTAATGCCAGATGATCTTTCCATGAGCGCGTAAAAATGTAAACTGATATTGTTAGGAACATGATTTGCTAGAACTATACGCAACAAAAAGTTCGTATGTTTTGCTTCGGGTTTTTTTGTAAGCGAGACGATAACTGCTTTGCTATCAGTCGAACATGTTATAAATTATCATTCTGCAGTTTTGCTATTTTCATTTCAAAAAGGGCAGAGCGGTTAACCCTTTTCCACATACAACAAATCTTCAGCAGACGACTTTGAAACATAGTGACAAAAACCTAAAAAAAAACTCCTTTAAAGATAGCTTCATTGTTAAATGAAAATGAAAATATTATGGCCAAAGGAGAAATCGCTCATCATTGGCAATTTCACCCGGCTTTGACCACACTATTTGTCAAAATGCGTCTGCAGGTGGGAAAGGGTTAAAAATGTAGAGAGCCGGTAACATAATCCAGTGCCGGGTTCTTATCCAGGCTCCAAAACTATAAAAGTTTATTCTGTGCTCAAGTATCCGATCGGTCAGAAGCAAATTCGTTCTCCAATTTGACCAATCAGAAGCTTTATTTGGAGTATGTAGTTTATTTCTGAGTACTAAGAACGTTTTCAAATCTTTTTGCAGTGATTTGTTATAAAATACGAGAACTTGCTTCACAACCTGTTGGAAATAAATAAAATAAGTTGAATCAATTAAGAGGGGACAAAGAATATATATACATGTATAGGAAGCAAACGACGTCGGTCTAAATGATATATTACACATACAAATATTGGTAGATAGTGCTTGAACAATGGGTTGCGTGTAGTGTGGTTGATTTGAAACGAAATGAAATCAGCTAACCCTTTTCCACATACAACACATCTACAGACGACTGAATTCTTTAAAGCAAAACTATGGTTACTTTTGATAAATGAAAGTATAATTATTGTTTTCAGAATGTTTTATCTTGTTCAATCTTGGAAGGGGTCAATACAGATAATAGGTTTGTTTTTTATAATTTCAGGTATTTCATCAGACGACAGTTCGTCCACCATCACAGAATTCTATAAATGGGAAAAGGAAGGTTTTGTTCCGCCATTAAAGCCACCTAAACAAGAATTCCTCGATCCCAGTAAGTCACGTACATAATGAGCAATGGTCTATGAAACCAACCTTGGAATGATTGCAAAAAGTGTAAATCAACCCATTCCCACATACAATAAATCTAACGCAGACGAATTCGAAAACATCGTGGCAAAACTATGAAAAATCTTTATATAAGTATAAATAAAAGTATAGTTTTGAAATATGAACACTTTCTCCTTGGCCATACTATTAACCCTTTCCCTCATACGACAAATCTGCAGCAGACGACTTTGAACGTATTTTGTCAAAAATTAGAAAACCTCCATAATTGAATGGATAACCTATGACTAAAAGTGGAAAACATTGTGGCAAAGGGAGAAATTGCACGTTTTGTGCAATTTCTTCTTTTGTTACTATGTTTTCAAAAAGCCGTCTGCTGCAGAGGCGTCAGAAAGCGTCTATATGAGGGAAAGGGTTAAGTCTGCTGCAGAGGTGTAAACATACGTCTGTTTGTGGGAAAGGATTAATCTCCGCCTAATGCATTTATGCTATACAATCAAATTGCAATATCAAAAGGTCTTGACAACACTTCTGCAACTTACTTCAGTACACAGAGTCAGACACACATTCTGAAACTGCACTGGTCGCCATTCTCTATGTTGAATCTCCCAGAACAAAGCTTATATAACCATACAACATAAACCGTCTTGCGACTTACTTAATTAACTGTGCACATACACTATTCTTTTTCCTGGCCGAAACCGATTTTGCAGCATCTGCAGCAAGCATTAGGAAAGGGGTTTAAATGAGAAATCAACCATTTTCCAACAATATTGACAAATATTTTTATTTTTTTCGAAATGTTACATTTATGATATTGAGCTAGTATGCAAATTGTCTCATGTGTCTGCGGTAATCCCGTGAAAACCTCGACACTCACATATACAATTGTGAGGGTGTAAGACTGTTGTTTTGATAGACATTATAACTTCGAATCAAATCCCCGTGTTTAATGATACCGTACGGCGCGTTGTGATTATAAATACAACTTAACAGGCTTCACAGACGCTTTAAGCTGACAGTTTTAGTGCGTTCCGTTGAATCTGGCGGAAAGATAATACGTCAAGAATAGTAATAAATGAACCCATGACTGAGCGCATCTATAGACGTTTCTATTTCCTTTAAGCGTTTCCTACATGTATATGACACATCTGCAGCAAAGGACTGTGAAAACACATAGGTAAAAATTAGGAAAATTCTGTATAGATGTGTTTGGTAATTAAATATAGATGAACACATTGTGTTCAAAGGATAGCCTACTCATCGCGAGCAATTTCTCCTTTAGCAACACTATTTTCAAAAGGTCCGTTATCTGAATGTGAGTAATGGAACATGGATTGCTATGGTGTTGGTGTGTCAGTACAGAGACATATACAAATGGCACAGTGACAAGCGTCATTCGTCTTCCACCTATGCGCTTAAGTCTATGCGGAGATGCAGCCAGTTGCTTTGGAAAGTCTGTTGTGTGGAATACTGGTATGAGAAAGGTAGGAAACACATGAGTAGGTGACCTGGCCGCGGTGATATGACTGAAAAAATGTTCAAAACGGCGTTAACAGAATCAACAATTTGTGTAGCATAGAACCAAATTTACTTTCTTGCAAAAACAAGAATTGTAGTCCCCCGGATATTAGTACCGTGTGAGGTCTGTGATCCTGTTACGGAGATTCAACTAGACCCCAAATCGTCAGACAGGGCCAATGATGGTCCAATGTGTTATATATAAGCCGTCCCACGAGAAAAACCAACATTATGGACTCTGCGTAATGTATCGACCCATATCAACAGGCGCAGTCTGCGCAGACTAATCCGGGCCGACAAATTCCGTCTAAAGGTAATAGAGGTATAGAGTAATGATTCCTGAAACAGAAAATCAACAGGAGGCGAAAAGTGTCTGTCCGGGTTAGTCTGCGCGGCATGCTTAGGCTGATCTGGGTCGATACTTTACGCAGAGTCCACAATGTTTGTTTTATCGTAGAACGTCTCATATACATCAAGCGGCGCTCTCTCGGATAGTGCCGAAAAAAGACGTCGACGTAATGCGCAAATACAGTGATGTTGTAAAGGTTCGATTCCTCCAACAATGTATAGTGGTCTCGCGATAACTCGAACACGGGAGGAAAGTTCGATTATATAGTATAACTCGAATCATTTTCCGGGACGGATCTGTCTTATGAAAACGGCATATCCTTTTTAGTAGAGTGGAGTCGTGGAGTGGAGTGGAGTGGAGTCTTGGAGTGGAGTCATGGAGTCTAGTTTTGGAGTGGAATCGTGGAGTGGAGATTTGGAGTGGAAATCAAATTTATTATTTGATACTTACTTTTGCAAACTGGAAGTTTAAATGAGGAGTAGATACCACTTACTTTGTTTCATACATTTTCTTGTACCTGTCGGCTGAAGCCTAGTCATCTTTATGTTACTTTATGGGAGATAATGAATCCCATTGGGAGTTAAACTGGATGGCAGATCTAACACGTCATCAATGTCTCATTATGTTAGGACATTAAATACTCTCTTGGAGAGTTAAATTAGAACAGTTATTTCACCGGGCACAGTGATTTTTAACATGTTATATCTCTGTGGTTTACCTTTTTGAACTTTTAATTACAAACAAAATATAAGGTAGTCAGACCTTTTATTACAATATTGCTTTATTGCACCAACATAAGTACATGTATATATTGTTTATTCTGTAAAGTATTGTTAACTAGCAAAAATGTACATGGTAAAATTATCAATTATTTTTTAACTAGGCCTACAATGGCAGTACTATGACTGTTATATTATATAAGTGGAGAAAATTATTAAAATAAATTTAAAAAAAGAAGAAAAAATGTGAATGGTCACTCCAAAACTAGACTCCATGACTCCACTCCAAGACTCCACTCCAAGACTCCACTCCACTCCAGCCCATGACTCCACTCTACTAAATAGGATATGCCTATGAAAACAGCGTTCTAGCAGTGGTGCTGTGCTGTTTTCTTGATATGATCTTATCACGGCTTTGTTTTCCTTATACTCAGTTACATATATATGAATGACAAAGCTGAAAATACATAAACGAATTTAACCATGTCTATAACTCAAATGTTATTCATGGTTCCCTTTCGAGTTCGAGATGCCTTGCCCCGGTAGCTCAGTCGGTAGCGACGCAAGCTGTCAATCCAGGGTTTGTGAGTTAGAACCCCAGCTCGGCCAACATTCTCTCCGACGTTTGACAAAAGTCACTGCGACAAGCGGCATTTGTCTTCACCAATGGGCTAACAGTCTGTGTTGAAAAGAGGCCAGTTGCTTGAAAAGAATGTTGTGTAGAGTACTGGTGTGAGAAAGTCAGGAAACACATGTGTAGGTGAACTGGCCGCCGCGTGATATGACTGATAAATTGTTGAAAGCGGCGTTAAACCACAATCAATCAATCAATCCTGTTCGACTTTATGTAATTCATGAAGGTTGTCTTCGGTATCACCCCACGTGAACTTAGTGTCATATATTTAGCGGAAGCACGTGACCCACGTCCTAAGTCTAAATCGAGTTAACGAGTTTAGCCGAAGATTTCGTATCTGTAATTTTTATATTTTCAGACGTTGATGCTTGCAGTGAGTGGGTGAATTGTAACAAAGACTTTGCTCACGAATATCTCACGAATTCCTCGTTACCCGGATGTCCGTGTTTCTATCCTCTAAAACGGATCAAAAACAAAGAAATCCATGATGTAAGACTAGATAAAACGTTTATCTGGGACGATGCAAGTGGTCATAATGATTTGGTGTACAAACCGGAAGCGCGGGCCTGCATCCGGTCTCGTCTCTCCACAGGGGCGGTAAATCTTGCTGTGCAGCATTGTTGCTATGACGACACTTTAACACTAGTAACCCGTGGTTCGTCGGCCGGCACTCCTAATTTAATAAGTGTGGATATATCTAAAGAGCTTCATTATAAGCTAGACCTACTGCCATGGATCATTTGCAAAGGCGATTGGACCAGGTATGATACACTCGAGTTGAATATTATTTGCGAGAACATTATATAGTAATGTTGTCCCTTTTTCGTATTTAATGAATGCTCCATGAAGATTGGGTCATATTTATTTGCAAATGAAAAAAAAACACACTTATAGAGTTCAGTTAAAACAAGTTTGTGTCGTTACCATAGTTTACAACACTTTACGTATACATAAACATGAACTTGTCTTCTAATGTTTAGTGCCTGTCATATACGTTTGTTTGATCAAAAACGTGTTCATTTAAACTACGATAAACATTTGTTTAGTGCAGCTCTAGTAGTTGTTTTAATACCAATGTTTGGATATGAAAAATACTTTGAGATATAGACTTGCATAGCGCATATCAAACATTAATGAGCCGTCCCGCGAGAAAACCAACATTATGGCCTCTGCGTAATGTATCAACCCAGATCAGCCTGCGCAGTCCGCGCAAACTGATACGGACCGGCACATTCCGTCTCAGGGGTATAGAGGTATAAAGTAATGATTCCTGAAACAGAAAATCCACAGGAGGCGAAAAGTGTCTATCCGGGTAAACCTGCGCGGCATGCTTAGGCCGATCTGGATCAATACTTTACGCAATGTTGGTTTTCTCACGGGACGGCTCAATAGCCTTTATACTTGAATAGCATAATTCCAACGACTTTGTTTTATAACCATTATCCACAGGTACAACAGAGTCTTACCGCCAGACAACCAACTGGAATGTCAGTCGAATCCAGACGATTTCACCATCAGACGACAAAAGGAGCAAGCTAGAATATACTGAATACAACGTCCATTAATGGAGGAATATCGACGAAGCTTTTTACATCCTGACGATGTCACCATCAGACATCAGCCTCTGAATGTGGGAAAGGGTTAAACTGTACAAAATACAACGGATGAACATGGACGAATCTTATTACCCTTTTCCCATCCAGACGATTACCCCATCAGACGACAAAAGGAGCAAGCTAGAATATACTGAATACAACGTCCATTAATGGAGGAAACGTCGACGAAGTTTTTCTAATCCTGACGATGTCACCATCAGACATCTGCCTCTGAATGTGGGAAATGTATAAAATGTACTAAATACAACGTCCAACTATGGAAGAACGTGTACGAATCTAATTACGCTTTATCAGTTATCCAGACGATTTCACCATCAGCCGACACAAAGGAGCTTGTTAACCCTTTCCCAAATACAACAATTATGCAACAGAGGACTTTACAAAAATAGGGAAAATGTGTTTAACCTTTCCCTCATACGACAATTCTGCAGCAGACGACTTTGAACGTATTTTGTCAAAACATAGAAAATCTCCATAATTGAATGGATAACCTATGAGAAAAAGTGGAAAACATTGTGGCAAAAGGAGAAATTGCACGTTTTGTGCAATTTCTTCTTTTGTCACTATGTTTTCAAAAAGCCGTCCGCTGCAGAAGCGTCAGAAAGCGTATATATGAGGGAAAGGGTTAAATGAACGAATATTTCTTAAATAAGTCGAAAATATTCTGGCAAAAGCGGAAATTGTTCACTATGAGCAGTTTCTTCTTTTGTCACACAGTTTTCAAAAGTCATCTGCTGTAAATGCTTCAGAAAGCGTCTATGTAATGGAAGTGAGATAAAATATGTGTATCTTTAACAGATGACATTTGGAAACATTGTTGAAAAGGGAAAAAGTTCTCCTTTCTTTCATATGTATGTTTCATAGTTTTGCCTTGATGTGTTCATACTCGTCGATTGCATAGTTGCTGTATGTCGGATGGGGTTAAATTGAATTCATATCGAACACATCCCAAATCTAGATAATGTAAGGATCCCGGCCCAGAGAAGGCTGCCAAGACTTTGCTGGATACCACACATTGTATTCCATGAGAGGATTCATTGTCTGAATATTCCCGATATTTGTTTTCAGGAAGTTAAAGTATAGTGAGGTCAGATATGTAATGGGCCATGACCCTCCCGTGATCGTCTGTGTGTGTTTATGCTAGAATTTTAATCGAAGGTATGGTCGGATGTGTGCTGTATATGTACAGGATCGTAATGTTGGTAATATGTAATGCCATATTCAAAACAATGCAAAATAGATACCAATCCAGTGGCGTGGTGTCCACATTTGAGCCACGCAAATTACGAAAACAAAAATTCGGGGGTTGTGAAATCAATGGTTATTGACTAATTACAATCCGATAACATGCTTTTTAAAATAGCCGGATTGCCGAGTCACAACCGTTATCCGAAGATCGGGTTTTCGTGCGACTTGGCTCCTTATATTAAACTAGTTTTAACCCTTTCCCTCATACGACAATTCTGCAGCAGACGACTTTGAACGTATTTTGTCAACAAACAGAAAATCTCCATAATTGAATGGATAACCTATGACTAAAAGTGGTAAACGTTGTGGCAAAAGGAGAAATTGCACGTTTTGTGCAATTTCTTCTTTTGTCACTATGTTTTCAAAAAGCCGTCTGCTGCAGAGGCGTCCGAAAGCGTTTATATGAGGGAAAGGGTTAAGAGTCATGAGGCAAATTGATTATTGAAGAGCAAAACAGAAACTTTCATTTCACTATGATCCGTCTAAAAATAGATTTCCTCGATTGAGTAACATAGTGACGCCAATATTCTTAATGGAGGAACTGATACTTCCCAGCTCCATTCATTCTTGTTATGAAAACGATGAATTATCTTGCCAAGGCCAGTGACGTCCTGTTTTTAATGAAAATAAGTACGTAGTGTGTTACTATGGATCGATATATAAAGTAATTATTCTGGGGAAAAATTGAAACAACAGCCTCTAGCGAAATCCTTTGAATGAACTAAATCCCACTTTAGTTGAAGAAAATGGTATCGTGTTTAGATTTAATTACTCTTTTTTGTTCATACATAAATATTCTCTAACCCCTTTTACAGTGTCTGAACATTATATTTGTCCTTGCATTACGTTGCTCATCATTATCATGTTTTCTTTAAGACTAATTGTTTCCCACATACTGCAAATCTGCAGCAGACGAAATGAAAGTGTTCTTAATGAAAATGGTTGAAATTATGAGCAAGTTGTCTGCTGCAGAAGCATTAGAAAGCGTCTTCATATGGGAAAAGTTAAAAATAAAAACTGGTCTCCATTTTGGGAAGGGTAAAGATGTCAAAAAATGATTCCCAATCATGAACGTTATAAACTATATCTCTGGAATGTAACCGAATACACTGAGTTCACGAGTTATCAAATTGCTTTACGGCAGGCGCGTTGGCCGAACACAAGTCTTTGATATAATGGCAACACTCTGATCCTAGAACTCTTTATATTCTATTTTTGTTGTTGACCTTGTCTCAGAGACAGGATGATTTTCACCAGAAACCTTCTTATTTTTGTACAATGTTTTAAAGGCTTTTTTCCCATTATTGTTTGGAATGTGTGGTCGGAAATATGTTAAACCTTAAGAGAGATCACCAACGAGTTTATATGATAATGAAAGTTAATCGTGAAATTTCGATCGTAGAATCTTTAATCATATATGACCTGTAAAGTAAAACGTTCAAGCTATACATTGGATGTTACATAATATTATCCACCAGAGGCATAAAAAACAGTCTAAGATATAACGAATGTTTGGCGCAGTTGATCAAACCTACATACAATTTTAGTGTTTTACCCATAACGGAATCGTGCAAATAATTTCAATCGCTTTGTGTTATTTAACAGGATATACTGTTAGTTGTTAAACCCTTTCCCACTTACAGACGATTTTGACTAGTATACAGCAGACGACTTTTGAAAACATTGTTTTTTTCAGATCTATTTTATAAAGTGAGTCGTCCCGCGAGAAAACCAACGTTGTGGACTCTGCGTAAAGTATCGACCCAGATCAACTTAAGGATGCCGCGCAGGCTTACCCGGATAGACACTTTTCGCCTCCTGTGGATTTTCTGTTACCGGAATCATTACTATATACCTCTATCCACCTAAGACGGAATGTGTCGGCACGGATCAGACTGCGCGGACTGCGAAGGCTGATCTGGGTCGATACAGCTGGTTTTCTCACGGGACGGCTCAAGTATACTTTCATTAAGAGATATTTTCGACAGATCTTACGAGATGTTTTCAAAGTCGTCTACTGAGAATTTGTTGTATGTGAGAAAGGGTTAAGTTATCAAGCTTGGATAAGACATGCATTCGATATGCTAACGCAGTCTTCGGCGGTAGTTTTTACTCGACTATGATAATGTACATCGTGATAATAACGTTTTACAAAATCGATAAGAACATCGGTCATAAAGCCAGGGGTCCAATTCCACAAACCTTACTTAGCACTAAGTGATACTTAAATACTTAAAAGCATATTTCATCATATGCGTTTCCCTAATGGGTGAAAAAACAACACGCATGATGGAATGTTTTAAGTAAACGACTTATTCGACATGCATAGTGACCTTGCTGACTAACAGTACTTGTTAAGAAATTAAATATTTTGGCATTTTTATAAGAAAAACAAAAATTATGAAATACGCCCTTAAGTATTTTTAAAAGTGTTACTTAGTGCTATGTATCCTTGGTACCTGGTCCAATTCCGCCAGCCTTATTTAGCGCTAAGTAATACGTAAATACTTAAAAGCATATTTCATCATAATTGTTTACCTAATATTTTATAAAACATGAACGGTGGAATGTATTTAAGGAAATGACAACGTTGACAGAAATAGTTACCTTGCAGACAAACAATATTTGTTAAGAAATAAAATAATTTTGCATTTTATTAGGGAAACAAAAAAGGATGAAATACGCCCTTAATTATTTAAGTATTACTTAGTGCTAAGTATCTAAGTATCTTTGGTGGAATTGGGGTCTGGTCTACTTTTTCATGTGTCCCAGGGCATCTGTGTTTATTGTCCCCCGCTTTAGCGAAAGCGTGGGGACTATTAGTTCTCATTCGTCAGTCCGTCCGTCAGTCCGTCAGTCCGTCAGTCCGTCCGTCAGTCCGTCAGTCACGCTGTCACAAAAACTTTAACCTTGGTCATAACTTCTGAACCGTAATAGGTACTGCTTTCATATTTCACATGTGTATTCCTTGTGACAACCCCTTTCCATCAATACCAATTGTTGTGACCTTGACCCTGGCGGGGGACCATAATTCTCTGAATTTGCTTGTTTCTATAGTTTTGAAAGTAAAAATGTTTTCACTGTACTCACTGACGCCGCCGACAATTCGATATTCTGTTAACCCTTTCCCTCATATAAACGCTTTCTGACGCCTCTGCAGCAGACGGCTTTTTGAAAACATAGTGACAAAAGAAGAAATTGCACAAAACGTGCAATTCCTCCTTTTGCCACAATGTTTACCACTTTTTGTCATAGGTTATCCATTCAATTATGGAGATATTCTATGTTTTGACAAAATATTTCAAAGTCGTCTGCTGCAGAATTGTCGTATGAGGGAAAGGGTTAAGTGATGTCGTATATCAATTGAGTATTGCTGTATAGAACGCCTTCTCAAATACTGACGCTTTAAATGCATCTGTAGCAAACTTTTAAAATTATATTGATAAAAGGAGAATTGGTTATAATTTGCAATTTCTTTTGCCAACATGTTTTCAACTCTATTCAATATTCATTCTTCAATTTATAGGTAATTTACATATTTTTGCCAATATGTTTTTCCCAATATTTATACAATTTTTTATAAAAACTTTTTACATTTCCCCCAGCTATTTTCAATTTAAGAGTCTTGAAATTATAAACAGAGTAATGGTTTAATTTGAGTGATAGATACAACCTTTACACAAAGGAGTGAAGGTCCGTCATGCCAATATGTTACAATATGTTGATGATATATTTGTGTAATTTATATAAAAACGGGTAAATATTGTTTCTTACTTAGCATTGTACTTTTTTGTTTCAATGTCTATATGAAAATAAAATTGATTCTAAGGCAAAGCAATCATTTCGTGTCTGTACAAATACCGATTTGATATTTTAAAACCGTCAGGTTAAATAATGCCTCGTGGTTATGTGCGTTGAGACAAAATGACCTTTGATTTATATGGGTTTAACGTCGTTTTAAACAATGATTCAGTCATATCACGGCGACCAGTTCCCCTACCCATGTGTTGCCTGTCTTTCTTACTCCAGTTGTCCACAAAGTATTCGAATTCACAACCCCTGATAGACAGCCCTCGCTGCTACAGCTACATGAGCGACGCTCCAGGAAAACCGCCCTTAACTCAAAATTTCACCTGTGGAAAAACACCTGTCTGCACATCAATATTGAGGACTTTGGTGGCCTTAATAGACAAAGAAATAAAATCAAGTCGCATTATACGAAAACTGCAGAGAATGTATCCATCAATTATCTATTTATTGCAAAAGGTATATTGTAACAAAAGCTTGCCTTCATTTATACAAATCGTGTTAGAAATGGGGTTTCATTGATATTTTTCATTATTATTTTAAGTTGGCCAAAGGTCAAGGCCACAGTGATCTTATTTTGGTATGTGATAACCCTCTTCCCAAGATGGATGTATGCAGCAAATAAGGTAACTAGGTTTAAGTAACAACAATATGAATCAGATACTCTACTTCTCTATTCCCCTCCATCACACAACACAACTGCAGCAGACGACTTCGAAAATATGTTGACAAAAACATGAAAAATATTCAGAAATAAGGGTTTTATTATTAAAAAGAACAATTGCTCGTTTAGAGCATTTTCTTCTTTTGTCACAGTGATTTCAAAAGTCGTCTGCAGTAGAGGCGTTACAAAATGTCTATATGTAGGAAAGGGTTAAATCCAGCCAAATGTCAAGATAATAGCAGCATAAATTGAGGCCACCAGACAACCTATTCAAACGATACATTTGCATACAACATTTGGTAATTTAAAGTGCGACAGCATAGAAAATATAGCCATGACAACAAAAACTCTTTAAATTGCATTGTTTTATTAAGATCATGTGTCAAGGTCACAATGATCCCATTTTGGTACGCTACCAACCGACTTTCAAAGATGCATGTTCATACCAAAACCTCCAGGTACGAGAGCATATTAAATATGGACAGGACTAGTTTTTTCTTTAAATGTGGTCAATTGTCAAGTTTACAATGGTCACATTTTGGTACGCCACACTGCTCCCTCCCAAGATGCATATGCAAACCAATTTGGGTAATTTGTTAAACGATTTTAGATATAAGTCCCGGACAAGGTTTTGTGGACGGACGGACGGACGTACCCATATAGTGTATTTGTGGGGTTATTCTTTTGTTTGAATCTTTTGGTTGCACCCCCACAAGTATGCTATTCATTCCGTAATTATTCCCCTTTTACGGAATGAATAGCATTAATATGCAAATGAGATACCCGTTATAAAACAAACAAAAACATATTTATCTAAGTGTCTTTATAAGGTACGGACGGACGAGGCGCAAACCTATGATATCCCCGGTATTCACCAGCATTGTCGGAATAATGAATTATTTCACAACGCTAAAACAAGTCGAATAGAGAGAGTAAGCATTATGAATAAATAAGTTCTTTCTTTACACAATCTTTCAGCTCATTTCTCTAGTTCAAACCCATACTAAAATATGATAAGGGATTTGAGACTAACACCCTCCTGTAATCATGTACAATGAAATAAGCCGAATTCCGAGAACACCAACATTATGGACTCTGCGTAATGTATCGATCCAGATCAGCCTGCGCAGCCCGCACAGGCTAATCCGGGCAGACACATTCGTCTAAGTGGGATAATGGTATATGTAGATGATTCATGAAACAGAAATTCCACAAGAGGCGAAACTTGTCCGTCCGGGTTAGCCTGCGCGGCATGCTTAGGCTGATCTGGCTCGATACTTTACGCAGAGTCCACAATGTTGGTTTTCTCGTGGGACGGCTCAAATATACGTTGTCCTCGATATTGGCTTGGTTTCTTTATACGCTTAAAGTGTAGTCACGTCTCGTTGTCTGGATTGTTTTATAGCCTTCACTGTGCCCTGGTGGTTCACCATACTCGTATATGTATTTCACCAATGTTTCACCTTCAATAATTTAATATATGTATTATAATTGCAGATCACTTGAGTAGGCCGACGAATTAAGTGTATATATGAATATACGGAGAAAAGAAAAACATGGCAAATTAAAGAATATGTCACCCTACATGAATATGCGGTTCATTCTGTGAAAGAAATATGCTATTTAATCTAAAACATAAAACAAAATGAACCATTAGAACAGCAAAAAACATACATTCGTTCCGACAAGGATTAATTAAAGCAAGATGAATAATGTGGCCTATACATACATCTATTTAAATGACAATTTTTTAAATGACCAGGGGAGTTCTGGGACTGCGAACAGTACTTTATGATTGTATGTGGCCCCAACTTCATGTATATACCATATATTACGTGTATGTGGCCCCAACTTCATGTATAGACCATATAATACGTGTATGTGGCCCTAACTTCATGTATAGACCATATAATACGCATTTCTAATTAGTAGTAATTACACAAGAACGGAAAAGGAGAAAACGAATAATATATCTCGCAATATGGTAATAAAAGGAGCATGTTTATGGGAAAACATGGCTTTTAGGCTCTCGAAGAAAAGTTAATTAGATGAAGACTTAGGGAAGCAAGATAAACAGCAGACAAAGTTCGAATATTCCCCTCGAAATCAAAATACTGAAAGAAGAGGACATGTCACTGCTCCTATCCTCTCTACTGCGAGGAACGGATACAAGTCGAGGAATACATGCAATGTATATAATGCTTGTTTAAAAGAAGTCGTTCTATACCTAACGGTGGATTTGGCAAATGTTATTATCGTCAGTACTCTTTTGGGTCGCAAAATAAGACGGAGACACGCCAAAAAAGAAAGAAAGTTGTAGAAGGGAGACCACTGTTTCATAAACTATATTGTTAGAGTTGTCTCGCTTCTTCAACAAAACCACTTCCCCGCGATGGCTGGACACATTCTCTTAACCCTTTCGCTCCAAAAGGCAATTAAATGCTTTTTGCAAACAATACAGATTCAGGTGAGCCAGTCTCTCCTGAAATCTGCATTGTTTGTGACTTAGTCATTCAAATTTACCAAATTTACAGTTGGACGTAAAATGGTGTGGTCAAATTTTCAACATGGAAAGTCAACTTAGTGAAATTCGGCAGCTAGAGAGTTAATCATTGCCAGAAGTATATCATACGGACAAGGCTGATAAAACGTTTTGCTAAACAATATCTAAAGTAAGAATATATCTTAAGAAATTGGAGAGGAGAAATTGCCCAACTCCTTATCCAACAATGTTTCATCAACAATAAACAGGTAAATGCATGTATCAATACATTGTTGATATAACAAAGACGTTCATCTACAGAAACATGTACATATAAGTGAGGAAAAGTCACGCCTTAGGTAATCCCGTCTGGTGGATACAGGACAGTTGTTCCTGGTGATCGGGCTTCCTATTAGCCGACTGTCTTTAAAGATACGTTAACCCTTTCCCACTTGTAGACTCATTTTGACTCATAAGCAGCAGACGACTTTTGAAAATATTATGGCAAAAGGAGAAATTGCTCATAATAAGCAATTTCTCCTTTTGCCACAATGTTTTCAACTTGATTTAATAATTATACTTATATTTATTTAGATGTTGATTATTTGTGCCTATATATTTTCAAAGTCGTCTGCTGCAGATGTTTTGCATGTGGGAAAGGGTTAAACCTTTTCCAACCTGCGAAAACTCTGTAGCAGACAATTGTTAAAATAATAACGTATGAATTGTAATAGTGTCAATATTATTTCGTTTCTAAAAATTAAATTCTTTATGATTGAAACATGTAAAAAATTGGTATATATTCATACATTGTTTATGAATAGATTAATTCAAACTTCAACGCAACATTGTAAACGTAATACTTCAACCACTAATGCTGCCTTTTTACAGTTCTTTTTCGAAATTCAGATATCTTGATTCACCAATGTTTTCGAAAATGCAGTAGTTATATTGCCTGATAATTGACACTACTTTTTTGTTGAGGGTATGAAAAAAGCCATTTCGATTTTTGGTTCCCAGCTTTATTCTGTCATACTGTTTATAATGAGGGAGCCAATTGTTGTACGATTTCTCAAAATGCACATGACTATAGACAGTACCCTTAGGGGTACCGTCCAAAAACAACATCGTTAACCAGAATTGTGGGAAATGTCTATGAATGAAAATAATGACTTATTACGAGCCGTTTTCTCCTTTTGTCACAACGTTTTCCAAAACTCACCTGCTGCAGATGCGTCTGCATGTGTGAAATGGTTTCCCATATGTAAATGAGTTTTTGGTCGAAGAATTTGCAACAGGCAAACTTTTGGAAACGCTGCAAAGACATGTAGTTATATACTATTACTAAAGGCATGAGGAAGAACAAAGCTGATTGTCGCATTGGGTGTAGCTGACAAGCTATGGACGACACTTTGAACATTTTACTCAGAAATAACTTCACTAGCGACCGTCTCGTCTATCTCTACATCCATATCATGACCACCGTATACGCAGTGAATGTGTAATTGAGGAGATGGGTTGATTTATTGATTTATTGGAGTTAAACGCCGTTTTCAACACTTTTCCAGTCATGTCATGGCGGCCAGTTCACCTGTTCATAGGCTTTCTCGCACCAGTACTCCACACACCATACTTTTCAAGCAACTGGCTGCTTTTCCACATAAACTGTTAGCCCATTTGGATGACGCTGGTCACAGTGACCTTTGTCAAACGTCGGAAAGAATGTTGGACGAGCTGGGTTTTGAACTAACAACCTGACTTGACAGCCTGCGTCGCTACTGAATCAGCTACCAGGGCTCGGCTTAATGAGGAGAACCCATATTTGTCCCAGTTCTGCTCTTCATTCATTTCGTTTTTCAGCTCCCTTAATCAATTTCCACATACAGACGCTCTATGATGTATTTGCAGCAGACGACGTCTGGCAACAGTGTAAGCAATGTTTACTCTGCCACATTGTTTTCAACTTTATTCCATTATTATTCCATCATTTACAGGGAATTTTCATATTTTTGTTAAGGTGTTTGCAGATATGTTATATTAAACCCTTTCCCTCATACGACAATTCTGCAGCAGACGACTTTGAACATATTTCGTCATAAGTTATACAATCTCTATAATTGAATGGATAACCTATGCCTAAAAGTGGAAAACATAGTGGCAAAAGGAGAACAAATTGCTCGTTTTGAGCCATTTCTTCTTTTGTCACTATGTTTTCAAAAAGCCGTCTGATGTAGAGGCGTCAAAAAGCGTCTATATGAGGGAAAGGGTTGAGAAAGGGTTTATCCTTAATTAAATGTAGCTGTCAGTGTATGTTCGGTTATCTCATTCACTTAGCTACCGTGATGAGTTAACCAAAGTATGCATGTTTGGATTTTGAAGCGTTCACGACAATACTTTCAAACCTGTTTTCCATTTGGATATATCCAATGTTAATTGTCATTTACAATGCTACTTCGAACACTAAAGTAATTTGGTCCCCAGTGTTGTTTCATATGCTCCGTTCTGGTGTTCTGCTAGTGTAGTGAGCAGTTGTGTGACCTCGGGTCGCAGTCTCGAGAAAATAGGGAGAATTGTAACGGGAATGGGGTATGGGTTACAAATACAACTTATGCAGCCTTGACGTGGAAGCCACGAGGAAGCTTAGCTTTTTCTGGAAGTTAATCAACGTACAGTTATTGTCCGAATGTATTGCAAGCCGTTTTACTATTTAATCGTTTGAAAGAGAAATTTAGAGAGAGATGTCTGTAAGATTGATAGATATCTCTATAACTTTGAGAGATATCTCTCTAAATTAGAGACACATCTTGCTTTCAATAACATATCCCTTAATTGTCTCTCGATCTAACAGATATATATCTAGTTAATAGAGATATCTCTCATTCTGCAAGAATTATATCTCTAAGTTATAGCTTAAGAGAGACATTTTTCTATTTTACATAGATATCTCTTTAAGTTAGAGAGATATCTCCTTAAGCCCTTTAACAAGATATCTCTTTAACTTGTATGACTTGCATTGGCGTGTAATAATCGCTTTCTATGGTTTTTATTTTATAAATCTTTTTTTAAATAACTTTTAAACATTGATTGATTGGGGTTTAACGCCGTTTTTAACACTTTCTCAGTTATATAACGGCGGCCAGTTCACCCATTCATACTTTTAAACAAGTAACTTTTTGGAAACACTGTGACAAAAGAAGACATTTTGCATGAAAAGCACTTTTTCCTTTTAGCCACAATTGTTCAACTCTTCGATATTTTCCGTATTTGTTGCAAGATGTTTTCAAACTTTCTGCTGCAGAGTTGTTGTATATGGACAAATACAGTTACAGTGACTTTTGTCAAACGTCGTAAAGAATTTAGGATGAGCTGGAGTTCTAACTCGCAACCCCTATATTGACAGCGCGCGTCGCTACCGATGAGCCACTGGGGCTGGGCTCTCGTCCAATGATCTTCTCATTGAATATCAGGCGAAATAGAGCAAACAATGACTGGAAGTTTATGTATAGACATTGGTTTCCCTGTTGGTTAATGTGGTTTTAAATCGAATATTCCAGGAAAGGAACAATCACGGGATAAAATACGTATCTTGCAGGATACACTTAGATCACGGAAGTACGGTTATTTCCGATGATAAAGCTCGTTGATATTAACCCTTTCCCTCATATAGACGTTTCTGACGCCTCTGCAGCAGACGGCTTTTTGAAAACATATTGACAAAAGAAGAAATTGCACAAAACGTGCAATTTCTCCTTTTACCACAATGTTTTCCACTTGTTGTCATAGGTTATCCATTCAATTATGGAGATTTTCTATGTTTTGACAAAATACGTTCAAAGTCGTCTGCTGCAGAATTGTCGTATGAGGGAAAGGGTTGAGAAGCGGTATATGATAGAAAGACTATTCATATTCTTTCAGACCTTAGTCTTTTAAGAAAGCACACCAAACGGTTCGGAGTTCTGATGCTGATTTAAAAACATGAATTATGCCCCTCATCTAGTGCTCTGGTAGAGTGCAAGTGTTTATACTAGATATGATGTTTGTTTTTAACAAAAATGACATACTGCCATGATTCACGTGTAATTTCTTGTATGTTTAATGTTTGTATTTGTGTAACTTGTCACTTGTTGCCACATGGTTCGTTGAATAAATAAATATATATAAAAGATGTACATGCATGTTGGCTTACTTTCAGACGAAAATATTTGCATCAAACCTGTCATAAACCCGGCCGGGTAGCTCAATTGGTAGCGTATCTGACTCGTGATCTGGAGGTCACGGGTTCGATACCCGGTTGCGGCGACATTCTTTCGGGCGATGTTTTCCATTGCCTCTCACCTCTGATCTATGTGAGAAAGTAGTCAGTGGCTTCGAAAGAATGTTGTGTAAGTACTGGTGTGGGAAAGCCAGGAAAACATGGGTAGGTGCACTGACCGCCGTGATATGACCAAAGCTGTTGAAAGCGGCGTTAAACTCCAAACAAACAAACCTGTCATAATTTCAACATGTATAGTCCCTATCTATCTGTCACATATTTATAACTCTTTCGATGAAACAGATGACGTTTACAACTGTTTTTGGGGAAATGATACATTGCCCAAAACAGTATTTCAGTCATTTTACAGCGTTTCCTGTGTAAATTATCAGTGCTGATTTGAAGCTTATCCTTACTCCAGTTCACTCGTCTGCAATAATTCGCACCATGGAGAGAAATACCTACCATCACTTTCAAGTCTTTGGTATGACCCGACCGTGGATTAAACACTGGTCGCCCCATCTAAACCATTAAACCATCGAGGCAGTTCTAACCAAACTGCACGAAGTAGCAGTCTGATACTCATTCTCCATTCTTCATAGCACTTACCCCCCTCACCCTTCAGTTTTTATTGCATATTTGAACCTTTTATTTTTTCAATGTTTTTGACGAAGTGTACGAATTGACGTACGTGCGTATGCGCCCCTGTTCCACCATACTACACATTTTTAGCAGGCGACCTTGAACAGATCCAAGCTAAAGTATAGAAATTGCCACCATGCTTTCGAAAGGTTTCTGCTGCAGGTGTGTCAACACATGTATGCATGAGGGTTAACAATTGTTTCCCGGATTTCTCACTCGCCCTTGATGTTTTCAGTCCATGATGTATCCGTGATATCAACTAGCTAAGTCTAACTGTAGGAAGCAGGCATTGGAGTGGATTGGACCCTGAAAATAAGCAAATACATTATTATTACAATAACTCTTTATCTTATTCATTTTAAAACAAAAAGACAACAAAACATTGATATATGGGGATATATGACCTCCAGACTCTACCAGACTCTGTTTTGTGATATCCGGCATTGGAGCCGATTGAACCTCTTCCAGATATTGACACATTTGATACAGCGGGCAACATTTGAAAATATTTAGGCGAAATGCCTACCAGGCCATGTGTAGACACTTTAGACGCACCTGCAGCTGACACCATTTGAAAACATGGCAACATTTCCGACGTTTCAGTTCGATTTTTTAGCTATTTTCGCTACGTCGCTGTCCATGTCATAGTATTTGACAGTTGTTTTGAGTAGCCAGGAACTATAAAGTATTTCTTCCGCGCGGGCTATTCAACCGAGCATCTTTGTACTCTAACACCGACAGCTGCTGCAGCATCAAAACATTTTTAATAGGTAAAAGTAAACGACTTTTTCTCCCATATTAAAGATTTTGATATGATAGTGAATACATGATCTTATTAGAAAAAGGTAAGCGGAAACTGATTTTGCAGATGACAAAGTTTTATTTGATGAATTGATTGTTTAATTCAGATAAAATTATCCGACTAATTTTCAGGTGGGTGGGGCATATATAAATGGGTAAAAACAAGTCAATTCGATTTTCATGTAACACTCATGTAATATTTTCAATTTATTATATTTTTTTTTTTAACTCTTTCCGAATATTCACATGTAAGATAATTGAATACAAAATGCATGATTTATATTTGATGCTGCATAATTTTATGACCCTAAAAGTTTATCTTTCCCACATAAAGATACAGCCATTTTACAGCAGACAACTTTTGAAAACATAGTGGCAAAGGAGAACTGAGCAATTATTCCTGTCAAAAATGTCTTGACACATGGTTTTCAAGTATATTTATTAATTGTACTTTCATTTAAAGAGATTTTCCATACTTTTGCCAAGATGTTTTGTCTGTTGCCAGATTCATGGTATAGGTGAAAGGTTAATGGCTGTGTTGTTACAAGTCCCTTATAATCAAAATTACAAGTTTGTTAATTTAATTTAGCATTAGATCTGATTATGTGTAAGTAAACAAAGCATCGGTTCACATAAAATTTATTACGTATAATGCGCTTTTTAACGAATTATTTTTTTTAAAAAAATATTTCTGTTAACCCGTTCGATACGTGATTTGACCTTTAACATTTCCCATTTCGCGTTTTGTTAAACTACACCTTTGCTGAAAATAGTCCTATTTTTTTTCCGATATTGTATCACTTTGATGTGTTATTTCAATTACGAAAACACATATTTATCAGGCCTCGATAAATCCACTCGCCCGCTCGCATTTGCGAGTGAATGTTGAGGTTGGGCGAGAAACAAATTGATCACGCTCGCCCTACACGGCGAGTAAGATTCTCCAGATTCAATTACTGATTCCTTGTATTTTTCATAAACAAAGTTATTTGGTAAAACAATCAAACTGCGAACATCATTCAAATAAAAATATCGAATGTAAAAAGTCAAACGATACCTTTCTATTAATAACTCACACAAATACTATAGCTAGTACATGTAAACAGTATGTTGACCACGTGATCAGTGTTCATTCTGTTCCCAATTGTAATCTCGCGAGACAGTTAAAAGAAGAAAGCTTCATCCAATGAATGCGAAATAACTCCCGCTTCGGAACACAGTTAAAAGAAGAAAGCTTCATCCAATGAATGCGAAATAACTCGCACTTCGGAATTGATACACAAATAATGTTTGCTCGCGGACGAAAAAGATCTGTCTCCACAACCAATTAAACCTGGTTCGTTATTAAAATATATCAAAATGGAAGAACTGCCGAGTTCCGCAATAGCAGAATACGTTTTTAATCTTTTAATCGATGACGTGGTAAATAAACAACAGCCAATTAAAAGAAAACATCATGAAACAGTTTTCCCCAAAACAATCGATCTTTGGATACGGGAGTTCCCGTGGTTGAATTTGACTGATGAAGTTATGTATTTTGTCTTTTCGTCCCTAGTAATACACGATGTTTCCCTCAAATAATAAAGTTCATCAAGATTAAGTGATTTACCAATATTATTTATTATTTAATTCACATACTGGTCAATGAATCATTCTTGAGACCTGACTTTAACCCATCGGAAGGGTCTGTTAGGTGTGTTCAAGTAAGAATAGAGTTGTTAAACATTAGGTTAAAAAACATTAAACATTCCCTTTAGTAAAGCAAGCATTTTGGACAAATTTGAAGTTGTACAAACAATTGATTTCATTATATAATGACGTTGCATATGGAATAGACCCCCCCAAAACCAGGGATTTATCTACTTCCCTGCTTATTTCATACTATGAGGCTATCAAACATAAGCCTTTTGAGATACTTACAGAAATAAAATCAATTTGATATGAGTCTTTTGTCTTGAAATGCATTGTATACTTAAGAAGTCAAAGGGAGGTAATTAAACAAGATTTATAAACATAAATGTTTATTAAAGTAAATTGTAAATTAAAAATAGTGCAGTAAAAGGAACAAATGCTTATATTGAGCAATTTTTCATGTTTTAATAATGCTTCCTGCTGCAGTATCATCAACATGTTGTCATTATGATGAACATTTCTCTCTTTTAAATTTACTCTTTTGTGTTCATGGTTAAATACACATGGTCAAGTATATTGTTAAAGTCAGAGTTGTTAATTTACTGTTTAAACTGTTACATGGATACATAGGTAGTGGAATGCCTATTTAAGGTAAGAAGCATAATACATAAGTTAAAAACATGTTAACCTTCCTTATTTTGGGGTGATGAGCTTCCTGTAGTGATTCACTCTTTAATAATTATTATAGGGAGTGAAACATATTTGACCCAAGTAATTGTCTGGAGCTCTGTCTCACAGAGATGCCAACACATTTGTGAAAGTATTGTTGTGCATTTTTATTTGTTTCCTTAAGATGATAGTAGAAAAATAAAATGACATACATGTTAACACCTAAATGCACACAGGAAATCTCACCGTTTTGTCTTAGTTTCCAACTTGAAAACGGTGTTTTAATTATAGACCATTAATTAATATTTATCAGCCATTCGGGCAAAGGTGCGCGTCAAAATGCTTGTTTTATCAAGAAAAGCGTCTATTTGTGGAAAAGGGTTAAGTATCTATTGTTGTTACCATCTGCAACAGGTTTGTCATGATGCATTTGATTTATCAGGGATCAGCAAATCATATATACCACTACAGTATTGAGACACTTATAACATATTTATACTTTTCACATATTTAACATAAAATTGTTTGCAGAAGATTTGTGCACATTTCAAATATTGGAGCAGTTACCCTATGATGCAGAGGCTTTCTGAGGCAGACCTCTTTAGAACACATTTTGACTGAAATAGAACTTGCTCAATTTAAGTAATTCCAATTTGCCCATAATATTTTCTTCCACTTTGTATTATACCTCCATTTATAGAGCTTTTGATATGTTTTTGCAAAGATATGTTCAAAGTCGTTTGCTGCAGATGTGTTGTATGTGGGAAAGGGTTAATTAACAAATCATGAAACGAGCTTTCAAAAAAATAGAGCAAAATTAGATGATTTTTACTCAAAGGGTAAAGTAAGAAATGTTATGAAAAAACATAGTATGCAACAGTGCGGCTAGCATATTTTACCCGTTATGCTACTACATTGTGCATGTTTAATTACATGGGGGTGACATATTGTTTTTGCCCGTTCCGTCCGTCCTTCCGTTCTTCCGTCTGTCACACTTGTTTCCGCTCAATAACTGAAGAAGCAGTAGCTGACCCCTATTGATTTTGATAACAGAAGGTCAAAGGTCAAGGTCATGGTGACCTTGTGAGGTTATAAATAGTTTCCGCTCAATAACTGAAGAACGCTTTGGCCAAGAAACTCCATACCTGGTATGCAGGTTGGCCATGCCCAGTAGAAGACCCCTATTGATTTTGAGGTAAGTACGTCTAAAGTCAAGGTCACAGTGACCATGAGCTTGAAAGGTCACAGTGACAATGAGCTGAAAAATAGTGTTTGCTTGGGCCCAGGAACTTCATACTTGATGTGCAGGTTGGTCACCACCAGCAAATGACCCCTATTAATTTTAAGGTCACTAGGTCAAAGGTCAAGGTCACATCCGTCACACTTGTTTCCGCTCAATAACTGAAGAACGCTTTGGCATAGGATCTTCATACTTGGTATGCAGGTTGGTCATGACCAGTAGATGACTCCTATTGATTTTGATGTCAGAAGGTCAAAGGTCAAGGTCATGGTGACCTTGTGAGGTAAAAAATGGTTTCCGCTCAATAACTGAAGAACGCTTGGGCCGAGGAACTCCATACTTGGTATGCAGGTTGGCCATGCCCAGTAGAAGACCCTATTGATTTTGTTTGATTTTGAGGTCAAAGTCAAGGTCACAGTGACCTTGAGCTGAAAGGTCACAGTAACAATGAGCTGAAACATTGTTTTTGCTTAATAACTGTAGAATGCTTTGGCCATGGAAGTTAATACTTGGTGTGCAGGTTGGTCACCACCAGTAGATGACCCCTATTGATTTTGAGGTCACTAGCTTAAAGGTCAAGGTCATGGTAACCTTCAGCTGAAAAATGGTTTCCTCTCAATAACTAAAGAATGCTTATGTTGAGGAACTTCATACCTGGTGTGCAGGTTGGTCCTAACCAGTAGATGACCTTTATTGAATTTGTTTGATTTTGAGGTCACAAGGTCAAATGCCGAAGGTCACGGTAACCTTCAGCTGGAAAATGTGTTTTACTCAATAACTCAAAAACGCTTATGCCCAGGAACTTCATACTTGGTGTGCAGCTTGGTCCTAACCTGTAGATGACCCCTTTGATTTTGATGTCAGTACGTTAAAGGTCAAGGTCGCGGTGACCTTGGGCTGAAAAATGGTTTGGCCATGGAAGTTAATACTTTGAGGTCACTAGGTCAAAGGCCAAGGTCATGGTAACCTTCAGCTGAAAAATGGTTTCCGCTCAATAACTGACGATTGTCACTGTTGCTTCATCTCCAGTCCAAAACTACACAATTCATCTCCATCATTTCTTTTCCTCCCCTACGACCACACAAATGGGGAAACAAGCGCTTTTTCAAAAAAGCAATCTCTAGTTTTTGAATTAAATCCTGTTTTACCCATACATTTTTCACAATTATCCTTTACACCCAGTATATTACAGTATATATTGAACATTTCCAGGACAATATATATGGACAAAGATTATTTATAATCATGAAATAGACTAGATTGTCTTAAAACTACTAAGTCTTAATGCGAGTTTAAAACAAACAAAAAACATGATTAAATGCAATTTTAATTACATTTTCAAAATAATTTGTTACTAGTACTTTCAGTTCATTGATTGAAATATAGAAACAGTCCTTGAACTAAAGGTTTGAGAGCAGGGACCTGTACAATATATGGCACAGGGGTGTGAAAATCTATAAAAAATCTACTTGTTTGCCAACACCGTTGACTTGTCCGCATTTTTCCATATTTTCTTATTTTGAGTGATGGACTCACTGTAAATGAGCTGATATTGAAAAGAGTTAACTCTAAGCTTTAAAATAATGTAAAGATATGGGGGTCATGCATTATGCACAAAATAATTCACCGAGATAGAGATATTGTGGGGGAAAAGAGGTGTAATGTGACCTATATAACAATATGTATGTTAACCCTTTCCCCCCCAATACAAAACTTCTGAAACAATCTTAAACAATTATACTCTCATTTATAGAGATCTTTTGAAATTTGAATACAAATTTAGTCAGAAATATGGAAACACTCCAAAAATAAAAGAACAATTATTGAATAAAGTTGAAAAGATTGTGGCAATGAAGAAATTGCTCAGTAAGTGTCTGTGAGTAGGGAAAGGTTAATTGAATATACTTTGCCAATTCTTGTTGCAAGAGGATGTTATTTTGAGACTGGGTAGAAAATAATCCCTTTAAAAGGCCTTTAACAACAATATTGTCTAAAAAACTATTTTGCATCATTTCTATAAATGAAGCTTATCAAACAAAGCAATTTTTTTTTTGAATGACGAGTTCGCAGAAGCAAATAAAAAGTAAATAAAGCAATTGTTTACATTCGTGTTTCTTAACCCTTTCCCTCATACGGCAATTCTGCAGCAGACGACTTTGAACATATTTGGCCAAAAATAGAAAATCTCCATAATTGAATGGATAACCTATGACTAAAAGTGAAAAACATTGTGGCAAGAAGAGAAATTGCTTGTTTTGAGCAATTTCTTCTTTTATCACTATGTTTTCAAAAAACCGTCTGCTGCAGAGGCGTCAGAAAGTGTCTACATGAGGGAAAGGGTTTAAACATTTACAACAATACAAACAAGATCCGAATGGAATAAAAAGAATCTATGACCTGATGTGAACGAGACAAATACTTATCTTAGATGTAAACTGTGCATAAAGATTAAAGCAAAACTAGGTTTAATAAGTGTCCGGATGAATGAGGAATCCCCAAATATATGCATTTGCCAACAATAAGAAGTATTAGAGAAACTACATAGAAATAATATGAGAAAAGGGGACTTTGCTCATTATGTCTCTCTTTGCCATGATGCTTGAAGTCGTCTAAAATCGCAATCTGAAAAAAATGATGGGGTCGATTATCCCTGTTACTCAATTTAAAAAAAAATTGTCTGAAAAACAATGGGGTAAATACCTTATTCACTAATAAGGTTATCTGTAGCCCTCTGACTCCTTAACCCTTTCTCTCATATGACAATTCTGCAGCAGACGACTTTGAACGTATTTTGTCAAAACATAGAAAATCTCCATAATTGAATGGATAACCTATGACTAAAAGTGGAAAACATTGTGGCAAAAGGAGAGATTGCACGTTTTGTGCAATTTCTTCTTTTGTCACTATGTTTTCAAAAAGTCGTCTGCTGCAGAGGCATCCAAAAGCGTTTATATGAGGGAAAGGGTTATAACAAAATGCTCAAGGTGATCTATTCAGGGATTACCCTTTGTGGGGAGACAGGCCACATAGTAACACCGGACGTCCCTAGTCAGTGAGAAGTGCAGATACACTTGCACAGGTTAAGGCAGTGATAAGTGAATCTCCTCAAAAGATTTGTATTGGAAGACATCACTAACTCTTAAGTTCTACATGTGTTTTAAGAATGCAGTGGTATTCATGATTTAGGTCTTACTCTTTACACAATTTCAATCATGCAACAGCAGGATTGGCAGATCCTGAAAGGTCATCACTCAAGGAGACTACCACGCCTTCAAGAGGCTCAACGACTTTCCAACATATATCGGGAAACATGGGAAAGACGAGCCGCACTGAACCACCGCACACAGTGAACGTACCGACACAGGCTAGATATCCCTCTCCTACGGGAAGATCTGGGTCAGTGGATCTAATATCAATCTTTTCCCCATCTGAGGATCCGATGCTGAACAATTGACGTAAGCCACTGGTGAAAACCTAGGAAGTCTTCATGACTGCCTTAACCTACCCCTCTGTCGTCAGATGAGGGGGGATGGTCAGATCGAGAACCTGTCCGACGCCTCCCCTACACTGAGAGTGCTGGAATCAACAAAGTCTTCTGGCTAGTGTCTGCCTCTGTTTGTCTGAAAGTCATAGTTTCTCTGGAAAAGGCCGTTAACAAAGTGTTCTGGCACGTGATTCTTATGGATGGTATCCGGGGTTGACTTCTTCTTTCCGATATGGCGTATTTGGATCTATGACACACCTCCTGACTGATGCTACAAAGTCAATCAGGTATCAAATGACAAGTTCATATCTCAACACAAAAAAGGTGGTGAAACCTTAAATAGAAACAAGTGTATTTAGCGATAAAAAAAAGGTGTGAACAAACAGTTTTAAACATGCCAATCCAAGGTAGGCCCAGGTAATCAACCGAGGGGGAAAGCTGGATCAGTCAAGAAGGGGCTGAAAAAGTCGCTGCTGATTTAGGGATTTCTTTTATTTGACCCTTAAGTAAGCATTATGTTGTTGGTACTCATTGAGACGATTCTTTTGAGTACCCACAACATAGGGTTTGATGTAGTAATAAAAGAGGAACTGTGTGGTGATATCAGTGCATTCCTCCTACTAATTGAGACAATTCTTTTGAGTACCCACAACATAGGGTTTGATGTAGTAATAAAAGAGGAACTGTGTGGTGATATCAGTGCATTCCTCCTACTCATTGAGACGATTCTTTTGAGTACCCACAACATAGGGTTTGATGTAGTAATAAAAGAGGTACTGTGTGGTGATATCAGTGCAGTCCTCCTTATCTACACCTTACATAGTGTGAAATTAACCCTTTTCCTCATACGACAATTCTGCAGCAGACGACTTTAAACATATTTTGTTAACAAATGGGAAATCTCTATAATTGAATAAACTTCAGTATAATTTACTGACAACATAATATTTGTTATCTTATGCCACAATCTTATGGGTTTTGACTACTCTGTATTTTCAACCATATGGGTTTTGACTACCCTCTATTTTTAACCATATGGGTTTTGACAACCCTGTATTTTCAACCATATGGATTTTGACTACCCTGCATTTTCAATCATATGGTTTTTGGCTATCCTGTATTTTCAACCATATATGGGTTTTGACTACCCTGTATTTTCAGTCATATGGGTTTTGGCTATCCTGTATTTTCAATCATACAGGTTTTGACTACCCTGTATTTTTATGTCAAAAATACATTACCAGTCATTTATTACCTGATATATAATCTCAATACCGATTAATTCATCCAGAATAGAATCCGCGAAGCTCTGCGTAGCTCTCATTCTGTGCGATATGCAAAGGCGCTGGCAAGCGCACGACGCCCATGCGCACATGTCAATTTTAATTTCTGGACACACCAGCTTGCAGGCTAAATTTTCTAATTTGCAAATTTGGTCCCTTTAGAATGCATTCGTCCTTCGCAAGTTCTATTCGTTCCATTCATTACCTATATGTAAACCTACTCTACTTCATGAATTGTTTTAATAATTGTTTGTATTGTTGTTTTGTTACGGCTCGCTTTGAGTTGGGTTACCCCACCCAATTATATTCAGTTATCCAACTACTGTTACTAGTCGTCCAACGGTAGATTACTACTTGACAGCCTAAATTTATTTTGTGTGCTAGATGCACGCAGGATTCACCTTGTGAGTTTTGCTCTTCTTGGACTGCTTCCACATGGAAACAGTGCAAGAAGCGGAGAACTCACAAAAGCAGGAAGGGACACGCGATCTCGAAAGATGTCGGTCTTCGGATTGGACACCGGGTAGAGATAGGGGTTGGCAGAGCAATCTTGCACCTACTAAATCACATTATCTTCGGATTGAGCCCCAATTGTGCCAACTCCTGATAGAAGTTCTTCGGGACTTATCTACAGGATTCAATTGCTTGACCCGTCACCGTCTTCGGACTCAGGCAATTGGACATCGGGCAACCGAATACCTCCGTCTTTGGACTTAGGAAATTGGGCAACAGGTCACCAGGCAACCGACCACCAGGCACCGGGCAACCGGATATCAGTTACCACTGGGATTATTCCCCGACATGTGAAACTGTCTTTGATGATCAGGATACTGGGCACCGGGCACCAACCTTCGGGTATCGCGAGTACCTGTCAGATAATAAAATCTTTCAGTCTCCGGGGGATAAGAGAGTATGTCTAGGGACTACACTCCTCCCCAGTACTACCCCTCGTACCAAACTGTGGAAGGAGGCGATGACTGACGGTTTTATATGGGAAGAGATTCTCAATCCCTTATGCCGGCATACAGGTACCAGCAGACCTCAGATTATGGGGAACAACTGATCCCGGAAGGACTGCTCTCTCGGAGGCAGTCCTTTGGCAGGCAGTCCCTCGGGTGGACTAGGTTCACTTTATGAAATCTGAGAAAGGGAGGCCGAGGCCATCACATACGGTGAGCTCGAGCCCAACTATTGATCCCATGTGACCTCATTCCCCTTCACAGGATTCCATGTTTGAGTTGGACAATGACCTACCGGTTTAGAAACCGGCTAGAGTCAGAGCCTCACATCAGAAAAAACCCACACCACCTCATTCGTCTGACGAGGAAGAGGCTGATCATGGTTAGTGCGCCTCAGATAATGAGCCAACTTTAGAGCCCTGGACTCTAGAGAAAGCCATTAGTGAGCTTTTCATGGTAATCCCTGTCTCACTTTGCCCAAATGTTGACGCTCCCCCTCGTCGTTAAAACCTTTCAGGCTTGGAAGAATTGACTGCGGTGGTGTCTACACCCCAGCAATTACTTCATCAGGCAAATAATGTGGGCAGGTTATTAGAGCAGGTTCAGACAACAAGGTCACTTGACGCTTGTTCGTCAGCGAGGTATGTCCTTTCGTCTCTTTCAAGAGAATGGATATCTCTGAGGGCATATACTACGTCCAAGGAGATTTTCCCTCTAACGTTACACGCCTTAGACCGTGACGCATCGACTCTGGGCCTGTCAGCGCCAAATTCAATAACGGTACCTGTAAAGGTATTTGAGAAGTGGGAGGCCACATAGGCCAGAGTGCGACTTGGTATCATGGTTTCATCCCATGATGACCATATCGTGGTAGCTCTGGCCCTCTTACTCAAAGAGAAGAAGATGTCTAGTCAAGGAGTGACTCGAATCCTTGAGGAATTTGATAAAGGTAACCGGCATCTGATGGCGATCAATTTGCAGAGCGCCACAGAAATGCTGTCTCTGAGAAGGGATACGACATTGGTCAAATCCTTTTCTTTACTGCCTAGCAGCAGAGACAAGCTCAGGGCCGCACCCTTAGCTTAGGATCTCCTCTTTGGCTGAAGATTGCCGCTGTGACCTTCTTTAAGAAGCTCAACCCTGTAAAGAAACAGAAAAGACAGGCTAAGCCTTTCGTGCCTTAGCCTCCTCTTTCCGCTGGTCCTAGCTATGCTGAACCGAAGCCCCGTTTTACGGGAGCTAAGCTTTGGCATACAAATAAGTATAGCTCTCTGTCCCTAAGCCGCAGCCCTAGGGAAGCGCTCCTCTAGCCAGAATCCAAAAGCCGGATATTGCAGTCGGCAACTTGTCACATTTCATGGAGGAATGGGAAAGAATCACAGAAGGTCGTTGGATCTTGGCTGTGATACAAGAAGGGTATTTAATCACCTTCTTCTCCCCTCCACCACTGACAAACGTCCCTATCGATCTATCTTCTTGTCATACGGCTATATGTCAGAAGTAATTGCATCACTTCTAACAAAGAATGCCATAGAGAGGGTTCACAACCCCCATTCTCGGGATTTCTACAGCCGTCTTTTCCTTGTTCCAAAGAAAGACGGCCGGTGGAGACCGGTAATAGACTTATCTACTCTAAATCTGTCTATTCCGGTCGAAAATTCAAGATCCATCAAGAACGCTATCCGGGAAGGCGACTGGACGGTCTATCTAGACCTAACAGACGCCTATTACCATGTACCGATCGCTTCCTCATCTTCGATTCGTGGTAAACGGGGAATTGTTCCAATTCAGGGCACTTCCCTTCGGCCTCAAATCTGCCCCGCGAGTATTTACGAAGATTATAAACGCTGTGGGAGCCTTTCTGCGTATGCAGGGCCTCCAGCTTCTTCAGTACTTCGATGACTGGCTAATCCGCAGGACAGATCCATTACTTCTGATGGACGATCTGTCCATAGCCTGGCAGACTATTCTGAATGGGTCTTATTGCCAATACGCAAAAGTCAGATCTTATCCCGTCAATTAGGTTCACGTTCGTGGACATGACCTTTCTCACCGATCTTGTGGTGATTCGGGTCCCCTCGGACAGAGTCGATTCCCTATCCGGGTGAATCATACTCTTTCTGGATCGGGTTACAGTAACAGCCCGATCCATACTGTCACTTCTCAGATCCGTAAGTGTAGCACTGGACCTGGTCATTCTAGGCAGGCTCCATATGCGGCCCCTCCAATATCTTTTTCTGTCCCGGTGGCGTCTGTCTGTGGACTCGCTGGAACACATTCGCTGGTGGTTAGACCCGTCAATCTATCTGCAATGATCTCCTTGCTCACAGTGCCTCAGGATCTGTACCTTTTTAGCTCATCAGAGCACAAAGTGCTCAAGGTTAGTTTTTGTGATCGCCTTTTGTCCGTCATCCGTCGATCGTCAGAACATATATCTCCATCAAATCTAGGCCAAGTTCGAAACTGGGTCATGTCGGATCAAAAACTAGGTCACTAGGCCAAATTTAATGAAAATCTTGTTAACACTCGGGAAGCCACATTATTGGCTTGAGCATGTTAAAACTATGTCGGAAAATTTGTCTTAATGATATCTAGGTCAAGTTTGAATATGGGTATTGTCGGGTCAACAACTAGGTAACAAGGCCAAATTTAAGAAAAATCTTGTTAACGCTCTGGAAGCCGGGAAGCCACATTATTGGCTTGAGCATGTTAAAACTATGTCGGAAAATTTGTCTTAATGATATCTAGGTCAAGTTTGAATATGGGTATTGTCGGGTCAACAACTAGGTAACAAGGCCAAATTTAAGAAAAATCTTGTTAACGCTCTGGAAGCCGGGAAGCCACATTTTTGGCTTGAGCATGTTAAAACTATGTCGGAAAATTTGTCTTAGTGATATCTCGGTCAAGTTTGAATATGGGTCATGTCGGGTCAACAACTAGGTAACAAGGCCAAATTTAAGAAAAATCTTGTTAACGCTCTGGAAGCCAAATTCTTGGCTTGAGCATGTTGAAACGTTGTCAGAATATTTGTCTTGATGATATCTAGGGTAAGTTCGAATATGTGTCAGGTCAGGTCAACAACTAGATCACTTGGCCAAATTTTAGAACAATTTAGTTAACACTATAGAGATTGCATTTTTGACTTGAGCAGCTTGAAATTTGGCAGAAAGTTTGTCTTGATGATATTGCCATTGGCGCTGAAAAAGTTAAGTCTTAAAAATCCCATTCTCAGGTGAGCGATTCCAGGGCCTCATGGCCCTCTTGTTCTAGTTAACACCCTTCCCCTTATATAGACGCTTTCTGTTGCCTCTGCAGCAGCTGACTTTTTAAAACATTTTGGCAAAAGGAAAAATTGCTCTTATAAGCAATTTCCCCTTTTGCCATATGTTTTTATATCTATTATATAATTTCATGTAAAGAGAGTTTGCATGTTTTTTATGATGATTTCAAAGTCGGCTGTTGTAAATTTGTTGAATATTGGAAAGGGGGGTTAATGTCTGTGACATTTATAGTTACTCTTTCCACCTAATGCAAATAACAGTTTATGCATTTAAAGCAGATGGGTATTGAAAATATTCTGGAAAATGGAGATATTTCTGAAAACAAAAAAATCTCCTTTTCTCAAAATAATTATGCGATACCTTCCTTTAACCCTTTTCCACATACAACAAAATTGCAGCAAACGAATTTGAAATCATCTGGGCAAAAATATGGAAACTCTCTATAAATGAAAGTATTATATTGAAAAGAGTTGAAAAATTGCGGCAAAAGGAGAAATTGCTTGTTTTGAGCAATTTCTTCTTTAGTAACAATGTTTTTTCAAAAAGTTGTCTGCCGCATAGGCGTGGGAAAGCTTCTATATTTGGGAAAGGGTTAAGACAGGGAGACATTTAGGGATCATTTCTCTGTCATCTGTCTTTCTGTCTGTGTATGTGTTTCACGCTTTGCATCAGTTGGTCATTCACTCTGTTTCTGTTTGACAGATTCACTTTAACCCACATACAACAAATCTGCAGCAGAGGGCTTTAACGCTTTCCCTCATACGACAATTCTGCAGCAGACGACTTTGAACATATTTTGTCCAAAAATAGAAAATCTCTATAATTGAATGGATAACCTATGACTTAAAGTGAAAAACATTGTGGCAAAAGGAGAAATTGCTCGTTTGAGCAATTCCTTCTTTTGTCACTATGCTTTCAAAAAGCCGTCTGCTGCAGAGGCGTCAGAAAGCGTCTATATGAGGGAAAGGGTTAAAAACATCTTGACAAAAATTAGGAAAATCCTTGTAAATGAAGATTTGAAACACTGGCAAATTGAGAAATTGCTCATTTCTAATAGCCTAAAATTTCTAAAATCTAATGTTTTCAAAAGTCATCTGCTCAAGAGGCTTCAAATAGCATATGTATGTGGGGAAGGGTCAAAGTTGCAATAAAGCCTGGTAAAATATTAATCAGTTGTATAAAGGCTTCTAATAACCTTGTGAGCACTCTAGACAATGCATATTCTACTGGGTCAATTCTGAAATTGGTTGTCAAAAACTAGGTCAGAGATCAATACTTAGGTGAGTGATACAGGGCCATCATGGCCCTCTTATTTGTTTAATCTCTTGTTACACTAAGCTCAGTTCTACAGTTGTTTAGGTTTCCTTATTAAAAAGCAGTTACATTTTTTGCTACTACATCATCACTCAGGAGATTGTCAGAGTGTTTGTCCTTTTGTTAGTTGTCAACTTTGAAATTTCTGAGTAGAAAAATTATTTGAAATGTAATATTAATAAAGAATTGAAATTTCTGCTTGTCTTTGAATGTTTATTCAGTTTCAAAACTGTCTACTGTAGAGGACCTAAGGCATTCTCATTAAAGAACCTTTTAATGAGGAAGATATTTTTGGTTTTATTTAGATTCTAAATATTATCTCTATTAATTTCCTTTTATAGACACTTAATTTTTATGTCACAAATACATTACCAGTCATTTAATACCTGATATATAATCTCAATACCGTTAATTCATCCAGAAAAGAAGCTCGCGCAGCCATGCATAGCCCTCACGCGTGTGTGATATACACGGCCGCCGGTAATACCGGCGCACGGGCCATGAGAACCCCACTTTTTAATTTCTGGACACACCGAACTGACAGCTAAGAATTTATTTCATTTTAATAATTTATTTCTTTGTCTTTTTAAGGCATTCGCCTTAAACAAGTTATTAATCATTCAGTCATTCAACTACATTAACAACCTAACAACATAATTGTGTAAATTGTAATTAAGTTGTTTTTTGTACACACAACTAACTGAGAAGTCACGGGTGGGTTACCCAACCCACTATTTCAGTTACGTATCGGGTGCGGTAATGGCCATAGTGGTTATAGTTACACCGACCCTATTAGCGATAATATATTATTATCGCCTTGTATTACAATATGCATATTAATTAAACATGAACAATTTTGGAAAATATTTGTAAAATCTTTTTCATTGAAATGCGTTCAACGTGATCAACGGGTATAGTAGAAAATAAAAAATTATAATTTTTGTTGAATCGTATAAATTGTTTTGTTTCATATATATTCCATGTCACATAGTGGTGATCAGAGGCGTGACTCATAACGGCCGTATGAGACATGCATCTGTCCTGTGAGTACTTCTCTTCCTGGCCTCCTTCCATTTGGAAACAGTCTGGGTTGAGGAGGACTTACAAAAGCTGGAAGACTAAGAAGACCCCTAAAAAGGTTTCTCTTAGCCTTACGAGTGAAGCGGAGTTTGAGGGGTTCTCCCAACAATCATACTCCGCGGCTGTGTTGAGTCAGAGCTGTTCCTTCTTCACTTCGCACAACCGCTCAGAGGTCCAGATAAGGAGGTGTAGTCAGCTATTTTCCCCACAATTTCTCTCTTAGGAAACAAACCCTATGCTGTGGGTTCTCAGTACCCACAGCATATGGTAAGAGGGTCAAATAAGGATTTCAGAACATGTAAACGCCCCTTATCTGGAGCTCTGACCGCTCCCCCCTCAGCTTCTGGTGGTCCTTCGCGGGACACGGAGGAGCGGATGGCAGCTTCGGGTGTCTGTTATTCCGTCGGGAAACAAAGGTTGGGCCAGAAACCGTACGAACACAGTGATGGTTGGCCTCAAGGGTGAGCTACCGTCTGCTGAACGACATTATCTGACGCCAGGTGTTGGGGCTGAACCTTCGGGAGACGCCATGGGACAATCAAAGGGAAACCTCACTGATTGACCGCCTCTAACACCACACTCTGCAGTAAGCAGTCCTCGGACGCTTACAGAGTGCCAAATTATAATGTCTGCGGACAGAATTCTTTGGAGACCGGTAATAGAGCAGCTTCACAACTGCCTATCATTAGTCAACCGGGTAATGCTTGCGAGCAAAACCTATATGACTCCGGGTAACCGGGTACCGGGCAACCGGTCAGTTCGCCTAGGTGTGACCAGTCACCGGGCAATGATGCGACCGGGCAACCGGGCAGTCAGTTTAACATGACGCGACCGGGCAGTCATTTAACCATGACGTGTTTTGTCATTCATTTAGCCATGAATGGACCAATCAACCGGTCAGTCAATTAGCCATGACGCGACCGGTCAACCGGGCTCCATGCTTCACGACCGAATTGATACTAGTATCACTCGTTCTTCGCACAACCGGTCTATACGGATATTCAAAACACTGATCATTACGCACCAGGCTCAGATATCCAACCGTCTAACATCGGTTATAGGGAGTACAGGACAGAGAAATCTTTCCGTTCTCCAAGGGGAACAGTGTACTTTTTTAGGGATTACACTCCTCAAAAGAATGAGAATAGAAGAGTACGGATATTCAAAACACTGGTCATTACGCACCAGGCTCAAATATCCAGTTATAGGGAGTACAGGACAGAGAAATCTTTCCGTTTCTCCAAGGGAACATTGTACTTCTCTAGGGATTACACTCCTTCCCCGATACCAAGCTCCGTTTCAAAGATGTGATAGGCGGGTTAACCAAGCCTACCGGGATCAGCAATACCCACCTTATGGGAATTTACTGTTCCCGGAAGGACACCTCTCGAAGAGGCAGTCCTTAGAAAGGCAACCCCCGATCGGAATAACACTGGTTTTCCGTGAAAGGGAGGTCGAGACCGTCCCATACGGTTAGTTCGGCCCCGACGATCGATCCAGTGCGACCTCTCTCTACTGCAGAGAGGAGGTCCATATCACAGGATCGACACCTTAACACAACAATAAAGTACACACAGATTGAATGTTATTTCCAATCCCTTCTCCTACTTTTATAAGACTTGTGTCTTTCAGTTGAAAGACGGATTAGAGTCAAGCATCGTAGGGCTCGACTCTCTCCCACCTCTTCGTCTGACGGGGGGGACCAGTCCCCTTCAGATGACGAGCCGGCTGTAGAGCCTTGATCTCTACAGCAGAACATTTAGGAAGTATTTAGGGTGGTGCCTAATACTTTATGCCCGAAGGTTGACGCTAAACGTCGTTAAAACCTGTAATGATTTCGAGCAAAACCTACACTCTGCAGTACAGCAGTCCTCGGACTCCTACATAGTGCCAAGTTATAATGTCTGCGGACAGAAGTCTTTGGAGACTGGTGATAGAGCAGCCTCACATCAGCCTATCATTAGTCAACCGGACAGTAATGGTCAGAGGGAGCTACCATTACTGAACGTACCCAGAGCTTGGTAACGAGCAGTCGTTAAGTCAAGTTGACTCCGGAAAACCGGGTAGCGGGTAACCGTTTTGTCAATCTTATGACATAACCATTGACATCGGACAACTGGGTGTTTTCGAACACAGCCAAGTGCAAATCTCCTTCGCAGGGTTGTCGTTCCTTACACCCATATGAATGTAATGAGTCGATAGTGCTAGAGAATGAGTCAAGTGCCTACCGAGTAATCAATTAATCACTGGGCATAAACGGTTGTCGCGTGAACGTTCACCGGGCAGTCAAATTCTTAACTGGGCATAAACAGTTACCGGGCAAACGGTCACCGTGAAAAAAAAATTCTACTATGAATTCTTCGGAATTCTACAGAATTCCAATTGACAAATGTCCTCGGACACAGTCATTTGGAGACCGGTCAACCGGGCAATGTCTTTAGACATAGCCAATAGGGCACCGGTCAACCGGGTAATGTCTTAGGACATAACCTTTTGGCAGTCAATCAGGCAGTATGCTGGGACATAGCCGATTGAACCGTCGGACATCAGGTATGGGGAGTATGGGTCAAATAGTTATGTCGGTCCCCAGGGAGGAGAGAGTACGTCTCTAGGAACTACACTCCTCCCAAGTAACATCCATCGTACCAATTGTTGAGACGAGTCGATGTCCGACGGTATTACAAGGGAGAGATTCAGTTGATTTCATAAATCAATCCCCTATGCTGGCCTACCGGGATCAGCCGTTCCCAGAGGATATTCACTCTGTGAACTCTCTCATACGTGAGCTCGGCCCGACAGTTGATTCCATGCAATCTCATTCTTCTTCGGAAAAGGGATCAATTCCTCGATCATGACTCCTTCATGAATACATGAGTATGTGAACTGACCGCCATGATATAACTGAGAATTGTTAAAAACGGCGTTAAACCACAATCAATCAATCATAGGATTCCATGTCGAATCGGACACTGACCTTCCGGTTCAGAACCGGCTTTAGTCAATCCGCACGTCGTCGAGTAAAACCCACGACCCTGTCTTGTCTGACGAATAAGAGACATATCGGGTTCAGTGCTCCATCGGATGATTAAACAATTTAGAGCTGGACTCTAAATAAACTATCATTAGTGGAAAGTTCACTGCGTCCATAAGGCGCATTTCGGCGTATGCGGCAACATCGTTCACAGGGACAGAAACGTACAGCGACTTCTGCAAAGGCATTCCTAGAAGCCCAACCTGTGAAGACACAAGAGACAGGCTAAGTTCGAGCCTAGCTTTCTGCTTCCGCTGGTCCTGCCTTATCAAAGCCCTGTTACGGGAGCTAAGTTGGCATACAACCATTAGAGCACTGGCTCTAATCCGCAGCTATAGGGAAGCGCTCCTCTCTATTAAATCTTCTAACAAGAATGCCATAGAGTGGGTATCAACCTTCCATTCGGTGGTTTCTACAACCGTCTTTCTTCTGGTTCCTAAGAAAGACAGCCGGTGAAGACCGGAAGTAGACTTATCGACTCAGATTGTATCTAGTACAGTCGAGTAATAGAATGGAACGTGTCGTTTCATCAAGAACGCACCTATTACCACGTACTGATTGCTTTTTCATCGAGGAATGACCGTCGATTCATTGTAAACGGGGAAGTGTTCCTTTCAAACACTTAACTTCGATTACCTGCGTTTAGAATTATTTCCCAAAATGGGCAAGTCGGATCTATTCCCCTCAAGAGACTCGTTGTAGGATGTTTCTCGTCGATCTGGCCCTTCGGACAGACTCGATTCGCTAATTGAGAATCCGATCCCATTTTCTGGATCAGGATCAGTAATTAGGGGAAACGGCCCGATACATGCTTCACACCACACCCGAATTGTTTACAGTTCGGGGCAGTGTGTTAAATACTCATTACAGCTACAGGGCTTAATAGCCTAGGACATGTGATCAACAGAGGAGACAGTAGCCTTTCTAGCTCTCAATCACATACTACGCCTAAGAAGTGACAATAATAATTACTCCCTAGAATTGACTTCCCATAATTCAAAAAATGAGTCAACTTCCGGTTTCATTATTCTCTGCCTAAAAAAGACAATGACATTAGAAACACAGTATTGGCCCAGAGGTACGTCAATCAGTAGTTATCCTTACAAAAGGTATCGTTCGATGCTCCAATGCGCTTAACTTCAAAGTTCAGATCCATTTCTTTCCGAACTTTTACGTTCTTCGGAAGCTGCCGCTTCTTAAGTTATTAACTGAGACTTATAACTTCGTCTTGCTTGGCGAACACTATCAGGGAAGTGAGTTCTTTGCTTTCAGTAGAAACGAATTTCATCAGGTTTTACAGCCGGATGGTTATTCAACCATTTTTATAAACCTGTATTCCTACTGAGACCAAGTTGCCTTTGGTTCTTCCTAACCCATCACATTTCACAACCTTTCTGTGAACTGTGTTCCCTTAGACATAAATTCAGGATCCTGTACCCTGTCAAGGGTCTTAAGTTCTTTATAAAACAATCGAGGGCTGTAAGAGCCACAGTAGGGGTTATTCAACCTCTGGTAGGAGAAGGATATTTCAGCAGCGTATTCTAACACTGGATATCTTATTCCTTTTATTAGTAATAAGATCCTTCTGATAACGTCTTAAAACGTTTCAATCAGAAATTATTTCTCTCTGGACACACAAGTGGACTCTCAGCGAGTACTTACCTAATTATGTCTCCTCCCTCCGGAGGAGACATATTGCTTTTGCCTGCGCCGTCTGTCTGTCTGTCTGTCTGTCTGTCTGTCTGTCCGTCTGTCTGTCAGGGCGTCCACATTTCTTGTCCGGCCTTTATCTCACAATCCCTTGGCCACATTTCTATGAAACTTCACAGGAGTCATTGGTACAACGTCTAGTTGCGCATATTACGAGGGCGGTTAATTTGACCTACTTTTGGATGAGTTATTGCCCTTTCTTAAAATTGCCATTTCATTCTTGTCCGGCGTTCATCTCACAACCCCTTTGCCACATTTCTATGAAACTTCACAGGAGTCATCGGTACAACGTCTAGTTATGCATATTACGAGGGCGTTTAATTTGACCTACTTTTGGATGAGTTATTGCCCTTTTTTTAAAATTGCCATTTCATTCTTGTCCAGGGCGTCCACATTTCTTGTCCGGCCTTTATCTCACAACCCCTTGGCCACATTTATATGAAACTTCACAGGAGTCATCGGTACAACGTCTAGTTGCGCATATTACGAGGGCGTTTAATTTGACCTAGTTTTGGATGAGTTATTGCCCTTTCTTAAAATTGCCATTTCATTCTTGTCCGGCCTTCATCTCACAACCCCTTTGCCACATTTCTATGAAACTTCACAGGAGTCATCGGTACAACGTCTAGTTGTGCATATTACGAGGGCGTTTAATTTGACCTACTTTTGGATGAGTTATTGCCCTTTTTTTAAAATTGCCATTTCATTCTTGTCCGGCCTTCATCTCACAACCCCTTTGCCACATTTCTATGACACTTCACAGGAGTCATCGGTACAACGTCTAGTTGTGCATATTACGAGGGCGTTTAATTTGACCTACTTTTGGATGAGTTATTGCCCTTTTTTAGATCACCTTAGCCGAAGGCTGAAGGTGAGCTATTCTGATCACTTTTTGTCCGTCGTCCGTCGTCCGTCGTCCGTCGTCCGTCCGGTGTTAACTTTTAGCTTTAAACATCAACTCCTCCCAAACTCCAAGGACAATTTTCGTGAAACATCACAGGACTGTTCCTCTGGTTGGCCTCTTTCAAAGTTGTTCAAAGATTTAAATTCCATTGAGAACTTTGGTTGCTGCGGCATCAGAAAGGGGACAAAATGTCCAAACTTTGAAAATCTTCTCCTCCGAATCTGCCTGTAAGATTCAAATATAATTTGGTAGAAATGTTCCTTGGGTGACCCTCTATAAAAATTGTTCAAGCCATACTGATTGGTCGAAAAACATGGCAGTCAGGCGGCATCAAAAAAGGGGCAAAATGACAATACTTTAATAAAGTATCCTTATAAAAGTGCTTGTCTGATTTAAAGATAGTTTTGTAGAAATGTTCTTTCATTGATCATCTACATACTTTGTCAAGCCATATTGATTTGTTGAAAGGCATAGCAACCAAGCAGCATCAGAAAAGGAGTAAAATTAACTTTTTGCTTCAAATGACATATAAGGTTATTAGATTGATGGTCTAAGGGAGGTAACACTTGGCAGAGTATTATGCAAGGGCAATCTCCTTCGCAGAGTTGTCGTTCCTTACACTCACCATACACTATCAATCAGGTGATCGATTTAATGTCCAAACTTTAAAAATCTTCTCCTCCGAATCTGCCTGTCAGATTCAAATATAATTTGGTAGAAATGTTCCTTGGGTGACCCTCTATAAAATGTGTTCAAGCCATACTGATTGGTCGAAAAACATGGCAGTCAGGCGGCATCAGAAAAGGGGCAAAATGACAAAATTTGAAAATTCCATTTTTAGCTCGACTATTCGAAGAATATGAGAGCTATACTACTCACCCTGGCGTCGGCGTCGGCATCGGCGTCGGCGTCGGCGTCCACGTCACACTTTGGTTAAGGTTTTGCATGCAAGTTCTTAAATACTACATGTATTGCATTGAAACTTTCTACAACCCTACCAAACTATCACACCAATGTAGATTATCAAGTTAGATAACTCTATCCTGCATTTTATGCAAGTTATGGCCCTTTTTTACTTAGAAATTCTGGTTAAAGTTTTGCGTGCAACTAAAGTAAGAGTCCATATCTCAGTATTTAATTGATGCATTGCATTGAAACTTTATACAGCACTACCCAACTATCACACCTATGTAGATTATCAAGTTAGATAACTCTATCCTGCATTTTATGCAAGTTATGGCCCTTTTTTTACTTAGAAATTCTGGTTAAAGTTTTGCGTGCAACTAAATTAAGAGTCCATATCTCAGTATTTACTTGATGCATTGCATTAAAACTTTCTACAACCCTACCCAACTATCACACCTGTGTAGATTATCATCTAAGATAACTCTATCCTGCATTTTATGCAAGTTATGGCCCTTTTTTTACTTAGAAATTCTGGTTAAAGTTTTGCATGCAACTAAATTAAGAGTCCATATCTCAGTATATACTTGATGCATTGCATTGAACCTTTATACAACCCTACCCAACTATTACACCTATGTAGATTAACAAGTTAGATAACTCTATCCTGCATTTTAGGCAAGTTATGGCACTTTTTTTTACTTAGAAATTCTGGTTAAAGTTTTGCGTGCTACTAAATTAAGAGTCCATATCTCAGTATTTACTTGCTGCATTGCATTGAAACTTTCTACAACCCTACCCAACTATTACACCTGTGTAGATTATCAAGTATGATAGCTCTATTCTGCATTTTATGCAAGTTATGGCCCTTTTTTTACTTAGAAATACTGGTTAAAGTTTTGCGTGCAACTAAATTAAGAGTCCACGTCTCAGTATATACTTGATGCATTGCATTGAACCTTTATACAACCCTACCCAACTATCACACCTATGTAGATTATCAAGTATGATAACTCTATCCTGCATTTTATGCAAGTTATGGCCTTTTTGGACTTATAAATTCTGGTTAAAGTTTTGCATGCAACTACATAAAGAGACCATCTCTTAGTAACTACTTGATGCATTGCATTGAAACGTTATACAGCCCTTACCAACCAGCATTTTATGCAAGTTATGGACCTTTTTGGACTTAGAAATTCTGGTTAAAGTTTTGCAACTACATTTAGAGTGTAATCTCAGTAACAACTTGAACAATTGTATTGAAACTTTATACAACCTTTCCCAATTGTACAACTATAAACACAACCAATTAAGATAACTCTATCCTGTATATGGTGCAAATTGTTGCCCTTTTTTTACTTAGAAATTATGGTTAAAGGTTTGCGTGCAACTACATTAAGAGTCCATATCTTAGTAACTACTTGATGCATTCCATTGAAAGGTTATACAACCCTATCTAACCATCAAACCTATGAAAATAATCATGTTAAATAACACTATCCTGCATATAATGCAAATTATCACCCACTAAGAAATTGTGGTTAATGTTTTGCATGCAACTACATTAGAGTCCATTATCTCGGTAACTTAAATAAGCGGTGGAATAGTCGAGTGCGCTGTCCTCCGACAGCTCTTGTTTATGAAAGTGTTTGTCTGATTTTAAGAAAATATAATACGAATCTTACTGTAATGATCCTCTATTTAATTTGTTTAAGCCGTTTTGATTGGTTACACAATCATATCAACCAGGCGTCGTCACAAAAAGGGTAAATTAAACTTTTAGCTACAAATGACAACCAACTCCTACCATTCCAATAGAGCAATTTCCACAAAACATCACAAGAATGTTCCTTTGGTGGTCCTCTTTCAAAATTGTTCAAAGATTTAAATTCCATTGATAACTTTGGTTGCTGCGGCATCAGAAAGTGAGAAAAATACCCAAATTTTAAAATCCTTTTCCTCCATAATCTACTTGTGCGATTGCAAGATAATTTGGTAGAAATGTTCCTTAAGTGACCCTCTAAATAAACTGTTGAAGCCATATTGATTTCGTTGAAAAACAGGGCAGCAAGGCGGCATCAGGAAAGGTGCAAAATGACAAAAACTTTATAATTCCATTCTTATTAAAGTTCTTGTTAGATTTCAAGATATAAATGGCCTTTACTGATAAACTGTTTCTTGAGAAGTGTCCACTCCTTTGCAGTTTCATTTGCATTCCCTGATAAAATTTTCCAAGATATTTGCAGTTAAATATTTGCTACTAATTTACTATCAATTAGGTGATCGATTTAGGGCCATCTTGGCCCTCTTGTTTAAAATTGCCATTTCATTCTTGTCCGGTCTTCATCTCACAAAACCTTTGCCACATTTCTATGAAACTTCACAGGAGTCATCGGTACAACGTCTAGCTGCGCTTATTACGAGGGCGTTTAATTTGACCTACTTTTGGATGAGTTATTGCCCTTTTTTTAAAATTGCCATTTCATTCTTGTCCGGCCTTCATCTCACAACCCCTTTGCCACATTTCTATGAAACTTCACAGAAGTCATCGGTACAACGTCTAGTTGCGCATATTACTAGGGCGTTTAATTTGACCTAATTTTGGTTGAGTTATTGCCCTTTTTTTAAAATTGCCATTTCATTCTTGTCCGGCCTTCATCTCACAACCCCTTTGCCACATTTCTATGAAACTTCACAGGAGTCATCGGTACAATGTGTTGTTGCGCATATTACGAGGGGGTTTAATTTGACCTAATTTTGGATGAGTTATTGCCCTTTTTTTAAATTGCCATTTCATTCTTGTCCGGCGTTCATCTCACAACCCCTTGGCCACATTTCTATGAAACTTCACAGGAGTCATCGGTACAACGTCTAGTTGCGCATATTACGAGGGCGTTTAATTTGACCTAATTTTGGTTGAGTTATTGCCCTTTATTTAAAATTGCCATTTCATTCTTGTCCGGCCTTCATCTCACAACCCCTTTGCCACATTTCTATGAAACTTCACAGGAGTCATCGGTACAATGTGTTGTTGCGCATATTACGAGGGGGTTTAATTTGACCTACTTTTGGATGAGTTATTGCCCTTTTTAGCTCACCTGAGCTTTGCTCAAGGTGAGTTATTGTGATCGCCTTTTGTCCGGCGTCCGTCGTGCGTCGTGCGTCGTGCGGTGTGCGTCGTGCGTCGTGCGTCAACTTCTTCTCCTCAGTAACCAGTGGGTCAATTGGGATGAAACTTCACAGAAAGCATCCTCTCAATGACCTCACCAGATTTTCTTCAAATTTTTGGGATCCATGCAGAATTCTGGTTTCCATGGCAACGAAATGAAAAAAACTTCAAAATTCTTCTTCTCCCAGACTGGTTGGCAGATTTTCAAATAATTTTGTAGAAATGTTCCTTGGATGACCCTCTATGAGATTCCTTCAAGCCATGTTGATTGGTCGAAAAACATGGCTGCCAGGGGGGGGCGGGGCTATTTTGCCTTATATGGCTATAGTGAAAACTTAAAAAATCTTCTCCGAAAGTGTCAGGCCTATTTTCAAATAATTTTGTGGAAATGTTCCTTGGATGACCCTCTATCAGATTCCTTCGAGCCATGTTGATTGGTCGAAAAACATGGCCGCCAGGGGGGCGGGGCTATTTTGCCTTATATGGCTATAGTGAAAACTTAAAAAATCTTCTCCTCCGAAAGTGTCTGGCCGATTTTCAAATAATTTTGTAGAAATGTTCCTTAAGTGACCCACTATCAGATTACTTGAAGCCATGTTGATTTGTCGAAAAATATGGCCGCCAGTGGGCAGGGCTATTTTGCCTTATATGGCTATAGTGAAAACTTAAAAAATCTTCTCCTCCGAAATTGTCAGACCGATTTTCAAATAATTTTGTAGAAATGTTCCTTGGATGACCCTCTATCAGATTCCTTCAATCCAAGTTGATTGGTCGAAAAACATGGCCGCCAGGGGGGCGGGGCTATTTTGCCTTATATGGCTATAGTGAAAACTTAAAAAATCTTCTTCTCCGAAAGTGTCCGGCCGATTTTCAAATAATTTTGTAGAAATGTTCTTTTGATGACCCACTTTCAGATTCCTTCAAGCCATGTTGATTGGTCAAAAAACATGGCCGCCAGTGGGCAGAGCTATTTTGCATTATATGGCTATAGTGAAAGCTTAAAAAATCTAATCCTCCAAAAGTGTCGGGCTGATTTTCAAAAAAAATTGTAGAAATGTTCCTAGGGTGGCCCTCTATCGGATTCCTTCAAGCCAAGTTGATTAGTCGGAAACTATGGCTGCCAGGGGGCGGGGCTTTTATGGCTAAAGTGAAAAATAAATAAAATCAGGTGAGCGATTCCAGGGCCATCATGGCCCTCTTGTTTAAAATAAATCACTAACTGACAAAATACAGTCAGCCAGACAAATACCCCTTGGGGGAGACATATGTTTTTCCCAAAAACAACCTCTAGTTAATACACAAATTACTAAATACATAAACGGTTGTGTTTATATTTAGTAGTACCGTAGGTACTCTTACCAAGTGCTACGATTTCTCGGGACCGGCATTGTGTTGGACGATCATCCCGACCGATGCTGCAAAGTCATCAGGTATTAAATGACTGGTAATGTATTTTTGACATAAAAATGAAGTTTTTTAAAGTAAAACATATTTTTATTAAAAAATACTTGCCAGTCATTTCAGATTCCCGCCTCCCAACCCCGCGTCGTCACCCAACACTAAACTCTGCAAGTTAACAGTGAAATTAAAAGTGGGGTTCTTATGGCCCGTGCGCCGGTATTACCGGCGGCCGTGTATATCACACACGCGTGAGGGCTATGCATGGCTGCGCGAGCTTCTTTTCTGGATGAATTAACGGTATTGAGATTATATATCAGGTATTAAATGACTGGTAAGTATTTTCTAATAAAAATATGTTTTACTTTAAAAAACTTAATTTCTGTTCCCTTTTAACCCTTTCCCTCATATAGACGCTTTCTGACGCCTCTGCAGCAGACGGCTTTTTTGAAAACATAGTGACAAAAGAAGAAATTGCTCAAAATGAGCAATTTCTCCTTTTTCCACAATGTTTTCCACTTTTAGTCATAGGTTATCCATTTAATTATAGAGATTTTCTATTTTTTGACAAAATATGTTTAAAGTCGTCTGCTGCAGATTTGTCGTTTGAGAGAAAGGGTTAAGAACATTGTATTAGTTCTATTAATCCCTTTGCCACTTACAACAAAATGTTCAGCAGATCACTTTGAAAGCAGATACGACTAGATAAAATATGCAACGCATCAATGTCGCCGGAAATCCATACTGCAGTTAGGCATAACACTTACATTATAGTAGTTGAAAAAACAGTTATCAACTGAGGGGCATACTGGAACATCAGGGGTGGGGTCAAGTGAAAATGTATGATATCTTGCAATTTTTTGTCAATGAAGTGAATGTCCTTCATTGAAATATAATTGAAGCCTTTCATTGTTTATGATCAATCTCCATTCTAAGGTAGGTTGACCATACACACAGCCAACTACTTATTGATCATAAACAGGAAATGAGTAATCATTAGTCTACTCATGTTTTAAAATTATATAATGATGAGCGCCCTTGTGTAAATGATGCATAACAATATACAGATCGCAAGCAAATTGCCTGTAGAGAATCTAATGACACATTTAAAATTTTCAAGGACGAAATAATTTTGTATGAAAGACCCGATTCGTTTCTTCTTCGCATAATTGTCGTTCTTTTACATTCTCTTTATAGGCAGAGAGTTTTCATTCAAAGTAATTTTTATATTTAAACCAGTTTAATCTCAGTTTGTTCTTTTCTTCATTTGTTTTGAACCAAATAAACATTTTAAATCGCCTATAATTAACTATTTGTAAGTGAGTATAAAAAGCAGCTCTCTGCAAAGGAGATTTATCTACGCAGTCGGTATTCGGTAGTCACTTGATCAACATATTTAGCTTAGAAACAGTTCATATTTTAGATATACATGGTTAAACATTATTAAATGCATTCTTCACAAATCAAGACATCTCTTTGAACATGAAAATAACTTTCAGTAAGTTAAAATTGCTATTAAAAGGAGAATTTGAGGTGATTTTTATCTCGATATTGACACATAACAGTCTGCTGCAAGTCTAATAGGGACTTCGTATATAAAACAAAAAAACATAAATGCAAGTCAAAATAAAGAAACTGCAAATACTTAAAACATCGGAATATTTATTTCATTTTAGATGTGTCATAACTTAGTGTTTTTAAACAAACACAATTGTAATTTATAATGTTCAAGACATTTAAATTTGGTTTTTAGCTCACCTATGCACGAAGTGCAAGGTGAGCTTTTGTGATCACTGAATGTCCGGCGTCCGTCGTCGTCGTCGTCATCTGTCCGTCCGTCCGTCTGTTAACAATTTCCTACAAATGACTTCTTTTACTAAACCAATGGACAGATTTCAAAATAACTTCACAGGAATGGTCCTTAGGTGGTCCCCTTTCAAAGTTGTTCAAAGAATTTAATTCCAAGTAGAACTTTGGCTGTTGCGGCATCAGAAAAGGGGAAAATTGCCAAATCTTAAAAAATCTTCTTGTCCAAATGTGCTGGCCCGATTTGAAAATTATTTTGCACAAATGTTCCTTAGGGCACCCTCTACCAAGATTGTTCAAATATTTCCGATCCGTTGAAAAACATGGCCGCAAGGGGGCGGGGCTTGTTTTCCTTATATGTGCATTGTTAAAACTTTAAAAAATCTTCTTGTTCAAAAGTACTGGCCAGATTTCCAAATAATTTCACAGAAATGATCCTTAGGTGGTCCCCTTTCAAAGTTGTTCAAAGAATTACATTCCAAGTAGAACTTTGGTTGCTGCGGCATTAGAAAAGGGGAAAATTGCCAAATCTTAAAAAAACTTCTTGTCCAAAAGTGCTGGCCCGATTTAAAAATTATTTTGCACAAAATTTATGTTCCTAAGGGCACCCTCTATGAAGATTGTTTAATTATTTCCGATCCGTTGAAAAACATGGCCGCAACGGGGCGGGGCTTGTCCTAATATGTATAGAGTAAAATCTTTGAAAACTATTGGAAGTTCTATTAAATCAGGTGAGCAATATAGGGCCATCATGGCCCTCTTGTTTCTAATAATAATTTCTCCTCCCATGTCATTTCCGAAAAGCTATTAAAAATAGAAGTTGCGGGCTTCTGCCCGATGACTAATAATTCTTGGTCTGCTTTTAAATCCTTTCCCACATATAAGAAATCTGCAGCATAATGGCAAAAACATAGAAAATCTACATAGATGAAAATGTATGTATTGGCTATATAATACATAGAGTTAATGGGAGAATGCTCATGATGAGTAATTCTCAATTTGCTTAAATGTTTTCAAAAGACTTTTGCTGCAGATGCAAAAAATGCAAAGATCTTTTGACACTTTTGCATTTTGATGTGTCTGCAGACGACAACTACAACTATATACACTGAGGGGAGCAATCTATGGCCATCATGACCCTCTTGTTTAAAAGATATTTTTGTTAAACTGTAATAAGTCTGCTAACATGTACATAAATAAGTTCTACATTGGGGAGGGGGTTGTAATATATCTTATTATCTTATTTGTTTATTGTGAATTTGATTTAAATCTTCTCATCAGAAACTATCGGCCAGATTTTTGTATTACACTTTTGAATCAGTTCCCCATCTTTCTGTCTGTCTTTCTGTCTGGCTTTGGGCCACTCAATAACAATGGCAGCTTCAGTCTGACCATTGCTTGAACCGTAAGAGCCGGCTAAATGGGTATGCACAATTTATGTTAATGCATCTCTTGAGCTCCAGCAGGTGGGGTGGTATTGGTTTCATACCCTATGAACATGTATTTTTATTTTGATGTGAATATAAAGTGTGGGACCAATATCATCTTTCCTGTCCGCCCCAATATGATGGGAGCTGTTGAAAGCAGCGTAAAACCCAAAACAAACTAACTGTCTTTCTGTCTGTGTTTTCTTTAACTGTTATAGTGGGGCGCACTCTTGAGTCTATAATTGACAGATGACACATGTGAGCCATAATATGGTGTCCGGGATTTTGTGTTACATCACAGAGTCATTATTTATTCTCCTTTATTTGAAGAACTATGTGTTTTATAGTTTATCAGCATGTCACAAACTGTTAGAAACTACTAAATCTATTAAATAATATGCTATTGATTTCTGAACTAACTGATAAACTCCTTTAATTAATACTTTTCTTGAGCATTTTCGCCGTGTCCTTCCCGACAAAGGCATGGGAGGACTTTTTGAAAACCAAAACAAACTGTTTTTCTTTATATTTAAAGTTTGGAAACTAATATATGTGAAATAATAATTTAAAAAATTACTTGTAAATATAACTTTAAGATTTAATAGAGCGACGTAAATACGATTTTGATTTGAATATAAAATCCTGGACATCGGCGTAACGAATGTGTCCACCCAGTTACATCACGTCTAAATAGCATCAAAACTCGAAACCTGGACCGATAACCATATTTTCATTGCATACGAATCACGTGATCACTTACATTCTTTGTTAATGTCGTAAACATGTTGTTCTGGGACAGATATCTTTTATTTGACAGGGAGTCAAAATATTGTTTATCAAAATGGTGTCTTTTTTTGTTACGCCCTATTATTTTGTTATAATTAAAAAATGCTTCGTCAATCACCTAGGAGGAAACTAAATTTTGGCTGTTCTATTTACGACATTAAACATTGCAACAATTTACGACAGTTATAGACGTTTTACGACAAGAGTGTTTTAAAATGGCGGCTCGAAAATGACAGTCAGACTTCTGAAATTTTGTTACGCCGGCACCAAGCCGATTGAGGTCATCAATGGTTGCTTATAATGTATCGCAATGCGTAGTAACTTCCTATTTCGTTATTTAAATTGTCCAGAGATGTTTGCGAACCTATTTAATTCACTACGAAGAACTTGTTATTATTTTTGACTGGGGGAAAACAATCGCGAATTTTGTCTCTTTTGCCTTGTAACGTTGACTGTCCTGGAAAGCATATTCTACCTCCATAAGCATTGTGCTTACATAATAAATACATATTTGCATGATAAGTATATTTTAATTTAACTGGAGAATTATTTATACTGAAAATGTTTATGCTATTATATTACACACTTATATGAAGTGCACAATTGGTGTCCAGTTACATCATTTTGTGTCCTGTTACACACCAGTTTGTGTCCTGTTACATCATTTTGTGTCCTGTTACACCATTCTTTATCTAGTTGTATACTATTAATTATTTCACTAAATAAACCATTTATTTATTGAAATAATTCCAAATAAAGATGGTGAAAATGTAAATTAGATCTAAAAAAAATTAACTAGGCATACTCTTCATAAAATTGATTTATTACAATGGTGTCCTGTGTTACTAACAATACAATTGAATTAGTGTCCAGTTACATCATTTTGTGTCCTGTTACACACCAGTTTGTGTCCTGTTACATCATGTTGTGTCCTGTTACACCATTCTTTATCTAGTTGTATTCTATTAATTGTTTCACTAAATAAACCATTTATTTATTGAAATAATTCCAAATAAAGATGGTGAAAATGTAAATTAGATCTAAAAAAAATTAACTAGGCATACTCTTCATAAAATTGATTTATTACATGGTGTCCTGTGTTACTAACAATACAATTTAAAACCCACATTTCTCTTTATTTAAAGATAAAATCTATTTTGTCATTTAGAATTTAACAGCTTTAGATATTGTTCTAAACATATATAGCATTTAATTTGACAAAAGTCAAATATTACAAAAGAGGACACCACAGTGTTTGTGATGTAACTCAAAATCCGGACACCATATTATGGCTCATGTTCCTTTATCCTTTTAACCATTTCCCTCATATGACAATTCTGCAGCAGACGACTTTGAATATATTTTGTCAAAAAATAGAAAATCTATAATTGAATTGATAACCTATGACTTAAAGTGGAAAACATTGTGGCAAAAGGAGAAATTGCTCGTTTGCTCTGCTGCAGAGGCGTCAGAAAGCCTCTATATGAGGGAAATGGTTTATCATTCAATCTGCAGCAGAGGACTTTAAAATTATCAAGTCTAAAATATAAAAAATCTCTATAAATGATAGTATGATTATTGAATAGAGTTGAAATCATTGTGACAAATGGAAAAATTGCTCATTATCAATAATTTCTCCATTTGCAACTATGATTTAAAAAGTCGTCTGCTCTAGAGGCGTCAGAAGGCATCTAAATGAGGGAAAGGGTTAAACACTCTTAACAAATAATTTTCTAGGTTAACACTCTACCATACTTTAGACAAAAAAACTTGTTTATTATTAGGTTTGATGAATATGCTTTCAATGAAACTATTGTCCTCATAATGAACACTTTGCTCAATTCATCACCATGTTTCAAAGTTGTCTACATGTGAGAAAGGGTAAGAATTTGACAGGAAAAGGAATGGATAATTAGGAAAGCGTTATAAAATCCCAGTATTTCATAAAATAAAACACTAGTTCAGACTCCGAAGTCTATGGAAAGGTTTCTCCCAATTTTCCAATATTTCTCCCCCTGGCAGCCTCTATCTGTAACAAGTTTCTTGAAGGGTTCTTGCGTCCTGTTTTGAAATGTCGTCAGCACAGATATTAGTGAACAAAATCAATATTGTACATCGAGTGATGCTAGATGCTCCTCATGTTTAATAGAAGCCTCCGCTGCACTTTATTGATGTCTCAGTTCTTTAAAATCATTATTTTTTCCTGCAGACATTGTGTGGATATTAAAACATTTGCTGGACATAATGGTGGTCAGAATAATTATGTTTTCTGCTGGACATTGGGTTTGATCAATGCATATGCCACATAGAAATGACCAAAAGTCTTGGATTTTATTCTTGAAGGTCATGGCTGCTCTAATTTAGTGACGTCTGCTTGTGTTGACTGTGGAATGACAGACAGAGAATTTTTTTCTGTTTTCATCCAGAGACCTAGTTTAGCTGTATGCATGTGATTTTTGCTTGGAAAGGAATATTTGGAGTATGGAACATAAAATATAGGCTGAATGTAGTGCTATTTGTAAAAGCTTGGCTCGTCAAGATTTTGATTACACATATTGGGAAACGGTTCCTGTGTTTAAGACATGACCTTCACTTGACTGGAGTTATTTTTATCTTTTGAATTTGGTGTCTCACATAGAACGGCACCATTATTGCGAGTCGGGCCTATCCATCGGGGGTGGTACCCTCGTCCCCGAGGCCTTTGTTACCGGTAGTGACGAGGGTCAGGAACAGTCCGTCATCTACCCCGCCATCATCGCCATCAGCTAGAGGAATGTGTAGTGATACAGGTGATTTTCCTCTTTGTTGTTGTAAGCAGAATCTTACCTGATTTGGAGCTTCCCAAATTTAATCCCCCGTGACACACAACAAATCTGCAGCAGACGACTATGAAAACATGATAAAAATATGATTTTTGTAAATGTAAGTCAAGTAAATGAATAGAGTTGAAAATATTTTGGCTAAAGATGAAATTCATTATGAGCAATTTCTCCTTCAGCCAAAATGTTTTATATAGCAGACAACTTCAAAAATACTGTGGTAAAAATATCTTAATTCTCTATGAATGAAAATAAGTTAAAAATATTGTTGCTAAAGTAGAAATTCCTCATGAGCATTTCTCCTTTTGCTAAACTGTTTTCAAAAGTGGTCTACTGCTGTTGTGTCAAAATGCAAGAGGGAAAGGGCTAAAGTCATCCCTATAGTCATCTTTTTGTGTTAATTTTTTTTAGCTCGTTTTCATTTAAATTTAAATCTTTCCCACATACAAAAAACATTGTGGCAAAAGGAGAAATTGCTCCTGTGCCACAATGTTTTCAAGTCTTTTTCTGCAGATGCGTTAAAATGCATCTACATGCAGGAAAGGCGTAATGGATGTTCATGCTCTCCTTATCAAAGTTTATATTGATGATTTAATCAAAGCCTGACTTAATAATTTAAATTTGGAACATTAATACTCAAAATAGAAACTTATTGTTTCACCAAACCTCAGATGTTGCTGGAAGATTTCTCATTCTTTCTTTCCCAAAGTTATCTTGTCAGAACCTGTATAATAATGGTACATGTAGCTATAAAAGAAAGTTTAACCCTTTCCCACATACGACAATTCTGCAGCAGATGACTTTGAACGTATTTTGTCAAAACATAGAAAATCTCCATAATTGAATGGATAACCTATGACAAAAAGTGGAAAACATTGTGGCACAAGGAGAAATTGCACATTTTGTGCAATTTCTTCTCTTGTCACTATGTTTTCAAAAAGCCGTCTACTGCAGAGGCGTCAGAAAGCGTCTATATGAGGGAAAGGGTTAACTATTGAATGGAGTTGAGATCAATGTTGCAAAAGGAAACATTACATGTAGTCATGTATGAGCACACAATGCCACAATGTTTTCAAAAGCTGTCTGCATTAGGGAAAGCGCTTAAGATATCCGATTCAAAATACTTTTTTGACCACAATATTTTCCTAATACAAAGTCCCACATCTGGATTGCATATATTTCATTTGTGAAATATTTTAGTATAATCAAAGTGCCATAATTTTATCTTTCTCAGATATAAGAAATCTGCATCATTTGACTGTGAGAAAATGGAAAATATTGTAAATCTTTATAAGATCTTTATATCTTTATCTTTATCTTTATAAAATTAAACCTTTCCCACATATATACGCTTTTTGACGCCTCTGCAGCAGACATCTTTTGAAAACATTTTGACAATACTGAATTGGAGAAATTGGTCAAAACAAAACAATTTCTCCTTTTGCCACAATGTTTTCAACTTTTTTCAGTAATCAAACCTTCATTTATAGAGATAATTATTCTCCCAAGTATTGACCCGCTCATGACAGAGAAAGTAGGTCATCAGGTGACTAGGTTAGAAGAAACATGGAAATAAATTCAGGGAAAGTGAAATTGATTACATCTATACTGATCAAATGATATTTTTAATTGAATAAAGAATTAGTAAAAAATGAACGCAGTCAAATACATTTAAAGCAGGTCTGTTGGACATTTGATAATTAGTTCCAATCAGATTTGGCCAACATGTATACAATGTAACATAATAACATGACCTATAATTAATCCACTTAAAAATCAAAGAGTTGAAAAGACTGAAGTACGTAGCAGTTGTTTTTGTAACTTCAAAATAATCATTCATAGACAAAATTAGCCTGGTACTGCATGCAATATAGTGAACTATGAAAGTTTTTGGGGGAAATGACTCAAGTGAGTACTTCTGATTTTTGAAAAAGGGAAGAAATGAAAGTTGCTAATGGTGGCGGGACATGCTTTAACCCACATGTAGACACATTTTGACGCATCTGCAGCCGAAGCCTTTTGGAACACTATGTCAAAAGAAGAAATTGCTAAATTTCTCCTTTTGCTACAATGTTTTCAACACTGATATAATTTAACTCATTTATGGAGGTTTTTCATGTTTTTGTATATAGGTTTTTAAAGTCAGCTGCTGCAGATTTGTTGTATGGGGGAAAGGGTTTAATTCTTTATTATGTGTATCACTTGACAGCATTAACTTGATCCTGACTTTGGTGCAACAGTTATTATTGAGATTTATATTCCAATTTTAAACTGTGCCGTTTACCAGACTATGTGTAATTTCTTAAACCTTTCTCACCTACAGATGCATAATGTCAACTGATCTGCAGCAGATGACTTTGAAAATATTGTGACAAAAGGAGAAATTGCTCATGATAAGCGAATTTCTCCTTTTGTCACAATGTTTTCATCTTTATTTAATATAATAAAACTCATTTGTGGAGATTTTTCAATTATCTGAATTATATTCTGCAGATTTTGTATGTGTAATAAATTTGAAGAATATGTGAAAGTCATGATTATATATATTAGTCTTGATTTGTACAATGATCATGGTTATGTCATTTGTCTTCTGCAGATTTGTTTGTGTAATAAATCTGAAGAATATATGAAAGTCATGATTATATAAGTCTTGATTTGCACAATGTTCATGGTTATGTCAATATTGTCATGTAATTTGATGGAGTTATTTAAGTTTTCACAAGAAGAAGACATAACGTTGTTGCAATCTCAAACAGTCACTTAATTATAATTCAGCATAATATAATGAGCATTCTTATGTAATTTACGTCTTTGGAAAACGGCATGTATGGTAGCTTGTTATATCCACCACCTCAATGGTGTTGTTATAGAGTGTCTTTCTCCAGGTTGCAGGTTTGATCCCCGGCCGGGACATATCAAAGACTTTAAAAATGGTAGTAATGGCTGCCCTCCTTGGTGTTCAGGGTTGCGGGGTAAGCATTACGACTGTCTGGCTGGTGTCAAGTTATGACTGAAAAATTGTTGAAAGCAATGTAAAACCTCAACCAATCAATAAATCAATTGTTATACCCATCACAAAAGAAAGAAAACCTTCAATATTTCAATTTATTGTGAAGGGTTTGTACTAGTTTAATTGTGTTCAAGTTTGTTTTGTTTTGGATATTTCATTAGCATAATTAAGTGTTTTCTTTAGCAGTTTAGGTCCATGTATTGGTTTCCTACACCAGTAACTTACTAACCTACTTAGGTAGTTGTTTCACATCTTCTGTTCTAGCCGTCATTGGTTTGCAGAAATCCAGAGAAAAGAATTTCATGCCAAATAGAAATTTTCATAAAATAGAAACCTTTTAAGTGAAATAGAAATTTCACTTAACCCTTTCCCTTTTTGAAAACATAGTGACAAAAGAAGAAATTTCTCAAAACGAGCAATTTCTCCTTTTGCCACAATGTTTTCCACTTTTAGTCATAGGTTATCCATTCAATTAATGAGATTTTCTATTTTTTGACAAAATATGTTCAAAGTCGTCTGCTGCAGAATTGTTATATGAGGGAAAGGGTTAATCAAAATAAAGGGATCTCCTTTGACAAGAAAGTAGGCCACCATTTTAGTGCTTCATTTCCCCACAAATAGATGCATTTTGATGCATCTGCAGCAGTAAACTTTTTGAAAATATTTGGCAAAAGAAAACATTGCTCATCACAAGTAATTTCTCCTTTTGCCACAATGTTGAATTATTCTTACCTTTATAATGATTAAATAATTATACTTTCCTTTTTAGCTCACCAGAGCACAAAGTGCTCAAGGTGAGTTTTTGTGATCGCCTTTTGTCCGTCGTCAACATTTGCTTTTTAACACTCTAGAGGCAACATTTTGCATCAAATTTTCATGAAAGTTTATCAGAACATATATCTTGATCAAATCTAGGCCAAGTTCGAAACTGGGTCATGTCGGGTCAAAAACTAGGTCACTAGGCCAAATTTAATGAAAATCTTGTTAACACTCTGGAAGCCACATTTTAAACTTGAGCATGTTGAAACTTTGTCAGAAGGTTTATCTTGATGATATCTAGGCCAAGTTCGAATATGGGTCATGTCCGGTCAAAAACTAGGTCAATAGGCCAACTTTAAGAAAAATCTTGTTAACACTCTGGAAGCCACATTTTTGGCTTGAGCATGTTGAAACTATGTTGGAAAATTTGTCTTAGTGATATCTAGGCTAAGTTCGAAACTGGGTCATGTTGGGTTGAAAACTAGGTCACTAGGCCAAATTGAAGGAAAATCTTGTTAACCCTTTCCCACATGCAGACACATTTTAACGCAATATCAGCAGACGACTTTTGAAAACATTGTGGCCAAAGGTGAAATTGCTCATGATCAGCAATTTCTCCTTTGGCCACAATGTGTTCAACTTTATTTACCAATTAAGCTATCTTTGATGGAGATTTTTCAGTTTTTTGTCACTATGTTTTCAAAGTCGTCTGCTGCAGATTTGCTGTATGTGGGAAAGAGTTAACATACTGGAAGACACATTTTAAACTTGAGCATGTTGAAACTTTGGCAAAAAGACGTCGAACAATCTAGTTAACACTACTAGATCGCATTTTTGACTTTTTGCGAGAAAGTGTGATGATATTGCCATTGGCGCTGAAAGAGTTAAGTCTTAAATAGCCCTTTCTCAGGTGAGCGATTTCAGGGCCTCATGGCCCTCTTGTTTTTTTTGTCTACGTGTTTTCAAAGTTGTCTGTTGGGAATTTGCTGTATGTCAGAGAAAGGGTTAACCCTTTCCCTCATATATACACTTTCTGTTGCATCTGCAGCAGGCAGCTTTTATAAACATAGTGACAAAACAAGCAATTTCTCCTTTTGCCACAATGTTTTCCACTTTTAGTACAGGTTATTAATTCAATTATAGTTATTTTCTATTTTTTGACAAAATTTGTTCAAAGACGTCTGCTGCAGATTTGTCATATGATAGAAAGGGTTAAGTTGATTTGACAGGGCCTTTCTAGAATTAGTGACATACTATTGAATGTGCACATATAATCAATATGATTGAATATTTGAACAGATGTCCTTCTATATGGTTTTTGAACATATTTGATCATGAGTGTAGCAGATTGGATTCTATCTGATTGAGACAGGACCTGGACAATTTCAAATGCCTTACCTTTAACTCTTTCCCACATACGACAAATCTGAAGCAGATGGCTTTGAAACAGTGTAGGTAAAAGCATAGAAAATCCATTTAAATGAAAGCACAATAATTGAATAGAGTTGACAAAAGGAGAAATTGCTTGTTTTGAGCAATTACTTCTTTTGTCACCATGTTTTCAAAAAGCTGTCTGCTGCAGAGGGCGTCAGAAAGCATATGAGGGAAAGGATGAACCAAATACGATGTTTTTAGAAGTGACATTTGCTTGGCACCATTTGAGGAAATTAGGTTGTTACTTGTGAACAATTTGAAGGATATTTTCAATACAAGCAATTTCTCTTTTTAGCTCTACTGGCCAAAGGCCAGAAGGGCTTATGTCGTGGCGATGTGTCCGTCGTCCGTGCGTGCGTCCGTAAACAATTTCTTGTTAACACGATACAGTCTTCACTTTTGATTGTATCTCAACCAAACTTATACAGTAGTTAGATATCCATGAGAGCTCGGTTCCTTTCGAAAACCAGCCAGATCCGCCCATGCATGACTGGATTATGGCCCTTGAAATGGTCAAAATTGCTATAAAAGAGCTTGTTAACACGATACAGTCTTCACTTTTAATTGTATCTCAACCAAACTTATACAGTAGTTAGATATTCATGAGAGCTCGGTTCCTTTCGAAAACCAGCCAGATCCGCCCATGCAAGACTGGATTATGGCCCTTGAAATGGTCAAAATTGCTATAAAAGAGCTTGTTAACACAATACAGTCTTCACTTTTGATTGTATCTCAACTAAACTTATACAGTAGTTAGATATCTATGAGAGCTCGGTTCCTTTTGAAAACCAGTCAGATCCGCCCATGCAAGACTGGATTATGGCCCTTGAAATGGTCAAAATTGCTATAAAAGAGCTTGTTAACACGATACAGTCTTCACGTTTGATTGTATCTCAACCAAACTTATACAGTAGTTAGATATCCATGAGAGCTCGGTTCCTTTCGAAAACCAGCCAGATCCGCCCATGCATGACTGGATAATGGCCCTTGAAATGGTCAAAATTGCTATAAAAGAGCTTGTTAACACGATACAGTCTTCACTTTTAATTGTATCTCAACCAAACTTATACAGTAGTTAGATATTCATGAGAGATCGGTTCCTTTCGAAAACCAGCCAGATCCGCCCATGCAAGACTGGATTATGGCCCTTGAAATGGTCAAAATTGCTATAAAAGAGCTTGTTAACACAATACAGTCTTCACTTTTGATTGTATCTCAACTAAACTTATACAGTAGTTAGATATCTATGAGAGCTCGGTTCCTTTTGAAAACCAGTCAGATCCGCCCATGCAAGACTGGATTATGGCCCTTGAAATGGTCAAAATTGCTATAAAAGAGCTTGTTAACACGATACAGTCTTCACGTTTGATTGTATCTCAACCAAACTTATACAGTAGTTAGATATCCATGAGAGCTCGGTTCCTTTCGAAAACCAGCAAGATCCGCCCATGCATGACTGGATAATGGCCCTTTAAATGGTCAAAATTGCTATAAAAGAGCTTGTTAACACGATACAGTCTTCACTTTTAATTGTATCTCAACCAAACTTATACAGTAGTAAGATATACATGAGAGCTCGGTTCCTTTCCTAAACCAGCCAGATCCGCCCATGAAAGACTGGATTATGGCCCTTGAAATGGTCAAAATTGCTATAAAAGAGCTTGTTAACACGATACAGTCTTCACGTTTGATTGTATCTCAACCAAACTTATACAGTAGTTAGATATCCATGAGAGCTCGGTTCCTTTCGAAAACCAGCCAGATCCGCCCATGCATGACTGGATTATGGCCCTTGAAATGGTCAAAATTGCTATAAAAGAACTTTTTAACACGATACAGTCTTCACTTTTGATTGTATCTCAACCAAACTTATACAGTAGTAAGATATCCATGAGAGCTCGGTTCCTTTCCTAAACCAGCCAGATCCGCCCATGCAAGACTGGATTATGGCCCTTGAAATTGTCCAAATTGCTATAATTGAGCATGTGAACACAATAGAGGCTCCATTTACTATCTGATCTTCACCAAACTTAGATAGTAGTTAAATATTGATGAGAGCTTGGTTCCTTTTGAAAACCAGCTAGATCCGCCCATGCAAGACTGGATTATGGCCCATGAAATTGTAAAAATTGCTATAATACAGCTTGTGAACACAAAAGAGCCTCCATTTACTATCCGATCTTCACCATACATACATGCTCTGGATTGAAAATGACCAAAGAACCATACCAGTAGAGCATAGGCCCTCATGGGCCTCTTGTTTCAACAATGTTTTAAAAACTTGTCTGCTGCTGAGGCATCAACTCTCTTCTGTATCAGGCAGATGGTTGAAAGAAACTACAGAAATTATTTGAAGTATTGATCATTTAGATATTCAGCAAACTACCCTAGGATTGAAGTACATAAATATGAGTTCCAACCCTTTTTAGCTCTACTGGCCAATGGCCAGAAGGGCTTATGTCGTGGCGATTCGTCCGTCGTGCGTGCGTGCGTCCGTCCGTCCGTCTGTAAACAATTTCTTGTTAACACGATACAGTCTTCCCTTTTGATTGTATCTCAACCAAACTTATACAGTAGTTAGATATCTATGAGAGCTCGGTTCCTTTCAAAAACCAGCCAGATCCGCCCATGCATGACTGGATTATGGCCCTTGAAATGGTCAAAATTGCTATAAAAGAGCTTGTTAACACAATAGTCTTCACTTTGATTGTATCTCAACCAAACTTATACAGTAGTTAGATATCCATGAGAGCTCGGTTCCTTTCGAAAACCAGCCAGATCCGCCCATGCATGACTGGATTATGGCCCTTGAAATGGTCAAAATTGCTATAAAAGAGCTTGTTAACACGATAGTCTTCACTTTTGATTGTATCTCAAGTTCAACCAAACTTATACAGTAGTTAGATATCCATGAGAGCTTGGTTCCTTTCGTAAACCAGCCAGATCCGCCCATGCAAGACTGGATTATGGCTCTTGAAATTGTCCAAATTGCTATAATTGAGCATGTGAACACAATAGAGGCTCTATTTACTATCTGATCTTCACCAAACTTAGATAGTAGTTAAATATTGATGAGAGCTTGGTTCCTTTTGAAAACCAGCCAGATCCGCCCATGCAAGACTGGATTATGGCCCATGAAATTGTAAAAATTGCTATAATACAGCTTGTGAACACAAAAGAGCCTCCATTTACTATCCGATCTTCACCATACATACATGCTCTGGATTGAAAATGACCAAAGAACCATACTAGTAGAGCATAGGCCCTCATGGGCCTCTTGTTTATTGTATCACAACCAAACTTATACAGTAGTTAGATATCCATGAGAGCTTGATTCCTTTCGAAAACAAACCAGATCCGCCCCATGCATGACTGAATTATGGCCCTTGAAATTGTCAAAATTGCTATAATAGGGCTGGCTTGTTAACATGATACAGTCCTTATTTTTGATTGTATCTCAATCAAACTTATACAGTAGTTAGATATCCATGAGAGTTTGGTTCATTTCAAAAAAAACGGCCAGATCTACCCATGCATGGCTGGATTATGGCCCTTGAAATTGTCAAAATTGCTATAATACAGCTTGTGAACACAATAGAGCTTCCATTTACTATCTGATCTTCACCAAACTTAGATGGTATTTGAATATTGATGACATATTGGTTCCTTTTGAAACAAGCCAGATCAATGCCAGTAGAGCATAGGCCCTCATGGGCCTCTTGTTTTAGCTCCCTGTCACGTAGTGACAAGGTGAGCTTTTGTGTTCATCCTTCGACCGTCGTCTGTCCACAATTTCTTGTGAAAACCATAAAGTCTTCATTTATTATCCGATGTTTACCAAACCTATTCAGCAGCTAGATATACATGAGAGCTCGGTTCCTTTCGAAAATCATGCATGACGGGATTATGGCCCTTTAAAATTGGCAAAATTGCTATAATTGACCTTGTGAACAAGATAAAGTCATCATTTATTATCTGATGTTTACCCAACTTATACAGTAGCTAGATATACATGAGAGCTCGGGTCCTTTTGAAAACAAGCCAAATCTGTCAATGCATGACTGAATTATGGCCCTTTAAAATTGGCAAAATTGCTATAATTGACCTTGTGAATAAGTTAATCATCATTTATTATCCGATGTTTACCGAACTTATACAGTAAATAGATCCTTCCATGCATGACTGAATTATGGGCCTTTAAAATTGGCAAAATTGTTATAATTGACATTGTGCACACGATAAAAACTTCATTTATTTGTCACATGTCCTTTACATTGATTTATAAACATGTGACCATGAACTTAGTGTGATCTTTTACAATCAAATATCATCATTGTCTTTGGATGACCTTCACCATGACTTTTTGACCTTCTTTCTTATATTTTTTAGAGCAACTAAATTAGGACCCTAAAACAAGTACTCAGGTGAGCCAAGTTGATTGGTCGAAAAACATGGCCACCAGGCTGCGGGGCTATTTTGCCATATATGGCTATTGTGAAAAATCTTGTCCTGAAAGTGTTTGGCCAATTTTCATTTTTTTTTGTAGAAATGTTCCTTGGGGAGTCTCTCTATCTGATTCCTTCAAGCCATGTTGATTGGTCGAAAAACATGGCCGCCAGAGGGCGGGGCTATTTTGCCTTATATGGCTATATACTGTAAACTTAAAAAATATTCTCCTCCGAAAATGTCAGGCCGATTTTCAAATAATTTTGTAGAAATGTTCCTTGGGTGACCCTCTATTAGATTCCTTCAAGCCAAGTTGATTGGTTGAAAAACATGACCTCCAGGGGGCGGGGCTATTTTGCCTTATATGGCTATAGTGAAAACTTAAAAAATCTTCTCCTCCAAAAGTGTTTGGCCAATTTTCAAATAATTTTGTAGAAATGTTCCTTGGGAGACCCTCTATCAGATTCCTTCAAGCCATGTTGATTGGTCGAGGGGCTATTTTGCCTTTTATGGCTGTTTGGAGATTAAATTTTTCCCTAATGGCCATGGAGCGATACTGGCCCTCTTGGGCCTCATGTTTTATAATTAAAATGTAAATTAAAACCATAGTGTAATGTGTACCAGCTTTAAGCCATCGCGGGTCACCCATCCAGGAACTTACCGCGACGAACGTTGCTTAACTTTACGAAAAGGTCAACCACTCTACCAACGTCGCTATTAAAGCCAGCTTCCACAGCAAGGCAGTAGAAGTGATATCTATACCTATACCCCGTTCCCATGACATTTTTCCCTGTTTTTATTTGACTTCGACCCGAAGTCTCACAACTGAACACAAGCAGTATACCAGAGCAGAGTCTTTGTAACATCACTGGGAACCACCAGGGTTTTAATAACAGGAAAATGGGAATATTTCCATAAATGCGAAGTTATTGTGCTAAATTATGCGATTTTAAGTATAAATTAAGGGAAAAAAAAGGAATTGCATGCTCAGGCAAATGTTTACAATAATTTTGGGAGATCAAGGTCAACACGTTGGGAAAATGTATTTTTGTTTTCGTTTTACATATTTAACCAAAAAACTATTGTTATCATATCATATTTTGTGTAAAGAATCGAACAGTATTTCTTAAGCCATAAAATGCTGATTCCCGCGCTAACATTGAATTGCTGCATCTTGCAGCAACTCTTGTTCTATTGAGAGCTTGGGATAACATGCAGCATTTTAAACTTTTTCCCTCATACAGATGACATTTCAAATCTTTTCAGAAAACAAATCTAAAAAACAAAAGAAAAAATTGCTGAAAATGAAAATGTCTTCTTTTCCTACTATATGAGACAACTTTGAAAATGTTAAAATAAAAATATGGAAAGTCTCAATAAAAGAAAGTTTAATTATTGAATAGAGTTGAAAGCACTGAAAAAAAGGGAAATTGCTCATCATGAGCATTTCCTCCTTTTGTCACAGTTATATTCAAATGTCGTCTGCTGTATAATGCCATAAAATGCTTCTGTGGGAAAAGTCTGAACTTTAGATCAAGCTTTATTTAGAATTTCCAAATGTATCATTTCTTGTTTCAGATGTCTACTAAGCACTCTCTGACTCTGACTCTGACAATCTATGAGGCAAAATGGTCAACCTTAAGTGGTATATAGTTGTAACATGATATTAATTTTAGATGATGTTACAATAGTGTTTCATTGACACATTTATATAAATGAAATTTTGATGGCTTCATGCTGAACAGTTAAGACTGATTTGCATTTAACCCTTTTCCTCATACGACAATTCTGCAGCAGACGACTTTGAACATATTTTGTCAAGAAATAGAAAATCTCTATAATTGAATGGATAACCTATGACTAAAAGTGGAAAACATTGTGGCAAAAGGAGAAATTGCTCGTTTTGAGCAATTTCTTCTTTTGTCACTATGTTTTCAAAAAGCCGTCTGCTGCAGAGGTGTCAGAAAGCGTCTATATGAGGGAAAGGGTCCACAATTTGTAGACAGTAAATAGAAATGAAGTTTTTTAAACTTTGATAATTTAAGTGATATTTTGAGAAAGTGAAAACAAAAAAAACATGATGGGAAAAGTAGAAACTGAACAAGATAGACATTTCCTCCTTTTACAAAACTGTTTTGAAAACTTGTCTGCTTTGTAGGCTAAAATATTCACTGAGTTTTAGAAGAAAGGGTTAAGCTAAAGATGACTTTGTCCGCTGGCAGTTTCTTATTTCTTTAAAGATATATGTAGGCTGAAAATCTTGTGAAGCCATCTCTTTTATAGCTTATAATAACTTTTTGACATTTCCGAGTCTCACTGAATTAGCCAACGAGAGACAATCTGCAAGTGGTGTCATTCTCTCTTTTATAATACATTTATCCCTTCAGGCAACTTGGAAATACATGATATTGTAAAGAAAAGAAGTTGCCCTTTTGAATTCAAAAAAAAATTAGCAGCTATATATGTTTAGTGTCGACGAAGACAGAAGGGATCCTGGTTTGGTGCTGTCCTTCTATCCATCTGTCTGTCTCTGAATAGCCATATCTAATGCATGGTGGTTGTTATTTGATTAAAACTTTCTGGAAATGTTAACCACCAAAGGAAAATGTCATATGGCAACGAAGTTACACTATGAGTACTCCTGGAGCAACAGACTTACGTAATCTTGAAGACATATATTGTTTAACCCTTTCCAACATACAACAATTTGGCAGCAAATGACACAAATGGCGAATTGTCCGTGTGTCCGTCCGTCCGTATACTTTCGACTTCTCCTCTCTAACCACTTGGCCAATTAGGATGAAACTTCATAGGAAGCATCCTCTCAATGTCCTCTCCTAAATTCCTTAATTTTTAGCTCCACTGGCTGAAAGCCAGTCGAGCTTATGTCATGGCGAATTGTCCGTCGTGCGTCCGTGCGTGCGTGCGTGCGTGCGTTAACTTTTTCCTTTAAACGACTTCTTCTCCCTAACCACTTGGCCAATTTGGTTGAAACTTCATGGGAAGCATCCTCTCAATGTCCTCTACTAAATTCCTTCAATTTTTTTTGATCCATTCAAAATTCTGGTTTCCATGGCAACCGAAAGAAAAAAATAGTGAGAACTTAAAAAATCTTCTTCTCCGAAAGTGTCAGGCCGATTTTCAAATAATTTTGTAGAAATGTTCCTTGGGTGACCCTTTATTAGATTCCTTCAAGAAATTTTGATTGGGCGAAAAACATGGCCGCCAGGGGGCGGGGCTTTTTTGCCTTATATAGCTATAGTGAAAACTTAAATAATCTTCTTCTCAAAAAGTGTTCAGCAGATTTTCAAATAATTATGTAGAAATGTTCCGTGGGTGACCCTCTATCAGATTCCTTCAAGCCATGTTGATTGGTAAAAAAACATGGCCGTCACAGGGCGGGGCTATTTTGCCTATATGGCTAAAGAGCAAACTTAAAAAATCTTCTCCTCCAAAAGTGTCAGGCCGATTTTCAAATAATTTTGTAGAAATGTTCCTTGTGTGAACCTTAATTAGATTCCTTCAAGAAATGTTGATTGGGCGAAAAACATGGCCGCCAGGGGGCGGGGCTTTTTTGCGTTATATAGCTATAGTGAAAACTTAAAACATCTTCTTCTCCGAAAGTGTTCAGCCGATTTTCAAATAATTTTGTAGAAATGTTCATTGGGTGACCCTCTATCAGATTCCTTCAAGCCATGTTGATTGGTCGAAAAACATGGCCGCCAGAGGGCGGGGCTATTTTGACTTATATGACCATAGTGAAAACTTAAAAAATCTTCTCCTCCGAAAGTGTCAGGCATATTTTCAAATAATTTTGCAGAAACATTCCTTTGGTGACACTCTACAAGATTCCTTTAAGCCATGGTGGTTGTTAAAAAAAATAGCCACCACAGGGCAGGGCTGTTTGGAGATTTTATTTTTGCCTTATGGCCGTGGAGCGATACTGGCCCTCTTGGGCCTCTTGTTTTTGTATTAATGCAGAATTCTAGTTTCTATGGTAAGCCATTTTTAGCTCACCTGAGCTTTGCTCAAGGTGAGTTATTGTGATCGCCTTTTGTCCATTGTGCGTCGTCCGGCGTCCGGCAACTTCTTCTCCTCAGTAACCAGTAGGTCAATTGGGATGAAACTTCACAGAAAGCATCCTCTTAATGACCTCACCAGATTTCCTTCAAATTTGTGGGATCCATGCAGAATTCTTCTTCTCCCAAACTGGTAGGCAAATTTTCAAATAATTTTGTAGAAATGTTCCTTGGATGACCCTTTATCAGATTCCTTCAAGCCTTGTTGATTGGTCGAAAAACAAGGCCGCCAGGGGGGGCGGGTCTATTTTGCCTTATATGGCTATAGTGAAAACTTAAAAAATCTTCTTCTCCGAAAGTGTCAGGCTGATTTTCAAATAATTTTGTAGAAATGTTCCTTGGATGACCCTCTATCAGATTCCTTCAAGCCATGTTGATTGGTTAAAAACATGGCCACCAGGGGGGGTGCTATTTTGCCTTATATGGCTAAAGTGAAAACTTAAAAAATCTTCTTCTCCGAAAGTGTCAGGCTGATTTTCAAATAATTTTGTAGAAATGTTCCTTGGATGACCCTCTATCAGATTCCTTCAAGCCATGTTGATTGGTTAAAAAACATGGCCACCAGGGGGGGGGGGGGGGGGGGGGGGGGGGGCTATTTTGCCTTATATAGCTATAGTGAAAACTTAAAAAATCTTCTTCTCCGAAAGTGTCAGGCTGATTTTCAAATAATTTTGTAGAAATGTTCCTTGGATGACCCTCTTATCAGATTCCTTCAAGCCAAGTTGATTGGTCAAAAAACATAGGCGCTAGGGGGCGGGGCTATTAAACTTTATATTTTGCCTTATATAGCTATAGTGAAAACTTAAAAAATCTACTCCTCCGAAAGTGTTGGGCCAATTTTCAAATAGTTTTGTAGAAATATTCCTAGGGTGACATAGCTATAGTGAAAACTTAAAAAATCTTCTCCTGCGAAAGTGTTGGGCCAATTTTCAAATAGTTTTGTAGAAATATTCCTAGGGTGACCCTCTATCAGATTCCTTCAAGCCATATTGAAATGATCCTTGGTTGATTCCTTCAAGCCATGTTGATTGGTTGATAAACATGGCCACAAGAGGGCGAGGCTGTTTTGCCTTATATGGCAAAAGTGAAATCTCTGGCTGATTTTCAAATAATTTTATAGAAATGTTCCTTGTGTGACTCTCTATCAGATTCCACTAAGCCATTTTGATTGGTCTTAAAATATGGCTGCCAGGGGGCAGGGCTGTTAGCCTTAAATTGGCTTTAGTGAAAACTTAAAGAATCTTCTCCTCCCAAACTATTTGCCGATTTTCAAATAATTTTGCAGAAATGTTCCATGGGTGACACTCTACGAGATTCCTTCAACCACTATGGTTGTCAAAAAACCCATTGCCACCAGGGGGGGGGGGGGGGGGGGCTATTTGGAGATTTAATTATCCTAATTGCAGGGGAGCGATACTGGCCCTCTTGGGCCTCTTGTTTAAAAGAGTTGAAAACATTGTGACCAAAAAAGAAATTGCTCATTATGAGCAATTTCACCTTTTGTAACAAAGTTTTCAAAAGTAAGTCATCTGCTACATAGGCATCAGAAAGCAGATTCTGTATTTGGTAAAGGGATAATTATGTGATGTATAGGATATTTTATATTGCAATTAAATTATAAATATTCATCAAATCTTAGTCGTTTTAAAAACTAGGTCACTATGATTTATTGTAGAAAAAACCATGGTGTTTTATGCTGCTGTCAACAATTTTCAGTTATTTCACAGCATATTCTGGGTAAAATACCAATACTACTCGTCTATTTATCCTGACAAAAGTGAGTCAGTCATAATGCTTAAATCCTGCAATCCCGAGCGCCAAGGAGAGAAAGCCTTTACTACAAATTTTAAAGATTTGGTATGCCCATTTGGACGATCAAACATGCAACCTTCTTTACAGAGTTGACAAGTGTAGATAAATATCAGTCAACCCTTTGCCACATACAACAAATCTGCAGCAGATGGCTTTGATTGATGATTGATTGGGGTTCAACAATGTTTCATCCATATCACGGCGCCCAGTTCACCTACTCATGTGTTTCCTTCTCAAACCAGTACTCCACACAACATTCTTTCCAAGCAACTGGCTGCTTTTCCACATAGACTGTGAGCCTATTTGTGGAAGACGAATGGCGCTTGTCACAGTGACTTTTGTCAAACGTCGGAAAGAATGTTGGCCAAGCTGGGGTTCTAACTCACAACCCCTGTATTAATTGACATCCCCGTCGCTACAGACTGAGCAACCAGGGATCGACTGCAGACAGCTTTGAAAACATCTAGGAAAAGGGACAGAAAATCCCTTTAAATGAAAGAACAATAATTGAATAGAGTTGAGAACTGTGAGGGATACAAAAGAAGAAATTGCTAGTTTTGAGCATGCTTCTTTTGTTGCCAAGTTTTCAAAAAGCTGTAGAGGCTTGAGAAAGCATCTGCCACTATGAGGGAAAAGGTTAATCAATTATGTCTGGAACAATTGTGTCGTATCTGTCTGAATCTGACATGTTATACACTTTCTGTGATTTTTAGCATCAGTGCAGACCCGAATTAGACTGCACAGATTGGCAGGTTGATCTGGATCTGGATCTAAACTGTTTCTTGATGACATATGCCTTAACCCTTTCCCTCATATAGATGCTTTCTGACGCCTCTGCAGCAGACGGCTTTTTGAAAACATAGTGACAAAAGAAGAAATTGCACAAAACATGCAATTTCTCCTTTTGCCACAATGTTTTCCACTTTAAGTCATAGGTTATCCATTCAATTATAGAAATTTTCTATTTTTTGACAAAATATGTTCAAAGTCGTCTGCTGCAGAATTGCCGTATGAGGGAAAGGGTTATGGTTGCAATTTCAGGAGAATGACTCCGTACAGATATGCATTTGATTTTCATAAATGGATTATTTACAGACTTTCTGCAAGCCTCTGCAGCAGACAGCAAATTGGCAAGTTGATCTGGATCTAAACTGTTATTTGATGACATATGCTTTAGTGGTTGTATTTCCAGGTGAATGATTCTACAGATATGTGTTTGATTTTCATAAATTGATTATTGAAAGATTTTTTGAGGCCTCTGTAGCAGACATAATGAACAAGTTCTCCATTTGTCAAAATGTTTTCAACTCTTTTTCAATAATGATGCTTTCGTTTAACCCTTTCCCTCATATAGACGCTTTCTGACACCTCTGCAGCAGGCGGCTTTTTGAAAACACAGTGACAAAAGAAGAAATTGCACAGAACGTGCAATTTCTCCTTTTGCCACAAAGTTTTCCACTTTTTGTCATAGGTTATCCATTCAATTATGGAGATTTTCTATGTTTTGACAAAATACATTCAAAGTCGTCTGCTGCAGAATTGCCGTATGAGGGAAAGGGTTAAAGAGACTGTACATAATCTTGTGGGAATGTCTCCTAAGTACAGTGGGACCTGTGTCTAAAGACCAACCCAGAGGTCCAGATAAGGAAGCTCTTTTCCCCACAATATCTCTCTTATCATCTAACCAAACCCTATGATGTGGGTACTCAAAAGAATCGTCTCGATATACAATTTGCAAATATGATACAAAAAAATTGCAATGTTTGATATGAGTATAGAAATCTAAACCTTGGACCAAGTAACAACAATTCTGCAGGAGATGACATCAAGACAAATTTTTGTTACAAAGATATACATTTTGAATAGAGATGAAAACGTTTGGACAAAAAAGAAATTTCTCATGAATTTTCCTCATTTGCCACAATGTTTTTCAAATGTTGTCTGCTGGAGATGTGTCAAAAAACAGCGACTTTGTCGGAAAGGGTGAAAGAGAGAATGTAAAGAATCAATCATCTTAGGCTAAGCTTGTGTCTAGATCTACACTTTTTCCTGAAATCAATAAAACTGGGACAGAATTTCCAATGCCCCCCCACCCTCCCCCTCTCTCCATGATAGTAATGTAGGTGATGAACTGACCTATATTTTCTCAGAGTCGAGAGACCGTCGCTAAAGAAGTTTTTGATTGAACAGGAACGTTCTCTAAATTATTGGACACAAGTCTGAACAATATTGCTCTGCTAATGGGGAGAAATGGATTGACAGAGTAGCTAGTTGAGACATTATGCATGTGTGGAAAATTTGTGATGGCTGTACTGTTTTTCATGATATGATACTTTAACCCTTTCCCACGCATTTTGACGCATCTGCAGTGCTCAGACAACTTTTGAAAACCTTGTGACAAAAGGAGATTTTGCTCAAAGCAAGCAATTTCTCCTTTTGCCACAACGTTTTCAACTTTTTTCAGTAATTATCATAAAATTATAAAGATTTTCATATTTTGGAGTAGATATTTTCAAAGTCGTCTGCTGCAGATTTTGTCGTTTGTATGAAAGGATTAAAGAATCGGCTGCTTTGAAAATGTCTTAGGAAACAACTGTTATGAAATGTTGGAAGTTCAGTCTTGATACAGAGATGGGATCATTGTATGAAAAGAAGAAATTACTCAAAACTGTTACCACAATGTTTCAAAAGATGTCTGCTGTTTGTCATTTGTTGTACATTGTTTGTCATCAACAATTTGCTTATGAACAATTTTATTTACCTTGATATCGAGACCGTATTAGGCTTCCGCCTCTCTGGTCCATTTTGGTTCAAGATGATCTATTGGGATCAATCGCTGTCTATAATCTGTCTGTCTGTTGTCTGCTGTCTTTTCATTTCATCTACAATCATCAAATTAGCTTCTTTACCACAAAGCTAACTTCAAAACATCTTAATGAGTACATTTTGTATGTTCCTGTGGTGATCCTCTTTTAAATTTGTTCACAGATTGGTAGCTGCATCATCAGAAATTTAGGAAGAATGCCAAAAACTTTAGAGTTCTTCTTCGCTGAAACAGCTTGTCTGATTTCAAGATAACAGGTGAAAATGTTCATATAGTCAGATACTGTTCAAGCCATATTGATTGCGGTGTTAAGTAACAAAACTTTAAAATTCCTCTTCTGAATCTGCTTGACCTAATCTCTTGATAAATTAACAGAAATGTGCCTTAGATGATCCTTTACTAAAGTATCTCAAGGCTATTGATTAGTTGGAAAACATGGCCATTAGGGGCTTATTGGCTAATAATCTTACTGACAGTGTCACTCACTGGTCCATACATTTTCTTTATTATTCAGGTAATCAATGTAAAGGCCATCTTGGCCCTTTTGTTTACTTAAGCATATAGAAACTTTCTTTGAATATTTAAAATTGTCTTGCGGATATCTTTGCTAAGGTTCAATATGGTATAATTATGTTGAGTCATAAACTCTGCAGTAGACAACTTTTGTAACCATTATTGATTATGAGAAATTATTGAGATTTTCCATATTTGGGAAAGGTTTAAAAGCATGTTAAAACTTTGTCTGTTTGTCATGATGATATGTCATGATCAATTTTGATTAAGGGATAATTATGTTGGGTCAAAAGTCAGGTAATTAGGCCATATATATTTAAGAAAAATCTTGTGGACCATTTACTGGCATTAAGATGCCATATATTTGACTTGATCTTGATGAATATTTTGTTTGAGTTTAGATTTGGGTTATGTCAGGTCTTTGCATAATTATTATTAAGTTACTTAAAGTATTATATGAACACATTACCATTCAGAGCTATGGTACACAGGTGAGCATTACAGGGTTGTTTTCAAGGATTGGTAATTTTAAACTTATTTATTTTACATCAATGGTGGTATTGCTTTCAGCTTATTATACTTATCACTCTAGATGTCGGCTTCCTTAAAACTTTACAAGTACTTGGACCTGCCATTTTCATGAAAAATTCCAAAGGCAGATAACAGTCATCATGGGATTCGAAACCTGGGACCTTTGTACTGTGAGTCTAACACTCTACCAAGGTCTTCCTCAAAGAATATTTGCATTGACTCTTTCCTTAATACACATGAATTTTGAAGCAGTTCACTAATGTGAAATATTGTGGGGGTGAAAAAAAAAAATTGCGTGCAGTAAAAGTTTCTTGTTTTCCTACTTAATATCATGCAGTGTTAAAAAGAACAAATATGCAGCAGATGACTTTGAAAATATTGGGGCAAAATACTAAAAATCTCTATTAATTTTATGAAAGTATAATTAAAACATTGTGGCAAAAAGAGAAACCGCTCATTTTCGTCTGATGCAGATTTATTGTATATGGGAAAGGGTTAAGATTACTGGCTTAATTTCATTTGAAAAGAAAATCGTTTCATCAGAGATTAAGGCAGATAAGTTTTTAACACTTAAGTAAACCAGGAAAATGAGAAATTCTCATTGTGATCAATTTCTTATTTTTCCCCCACAATATTTCACAAGTGAACTGTGTCAAAATTCATCTATGTATTAAGGAAAAAGTCAATTAAAATATTCCTTATGGAAGACAGTGGTAGCAACATCTCCATTTGCAGCAATGTTAAGGTATCTGTATGTGGGAAAGGGTAAAATATCATGACAATCAAATAATGAAAATTTCGTGGTGTAATGGTAGATTATCTGCCTCGGGTGGGGGATGCTTCGATCCCTGGCCAGGTCAAACCAAAGATTTTAAAAAAGGTAGTAAAGAGCTGCCCAGAGTCCTTGGCACTCAGGGTTTTGGGATTAACAATTTATGACTCACAGACTGCCTGGTGTAAGGTTAATTAGACCAGTAGAACTAGTAACTTTCCCAGGAAATGCTGTGATATAACTGAACAATTGTTGATAGCAGCATAAAACACCAATGACTATCCAATTAGACCAGTAGAACTGGTAACTTTCCCAGGAAATGCTGTGATATAACTGAACAATTGTTGATAGCAGCATAAAACACCAATGACTATCCAATTAGACCAGTAGAACTGGTAACTTTCCCAGGAAATGCTGTGATATAACTGAACAATTGTTGATAGCAGCATAAAACACCAATGACTATCCAATTAGACCAGTAGAACTGGTAACTTTCCCAGGAAATGCTGTGATATAACTGAACAATTGTTGATAGCAGCATAAAACACCAACGACTCTATTCACAATGATTTTGAAAGTAGTCTGTTGTGAATTAGTCCAAATTTGTCTGCATGTGGCAAAGGATCATTTTGATGATTTTACTTCAGACAAAAGTTTGTGATGGTTGAGAGTAATGGAAATATTTCTGACAAATTGTATTTCATCAAGGAAAAGGGTTAAGTTTTACCTTTATCACTGATTAGTCTTACTTATTGTTATTTAATTGATAAGGGATAATTTTATTATTTTCCCCCTCTGGTGTTATATTTTACTGGTTGTTTTAATTCTAAATATTTTAATCTTTTCCGCGAAAGCTAAATTAAAACTCTGCTTATATATAACTGGAATGATGAATACTAAAACGGTGTTAAAAACATAATATATGATTTTATTGCCCAGATAAAGGAATTGGTGACTCAATCTACTCATAACTGCATTAAATTATTTCTGATGCAGACTGCAGTTAGTGAGTGAATATTGGGTTAAAGTGTAAAACATCTTGGTATTGTTAAAATAAACTGATTACTGCATAGATTAAATGCACCACTGCTCTTGAAAACAGGTAGATACTGTAACTTCCTGAATGCTTAACCCTAATTCCCCTTTGCAGATGCAATTTAACGCATCTGCAGCAGACGACTTTTAAATAAATAATGGCAAAAGCAGAATTTGCTCATTTCTATTCAGCCATTATACCTTCATTTAACCCATTACTTCTCACAGACGACATTTGACGCCTGCTGTTGCAGACGTCTTTTGAAAACATTGCAATAAAAGGTGAAATTTCTCAAAACGAGCAATTTCACCTTTTATTGCAATATTTTCAACTCTTTATCAATATAAATCTTTCAGTTTTCTAGATTGGTAAAATTATACTTATGAAAAGTCATGTGAAGTAATGGGTTAAAGAGATTTTGCATATTTTTATGCCCCCGGAATCACCGATTCGGTGGGCATCTAGTTTTTGGCCTGTCTGTCTGACTGTCTCTTTGTCTGTCTGTCGAAAAAAACAGGTACGGCTACCATATTTCACATGTATATTCCTTGTGACATGACCTTTCTGTCAGTACCAAAATCTTTGACCTTGCGACCTTGACCTTTGACCTAGATGTTGCCATTCGGGGGCATCAGTGTTTTACAAACACATCTTGTTTTCTTCTGCTGCTATGTGAGAAAGTAGTCAGTGGCTTCGAAAGAATGTTGTGTAAGTACTGGTGTGGGAAAGCCAGGAAAACATGGGTAGGTGCACTGACCGCCGTGATATGACCAAAGCTGTTGAAATCGGCGTTAAACTCCAAACAAACAAACAAACAAATTCTTCTGCTGCTGTGTGTTGCAATTGTGGGAAAAAGTTTATCAAATTGCGCTATGTACACAAATAGTATCTACATATTTTCGATTGAAGTTGTCTGAATAATCTTTGCAGTAGTCCCTGTATTATATTTGTCAATATTGACATAGATATGATATTTCAAGAGTAATCAGCTTTAACCCTTTCCCACATTTAGACGCTTTCTGACGCCTCTGCAGCAGACTTTTTTAAAACACTGTGAAAAAAGGAGAAATTGCTCATAATGATAATAATTTCGGTTTGTCCGTCTGTCTGTCTGTCTGTCACACTTCGTTTCCGTGCAATAACTGCCACATTTTTGGTGGAGTTATGGCCCCTTATTTAACAAAAAATGTTGTTTGTTGCTGTTTCCGTGCAATAACTGCCACAAATATGAACCGTTTTTTTTTCAAACTTGGTAACAAGGTTAAATGCCTTAAGGGCTAGGCCAAGTTCGATCGTCACTTTCGGCAGACTTCATTCGGTGGAGTTATGGCCCCTTATTTAACAAAAAATGTTGTTTGTTGCCGTTTCCGTACAATAACTGCCACAAATGTGAACCGGTTTTTTTCAAACTTGGTAACAACGTTAAATGCCTTAAGGGCTAGGCCAAGTTCGATCGTCACTTTCGGCGGACTTTATTCGGTGGAGTTATGGCCCCTTAATTAACAAAAAATGTCGTTTGTTGCTGTTTCCGTGCAATAACTGCCACAAATGTGAACCGTTTTTTGCCAAACTTGGTAACAACGTTAAATGCCTTAAGGGCTAGGCCAAGTTCGATCGTCACTTTCGGTAGACTTTATTCGGTGGAGTTATGGCCCCTTATTTAACAAAAAGCTGCCACAAATGTGAACCGTTAATACATGTTCAATAAAAATTCTACTGACATGTTTAAACCTAACCTCAACATTTTCCTACAATATTTCCTGCAAGCGGGGGATAAAAATTTCATGAATTTGCTTGTTTCTTTTTGCCACTGTTTTCAACTTTATTCAATTATAATACTATTATTTATAGATATTTTTCACGTTTTTGCAAATATTTTTTCAATGTCGTCTGCTGCAGATTTGTTGTATGTGGGAAAGGTAAAAACCTATCTCAGGAAAATATTGTAACACCTGGAAAATTGGAATTACAAAAAAACATTGTGGGAAATGGAGTTATAATGACTTGGTCTGCAGAGGTCTGTATTTGAATGTCATCTGTATGAGGGTAAAGTGGTTAAGTTTGACCCTTTCCCTCATATAGACACTTTCTGACGTCTCTGCAGCAGACAGCTTTTTGAAAACATAGTGACAAAAGAAGAAATTGCACAAAACGTGCTATTTCTCCTTTTGCCACAATGTTTTCCACTTTTAGTCATAGGTTATCCATTCAATTATGGAGATTTTCTATGTTTTGACAAAATACGTTCAAAGTCGTCTGCTGCAGAATTGTCGTATGAGGGAAAGGGTTAACTCTTTCCCACATACAGGCGATTTCTGACGCCTCTGCAGCAGACTTTTTGAAAACATAATGTGACAAAAGACGAAATTGCTTATTATAATTAGCAATTTCTCTATTTGCCACAATGATTTCACCTTTATTCAATAGTTATTCATTCAATTATGCATTTGAGTGTCATCTGTATGAGGATAAAGTGGTAAACCCTTTCCCACATTTAGACGCTTTCCGACACCTCTGCAGCAGGCGACTTTTTGGAAACATTGTTTCAAAAGAAGAAATTGCTCAAAACAAGCAATTTCTCCTTTTGCCACAATATTTTCCAACTATTCAATATTTAAACTTTCATTTATGAAGAGTTTCCATATTTTTGCCAAGGTGATTTCAAAGTTGTCTGCTGCTGATTTATTGTATGTGGGAAAGGGTTAAGTTATTGATGGATTGACTGTCATTAAAAAAAGGACAGATTTACAAGGAAGTATGGAAATGTTTTTCTGTCTGACAGGTGCAAACAAATCAGTCCCTGAACAGTATATAATTGGGATGCATGAATATTAACCCTTTCCCACATACAGACACTTTCAGATGCCTCTGTTGCATATGACTTTTGAAAACATTGAGACAAAGGAAGAATGAGAAATTTCTCCTTTTACCACAAAGTTTTCAACACTAATATAAAATTATGCTTGCGTTCAAAGTCATCTGCTGCAGATTTGGTGTATGTGGGATAGGGTTAACCATTTACATATAAAGGAACATTGGACACAAGTTTTACAGCAGATAGATTTTGAAAAAAAAGAAACTGTGGTCAATTCTGTATCACTTTGACCCCTTTTTCGAAGACAAGGGGTCCTCATCTCAATATTCAAGTTACAGTCTGACATGACAGGCTTCTTTAGGAACTGTCTTAAGTCAGGCCTTAAGTTTGGATATTACCAGGCTTCTTCAGGGCCTCTTCAGGAACTCAAATCAGTCATTAAGTCAGGCCTAATGTTTGAATATGACCGGGCCACTTCAGGGCTTCTTCAGGATCTGTATTCAGTCAAGCCTTAGGTTTGAATATGACCGGGTTTCTGCAAGGCTTAATCTTCAGGAACTATTCAGTCAGGCCTTATGTTTGAATATGACTGGGTTTCTTAACCCTTTCCCTCATATAGACGCTTTCTGACGCCTCTGCAGCAGACAGCTTTTTGAAAACATAGTCACAAAAGAAGAAATTGCACAAAACGTGCAATTTCATCTTTTGCCACAATGTTTTCCACTTTTTGTCATAGGTTATCCATTCAATTATGGAGATTTTCTATTTTTTGACACGTTCAAAGTCATCTGCTGCAGAATTGTTGTATGAGGGAAAGGGTTAAAGGCTTCTTCGGTAACTGTATTCAGTAAGGCCTTGAATTTGAATATTACCAATTGAGTTACCTTATATACCTATATAACTGTTTATTCCTTTATCTGATATGACTATGTTCAGAACTGTCTGAATTGTCTGCATGAAAGACATATACATTAAATCTTGCAAAATCTAGAAGAATACCAGTCTGATTTTAAGGTAATTAAGGGCGAGAAGTTTTTCACAAGTCATTTCTCTTTTTCACATGATGTTTTCAAAAGTTCTATGCTGTAGAGGCATCAAAAGTCGTTTCTATCGCTCAGGGAAAGGGTGAAAGCATCCCATTTACAGAGAGTTGTTTTTGACCAACCTTCTTATCAATCTTTGAAAATAAACTGTTCTTATTTAACTCTCCCTCATATAGACGCTGCAGCAGACATTTTTTTGAAAACATAGTGACAAAAATGAAATTGCTAAAAACAAGCAATTTCTCCTTTTGCCACAATGTTTTCCTTTTTTAGTCATCCATTCAATTATAGAGATTTTCTATTTTTTGACAAAATATGTTCAGTCGTCTGCTGCAGAATTGTCGTATGAGGGAAAGGGTTAAGGGAATGTTGGACATATTAAAAAGACTGAAGACAAATAACATGGTTGCCAGTCTCATTTATCTATCCCCGATAAAGACTAAAATCTTTACTTGATGCAGACAATTTCTTATGCCTATGTCTCCGCTATGTTTCATGATGAGGAATTTCTCATTTTTTCACGAAGTTTTTTGCTCTTATCTCAAAATCAGGTTTATAAATATTTGCTAAAATCAACCATGTTTTTTTGTTAGATGTGCTTTTTAAAGCAGATGACCCTTAACACTTTCCCACATACAACAAATTTGCAGCAGATGACTTTGAAAACTTGTAGGCAAATATGTAAACAAATCTCCATTAATGAGAGTTTAACTATTAAAAAGAGTTAAAAACATTTTGGCAAAAGGTGAAATTGCTCATTATGAGCAATTTCCCCTTTGGCCAAAATGTTTTCAAAAGTTGTCTGCTGCAGTTGCATAAAAAAGCGTCTACATGTGGGAAAGGGTTAAATATCATATTCAGTAAATGGTAAATGATCTGTGTGGGAAGTTTGATTGGATTGGGGTTTAACACCAATTTCAACAGTTGTTCAGTCATATCACAGCTGCCAGATTAATGAAGCTAAAAATATCGCATTAACGTTTTTCAAACATCGGAAAGAATGTTGGCCTAGGTGGGGTTTCAATCGCACTCCCAGCTCCTGGATTGTCAGTCTGTGTACGAAGATAACCAGTATATGGTGTGGATCATCACATGTACTAAGATGGTTGAATGTATGATCAAGGTGGGTTCGTTGGAACTCCCAGCCCCAGGATTGACAGCCTGCGTCGCTACAGGGGCTCTGTGTGAGCAGGTTACCAGTATACGGTGTGGATCATCACGAACCACTCGTACTAAGATGGTTGAATGTTAATGAAGCCGCTTTCAACAGTCTGTTTCAGTCATTTTTGATAAATTACCAGTACAACAGGTAATGGTGACTGATTGATTGATTGGGGCTTGACACCGTTTTTAACATTTTTGGCCGGATTGCTCTAGCAATTCCGGTCTATAGATTGGCGATGTCCGTCTGACTGTCTGTCTGTCTGTCAACATTTTGGTTAAAGATTCGGGTTGAGGCAAAATCTCGGCACTGGAAAGGGTTACAAACTTGAAACTTTGCCTGAAGGTAAGCAGTAACAAGTTCTATTGATTTCTATGGTTACTTTGACCTTGACCTTGGTTTGTTGATTTTCAAGGTCAAATTGCCGACAATCCAGCCTTAACGAGTAGAAAATGTGATGGGAAAGGAGAAATTCCCCATGAGGACCAATTGCTCCATTTCCCTTAGTGATTTCTGAAGTAATTGCTGCAGGGGCCTCAAATTTCTGTATCAGGTAAAGGTTTTAGATACTTCAGTAATTTGATGTGGCTATTTAGATTTCATAACATGAACAATTCTGTAAATTATCCTGTTTCAGTTTCAATTTCTTCTTAGGATACTGTGTTTATGGACAGAGGTTTGACCCTTCCAACATATAGACACATTTCGATCATGAAAACATTGTGGCAAAAGAAGAAATGGATCACTTCTTCTTGCGTATAGAGACTTTCATATATTGCCCAATTGTTTTCAAGGTCTTCTATTTTTATATCAAAAATACATTACCAGTCATTTAATACCTGATATATCATCTCTATACACCTTAATTATCCAAAAAAAACGCCCACGTTAGCATATCCCTCACGTATCCGTGACATACACGGCCGCCCGGAAGTACAGGCGCGCACGTGAGCGGGTAGTCACTTTTCATTTTTGGATTCACCGGAGTAGTCGATAAGAAAAATTTATATTATTATTTCTTCTTCCAATTAACTCTTTTGTTTTATAAGGCCCTGCCTTATAATCATTTAATTGTCCAAAGATATTTTGTCTACATTAACGTCACAGCCGTAAATTATTTACTTTATTGCTGTATTTATTGTTTTGTAGCAGACGATACGCTGAGAAGCACGTGGATTACCCCACCCGCTAATTTCAGTTACCGTCTTCGGGTGCGGAAGTCTTGCTGTTTTCAATACTTTTTCCCTACCCTGTTAGCGATAGTACATTAACTATTGCTGTATGAATTATTGACTGTCCTATTCAATATTTGTGAAAAAATTTTGAAACAAAATTTATTTCAATATACGTGTCCAAACTACCGGTGTCACCGTGGTGTGGATATATTAAAACGGATTATAAACGGATTATATACGGATTATTTACTGTTTGGTGAGTATTTTTTGAATTATGTCAATGTCAATTACTGGTGAAGGGATGCGGAGCCCATGTGGTCATGCTGTGCACCTATGGGATTCGCATCCGACCTGCGTTGTGTGCACCAAATGCACACAGGCTTCACCTTGCGAGTACTGCTCGACATGGCCTATTTCCATTTGGAAAAAGGTCGTGCGGAGTAAGACTCGTAAAAGCAGGAAGATAAAGAAGACCCCTAAGAGGGTGCCTTTATCTTCATCGAGTGAGGCAGAGTTCGAGGGGTTCTCCCAACCGGACTCTGCAACGGTGTTGAGCGAGTCGAAGGGCAATGCTGAGTCTTCTTCTCCGCTCAACACAGCCGTTTTTCCGCGCGCTGAGGAAATTCGGATGGTAGCTTTGGGTGAGAGTTGCTCCGTCGGGAAACTTCAGAAACCGTACGGAAACAGCGGGGAAAATGCTCAGCTGGATCATTTAACCGCTGAACCTCACCATCTGTCGCCTGGTGTCAGGGCTGGGCCTTCGAAAGAAGGAGTGCCTTTGGTAGCTTTCCGGGAAACCGCAGGTTGTACCAATCCGACACCATACTCTGGGCTACAGCGGTCTTCGGACAGCTGCAGAGTACCGGTTACTTACGTCGGGGGACGTAGTATTCCGGAGACTTTGTATAGTGCAGCTTCACTCCTGCCTATGCATAGTCAACCTGGGTTTTGTTGGGCTGAGCAACAAAACCCAAATACCGAGGCACGTCAGGTCACCGGGCAACCGGAGAGGAGTCATTCGTTAATGACGCGACCTTTCACCAGTCAGTCCGGGTTGGACTGGACTGGGCCAGTCAGTCACGTTGCCATGACTAGACCAGGTAGTCGCTCACGTATCTGTGATGCGACAGGGCAAAGGTCCGATTGCAAGGACCCAGCCAGGCAAAAGGTTGATCGTTTAGCACCGATTCATCCTGGCAGTCAGACTATCTTAATTGATTCGACGACTAGCCAAAATCGCGCGCATGGAGACATGCCGCATCAGGTCAGTAGCCCATTTCGTTATGGTGCTACGGGCCAATCGGTCACGCCTGTGAATACGACACAAACACCAGTGTCTTATGTAAACACAGGCCAACCGAGTAGTAGGGCATTTTTCAATGCCTCGTCTACACTGCCAGACGACTGTGTCAACATGGCGCGTCTAGGCACGGGTTCTGTGGTGATAGACCGAATTGATGCTAATTATCGATCGATCTCTGCTCCACTACAGAATCAGAATAATTTAAAGCCTGGTGTTGCACCGGGTTCGATTATTCCTCTGTCTTCCATCGGGTATGGGGGTTACGAAAAATCTTTTTCTTCCCCTGGGGGGACAGTGTATGTCGCAAGACAATATGCTGCTCCTCAATACCAGCCACCGGTCCATAATATGGAACCGTTAGGTGTTAGACAGAGATCAACGGCCTACCGGGATCAGCATTACCCATCTCATGGGAATTCACTGCTCTCGGGGGGACACCTACTTGATAGGCAGTCCGATTATAGGCAACCTCGGGATCAGAATACATTGCGTCATTCTGTGAACGAGAGGTTGAGACCGTCCCATACGGTTAGTTCGGCCCCGGCAGAAGATTTTGTACGGCCGCCCTCTGCTGCGGAGAGGGGGCCTGCTTCACAAAATCTTCGACAGAACATGGATTATTCTGAATTATCCATGTCTGAGTCGGACATTGATCTACCGGTTGGAAGACCGAGTGGTCAACCTCAGAGGAGTACACACAACCCTACATCTTCGTCTAACGATGATGAGGGAAATAGGTCTCCTTCAGATGAGGAGCCAGCTGTAGAGCGTTGGTCTTTTCAGCAGGCTATTGACGAAGTATTTCGGGTGGTGCCGAATACTTTATGCCCTAAGGTTGACGCTCCCCCACGTCGGAAAAACCTTTCTAGCCTAGAGGAACTGAATGTACAGGCTTTTACGCCAGTGCAATTACTTCCTCAAGCTAACAACTTGGGCAGGTTGTTAGACCAATTGCAGTCGACCAGGTCTCTAGAGGCTTTACCTTCAGGCTGGTCGGTCCCAGGACCCATTTCTAAGGAATGGGTCAATCCTAAACCGTATTCAACGTCTAAGGAGTTCTTCCCTGTCAAAGTGCCAGCTTTAGACGGGGATGCAGCTAAACTGGGGTTAACTGCACCCGCTTCTGTTCAAGTCTCTACTAAGATTCTAGAGAAGTGGGAGGCCAGAGCAAGACTGGGTGTAATGGTGTCATCTCATGACAACCATTTCGCAGTCGCTCTGTCTTTGTTGTTAAAAGAGGAGAATATCTCTAGCCTAGGGGCTAACAGAATTCTCGAAGCTTTCGACACAGGCAACAGGCATCTCATGGCACTGAATCTTCAGACCGCCACAGAGATACTGTCCATGAGGAGGGACGCAGTGCTAGCTGCTCCTAACTCATTGCTAAGTGCTAGCAAGGACAGCCTGAGGGCCGCACCATTGGAGTCGAAACAACTCTTTGATGGAAGGATTGCTGCAGTGACGGTTGCTGATGCGTCAGAACAGTCTCGACGCCTTTCGGCGAACGCAGCTAAGGCTTTTGCGCAGGGCCAGAAACGTTCAGCGTATTCTGCGAATGTGGGTAGTTCTAAGAAACCCAACCCAGCAAAGAAGCCAAAACGGGATGTAAAGGCGTTTCAGCCTAAACAAACCCCTTCCACGGGTCAAAAAGCGGCTAAACCGAAGCGCCCTTATCAGGGTACTAAGCATCGGCAGCCCGCTAGAGTTAACACGAACCCGAAGCCGCAGCCCTAGGGATTCGCTCCTCTCTATGACAATCCCAAGGTCGGAGATTGCAGTCGGGGGCCGCCTGTCATTTTTCACGGAGGAGTGGGAAAGTATCACAGAGGATCGTTGGATTTTATCTGTGATACAGGAAGGGTATCTGATTCCCTTCATTTCCCCCCCTCCTCTGACAAGCGTGCCGATCGACATGTCATCACGTCATCCGGCCATGTCGGAGGTGATTTCATCACTTCTGAAAAAGAATGCCATAGAGAGGGTTCTCAACCCCAATTCTCGGGGTTTCTACAGCCGTCTTTTTCTTGTTCCGAAGAAAGACGGCAGGTGGAGACCGGTTATAGATTTATCTGCGCTAAATCTATTGATTCCGGTCGAGAAATTCAAAATGGAGTCGACCCGCTCCATCCGAGTAGCAATTCGGAAAGGCGACTGGGCGGTCTCTCTAGATCTAACAGACGCCTATTATCACATCCCGATAGCGTCCTCCTCGAGGAAATACCTTCGGTTTGTGATAGAGGGAGAAGTGTTCCAATTCAGGGCTCTTCCCTTCGGCCTCAAGTCCGCCCCTCGAGTGTTTACGAAGATAATCAGTGTTGTGGGAGCCTTCCTTCGCAGGAAAGGACCCCAACTTCTTCAATACTTCGACGATTGGCTTCTCCACAGGACGGATCGTGTACTTTTACTTCACGATCTGTCCCTAGCCTGGCGGACCATTCTGCGATTGGGTTTAATACCCAACACGCAGAAGTCGGAATTAATTCCGTCAAAGAGGTTTACGTTCGTGGGTATGACGTTTCTCACCGACTTAGCGGTAATTCAAGTACCTGCGGACAGAGTCGATTCTCTTTTACAGAAAATCGGTCTCTCACTGGAACAGGCTGTGGTAACAGCCCGATCCATGCTGTCACTTCTGGGTTCCCTGAGTGCAGCAGCCGACCTAGTCTTTCTAGGAAGGCTCCACATGCGACCCCTTCAGTTTCTTTTTCTGTCCCGGTGGCGTCCGTCTGTGGACTCACTGGATCAGGAGATAGCTCTGACGGATTTCTTCAAGTCCCACCTTCGGTGGTGGCTGGATCCGTTAATCTATCAACAAGGGGTACCCTTACTCACACCACCTCCGGATCTGTACCTATTTACAGATGCCAGTGCTGCGGGTTGGGGAGCTCATTTAGAGCCGCAGGGCCTAACAGCCCAGGGCATGTGGACAGCGGAGGAGAAGTGTTTTCACATAAACAACTTGGAACTGAGGGCAGTCCTGCTAGCCCTCAATCAGTTCGCTGCCTCCGTTGCGAACAAAACTGTTTTGTTGTCGACGGACAATACTACTGTTGTGTCGTACATTCGCAGGCAAGGAGGAACGCACTCCCATCTTCTCTTTTTAGAGACTTGGAAGTTACTCCTTTGGTGTCAGGCGACGTCGTTAGTACTTCTAGTAAAACACGTCCCAGGTCGTCTAAATGTCTTAGCAGACAGTCTATCCCGCCAGAACAAAATTCTTCCGGCGGAATGGACATTGAACCAGAGTGTGTTGAACTCAGTGTTCATGCGGATCGGGACACCCCTGGTGGATCTTTTCGCCACCAGAGTCAATCATCGGCTACCACTTTATGTATCCCCGATGTACGATCCTGCAGCTTGGGCAGTGGACGCACTGACCCTCGATTGGAACCTCCTGTTCGGGTATGCGTTTCCCCCGTTCATACTGGTTCCGATCGTACTTCAAAAGGTTCTTCGCTCGCAACAGTGCAAAATACTGTTGATAGCACCCTGTTGGCCCCAGAGGTCGTGGTTCAGCGACCTCCTGGCCTGTCTCTCGGCAAATCCAATACGACTTCCTATTCGAGAAGACGTACTGTTTCAGCAACCAGGTCGGCGTCTTCATCCCAACCTGGCAATGCTACATCTTCACGCCTGGACATTATCAAGCGTTCTGTCCGAGAGAGAAACTTTTCTCAAAAAGTTGCCTCTCGTATCGCACAATCAAGAAGACGATCCACTAGAATCGTTTATGATTCCAAGTGGAAAGTTTTCTCAGATTGGTGTGGTACAAGGTCGATCAATCCGGAGTGTCCCTCTGTAACTCGGATTGCCGATTTCCTTCTTTTTCTTTTCGAAGAAAAACAACTGGCAATTAGTACGGTAAAAGGCTACCGTTCTATGTTATCGAACACGTTTAAGTTCATTGGGGGAGAGAGTATTGGTTCAAATCCGTTTCTCTCGGAACTTATACGCTCGTTCGAATTAGAGAAACCCGTTTGTAGGAGTTTAACTCCAAAATGGGATTTGTCTTGCGTCCTTTGGTCGCTTACTAGAGCTCCATACGAGCCTCTAGTATCGGCGTCTTTAAAGTTTCTAACTTATAAAACCGTCTTTCTTTTAGCTTTCGCTACAGCTCGTCGAAGGAGCGAATTACATGCTCTTTCAGTAGAAACAGGGCACATCAGATTCAATGAGTCTGATGGCTCTTTCACTCTACTCTGTCAACCGGGGTTCCTGGCTAAAAACCAGTTACCTTCGGTTTCACCTTCGCCGATCACAGTTCCCAGCCTTTCGGCGACCTGTGGTCCTTCTGATTCCGACAGAACCCTTTGTCCCGTTAGGTCTCTTAAGGATTATCTTAAGAGAGTTGAAGGGACTCGGGGTCGGAGAAAGAGGTTATTTCTTCCTCTTATAGGTTGTAAAGATATTTCGGCGGCATCTATTTCCCGCTGGATATCTATTACTATAAAATTAGCTTATAAAGACCTGTCTAGTCGAGATCTCTCGTTTCTGCGGATTCGTCCTCACGAGGTTAGAGCTCTCTCTACAAGTTGGGCATTCTCTAATAATGTTCCTCTTGAAGAGATTCTTCAAGCGGCAGTATGGAAGTCGCAATCTACCTTTTCGTCTTTCTACTTACGTTCTATGGCTAGTCAGTCAGATAACTTGTTCTCTCTGGGTCCCCTTGTGGCTTCTCAGCGAGTTGTTCGCAAATTATTATAATCCAACACATAAATAAAGTGAATACCGATTGAAACTGTATTCAATCTCCACTATCACTTTATACTACCGTTGGAATCAAGTATGTTTGTTCTGAAAAATATGGAATAATATACTACTACGTACCTGGAACGACAGTAAGTATTGGTCGAACCTCCCGTCCTATGCTACGAAGTCATCAGGTATTAAATGACTGGTAATGTATTTTTGATATAAAAATGAAGTTTTTTAAAGTAAAACATATTTTTATTAGAAAATACTTACCAGTCATTTATAGAGTCCCACCTCCCAGCCCCGCGTCGTCACCAATACTTAACGGTGAATGAAAAGTGACTACCCGCTCACGTGCGCGCCTGTACTTCCGGGCGGCCGTGTATGTCACGGATACGTGAGGGATATGCTAACGTGGGCGTTTTTTTTGGATAATTAAGGTGTATAGAGATGATATATCAGGTATTAAATGACTGGTAAGTATTTTCTAATAAAAATATGTTTTACTTTAAAAAACTTCATTTCAAAATTGTCATATTTAGGTATATGTTAAGACTTAAATAAGTGATTTCAACCTTTTCAATGATGTTTTAAGAGTGGAAGACAGTGGTGCAGAGGTAGAGCGTCGGCCTCTTGTACCAAAGGTCCCGGGTTTGTATCCTGTAATGAGCGGGTTCTGACTTTGGGATTTTTACACACAAACAGCACAAGTTCAAGTCTCCAGGAAGCAGACATCGAGTGTGGGTGGTTAATATAAGCTAAAAGTTTGTTTCACAATCAATGTAAAATAAATAAGTTTAAACTAAACTAAACTAAAACTCAAAGTGTAATGTTGCAAAGGCATCCAAAGATATCTGTATTATATGGGAAAGGTAATGGTACTAAAACTCATTTTCTATTGAATGAAATAACTAAGGACTCAGAGGGGTTGGAACCATTTCTGTATTGGGGTGGCAGATGAGAGGGACTAATTGTTGGTTAAATGGTGTCATTTTATGACTTTTTTTGTAGCTGTGGTACCTTTATTAGTCGCCGGGCAGAAGCCCGCAACTTCTATTTTTAATAGGTTTTCGGAAATCACATGGGAGGAGAAGTTATTATTAGAAAAAACCAAATTTAAATGTCTTGAACATATTACAATTACGTTTGTTTAAAAACACTAAGTTATTACGCATCTAAAATGAAATAAATATTCCGATGTTTTAAGTATTAGTAGTTTCTTTATTTTGACTCGCATCTCTTTCTTTGGGTTTTATTTACGAAGACAAAACCGTTCCCATGAGACTTGCAGCAAGCAGACTGAAATTATGTGTCAATATCAAGTAAAAATCACGTCGAATTCTCCTTTAAAATAGCAATCTTAACTTACTGAATGTTATTTTCATGTTCAAAGAGATGTCTTGATTTGTGAGGAATTCATTTTATAATGTTTATCCATGTATATCTAAAATATGAACTGTTTCTAAGCTAAAACTGTTGATCGCGTGACTCGCGAATACCAACTGCGTAGATCAATCTCCTTTGCAGAGAGCCGCTCTTTACACTCACTTACAAATAGTAAATTATAGGTGATTTAAAATGTTTATTTGGTTCGAAACAGATGAAGAAAAGAACAAACCGAGATAAAACTGGTTTTAATAGAAAAATGACTTTGAACGAACACTCTCTGCCTATAAAGAGAGTTTCAAGAACGACACCTCTGCGAAGAAGAATGTAGGTCACGAATCGGGTCTTTCGTACAAAATTATTTCGTCCTTGACAATTTTAAATGTGTCATTAAATTCCCTAAAGGCATATTGCTTCCGATCTGCATATTGTTATGCATCATTGACACAAGGGCGCTCATCATAATATAATTTTAAAACATGAGTAGTTTGTTATTTTCATTATAAAAAAGGAAGGAAATTAACATGTTGTAGGGCTCAGTTTATGTTCGAAATTAAGTTTAAATTATAAAACAATTTCAATGAGATTAAACTGTTTAGCTGATATTATATTTCGAAGGTGGTCTTATTTGTAAATATTGGATTACATTTCATCATTTGTTAAGGTATGATATAATTAGGATGCCAAGCTAATATCATTTTGAGAAAAAGAGAAAACTCATGTCTTCAGCGATATAACCCTTATCTCATTGTTTTAAAAGTAAATTGCTGCAAAGGTGTCCAATGTTGACTTTAATAGGGGAAACATAAAATGACGTGCTATTGCATGCAAATCTTAAATTGTCTGTTTTGTGGTTTTATTGATAAATGATAGAATTCAAATATTCTGACAAACATCTTGAAAAGTGTATGTGTAATTCACAAATCTTATAATTATTCCTTAATGAAAGCACTGTATACATACTAAGACTAATGATTGTCAAGATTACTCATTTCCATTACTGTGTATGATCAATAATTAGTTGGCTGTGTGTATGGTCAACCTACTTTGGAATGGAGATTGATCATAAACAATGAAAGGCTTCAATTATCATTCACTTCGTTGACAAAACAATGCAAGTTATGATACATTTTCACTTGACCCCGCCCCTGATGTTCCAATATGCCCCTCAGTTGATAACTGTTTATTCAACTACTATAATGTTAGTGTTATGCATAACTGCAGTATGCATTTCCGGCGACATTGATGCGTTGCATCAACTTTCTCTTGTCCATTACTTTTGACAAATTTGAAGTCTGTGTGTGGGTGCAATCTGACCAGGAATTACATTTGTTGCCAAAGTGTTCATAATACCCTTTTCCTGCATGAAGTCTCCTTTTAATTTCCATTGGCACTAATTTAAAAAAGATCTAGCAACATTGCATTTCTAAGTGTCTACTCAATAATAGGTTTCACTCTGTGGCAATTAATGAAGAATGTTATTTTCTGTATGATTAAGAGGTCTTCTGTATATTACTGCAGAAATTGAAGCTTGTAGGTGTGATATAACTCAAAACTGTTGAAAAACAGATGAAATCATATAAGCTCCACGAGAAAACCAACTTTATGGTTAATGATTCCTGAAACAGAACATCCACAGGAGGCGAAAATTGTCTGATCCGGTTAGCCGGCGTGGCATTCTTAGGCTGATCTATATCGATACCGTATGCAGAGTCCACAATGTTGGGTTTCTCATGGAACGGCTCAATTATTAGGTAAATGAAAGTATATCACTGGGATGTCATATCAATCTTGTTCATTTTAAGAAAGTCAGAAGCATTCCTGTCCGCATGAAGCATCATAAGCTGCTCTTGTCTCATTGTTGCATGTCCAATCTAGGAGGGGGGATCTTGCTTTTTCTCACACTGTTTTGAATATTCAAATCTATTTACATGAAGGAAAATTCCCCCCTTGTTTTCCAATCCTAGATTGGACACTGTTGTTGCTAGAAAATTTTGTTGATGGCTCGGAACTTTGCAGAAACTGTTCTTTAGCTGTTCTTCGACTTTTGTCACAATGTTCCCTTTCCCTCATATAGACGCTTTCTGATGCCTCTGCAGCAGACGGCTTTTTGAAAACATAGTGACAAAAGAAGAAATTGCACAAAACGTGCAATTTCTCCTTTTGCCACAATGTTTTCCACTTTTTGTATTAAATTATGGAGATTTTCTATGTTTTGACAAAATATGTTCAAAGTCGTCTGCTGCAGAATTGTCGTATGAGGGAAAGGGTTAAACACGATTCAATAATTATACTTTCATTTCTGGAGATTTTCCATAGTTCTCCAAAGATGTTTTCATTGTTGTCTGCTGCAGTTGTATGTGAAAAAGGAATAAAATAGCATAATAGGTAAACATTTTTCATACAGGTAAAACAAAAATCCTCACAGCCTATTAGCCCTGGGGATACAATGATACATAGTAAGGACATGATCATGCACTATATCAGTTAATGTCAAAGTTGACACTTTTCTGTCCTGTCAAAACCCATGTAACAATTACTGCTTTATTGTTAATGTTTTACCACATATCCAAGATTTACGCTCTGCCAAATTGTAGTATATTTGTTGCAGATACATTTCAAATGACCTTCTTCAAGGCAAAAACCCTTTCCCATATACAGAGACATTATGACGCCTCTGCATCAAACAACTTTTTGAAAACATAATGATCAATTTCTCCTTTTGCCACAATGTTTTCAACTTTATTTGATAATACTACTTCTATCTATAGATGGAGATCCCTCATACTTTTGCCTAATCATTTTCAGTCTTCTGCTGCAGATTTGTTTTTCATGTGGAAAAGAGATAATGTGGATTCTTATCACCTTTTGGTGGATATTGATTTTACCCTTTACCACATACAGACCTGTTTTGAAAACATTGCAACAACAGGAGAAATTGATCCTGATATACCGATAAGCAAATTGTGTCTTCAACTACAAATACCTTGTATTTTTTGTTTCCCCTCATGATAGTTGATTTCTTTGATATGGTATTTAACTTCTTCAGATATCTTTGAAACACATGACTTCATTTTTAGCTTAACAGAGCACGTAGTGCTCAAGGTGAGTTATTGTGATCGCCTTTTGTCCGTCGTCAGTCGTCCGTCGTCAACATTTGCTTGTTGCTAGAGGCAACATTTTGCATCCAATCTTTATGAAAGTTTATCAGAACATATATCTCCATCAACTCTAGGCCAAGTTCGAAACTGGGTAATGTCTGGTTAAAAACTAGGTCACTAGGTCAAATTTAAGGAAAATCTTCTTAACACTGGAAGCCACATTTTTAGATTGAGCATGTTGACACTTTGTCAGAATGTTTGTCTTAGTGATATCTAGGCCAAGTTCGAAACTGGCTCATGTCCGGTTAAAAACTAGGTCACTAGGAAAATCTTGTTAACACTCTCACTCACTCAGGAAGCCACATTTTTGGCTTGAGCATGTTAAAACTTTGTCAGAATGTTTGTCTTAGTGATTTCTAGGCCTAGATCGAATATAGGTCATGTTTGGTCAAAAACTAGGTTACAAGGCTTAATTTAAGGAAAATCTTTTTAATACTCTAAAAGTCGCATTTTAAACTTGAGCATGTTGAAACTTTGTTAGAAAGTTTGTCTTGATGATATCTAGGCCAAGTTCAATTATGGGTCATTTTGAATCTTTGTCAGAATATTTGCCTTGAAGATATCTAGGCCAAATCAAATATGGGTTTGGTCAGGTCAAAAACTAGGTCACTAGGCCATATTGTATAAAAATCTTGTTAACACAATAGAGATTGCATTTTTGACTTGAGCAGCTTGAAATTTTGTCAGAAAGTTTGTCTTCGATGATATTGCCATTGGCGCTGAAAGAGTTTAGTCTTAAAAAGCCCATTCTCAGGTGAGCGATCCAGGGCCTCATGGCCCTCTTGTTATTCTACAAATATAGAAAATCTCAATAAATGAAAGCATAAATTTTGTTAAATAGAGTTGAAAACATTTTGAAGTTATAGCCGTTTAACCCTTTCCCACAAACAGACACTCTCTGACACCTCTGCTGTAGACGACTATTGAAAACACTGTGACAAAAGGAGAAATTGCTCAAAACAAGTAATTTCCCTGTTTTGCAAAAAATGTTTTTAACTCTATTTAATTGTTACTAAACCAATGGACTGATATCAAAATAACTTCACAGGAATGTTCCTCAGGTGGTCCCCTTTCAAAGTTGTTCAAAGAATTTAATTTCAAGTACAACTTTGGTTGCTGCAGCATCAGAAAAGATGAAAATTGTCAAAACTACAAAAATCTTCTTGTCCAAAAGTACTGGCCCAATTTGAAAATTGTATTTGCACAAATGTTTCTTGGGGCACTCTCTACCAAGAATGTTCAAATAATTCTGATCCGTTGAAAAACAGGGCCACCAGGGGGCACAGCTTGTTTTCCTTAGATGCATTGTAAAATATTTAAAAAATTGCCAAAACTTTAAAAATCTAATTTGTCCAAAAGTACTGACCCAATTTGAAAATTATTTTTGCACAAATGTTCCTTGGGACACCCTCTACCAAGATTGTTCAAATATTTACGATCCGTCGAAAAACATGGCCACCAGGGGCGGGGCTTGTTTTCCTTATATGTGCATTGTTAAAAATCTTCTTGTCCAAAAGTACCTGCCTGATTTAAAAAATAAATTGCACAAATGATACTTTTGTGACTCTCTACCAAGATTGTTATAATTATTCTGATCTGATGCAAAACATGGCAGCCAGGGGGTTGTGCTTGTTTTCGTTGTATGTAATATAGTGAAAACTTTTGAAAATAATTTGGCACAAATGTTCCTTGTGTGACCCTCTGCCAAGTTTGTTCAATTTATTCTGATCCGTTGAAAAACATGGCCACCATGGAGGTTGCTTGCTTTCCTTATATGTATCTATTATAGAGTAAAATCTTTCAAAACTATTGAAGTTCTATTAAATCAGGTGACCAATAAAGGGCCATCATGGCCCTCTTGTTCAGATTTGTGTCAATTTGTTTTCAAAGTCGTCTGCTGTAGAATTGATATATGTGGGAAAGGGTTAAGATTCAGCAATGTTTTGAAAGATGTCTTTATATGTGGGCAATGGTTAAATTTCTACAAAAATAAATACATTTTTCCCTTGGTACATTGTATGAAGGGAATGAGATTTCATGAAAAATGGTTCACTTGAAGAATTTGATGAGGAGATTAAGATGTTCTATATTTGGTTCTTTACACTTATACAGTAATTGAGTTTATTTAAAACGAGACACTCCAGTTTCTGTTTATAGAAGTTGCAGATAAATTCAGCTCTGCTTAACCCTTAACTTCCAGCATATGGCTTTTTGAAAACATAGTGACAAAAGAAGAAATTGCACAAAACGTGCAATTTCTCCTTTTGCCACAATGTTTTCAACTCTATTTGGTAATTTCACTTTCTTTTGAAGATCTATATTTTCTAAATTTTTGCCATTTTATGTTTTCAAAGTTGTCTTCCGCAGATTTGTTGAATGTGGGAAAGGGTAAACACTGACTGCTGGAACAAACATTGTAAACCCTTTCGGAGATACATCAAATTTGCAGCAGACAACAAACATTGTAAACCCTTTCGGAGATACATCAAATTTGCAGCAGACAACTTTGAAAACGTCTTGGCAAAAGTGTGAAAAAAACAAATAAATGAGAGTTGAATAATCAAATAATGTTGAAATGCTTATGCGATGGCGTTGTGTCTGTCATCTGTGTGTGCGACTGTCCGTCCGTCCGTCAACAATTGCTTGTGAATGCAATAAAGTCTTCTGTTTTGATTGTATCTCAATCAAACTGATACAGTAGTTATATATCACTGAGAGCTGGGTTCCTTTCGCTGCCCATGCAAGACTGGATTATGGCCCTTGAAATTGTCAAAATTGCTATAATAGAGCTTGTGAACACAATAGAGGCTCCATTTACTATCTTATCTTCACCAAATTTAGATAGTAATTAAATATTGATGAGAGCTCTGTTCCTTTTGAAAACAGCCAGATGTGCCCTTGCATGACTGGATTATATGACCCTTGAAATTGTAAAAATTTCTATAATACAGCTTGTGAACACAATAGAGCCTCCATTTACTATCCGATCTTAACCAAACTTAGCTCAGTCGGTAGCGACGCGGGCTGTCAATCCAGGGGTTGTGAGTTCGAATCCCGGCTCGGCCAACTTTCTTTCCTAGGATTGACAAAAGTCAATGCGACATGCGTCATTCCTCTTCCACTAATGGGCTAATTTTATGTGGAAAAGCAGCCAGTTGCTTGGGAAGATTGTTGTGTGGATTACTGGTGTGGGAAATGCATGAGTAGGTGAACTGGCCGCCGTGATATGACTGAGAAATTGTTAAAAACGGCGTTAAACCCCAATCAATCAATCAATCAATCACCAAACTTAGATAGTAGTTAAAATTGATGAGAGTTCAGTTCCTTTTGAAAACCAGCCAGATGTGCCCTTGCATGACTGGATTATGGCCCTTCAAAATGTCAAAATTGCTATAATACAGCTTGTGAACACAATAGAGCCTCCATTTACTATCATATCTTCACCAAACTTAGATAGCAGTTAAATATTGATGAGAGCTCGGTTCCTTTCTCAAACCAGCCAGATCTGCCCATGCAAGACTGGATTATGGCCCTTGAAATTGTCAAAATTGCTATAATACAGTTTGTGAACAAAATAGAGCCTCCATTTACTATCCGATCTTCACCATACATACATGCTATGGATTGAAAATGACCAAAGAACCATGCCAGTAGAGCATAGGCCCTCATGGGCCTCTTGTTTCTTTTGCCAGAGTGGTTTCAAAAGTTGTCTGCTGTAAGGCGTCAGTAAGCGTCTGTATGTTGGAAGGGTTAAGCCTGTCACTGTGCTACATATTTCTGGCTGCTCATCTTGACATTTTTATCTTGATATTCCTTGAATTATAATAGTTATAAATGAACTCTTCCAAATGCAAAACCACCTCAGTAGTGTAGTGTTTGAGCATCAGGATTCAGTGCAGGAACAATGCATTTTATGAAAAAGTATGAGTCAAAAGTTGTGTCCTGGTCATACCAAGACCTGTTAACCTATAACGAGCAATTTCTCCTTTTTCCACTACATGTAGGTTTTCAACACAATATAGTTGGTATATTTTCATTAAATGAGATTTTCCATATTTTTGCCCGGATGTTTCTAAAGTTGTCTGCTGCTGAATTGTGAAATTAGGGAAAGGGTTAAAAATTAGGGTAAGTCACAGCCTTTCCCTCCTGAGCTTTAAGATAATGACAGTGTGCATTGCTGTGGACTGTTGCATACATATCGGGATAAGATTATACCTGTAGACTGTTACAATTACTTATATATCACCCAGAAAATCTAGGGATATAACTCACAAAAATTCTGTTGAAGAGGGTATTGAGGTTAACCATTTCCCAAATACATACTTTTAAGCAATTTCTCCTATTGTCACAATGTTTTCAAAAGCCGTCTGCTGCAGAGGCAACAGACAGAGACTGCATAAGGGAAAGAGTTAACGTCATAGTTACAAACAATCCAACTCAAAAGTTGTTTGCATGAAAGAATCTTAGATTGGAGAAAGGGTTACAGGCTAATGTCATGTCACCAATTTGTTGATTGAAGCTATGTATATTAACTCCGCCTATTTTAGGTAAACAAGCATTTCATCATTGTATTGTCATTACAAAAGTGGTTGGTGTTGAAATCGGGTCATAGGCATTTATCATAAATTTAGTATGCCATGAACGTTGACAGACGTACTACAGAGAGTTTAACTGTTTTATGCAGGTTAATAATTCATTTCATTATGTAACATTATGTGATTTAGTGTGCATTATTGTATTAGCTTTAGAGGACTCAAAGTTTATGGATGTATAGGTATTTAATACCAAGTGGTTTTCAGATGTATTAAATTGTGCATCATATGTGTGTTGGGTGTGGTGTTTTTTCTGGATAAAAGTATTCTAATGTAGTGCATTTAATCCTTTCCCACTTAACCCTTTTCCTCATACGGCAATTCTGCAGCAGACGACTTTGAACGTATTTTGTAAAAAAGTAGAAAATCTCTATAATTGAATGGATAACCTATGACTAAAAGTGGAAAACATTGTGGCAAAAGGAGAAATTGCACGTTTTGTGCAATTTCTTCTTTTGTCACTATGTTTTCAAAAAGCCGTCTGCTGCAGAGGCGTCAGAAAGCGTCTATATGAGGGAAAGGGTTAAGGATGCATTTTGAAGCATAGTTCAGCAGATGACTATTAAATACATAAGTGGCAAAAGGAGATTATTACGCAATTTCTCCTTTTGCTTCAATTTTTTCAACTCTATTCAATAATTACACTTTCATTATCAAGATGATTTTTTTAAATAGATGCTTTCGTCTGCTGCAGATTTGATGTATGATGGAAAGGGTTGTTCCTTAACCTGATACAATACTGTCTGCATTTAAAAAAAAGAAACAAGGAAAAAATGGCAACATCTGGAAATTGGGAACTATAAAATCAAAACATTGTGGTAAATAGAGAAATTGCTTTTTTTTAAACCTATTTCTCCTTTCTCTGCAATTTCTTGTCAAGGCGGCTGGCTACCTTGAGTCTTTTCATTTGAGGGAAATGGATAATATAAAATATCAATCCTCCATATTTGGATTTTGCATTTTGTTTTAAAATGTATTTTGGATTTAATAGTATAAGTATTTTAAAAAGTTAAAGGTTTCATCACATCATTAACTCTTTCCCACATACAACAAATCTGCAGCAGACAACTTTGAAAACATACTCTAGCATTTCTGGAAAAAGCCTTTAAATGAAAGTACAATTATTGAATAAAGTTAAAAACATGGTGACAAAAGGAGAAATTTCTCGTTCAAAAAGTCGTCGGCTGCAGAGGCGTCAGAAAGCGTCTATAAAAGGGTTAAATTTAATAGTGTTAAAAAAGATGATCTCCATTCGTTTTACTTGATCTGTCTTAAAATTACTATTTCAATGTGTAGAATTTAAACTATTGCAACTATTTTAACCCTTATCCTCATATTCATGAATTTTATAGGTTCTGCAGCAGTTGACTTATGTTAACATTGTGGCAAAAGTAGACTAAATGTTAATTACCACAATGTTTTAACATTTATAGAAATTTTTGCCTGAATGTTTTTAATGTCCCCTGCTGCTGATTTCTTGTATAAATGGAAAAGGATACTTTTGATGTTAAATATTGTAAAGAGTTATAATATTTAATGACTCATAATAAAACGTATTGATATGAACATATTTGATAATATTATTTGATGTTTGAACTGGTTTTTGGTCCAGAAAGTCAAGTAATACTCAAGCATTTATAGTCATCTGTTTTAAACCTTTCCCTCATGAACACGCTTTCTGACGCCTCTGCAGCAGCAGACGGTTTTTGGAAAACATAGTGACAAAAGAAGAAATTGCTGAAAACTTTTAGTCATAAGTTATCCATTCAATTATAGATAATTTTCAATTTTTTTACAAAATATGTTTAAAGTCGTCTGCTGCAGAATTGTCGTATGAGGGACAATGAGAATTGTCGTATGAGGGAAAGGGTTAAACAAAAATAGCCTTAGTGTAATATTTTCAAATGTCATGTGATGCAGAAGCAGCAAAAGGTGTCTATGCCATTTAAAGGTATGATAAATTATTGAAATGTGATTTTCTCCATTGCTTATAGTGACTGGATTTATATACAACACTGTCAAAAGGCCAGTACTTTGTGAAAAACCTTAACTGTTTATCAGTGTTTTTGAGTGGCGATTGTGACAGACTGATCATAGCTTACTGCTCACATCGGACCTCTGAGCATACTCTATGTGGAATTATCTGGAATAACAAATCAACCATAATTAGCTATTGTAAGTCCATTAATTTTATAATTTCTTTATCTAAATTTTTTTCGTTTATTATTATACCCCCTTCGAAGAAGAGGGGGGGGGTATGTAGGAATCACTGTGTCGGGCTGTCTGTCTGTCTCACAGTCTGTCTGTCGGTCAGAAGCCATATTTTGTCCGGCCTATTTCTTACAAACCACTGGGTGGAATTCAATAAAATTTTACATGAAGCTTCTATACCAAGAGGAGATGTGCATATCCTAAAGGGTTACAATTGCAGAGTTATGGCCCTTTTACTTATTAAGTTATGGTGTAGGTCAAGGTGCTGTTTAGGGGGTATTTATCATCTTCAGTGATAGTTCTAGTTTTTCCCTGTTTTACAATGACGTCTGATTTGGAGAAAAATACGTGATGACTTATTCTTAAATAAAAAGAGAAAATGTGTTTATCACTATTATTGACATCATGCAGTTTTGTTTTTATCCAGCTTTAAATTTCAAATATTATTTTGTAAATGTTCCATTTTGATGACTTTTAAAGCATAATATATACAAAATTTTGTTTTTGTTTTGGTGTTGAAATTGCAGAATTATTTTCAATTGACAATACAATAATAGTTATTTTTATTCTTGGCTTATTGCCACTTGTATTGTGTATTGTGAAAATAAACCCTGTCCCACATTTAACAATTTTGCAGCAGAGGAATGTGAACACATCCAGGCAAAATTATGAAAATTGTCTATATATAAACAAGAGAAAGTTGATGCAAGGCATCAATGTCGCCGGAAAAGACTGCATTGATTTATTTATGTATTCTTGACTTTCCTTAGTCTATTCAAACATTTGCTTATAAATTTTATATTCATACCTATACATTAGGGTATCTATAAAAAATTAACGAAATGTGTACACATTTATCTTGGCTTAAATTTAATTTTGCTGTTGTTACTTATTTAAATAATAGTATTCATTCATATAATTTCAATGTTTATCAATCTTATTCGAATCACAAGGTAAATATCCTGGTATTGCTTTAAAGGGAGGTAATTTGAAGAAAACAAAAGTCTTCAAAAGGAAAAATATATCAGCATTACCGTCTACAGTTTAAATTGTTCTATTGTTTGTGGATTTTAAAAATGTTCTTTTTTTCTTATTTCTACATGTACAACGAAATATTGCGGCTTCTCTTTGACGCTTTGCGTCAAACATTCGTCTTGTACTTGTCTAAAATAAAATAATATCACTCGCTTTTTCATATCGAAATGCGCATGCGCGAAAATCGATGTTAAAGGTCACGAAACTACACAACAGAATAGGGTCTATATTTAGCTTAGAAACAGTTCCTACTTTAGATATTCATGGATTAACATTATTAAATGAATTCTACACAAATCAAGACATCTCTTTGAACATGAAAACAACATTTAGTAAGTTAAAATTGCTATTAAAAGGAGAATCCGAAATTGACCTCAATGATGACACATAAGAGTCTGCATTAGGGGGTGTTGGTTCACGTCTTGAAGGGACCACTTTTGTCTTCGTAAATAAGACAAAAAACTTAAATGCGAGTGAAATAAAAAAAAACTGCAAACATTAAAAAATCGGAATATTTATTTCATTTTAGATGTGTCATTTATTAGTGTTCGTAAACAACCACAATTGTAATATGTTCAAATCATCTAGATTTGTTTCTTTCTAATAATAAGCCGCCCTCCCATGTGATTTCCGAAAACCTATTAAAAATAGAAGTCGCGGGCTTCTGCCCGGCGACTAATAATACATGGTAAGAAATGAAATATCTAGGTAATTTTATTAGGGATACAAAAAAGATGAAATACATTCTTTTAACCCTTTCCCTCATAAAGATGCTTTCTGACGCCTCTGCAGCAGACAGCTTTTTCAAAACATAGTGACAAAAGAAGAAATTGCTTAAAACGAGCAATTTCTCCTTTTGCCACAATGTTTATCAATTTTAGTCATAGGTTATCCATTCAATTATAGAGATTTTCTAGTTTTTGACAACATATGTTCAAAGGCGTCTGCTGCTGAATTGTCGTATAAGGAAAAGGGTTAACCCTTTCCCTCATATAGACACTTTCTGACGCCTCTGCAGCAGACAGCTTTTTGAAAACATAGTAACAAAAGAAGAAATTGCACAAAACGTGCAATTTCTCCTTTTGTCACAATGTTTTCCACTTTTAGTCATAGGTTATCCATTCAATTATAGAGATTTTCCATTATTTGACAAAATATGTTTAAAGTCGTTTGCTGCAGAATTGTCGTATATATAAGGAAAAGGGTTAATTAATAAGCGCTAAGTATTGTTGGTGGAATCAGCCAAGGTTTCCATTCTTGAATGTGATTTTAAATTTTGACTGCTCCCATTCATTACAAGGCAAAGGAAAAAAAAAGCTCATCATGAGTATTTTTTCTTTATTTCACAATGTGTTTTTTTCGAAAGTCGTCTCCTGCAAAAGGGTCAAAATGCATAGATCTGCATAATCAGAGGTCTATATAAGGAGCGTGTAATGTCACGTTTGACCTTTCATAATTAACCTTATGTTATGGGTAATCCAAAGAATTGTCTCACCCAGACGATGATTCAATGATAACCATATCATATATAATATACATGTACCTGTTTATTTCCCCTTTCTTAACACCGCTTTGCACGTGAGAAAGGGTGAATCATGTTACAAACTTCCCATTTGTCAATACAAACAGCCATTTCTCACTTGCAGACACATTTGGATGTATCTGAAGCAGATGATGTTTGAAAACATGAACTCATGATGAGCAAATTCTTCCTTTGTCACAATATTTCCAACCATGCACGTATATTCAATTATTGCCCTTTCATTTAGAGTCTAGACCTTTTCAAAGTCGTCTGCTCCAGATTTGCTGTATGAAGTTAAAACCTTGAAATTTAGATTAACTCTTTACCACTTGAAGACACATTCTGGCGTGTCTGCATGCAGAAAACTTTTGAAAACATTGTGCCAAAAGGAGAATCTCACCTTTAGCCACACAATATTTTCAACTATTTTCAGTATTGTAATTAAACCTGCATTTATAGAGATTTTCTATAGTTTTTGATTGAAATTTAAACAAAATTTATAATAACCATAAATTGTCCCTCTTGTACAAAAGCTAATTCCTCTATACTTAAATAAATACTTGAATACTTGAAAAATACTGAATGTCTTCAAAGTTATCTGCTGAAGATTTGTTGTATGTTGGAAAGGGCTAACCCTTTCTCTCATATAGACGCTTTCTGATGCCTTGCAGCAGACGGATTTTTGAAAACACCATGTTTTCAACTCTATTATTGTACTTTCATTTAAAGGGAGCTCCCAATTTATTTTGGCTGTGTTTTCTGGTGAGCAATTTCTTCTTTTGTCACTATGTTTTCAAAAAGCTATCTGCTGCAGAGGCGTCAGAAAGTGTCTATATGAGGGAAAGGGATAATTGTATTTTTGAAAATGCTTTAGCTGTAGGAACTGTGAGTAAGTCATGTAATACTCTTACTAATTTCCTCCAATTTGAATAAATTTTGGCCTTGACTATAGTGGTTTTAAAACTTTGCGTAGTGTACACATTACGACCGACTTACAGGTGTCAGGATAAATGGACCAGTAGTACTGAAAACTTACCAAGGAAATCTGGGATAAAACTAGACAATTGTTGAAAGTGACATAAATCACCATTTAAACAATTTTGTAATCGTGACTTCGTACAAATAATGAATATATAACAGTAGTATTAAATTTCAGGATGTGTAATATATATATATGTATCTGTAACATTAGGTTACAGCCAGGAGACCAACATTCTTTTCAACGTTTGACCAAAGTCATTGTGACAAGCGTCATTCTTCTTTCACCAATGGGCTATCAGTCTATGTGGAAAAACAGCTAGTTGCTTGGAAAGATTGTTGTATGAAGTATTGGTGTGAGGAAGCCAAGAAACATGAATAGGTGAACTAGCCGCCGTGATATGACTGAAAAATTGTTGAAAACGGCGTTTAACCCCAATCAATCAATCAATCAACCTAGTATAATTTAAATTGGTTAACCCTTCCCCACATATAGACGCTTTCTGACGCCTCTGCAGCAGACGACTTTTGAAATAATTGTAGCAATTTATGCAAAAGGAGAAATTGCTCATAATGAGCAATTCCTCCATTTATGCTACAATGAGTTCAACTCTATTCAACAATCAAACTATCATTTATAGAGATTTTCTTTATTTAGTGGAGATATACATAATAGCTTTAAACCTTTTCCACATACAAAAAATCTACAGCAAACAACTTTGAAAATATCTAGCCAAGAATATGAAATATCTCTATAAATAAAAGTCTAACTAGTGAAAAGAGTTGAAAACAGTGTTACAAAAGGAGAAATTGTTAAAAAGTTGTCTGCTGCATAATTATGTGTCAAAATGCATCTACAAGTGGGAAAGGGTTTTATTACTGAATCAAGTTCAATATACTGTGGCAAGAGGAGAAATTGCTCATTATGTCTAATTTCTCCTTGTACCACCACATTGTTTTTTATAAGTTATCTGCTGCAGATGCACCAAAAGGAGTTTTTATGTGGGGTACTGTAAATTCAAAGGTGAATGTGTATGTCATGGCTTAGTGCTTGAATTGATTAGGAAGTCTTTGGTCATTTCCATAATATCACTAAGTAATGGGTTTTTATCTCTCGCCTAAGGTGCGGTTGGGATATTGGTTTGGTCCCTCCATTGGTCTTTCCAGAGCCATATCTGAGGCATGGTTGGATTTATTCAATTAAAACTATATGGAAATGTCAGACGACAAGTTTTACTAAGATTGCCTTAAAATCACAAGAGTTATGTCCCTTTGAACTTACGTTCCTAACACTCTACAGGCCACATTCAGAACATCCAGTCATTATGAGAGTTCATCAGAACTTTCATCTCCATCAAAAATCTCTGTCAAACTCTAAACTGGGTCACAAGTGGTTAATAACTTTTAAGGGCACTAAGTCAAAGTTTAGAAACAATTTATGAACATTAAAAACTTCATTTTTTGTCAATTCATCAAAATGGTTCATCAGAAGATAATAATTATCTTCTGATGAACCATTTTGATGAATTGACAAAAAATGAAGTTTTTAATGTTCATAAATTGTTTCTAAACTTTGACTTAGTGCCCTTAAAAGTTATTAACCACTTGTGACCCAGTTTAGAGTTTGACAGAGATTTTTGATGGAGATGAAAGTTCTGATGAACTCTCATAATGACTGGATGTTCTGAATCTGATTCCTATCCATCATATCCCAGTCGAATTCAAACCTGGGTCAAATGGGGGTCAACAACTAGGTCACTATGCCAAATGTTAGAAAAACCTTGTGAACACACGAGAGACCACATTTTTCCCCCAATCTTCATGAATTCATCTCCATCAAATCCCAGTCAGGTTCAAAACTGGGTCTTTTGGGTTCTAAAACTAGGCTACTAGGTCAAGTTTTAGAATATGTCTTTGTTAAAACACTAGTTATACCCCCAATAAATGTTTGAAAGGGGCATATTGGAGTCACCCTGTGGTCCGTTGGTCCGTTGCAATCTTCCTTGTCCAGAGCATAACTTTGGAATTTAATAAAACTTCATACAATAATACAACACATTAAGAGGAAATGCAGTGTACAGGAACCATAACTCCACTTTACCTAATTACAGAGTTATTGCCCCTTTTGCTACTTTTTCTTGTCTGGAGAATAACTAAAAGATGGAATCTAATAAAACTTCATACAATGGTAGAGCACACTGAGAGGAAGTACAGTGTACAAGAACCATAACTCTAATTTAAATTATAGCCCTTTGTTAATTTTTATTGTGTGTATTATAACTTTAAAACTACAAGATGGAATTTTATAAAACTTCATATAATGATACAACACATTGAGAGGAAGTGCAGTGTACAAGAACCATAACTCTAATTTAGCTAATTATAAAGTTATTGCCCTTTTGTTACTTTTTCTTGTCCGAAAAATCACTTTAAAACTACAAAGTGGAATTCAATAACACGTAATACAATGATACAACACATTGAAAGGAAGTGTAGTGTACAGGAACCATAACTCTATTTTACCTAATTACAGAGTTATTGCCCTTTGTAACCTTTTCTTGTCTGGAAAATTACTTAATAACTACTTGATGGAATCTAATAAAACTTCATACACTGGTGCAGCACAATGAGAGGAAGTGCAGTGTACAAGAACCATAACTCTAATTTAGCTAATTACAGAGTTATTGCCCTTTGTTACTTTTTTTTTTTGCGCATAGAATATTTTTAAAACTCCAAGATGAAATTTAATAAAACTTCATAACAGTGTGCAAGAACCATAACTCTTTTTTAGCTAATATAGAGTTATTGCCCTTTGTTAGTTTTACTTGTCCGTAGAATAACTTTCTTTGCCCTTTCATACTTTTTTCTTGTCTGGAGATTATCTTTAAAACTACAAGATGGAATTTAAGGTGGGGTTTCTAAATATTTCACTACATTTCCTATCAGGGCAGCGTTCTGGGGTATTAATCACATTCAGTGATAGTACTAGTTTAGTAACTGGTATACCAAGTTGGTCCAATTGTTCTTTTACAATTATTATTTTGGCAAGGGATCTGAATTCAAGGAATTAACCTGATTCATGTTTGTTTTAATTTGGGGCCATATTACTGCCTTTCTCATCAGTTAGACTTTGAAATAATGTAGTACAGAAAATTTGCCTGTATGGCAAGAGGTCATAAGTATGAGCCTTTATTCGGTCATTCCCTTCATTAAACATTTGGAGATATAGGGATCTGAGTGCATGACATGTAAGCAAGCCATTTGAAGTGACTTACCCTGTTATTTGCAAGTTTTTGCAGAAATGTGTTGTTTTTGTCATGCGTGGTGTGACAGTGATGACATGTCATTATTTACCTTTCATAACCTGGAATACTTGTCATGACCCCAGGCTATGAACCTCTATACTTCCATTAATAACCATGCGTCTCGTCATTTGAAAATGTTCTCAACTCTTGCATCAGAGCTCCAGATAAGGAACAATTTTGTTCATGCTCTCAAGACTATGAAAATCTATACTACCATAAATAACCTTGCATCTGGTCATTTCAAAATGTCCTCAACTCTTGTATCACAGAGCTCCAGATAAGGAACATTGTTCATGTTCTAAAGGCTATGAACCTTTATATGACCATAAATAATCTTGTGTCTCGTCATTTGATAATGTCCTCAACTCTTGTATCAGAGCTCCAGATAAGGAACATTTTTCATGCTCTAAACTCCTTATTTTCCCTTCAAAACCTATGATGTGAGACGATTCCTTTGAGTACCCACAACATTATAGGTTTTATTGAGAGTTAAGAAAGATATCGTCGAAGAAAGACCTGTTTATTCCACCTCATCTGAGTCCTCAGCTTGCATTACTCAAACAAGTTTGGTATCTTCTAAACTGCAATTATATTATATGGGAATAAAAGATCAAAATTTCTGGCCAAGTCATGGAAGACTTTTCGAGCTACTTGAAAAAAATAAAGGGGGATTGAGAGCCCTGGTTCATTATGAATAGTTCTTCATTTTCCAATATGCTTTCGTCGAGCCCTGGTAGCTTAGTCTGTAGCAACGCAGGCTGTCAATCCAGGGGTTGTGAGTTCGAACCCAATCTCGGCCAACATTCTTTCCGACATTTGTCGAAATTCACTGTGACAAGCGTCATTCGATCCACCAATAAGCTAACAGCATATGTGGAACAGCAGCCAATTGCTTTATAAGTCTGTTGTGTGGAGTACTGGCGTGAGAAAGCCATGAAACACATGAGTAGGTAAACTGGTGATATGACTGATTTTTTTTTTGAAAATGGCTTTAAACCCAAATCAGTAAATGTACTGCAGAGGTTTCTAAAATCATTTCTATTGTCGAAGTTTGGGTTAAGGTAGTGGACTGTATAATAAAATTACATTTTCATTTGTCCATGATTGTTTTTTTATGAATTTTCAATTTGTAAGATTTAACCTCTTCCAACATTTACAAACAGATGTCTAATTATGTAGCCACCATAATGAGCAATTTATCTATCGCATATCACCAAAAGGCTTGAGAGTTAACTTACGGTCATGAAATTTTACAGGGATGCTTGTATTAAGCATGAAAAGATGAACACTTTTGGTTTCTATTCGCTGAAGGCCAGTAAGAGCTGAGTTATGGTCTTTGAATAAGTTAGTATGAGCTTATTGAATGTGCACTTATGTCACATATATATATAACTCCAAAAGAATTTGACTGCTTGGAGTCATGAAAATAAACTTTACCGGAATTTCATCGTTTTATATAACGAAGCCCGGTTTATGCAGAGATAATAGCCCTTGACATACTGAGAATTAACGACATACTGAGAATTAACTGAAAGAGTGTTGAATATATAATTATGTCACACATATCTTTCCAAAAGTGTTTCAGCGTACAGTTTGGTATTTGCTGAAGGCCAGTTTCAGCAGATCATAAAGCAGCTACATATTTGTCCTAATAACATTTGGTGGCGAGTCAGGGAGACATGTGTACCTTTAACAAGTATAGAATGAATGAATGAATGTATATTGTTTTATGGCGCATCGACAGCTAACGTCATTTAGCGCGCTATTAAATTTAATTATTCATGATCCCTGGGTAAACAAACCAGTAATAGGCTAGAAAATGTGCCTTGCCCAAGGGCACTCCAACATGACCGTAGTGCCGCGACTGGGGATCGAACCCGGGACACCCGGTTTCGAAATAGCTGACGCTAACCACTCGACCACAGCAGATTCCAACAAGTATAGAGATTGCATGTGCACATTTGTGCCTAGATGTTTTCAAATTGCAGCAGATTTGTTGGATATGGGATTGGCTTAACCCTTTCCCACATACAACAAATCTGCAGCAGACGACATTGAAAACATCTACTCAATATATGGAAAATCTCTAGAAATGAAGGTATATACTGTATTACTAAAAAAAAAGTTGAAAATAAATGTGTCGAAAGGAGAAATTGCCTGTTTTGAGCAATTTCTCCTTTTGTCACAATGTTTTCAAAAGTCATCTGCTGCTGAGGCGTCACAATGCCTCTATAGGTTGGAAAGGGTTAAACTATCTTATTGTTAAATGAATCAAAGACATGTTATTATGACAGAGCTTACAGTAAACAAAGAACTCAATTTGACACTAATATACATATAAAATGTCATAGGAAATATCATCAGTACAATCATGTAGTTACAATTGATTTTAATTGAGTGTCTAGTTTGGATACAGTATTATAATCATTCTGATTGCATCTCATTGCTAGAGCAGAGGACTAATAAAGGAAGAGTAAACAGGTCTTGTTTCCGTGATAAATCTGTTAGCATTCATTAAAACTTATGTTGTGGGTACTCTAAATAAGTCGTCTCACTGACTGAGTACCCACAACATAGGTTTTGGAGGTCGAATATGTATTTTAGAATGTCAAAATCACCCTTAACCCGCAAGTGATACCTTTCCCTAATACAGATTACTTTTTAACCCTCAGCAGCTGATGTTATACAATGCTCAAAATGTTTTCAACCCTTTACAATGTATATCTATTATACATGTACTTTTAATCTACAAGATTTGGCTGACTTTTCCCTAAATGTTTTCAAACTAAAAACTCAGGAAATTTCAGGTAAATGGCGAATAATATTTTTTACCAGGGAACAAACCCATCTTTTGCTGATAAGCAAGGATTTATTGTTGGGTTGTAGGAAAGAGACATTTAACCTCTTTCCTGTGTTTAAAAACATTTCTGGAAAAGAAGAAATGTAACCCTGATTTTTGGTAGAGTTGCGCGCATGCACAGACGATACCATTGTTACATGTTGAATTTTGAAGTCACGTGATGTAAATGCCCCAGAACATATACAAAAATAGAGCAAACAAGTCAGACTGAATTACGAATGCAAACATATGCAAAAGTAAAATAAGTAAAATTAGTTCCACTTATTTTAGGTATCCAAATAAAATTACAAAGTCTCTTAATGTGTAAATATCATATTTAAGTGTACACTATTATTTAGATATCCCTACGCCAATATAGCACTGCACCGCGCAATTACCCTTTGTAAAGTGTAACCCTTTCCTCCCTCATGGCAGAGATGTAAACATCTACTCGCCCGCTAGCATTAGTGAGTGGAATGAAGGATCGGGCTAGTACGAAATTCTAGGCGCTAGTCCATACATATTCGTTCATGTCCTTATTCATAATGATAGTATGCATTGCTAAGTATTTTCTTTTTCTTTGAAGTGCATCCATGTAGTTGCATATAGCGGCAACAGGTGCTCGTTTCTAGTAACGAAGCCCATCAAAGTCGTTTTAGTTATGTATTCGTTTTCAATAAGTAATTATACCACAAGCAGGTTTCCGCAAAAACATGAGTACAATCAACACTATTTTCATATTGCATGGTTTAATAAAATAAATGTTCATGGTTTTCGATAAGGACCGGCACCCGGCGGATCATTGCCGTTTCGTTTTGACAAATTTGACGATTAACGATGACTTTTGCATTTTGGATAGGTGCTTTCGACAAGGTCCGCGTTTAAATTCCCGACTTCTACTAAGAGAGAGATTTCATTAAATCATTTGAGTGCTTTAAATTACGGCGACTTGCAAGTCAATGTTCTAAACACTTGTTTATAAAGCATTTAGAATTTGATTATAATAGGCAAAACGAAATCTTGCAAGAATGAAGAAGAGAAAAATCGATCATTTCTTTCAGCCAAAATCAGGTAAATGACCCGACAATATTGGTTATTACAACATAACTGATTCATCCTTTTATTCTAAATTTGTATTACACAGTTCAACATTTGATTTTGACAGTTTGTTTGTTATGATTTTTACGCCATTCAAGATTTTGATGTGATTATTTCGTTCATAAAGTTGACTGAGTTGGTGATGGAAAGATTATTAAAAAGTTAAGTTAAGCTAAAACATGCAACACTCAATTCCCACATTTTGCTTGCCCTTTAACAAGTCACAACCCACCCCCCACAATATATAAACTCTGCAGCAGAAGAATTTAAAAAAAAAATCTGAGCAAAGATACAGAAAATCACATTAATTGGAAGTCTAATCATTGAATATAGTTAAAAACATTGTTGCAAAAGGAGAAATTGCTTGTTATGCTTCTTCTGCATCAATATTTCAAAAGTACGTATGCAGATGGGAAAGGTTTAAATAAGAAACACTTTTTTAAAATGATAGTCAGTTAGCTATTCTAGTATATAATGTCCATCTTAAATAATAATGACAAAACTTTCAAAATACAAGAAAAAGATTTTTTACAATTTAATTGAAAATATATTTAGTCAAAGTTGGGAAAGTATAGATGTCCCTTTCCGTGCTTTTTAGCTCACCTGTGCACGAAGTGCTCAAGGTGAGTTATTGTGATCGCCCTATGTCCGGCGTCCGTTGTCCGTCGTCCGTCAACATTTTCTCCTCTGTAACCGGTGGGTCAACTGGGATGAAACTTCACAGAAAGCATCCTCTCAATCACCTCACCAGAATTCCTTAAAATTTTCGGGATCCATGCAGAATTCTGGTTTCCATGGCAACGAAATGAAAAAACTTCAAAATTCTTAAAAAATCTTCTCCTCCGAAAGTGTCAGGCCGATTTTCAAATAATTTTGTAGAAATGTTCCTCGGGTGACCCTCTATCAGATTCCTTCAAGCCATGTTGATTGGTCGAAAAACATGGCCGCCAGGGGGGGCGGGGCTATTTTTCCTTATATGGCTATAGTGCAAACTTAAAAAATCTTCTCCTCCAAAAGTGTCCGGCCGATTTTCAAATAATTTTGTAGAAATGTTCCTTGGATGACCCTCTATCAGATTCCTTCAAGCCATGTTGATTGGTCAAAAAACATGGCCGCCAGGGGGCGGGGCTATTTTGCCTTTTATTGCTATAGTGAAAACTTAAAAAATCTTCTCCTTCAAAAGTGTCAGGCCGATTTTCAAATAATTTTGTAGAAATGTTCCTAGGGTGACCCTCTATCAGATTCCTTAAAGCCAAGTTGATTGGTTGGAAACTATGCCCGCCAGATGGCGGGGCTTATATAGCTAAAGTGAAGAAAAAAAATCAGGTGAGCAATTCCAGGTCCATCATGGCCCTCTTGTTTTAGATCACCTGAGCCGAAGGCTCAAGGTGAGCTATTCTGATCACTTTTTGTCCGTCGTCCGTCCGGCGTTAACTTTTAGCTTTAAACATCATCTCCTCCCAAACTCCAAGGACAATTTCCGTGAAACATCACAGGACTGTTCCTCTGGTTGGCCTCTTTAAAAGTTGTTCAAAGATTTAAATTCCATTGAGAACTTTGGTTGCTGCGGCATCAGAAAGGGGGCAAAAGGTCCAAACTTTAAAAATCTTCTCCTCCGAATCTGCTTGTCAGATTCAAATATAATTTAGTAGAAATGTTCATTGGGTGACCCTCTATAAAAATTGTTCAAGCCATACTGATTGGTCGAAAAACATGGCAGTCAGGCGGCATCAAAAAAGGGGCAAAATGACAAAATTGGAAAATTCCATTTTTATGCAAATGCTTGTCTGATTTTAAGAAAATATAATACGAATCTTACAGTAATGATCCTCTATTTAATTTGTTTAAGCCGTTTTGATTGGTTACACAATCATAGCAACCAGGCGTCATCACAAAAGGGGTAAATTGAACTTTTAGCTACAAATGACAACCATCTCCTATCATTCCAATAGACCAATTACCACAAAACATCACAGGAATGTTCCTTTGGTGGTCCTCTTTCAAAATTGTTCAAAAATTAAAATTCCAATGAGAACTTTGGTTGCTGCGGCATCAGTAAGGGGACAAAATGTCCAAACTTTAAAAATCTTCTCCTCCGAATCTGCCTGTCAGATTCAAATATAATTTGGTAGAAATGTTCCTTGGGTGACCCTCTATGAAAATTGTTCAAGCCATACTGATTGGTCGAAAAACATGGCAGTCAGGCGGCATCAGAAAAGGGGCAAAATGACAAAATTTGAAACTTCCATTTTTAGCTCACCTGAGCTTTGCTCAAGGTGAGTTATTGTGATCGCCTTTTGTCCGGCGTCCGTCGTCCGTCGTGCGTCGTGCGTCGTCCGTCGTCCGTCAACTTCTTCTCCTCAGTAACCAGTGGGTCAATTGGGATGAAACTTCACAGAAAGCATCCTCTCAATGACCTCACCAGAATTCCTTCAAATTTTTGGGATCCATGCAAAATTCTGGTTTCCATGGCAACGAAACCGAAAAAACTTCAAAATTCTTCTTCTCCCAAATTGGTTGGCGGATTTTCAAATAATTTTGTAGAAATGTTCCTTGGATGACCCTCTATCAGATTCCTTCAAGCCGTGTTGATTGGTCAAAAAACATGGCCGCCAGGGGGGGCGGGGCTATTTTGCCTTATATGGCTATAGTGAAAACTTAAAAAATCTTCTCCTCCGAAAGTGTAAGGCCGATTTTCAAATACTTTTGTAGAAATGTTCCTTGGGTGACCCTCTATCAGATTCCTTCAAGCCATGTTGATTGGTCGAAAAACATGGCCGCCAGGGGGGGGCGGGGCTATTTTGCCTTATATGGCTATGGTGCAAACTTAAAAAATCTTCTCCTCCAAAAGTGTCAGGCCGATTTTCAAATAATTTTGTAGAAATGTTCCTTGGGTAATCCTCTATCAGATTCCTTCAAGCCATGTTGATTGGTCAAAAAACATGGCCGCCAGGGGGCGGGGCTATTTTGCCTTATATGGCCAAAGTGAAAACTTAAAAAATCTTCAACATCTTCTCCTCAGTAACCAGTGGGTCAATTGGGATGAAACTTCACAGAAAGCATCCTCTTAATGACCTCACCAGAATTCCTTCAAATTTTAGGGATCCATGCAGAATTCTGGTTTCCATGGCAACGAAACGAAAAAAACTTCAAAATTCTTCTTCTCCCAAACTGGTTGGCAGATTTTCAAATAATTTTGTAGAAATGTTCCTTGGATGACCCTCTACCAGATTCCTTCAAGCCATGTTGATTGGTCGAAAAACATGGCCGCCATGGAGGGGTGGGGCTATTTTGCCTTATATGGCTATAGTGCAAACTTAAAAAATCTTCTTCTCCAAAAGTGTCGGCCCGATTTTCAAATAATTTTGTAGAAATATTCCTTGGATGACCCACTTTCAGATTCCTTCAAGCCATGTTGATTGGTCAAAAAACATGGCCGCCAGTAGGCAGGGCTATTTTGCATTATATGGCTATAGTGAAAACTTAAAAAATCTTCTCCTCCAAAAGTATTTGGCCGATTTTCAAATAATTTTGTAGAAATGTTCCTAGGGTGACCCTCTATCAGATTCCTTCAAGCCAAGTTGATTGGTCGGAAACTGGCTGCCAGGGGGCGAGGCTTATATAGCTAAAGTGAAAAAAAAATAAAAAATCAGGTGAGCGATTCAAGGGCCATCATGGCCCCTCGTGCGTCCGCCGGCGTGCGTCAACCTCTTCTCCTCAGTAACCAGTGGGTCAAATAATTTTGTAGAAATGTTCCTTGGATGACCCTCTTTTAGATCCCTTCAAGCCATGTTGATTGGTCAAAAAACATGGCCACCAGGGGGGGCGGGGCTATTTTGCCTTATATGGCTATAGTGAAAACTTAAAAAATCTTCTCCTCCGAAAGTGTCAGGCCGATTTTCAAATAATTTTGTAGAAATGTTCCTTGGATGACCCTCTATCAGAGTCCTTCAAGCCATGTTGATTGGTTGAAAAACATGGCCACCAGGGGGTCGGGGCTATTTTGCCTTATATGGCTATAGTGAAAACTTAAAAAATCTTCTTCTCCGAAAGTGTCAGGCTGATTTTCAAATAATTTTGTAGAAATGTTCCTTAAGTGACCCACTTTCAGATTCCTTCAAGCCATGTTGATTGGTCAAAAAACATGGCCGCCAGGGGGGGGGGGGGGGCTATTTTGCCTTATATGGCTATAGTGAAAACTTAAAAAATCATCTCCTCCGAAAGTGTCGGGCTGATTTTAAAATAATTTTGTAGAAATGGTCCTTGGATGACCCTCTATCAGATTCCTTCAAGCCATGTTGATTGGTCGAAAAACATGGCCGCCAGGGGAGGGGGCGGGGCTATTTTGCCTTATATGGCTATAGTGAAAACTTAAAAAATCTTCTTCTCCGAAAGTGTCAGGCCGATTTTCAAATAATCTTATAGAAATGTTCCTTAAGTGACCCTTTTCAGATTCCTTCAAGCTATGTTGATTGGTCAAAAAACATGGCCGCCAGTGGACAGGGCTATTTTGCCTTATATGCATGGCTATAGTGAAAACTTAAAAATCTTCTCCTCCAAAAGTGTCAGGCTGATTTTCAAATAATTTTGTAGAAATGTTCTTAGGGTGACCCTCTATCAGATTCCTTCAAGCCAAGTTGATTGGTCGAAACTATGGCAGCCAGGGGGCGGGGCTTATATAGTTAAATTGAAAAAAAAAAATCAGGTGAGCTATCCAGGGCCATCATGGCCCTCTTGTTATGAAAGTGTTTGTCTGATTTTAAGAAAATATAATACGAATCTTACTTTAATGATCCTCTATTTAATTTGTTTAAGCCGTTTTGATTGGTTACACAATCATATCAACCAGGCGTCATCACAAAAAGGGTAAATTGAACTTTTAGCTACAAATGACAACCAACTCCTACCATTCCAATAGACCAATTTCCACAAAACATCACAAGAATGTTCCTTTGGTGGTCCTCTTTCAAAATTGTTCAAAGATTTAAATTCCATTGAGAACTTTGGTTGCTGCGGCATCAGAAAGTGAGAAAAATACCCAAATTTTAAAATCCTTTTCCTCCATAATCTACTTGTGCGATTGCAAGATAATTTGGTAGAAATGTTTCTTAAGTGACCCTCTAAATAAACTGTTGAAGCCATATTGATTTCGTTGAAAAACAGGGCAGCAAGGCGGCATCAGGAAAGCTGCAAAATGACAAAAACTTTATAATTCCATTCTTATTAAAGTTCTTGTTAGATTTCAAGATATAAATGGCCTTTACTGATAAGCTGTTTCTTGAGAAGTGTCCACTCCTTTCAGTTTCATTTGCACTCCCTGACAAAATTTTCCAGATATTTGCAGTTAAATATTTGCTACTAATTTACTATCAATTAGGTGATCGATTTAGGGCCATCTTGGCCCTCTTGTTTATAAGAGTTAGCAGTATCAAATCACAGGAAAAACTTATGGGACAGAGTTGACAAATAACACATTGACACAATATCAGATTTAGGCTTTGTTTCTGTCAAAGTTCTGAAGAAGACAACGCTGAGACACACATTTTGATTAAAAGTTTATTGAAAAAAACGATCGCAATTCTACCTTCAGTACTATCAGTACTTTGATTGAAAACATTGTTGCAAAATGAGAAATTGCTCATGATTAACAATGTTTTCTTCTTTATTAAATAACTGTACTTCCATTTAAAGAGTGTTTTTCATATTTTTATATAGGTTTAACCCTTTCCCACATACAACAAATCTGCAGCAGACCACTTTGAAAAGATACCAACATAAATGAGGGAAATCTCTATAAATGGAAGTGTAATAAAAAATTATAATTAAATTGAGTTGAAATTATTGTGGCAAATGAATTTAATATTTGTTCTGCTGCAGATTAAATGTACAGTATGTGGCTTAAACACTAAAAAATTATTTTTGGTGTTTAACCCTTTACCTCATATGGACGCTTTGACGCCTCTGCAGCAGACAGCTTTTTGAAAACATAGTGACAAAAGAAGAAATTGCTCAAAACGAGCAATTTCTCCTTTTGCCACAATGTTTTCCACTTTTAGGTTATCCATTCAATTATAGAGATTTTCTATTTTTTTACAAAATATGTTCAAAGTCGTCTGCTGCAGATTTGTCCTATGAGGGAAAGGGTTAATGCAATTTTAAGCCATATTTCTTATATATCACACATATGTTTTCTTGCTTCCTCCCACCAGTACTGTTACACTGTTACACTACACACAAGAACATTTTTGGTCATTGGTGGATGTGGAATGAATGAATTAATACTAAATGTTGTGAGGAGATGTTAATGTTAACAATGACAACTACAAGAGCCATCATTTTGTCATTAATTATGTCATAACTTTAGGTTAGATGTCACTCACACTTGGACTAGGTATCATTAAAACTTCGTTGTCAGGATGCAAATTATCCCTTTTTCCCATTGGGTTATAGAATTATCTTCTGCAGATTTGGTGTACAGGGAAAAGAGTTCAGCCATCATCCAATCAGAATTGGAGCAGACACTTGTTGGTACAGATGTAAAGTCTGCTTGAGTCACACTCTTTTATCCCTTTTATTATCAGCAATTACAAGAGAAAGTTGATGCAACGCATCAATGTCGCTGGATATCCATAGTGCAGTTATGCATAACACTAACATTATAGTAGTTGAATAAACAGTTATCAACTGAGGGGCATATTGGAACATCAGGGGTGGGGTCAAGTGAAAATGTATCATAACTTGCATTGTTTTGTCAACGAAGTGAATGATAATTGAAGCCTTTCATTGTTTATGATCAATCTCCATTCCAAAGTAGGTTGACCATACACACAACCAACTAATTATTGATCATAAACAGTAATGGAAATGAGTAATCTTGCCAATCATTAGTATGTATACAGTGCTTTCATTAAGGAATAATTATAAGATTTGTGAATTCCACATACACTTTTCAAGATGTTTGTCAGAATATTTGAATTTTATTATTTTTCAATAAAACCACAAAACAGACAATTTGGGATTTGCATGCAATAGCACGTCATTTTACCTTTCCTCTTTTAAAGTCAACAGTGGACACCTTTGCAGCAATCTACTTTTTAAAACAATGAGATATAAGGGTTAAATCGCTGAAGACATGAGTTTTCTCTTTTTCTCAAAATGATATTAGCTTAGCATCCTAATTATATCATACTTTAACAAATGTTGAAATGTAGTCCAATATTTATAAATTAGACCACCTTCGAAATATAATATCAACTAAACAGTTAAATCTCATTGAAATTGTTGTATAATTTAAACTTAATTTCGAACATAAACTTAGCCCTACAACATGTTAATTTATTTTAATTCTTTCCTTTCTTTTTTATAATGAAAACAACAAACTACTCATGTTTTAAAATTATATTATGATGAGCGCCCTTGTGTCAATGATGCATAACAATATGCAGATCGGAAGCAATATGCCTTTAGGGAATTAAATGACACATTTAAAGTTGTCAAGGACGAACTAATTTTGTACGAAAGACCCGATTCTTTCTTATTCGCAGAGGTGTCGTTCTTGAAACTCTCTTTATAGACAGAGTGTTCGTTCAATGTAATTTTTCCATTAAAACCAGTTTTATCTCGGTTTGTTCTTTTCTTCATTTGTTTCGAACCAAATAAACAATTTAAATCACCTATAATTTACTATTTGTAAGTGAGTGTAAAGAGCGGCTCTCTGTAAAGGAGATTGATCTACGCAGTTGGTATTCGCCAGTAACGCAGGTGCGCGTAAGTAATTAGACTGCGACGTAAAGGTTTGTAGTTATCGACTTTTGATTACATGTAGTATATAGTGTAAAATAAAGTATACCAGTCTAGCTAATAGGGACTGTTTTGTCTTCGTAAATAAAACAAAAAAACATAAATGCGAGTCAAAATAAAGAAACTGAAAATACCTAAAACATCGGAATATTTATTTCATTTTAGATGTGTCATTACTTTAGTGTTTTTAAACAAACACAATTGTAATATGTTCAAGACATCTAAATGTGTTTCTTTCTAATAATAATCCCCCCTCCCATGTGATTTCAGAAAACCTATTAAAAATAGAAGTCGCGGGCTTCTGCCCGGCGACTAATAACAAAACACTTCTTTCAGTTCAAAGTAATTTTTTTATTTTATACCAATGCTTATAACAATCTCCTTGACCCAATTAAATCTGAGAGGTTTTTTTCTGAGATTCCTATCCCATAAATTATTGTATTTTTAGCTCGACTTTTGAATAAACGAGAGCTATTGTCATGACCCTGGCGTCGTCAGACGTGGTCGTCCGGTTAAGGTTTTTTGTTCAGCTCAGCTTTTTTTCTGTTTTCTATCAGTCGAACGTCTGTGCCATACGCGGTGCTCTTAATTGTTATACATCTGCAGCAGACAAATTTTAAAAACATAATGACTAATGGATATTCTGCTGATATTGACAAATTTCTCATTTTGTCACAATGTTTTATAACTCATAATCAATAAGTTTAGTTGTTCTTTATCACTTATCTGCAAAACAGCATTTAATTTCGGCGGAAAATTAAAAAGTTTTGTGTATAAGGGAAATGGTTAATTTAGACTCTCTTCTATTTGTTAGAAAAATACAAACATGATATTTGCAGTAAAACCTCTGGAAAAAAATGGTACCATCAATGTGTACATTGATTGTTGCTCCAGTTATTGTATGTCATACATGTCACATATTTAGGTCACCCTATTAAAGGACAAACTTAAACCCCGCTCATTACCTACAGTATGCAGTATGTGCATAACATTTTCAGGCTGTAAAATCAATATTCACAAAAAGATGATCCTTCTGTTTGCATTATTTAATTAACCCTTTCCATCATAAGACAATTCTGCAGCAGACGACTTTGAATGTATTTTGTCAAAACATAGAAAATCTCCATAATTGAATGGATAACCTATGACAAAAAGTGGAAACATTGTGGCAAAAGGAGAAATTGCACGTTGTGCAATTTCTTTAACGTGCAATTTCTTCTTTTGTCACTATGTTTTCAAAACGCCGTCTGCACATTGTGCAATTTCTTCTTTTGTCACTATGTTTTCAAAACGCCGTCTGCTGCAGATGCGTCAGAAAGCGTATATATGAGGGAAAGGGATAACAGACTATGGATAATGTGCAAGAAATTGAGCCATAAATGCTCTCAAAATACATTGATCATCATTTTCCAGGTGATGATGCAGTTAGCGAACCTGTTTATACATGAACATTTGATTTCTCCCTTTTAATTATATTTTTTTCAGAATTATCCAATTAGCCAGTACATATTAAAGTATTTTCCATTTACCTCATACATTTATATTTTAACCGTTTACCTCATATAGACGCTTTCTGCAGCTTCTGCAGCAGACGACTTTTGAAAACATTGTGACAAAAGGAGATTTATTGCTCAACATGAGCAATTTCTCCTTTTGCCACAATGTTTTCAACTTTTTGCAGTAATTAATTAAACCTTTATTTAATTAAAGATATTTTCTGTGTTTTTGCCGAGATGTTTTCAAAGTCGTCTGCTGCAGATTTGCTGTATGTGGAAAAGGGTTAAGGCAAACGTCATTTGCATTAGGAAAAAGATTATACATGCAGACGCATTTGCAGCAGCCATTATTAAAGAGCAACTTTGAGAAAAAGAACGCACACAATTTGTAGAAAGGTTAAAGAAATGAGCTTTTCTGTCAAATTCCTACCTTTTATTATTTCTGAAGCAGATAATTCATTGTAAAACATTGTAGGAAAACCAGCTGTCATGTTATTTTAATAAAGAGCTCCTTTATCTGTTATGTTATTGAATTAAACAAGACTTTTTTTTCGATGATATGAAGTTTAAACTTATTATACCCCCCGCAAACGTAGTTTGAAGGGGGGTATACTGGAATCAGCCTGATTTACTTGATACTTGGCATAAATGTTAATCAGGAGTAGTAGATGTGCAAGACGCAAATTTCATGTCCCTGTGACCTTCACCTTGACCTCTGACCTTGAAATAGGATTTTTTTTTTTTTGTTAAAATCTAATCTGTTGTACTCCTCCTTCAGTTTCAACCTGATTTACTTCATACTTGGCATAAATGTTAATCAGGAGTAGTAGATGTGCAACACGCAAATTTCATGTCCCTGTAACCTTAACCTTGACCTCTGACCTTGAAATAGGAATTTTTGTTGTTAAAATCTAATCTGTTGTACTCCTCCTTCAGTTTCAACCTGATTTACTTCATACTTGGCATAAATGTTAATCAGGAGTAGTAGATGTGCAAGACGCAAATTTCATGTCCCTGTGACCTTCACCTTGACCTCTGACCTTGAAATAGGATTTTTTTTTTTGTTAAAATCTAATCTGTTGTACTCTTCCTTCAGTTTCAACCTGATTTACTTCATACTTGGCATAAATGTTAATCAGGAGTAGTAGATGTGCAACACACAAATTTCATGTCCCTTGACCTTAACCTCTGACCTTGAAATAGGATTTTTCTTTTGTTAAAATCTAATCTGTTGTACTCCTCCTTCAGTTTCAACCTGATTTACTTGATACTTGGCATAAATGTTAATCAGGAGTAGTAGATGTGCAACACGCAAATTTCATGTCCCTGTGACCTTGACCTCTGACCTTGAAATAGGATTTTTTTTGTTAAAATCTAATCTGTTGTACTCCTCCTTCAGTTTTAACCTGATTTACTTGATACTTGGCATAAATGTTAATCAGGAGTAGTAGATGTGCAAGACGCAAATTTCATGTCCCTGTGACCTTCACCTCTGACCTTGAAATAGGAATTTTTTTCTTAAAATCTAATCTGGTGCGACATACTCCTCCTTCAATTTCAACTGGATTTACTTGAAACATGGCAAAATGGAGCCGTTTTGTGTGGCATCAGCCTGTCGGTCGGTCCAGATAAAAGGAGCCATTTTGTGTTTGATATCATCTTAGTATTTCTTTTTGATACTGATATTCAAATTGTCTGAGTCAAAGATAATACTGTGATATATAATATGTGTCAGGGGTTGAAGCGGGGGTGTTAATCACCTTTAGTGATAGTTCTAGTTTAATTTACATCGATTGCGAAACAAGCTTTAAGCTTATATTAATCACGCTTGATGTCTGCTTCCTGGAAACATAACCAGTACTCGCGCCGTTTGTGTGGAAAAATCCCAAAGGCAGAACTTGCTCATCATGGGATTCGAACCCGGGATCTTTGGTACAAGAGGCCGGCGCTCTACCTCTGTACCACTGTCGATGATATGAGATATATATATTATATATGATATGTAACTAAACCCATTTTGATTGTTTCAGACTCTGTCTGTAGTTGTAAGGATCATTCCCAGGTGAGTTTGATTAAAAACCAGTCAATTAAATATAACTCTCAAGGAAACGATGAAGGTAATTTTATCATTGGCAATGATTCACTTCCCAGCTCAACTTTACATTTTTCTGATGCAGGTGACATGTGACGACTTACCTTTTAGCTGCAGACGAGTTTTGAAAACAGTGGGGGGGGAATTTTTTTTTTCAAGGAGATAACAATTGAAAATGTTGAAAGGAGAAATTGCTTATCGCTTTAACCCTTTCCCTCATATAGACGCTTTCTGACGCCTCTGCAGCAGACGGCTTTTTGAAAACATAGTGACAAAAGAAGAAATTGCACAAAACATGCAATTTCTCCTTTTGCCACAATGTTTTCCACTTTTTGTCATAGGTTATCCATTCAATTATAGAGATTTTCTATTTTTTGACAAAATATGTTCAAAGTCGTCTGCTGCAGAATTGTCGTTTGAGGGAAAGTGTTATGTGCTCATGCTCAGTAAATGCAGTGATATATATGAAATATTGCTGATAGTGACAAAAATAAATCCATTTAACCCTTTTCAACATGCAACAAATCTGCAACAGACAACTGTGAAACCATATAGCCTCCGAGGCAAAAATCTGAAAATCTGTATATATGAAAATTTAATTATTTAATAGAGTTGAAAACATTGTGGCAATTAAAAGGAGAAATTACTCGTTATTAGCTACAGATTGGTTAAAATATGTGTGCAAGTGGGAATTTGGGTTAACCCTTTCCCTCATATAGACGCTTTCTGACGCTTCTGCAGCAGACAGCTTTTTGAAAACATAAAGACAAAAGATTTATAAAAAGAAATTGCACAAAACGTGCAAAGTCTCCTTTTGCCACAATGTTTTCCACTTTTTGTCATAGGTTATCCATTCAATTATAGATATTTTCTATGTTTTGACAAAATACGTTCAAAGTCGTCTGCTGCAGAAATGTTGTATGAGGGAAAGGGTTAAAATAAAATAAGAATTCATTTGGTAAACTGTTAACCCTTTCCTCACATATAGACACTTTCTGACACCTCTGCAAGACGGCTTTTTGAAAACATGGCGACAAAAGAAGAAATTTCTCAAAATGATCAATTTCTCACCATGTTTTCAACTTCATTCAATTTATGCTACTTTATTTTAAAGTGAGTTTCCAAAAAAATCAGGTATGTTTTCAAAGTCGTCTGCTGCAGATTTGTTGTATGTGGGAAAGGGTTTTAGGTTGTTATATTCAAGGAAATTATTTCTTATTCATATAAACTGTTAATTAGTTAAAGTTTGTTGAACTTATTGCCTTGAGGCAAGTATTTAAACTGCCATATTTTACTTCATGTCATTATAGACACATAAACTTGAACAAAGTAACATTAGGACCCGAGGCTATTTCCTTATTATACTGACTTGTTATGAACACATTTCTATTTAAAACAACATTTGTTTTTTTTGCTATGCACAACCTTTAAGATAAGTTGAGCCAAGTGTAGAGCAAGAACAGCCTGCACATTCATGAATGTGAAATTTTGGGATGGAGTAGAAAACACTGAGAAAGAAGATTTTTAAAAGCACCATTTCCTTTTCCCAGATGTTTTAATATTTGTACCAGAACTGTTTTTACAATTTATTAATAGTAACAGTTTTAACACCATGCAACAGCTTCAGGAAAGTTTTTTTATAACTCTATAAAACTCATACTTCTGAAATTCTAATTGGGGTACTTTTTGTGGCGATTGGTTTGACAATCGCCACAAGCAGCTAACAGAAACAACAACAACGAAAAAAAATACATAGTCAGTTTTGTACAGCCCGTTGACTTTTTATTCCTTACTGCGAACCAATTAACCTACATCCGTTAAACTGCCAAATATATAGTTCTATCAGTGATGCAGAGACACGATTAATAATAATCATATCAGTGCTACTCTGGTACTGGATTGATACTAAGATTTGAGATTTATTGAGATAATATCTACATAGAGTTAAATTATGTAAATATTATCTTTCTTCATGTTTGGGCAGATAATAAATATCATTGCGCATTCTATAACTTGCATAATAAATTTCAGGGTTTTCAATAAGGACCGGCATATGGCGAACCATTGCCGTTTTGTTTTGTCAAAATCGCCAGTTCAAATCTGTGCCACAATCAAACAATTATTAAAGGTATTTTTAAAATATATGAATAAATGGTGTTCTCAGGAGTACTCTGCGATCCCTGCTAGCACTCACCAAAAGTCGACGATTAACGATGACTTAATATGCTTTGTTTAGGTGTCTTCGACAAGGTCCACATCTAAATTCCCGACTTTTATCAAATAATTTGATTACGACGACTGACAAACGCTTGCGAGTCAATGTACTAAACGCTTGTTTATAAACCGTTTAGAATAGTTTGATTATAGCAGAACAAATACAGAACAAATAAATCTTGCAAGAATGAAGAAGAGAAAAATCGATCATTTCTTTCGGCCACCCCGTTTGATGTGTTTTGTTTCGTTCATAGAGTTGATTACTTACAGATGACCGAGTTGGTGATGGAAAGAACATAAACAAACTAACATTATTCTACTGTCAAAAGATGCAGCTTTTCTCAAATTTACCCACACCAGAGTGCACTATTATTGAAAATCGCAAGGCCTACACCGAGATACTGCTTGTTACTTTGCAGGATTTTCTATACGATCGCCACTACAGTGCCATCATTTTCATTGTGAGCAGTTTCGCATTTTGCAACAATGTTTTTAAATATGCTTTAAAATGTGAGTCGTTCTATGAGAAGTCCAATATTGTGGACTATTGCAGGCAAACCTGGACAGACACTCTTTACCTCCTGTGGATTTTCTGTTTTAGGAATCATTACTCTATACCTCTATCCCCCTGGGACTGAATGTGTTGGCCCGGATTAGCCTGTCTAAACTGTGTAGGTTGATCTGGACTGATACATTACACAGAGTCCATTATAAATGTTGGTTTTTCCGAGGAATGGCTCATTTGTCTACTGATCCGAAAGAGTTAGTTTAGCGGTGAGAATAGAAGGAGGTTAAGTGAACATCATTTTATTCTAAAAGTAGACTTCACTTTCTAAATTTAAAATCTTTTATCTGGATGCAACAGGTCAATTTAATTTTAGGGCTATTTACAGCAATTAATCATTATCCCTTAACCCAGATGTCTGGCGCATTTTACCACCTTTGCAACAGAGATAACCCTTCCCCCACATAAAGCAAATCTGCAGAAGACGACCTTGAACATCTTGACAAATAATGGAAAATGTCGGAAAGTAAAAGTATTTAACTGTTAAATAGAGTTGAAAACGTTGTGATGGAAGGGGAAATAGCTCATTATGAGCAACTTCTCCTTTTCCCACAATGTTTTCAAATGTTGTCTGGCGCAGACACATCAGAAAGTGTCTGTATGTGCCAGTGAGAAAGGGGTTTTAAATGTAAGCTATTCTCGGAACATTCTATTGATATTTTTTTCACAAGGACTTTTGGACTTTTTGTAGTCTATTCTAGAAACTTCTTCTTTGCCAAGGTTTCATTTCGGAGGATCCACCAACAGTTATGTATGAAGGTAGTGAGAATTGACAAGGCTTGATTCATGATCTAAAACAACCATAGTTTTGAAATTCTGTCCCCACTTTGAAGTTTGAATGGGGATAATTGATCAGTCTAATCCATAGAAAGATAGATAAAAGCTATCCTTTTAGACAACATCAAAGTATTTCAATAGGATTTGAGCTGACCCAAGCAAACAGTGGTCTTCTTGCATAAACAGAAAGGGTTCACATGGCCTTAACCTTTTTCCCACATACATCAAAACTTTGAAAACATCTCGTCAAAATTATGGTTAATCCATTTAAATGAAAGAACAATAATCAAATAGAGTTGAAAACATGGTGAGAAAAGGAGAAATCGCTTGTTATATCTTTTGATGATGAATTGTCGTATGAGGGAAAGGGTTAACCATCATGACCCCTATCTGTAGACAAAAGTGGGTAACTCTGTCAAGGTTTTCTGTTTTGTCTATTACTAAAAAAGTTTTGTTTTATTGTCAAACACTAAAAAGTCCATTGTGTGTCTAATGGACAGCTATTGTTATATCTAATATGAATTGTTTTGATATGTTTTTGTAATTATGAAAACAGTTGTACAATTGTTTCAACCAAAAAAACAAAAACTACTTTTGGGAATGTTGATGACAATTTGGAGCTGTACACCAAAGTCAACCACTCTGTAATATGAGTTATGGCCCTTGACATACAAAACTTATATATTATAATAAACTAAGTAAATTGAATCTTTCAAATATATAAAAACAAAAAATTATGTTATTGATGATGTATACATTTGAGAGATGGTTACTGTTCTGTTTGAACCCTTTCCCATAAACAGTAAATCTGCAGCAAACGACTTTGAAAATGTCTACTACAAAATATGAAAAATCTCTATAATTGTAGGTACATGTATAATAACTGAAAAAAGTTGAAAACATTGTGGCAAAAGGAGAAATTGCTTGATTTTTTCAAAAGTCATCTGCTGCAGTTTTGCTGTATGTGGGAAAGGGTTAAGTTGTCATGGCACAATCATATTATACTTCAATAAAAGCATGCCTGATCCTTTCATATTTTATTTCATTATTGCTATTCATCCATGATATTGAATAATGAAACTGCTTAATGTTTAATGAACTCTTGATAGCTTATCTAGTTTAACCCTTCCCCTCATATGACAATTCTGCAGCAGACGACTTTAAACATATTTTGTCAAAAAATAGAAAATCTCTATAATTGCATGGATAACCTATGACTAAAAGTGGAAAACATTGTGGCAAAAGGAGAAATTGCTCATTTTGAGCAATTTCTTCTTTTGTCACTATGTTTTCAAAAAGCCGTCTGCTGCAGAGGCGTCAGAAAGCGTCTTTATGAGGGAAAGGGTTAAAAGCTGTTGACTGTTTCTGCATCAATTGCAGGTGAATCTAGATCATTACCTCATAGCATGGACTTTTAATTGACAACTCACTTATAGACACTATTGGAATATTTTTTATCTAAGTGAATACTTGAGGCAGCTTCTTCCTCGCAATCATCATGTCTTTAAGTCTCCAAATTAATCTTGTAATTTTATAAATCCTCTATCAAGTTTCATCAAAGCATTCAATAAAGTTGGATGGTCCCGTAGTCACATGGGGCTGTCTATCTGTGAGTTGTGAGTTCGACCCCAGCTTGCCCACCATTCTTTACGTTGTTTGAAATTAATCACGCATCTTTTGTCTACATCTAATGGACTAACAGTTTATTTAGAAAAACCTGCAAGTTGCTTGGTATTTTTATGTGTGGAGTACTCAGGTGTGTGAAAGCAACAGGAAACTCAAGGGTAGGTAATATATGCTTTATATTCAATCATTGGTTTCATGATAATTATGCTATTATTTAACCCTTTCCCTCGTATAGACGCTTTCTGACGCTTCTGCAGCAGACGGCTTTTTGAAAACATAGTGACAAAAGAAGAAATTGCACAGAACGTGCAATTTCTCCTTTTGCCACAATATTTTCCACTTTTTGTCATAGGTTATCCATTCAATTATGTAGATTTTCTATGTTTTGACAAAATATGTTTAAAGTCGTCTGCTGCAGAATTGTTGTATGAGGGAAAAGGTTAATTATAAGTTATTTTTTATGTCCACATAAAGACGCATCTGCAGAAGACAACCTTTTTGTCACAATGATGTAACTCTATTCAATAATTATACATTCATTTACAGAGATTTTCCCTGATTTTTGCTTTGACCTTTTCAAAGTCATCTGCTGCAGATTTTGTGTTTGTGGGAAAGGGTCAACTATAAATTGTCTTTGATACAATGTTTGCAGTCTCCTTATTTGAAATTATCTCGGGGAAAAGAATACAACACATAGAAAATAGGAAGTTTCGTATTTGCTCAAAATTTAGAAAAGTCTTCTCCTGCAAAGTCAAAACTCCTCTGTATGTTGATAGAAAGGGTCAAATGGATATCTATAAAGTAGAGGTCCAGATAAGGATGAGTATTCAGCTCTTTTTCCCACAATTTCTCTCTTATTATTAAAAGCAAATCCTATGTTGTGGGTACTCAAAATAATCATCTAACCGAGTGGATGGATTTTAGAACATGCAAAACGCCACTTAACTTGAATTCTGCCATAAAGATTGGGTAAAGAGTTATCTGGCATGACTTGGGAGCATCATTATAGATGTAGGTAAAGCCTCTAGGATCAAGGTATTGTTACCAGATTGATATTGAATGGTGCTATCAGTCCATCAGTACTCTTGAACCCTTTCCCACATACAACTAATCTGCAGCAGACGACGTTAAAATTATCAAGTCTAAAATATAGCATGGTTATTGAATAGAGTTGAAATCATTGTGGCAAATGGAGAAATTGCTCATTATAAGCAATTTCTCCTCTTGCCACAAAAATTTCAAAAGACGTCTGCTGCAGAGGCGTCCGAATGCGGAGGGTTATTGACTGATAACTCAAAACAAAAGGGGCAGGTGCCAAACTATGGTTTCCTGATAAACATGTATAGTCTGACTGTTGTTGTGGATCTCATAGGTACAAGAAAATATTGATGGAATATAGTGTTGATTTACGAATTTTCTGTGTAAGTGTAATATTTGATTATTATTGTAATTGTGTTTTAACACTTTCCCACTTGCATATATGCATTTTGAGGCATCTGCAGCAGACGAGTTTTGAAAATATCATTGGTCATATTTAGTTAGTCTTTTGCCACTATTTATATTTGCAAATCTTCTGAATGATGATATTACTTTCAATTCGAGAGATTTTACATATTCATAGTTGTCTGCTGCAGGAGGAAAGTATTTAACCTTTCTCACATACAACAAATCAGCGGTGAACTGCTTTGAAAATGTTTAGACAAAAAAAATGGAAAAATTTCTATGAAAACATCATGAGCACTTTCTCTTTTTAGATCACCTGAGCCGAAGGCACAAGGTGAGCTATTCTGATCACTTTTTGTCCGTCGTCCGTCCGGCGTTAACTTTTAGCTTTAAACATCATCTCCCAAACTCCAAGGACAATTTCCGTGAAACATCACAGGACTGTTCCTCTGGTTGGCCTCTTTCAAAGTTGTTCAAAGATTTAAATTCCATTGAGAACTTTGGTTGCTGCGGCATCAGAAAGGGGGCAAAAGGTCCAAACTTTAAAAATCTTCTCCTCCGAATCTGCCTGTCAGATTCAAATATAATTTGGTAGAAATGTTCATTGGGTGACCCTCTATAAAAATTGTTCAAGCCATACTGATTGGTCAAAAAACATGGCAGTCAGGCGGCATCAAAAAAGGGGCAAAATGACAAAATTTGAAAATTCCATTTTTATGCAAATGCTTGTCTGATTTTAAGAAAATATAATACGAATCTTACTGTAATGATCCTCTATTTAATTTGTTTAAGCCGTTTTGATTGGTTACACAATCATAGCAACCAGGCGTCATCACAAAAGGGGTAAATTGAACTTTTAGCTATAAATGACAACCATCTCCTACCATTCCAATAGACCAATTACCACAAAACATCACAGGAATGTTCCTTTGGTGGTCCTCTTTCAAAATTGTTCAAAGATTAAAATTCCTATGAGAACTTTGGTTGCTGCGGCATCAGAAAGGGGACAAAATGTCCAAACTTTAAAAATCTTCTCCTCCGAATCTGCCTGTCAGATTCAAATATAATTTGGTAGAAATGTTCCTTGGGTGACCCTCTATAAAAATTGTTCAAGCCATACTGATTGGTCAAAAACATGGCAGTTAGGCGGCATCAGAAAAGGGGCAAAATGACAAAATTTGAAAATTCCATTTTTAGCTCACCTGAGCTTTGCTCAAGGTGAGTTATTGTGATCGCCTTTTGTCCGGCGTGCGTCGTCCATCGTGCGTCGTGCGTCAACTTCTTCTCCTCAGTAACCAGTGGGTCAATTGGGATGAAACTTCACAGATAGCATCCCCTCAATGACCTCACCAGATTTCCTTCAAATCTTTGGGATCCATGCAGAATTCTGGTTTCCATGGCAACGAAATGAAAAAAACTTCAAAATTCTTCTTCTCCCAAACTGGTTGGCAGATTTTCAAATAATTTTGTAGAAATGTTCCTTGGATGACCCTCTATGAGATTCCTTCAAGCCATGTTGATTGGTCGAAAAACATAGCCGCCATAGTGAAAACTTAAAAAAATTCTCCTCCAAAAATGTCTGGCCGATTTTCAAATAATTTTGTAGAAATGTTCCTAGGGTGACCCTCTATCAGATTCCTGCAAGCCAAGTTGATTGGTCAGAAACTATGGCTGCCAGGGTGCGGGGCTTATATAGCTAAAGTGGAAAAATCAGGTGAGCGATTCCAGGGCCATCATGGCCCTCTTGTTATGAAAGTGTTTGTCTGATTTTAAGAAAATGTAATACGAATCTTACTGTAATGATCCTGGCGGCTTCCTATCAGCGGTGGAATAGTCGAGCGCGCTGTCTTACGTACAGCTCTTGTTAATAATTAAACCCGAATAGTCGAGCACGCTGTCTTACGTACAGCTCTTGTTAATAATTAAACCCTCATTAATCGAGATTTTCATGAGTTTCCAATATGTTTTTGATGTTGTCTGCAGCAGAATTGTTGTATCTGGGAAAGGGTTAACCCTTTCACCCCATATAACAAATCTATGAAAAATATCTTTGAAAAAATCTAGGTAATAAGTAAAGAAAATATCTGTAAACTGTAGTATAAATTGTTGAAAAGAGTAGAAAGTTTTGTAGCAAAAGGAGAAACTTCTCATGATTAGCAATATCTCCTTTTGTCTCCTTTCGTCTCAATGTTTTCAAAAGTTAAAAAGGTAAACAATCAACAGGTATTATTCAAATATAATGCAATATTAGCAAAGGACCTCTACCTGGCATATTCCACCAGCTGTAAAGAAAATTAAAAGAAGTTTGTTTATCCCAGTAAAAATAACCAAAATAACATTAAAATGGATTTTCTGAAACTGGTCCAGGACTGTAAAACGTACAACCTTGTTGGCAGTGAGAATTTGCAGCTGGAGATACTTAACCCTTTCCCTCATACAGAAGCTTTCTGATGCCTCTGCAGCAGTCAACTTTTTTAAACATTGTGGCGAAAGAAGAAATTATGAGCAATTTCTTCTTTTGCCACATGTTTCCAACACTATTCAATTATGCAGACAACTTTGAAAACATGTAGGTGAAGACATATAAAATCTTAATAAATGGAAGTACAAGAGAAAGTTGATGCAACGCATCAATGTCGTCGGAAATCCATACTGCAGTTATGCATAACACTTACATTATAGTATTTGTAAAAGCAGTTAACAACTGAGGGGCATGCCATTGGAACGTCAGGGGTGGGGTCAAGTGAAAATGTATCATTAAGGAATAATTATAAAATTTATGAATTCCACATACACTTTTCAAGATGTTTGTCAGCATATTTGAATTTTATTATTTATCAATAAAACCACAAGACAGACAATTTAGTATTTTTATGCAATAGCACGTCATTTTACCTTTCCCCTATTAAAGTCAACATTGGACACCTTTGCAGCAATCTACTTTTAAAACGATGAGAAAAGTGTTCATTCAAAGTTATTTTTCTATTAAAACCAATTTTATCTCAGTTTGTTCTTTTCTTTATTTGTTTTGAACCAAATAAACATCTTAAATCACCTATAATTAACTATTTGTAAGTGAGTGTAAAGAACGGCTCTCTGCAAAGGAGATTGATTTGACACGCTCAGTATTTGCTAGTCATGTGATCAACAGGTTTAGCTTAGAAACAGTTCATATTTTAGATATACATGGATAAACATTATTAAATGCATTCTTCACAAATCAAGACATCTCTTTGAACATGAAAATAACATTCAGTAAGTTAAAATTGCTATTAAAAGGAGAATTTGAGGTGATTTTTATCTCAATATTGACACATAACAGTCTGCTGCAAGTCTAATAGGAACTGTTTTGTCTTCGTAAATAAAACAAAAAAACAAATGTGAGTCAAAATAAAGAAACTGCAAATTCTTAAAACATCGGAATATTTTTTTCATTTTAGGTGTGTCATAACTTAGTGTTTTTAAACAAACGCAAGTTATTAAAAAGAGACAGTTAAATTATTAAGTTTGAAATTTTAAATTAATTACCAAATTCAGATTTTCTTCTTTTTTAAAAAAAAATAAAATGTCAGGAATATTCATTCGTCATCTGCTTCATACAACTTCTAATATAACCACATTGTGTATATGAAAATTGCACCTTCCCTTATACAACAAAATTAAAATACAGCAGCAGACAACTTTGAAAATTATAGGCATGCAAAAACATTGAGATTCTCTATAAATGAAAATATAACTTTTAATAGAGTTGAAAATATTGTGGCATAATTCAGGTAAAATTGCTCATAGTTATAATGAGCAATTTGACTTTTTCCTGATTTTTTTTTAAGTGCTGTCTGCTGCAGATGCGTCAAAATATGTCTTGGAGGGAAAGGGTTTATTAAAATTGTACAAAGAAATGGTTCTTTTCATTACATCTGAATTTTGTTACAATCATGATACATTTTAACTTCTTAATTGATTTTTATTAGCTCACCTTCGTGCAAGGTGAGCTATTGCGATCACATTTTGTCCAGCGTGCGTCGTAGGTCATGCGTTGTCAACATTTGCACTTGTTAACACTCTACAGGCTACATTTTGCATTCAATCTATGAAAGTTTAGCAGAACATTCATCTCCATCAAATCCTGGACAAGTTTGAAACTGGGCCAAAAAAAATATGAGGTCAAAACCAGGTCACTAGGCCAAATTGAAGGAAAATCTTAAATTTTGTAAGAATGTTTGTCTTAAAGATATCTAGGTCAAGTTCAAATATGGGTCATATTGGGTCAGAAACTAGGTCACTAGGCCAAATTGAAGGAAAATCTTGTTAACACTTTGGATAACTCATTCTTTGCTTCAGCAGCTTGAAATTTTGTCAGAATATTTGTCTGAGTTATATCTAGGTCAAGTTTGAATATGGGTCATATTGGGTCAGAAACAAGGTCAATAAAGGAAAATATTGTTCAAACTCTGGAGGCCGTGTTTTTACTGAGCAAGTTGAAGCTTTGTCAGAATGTTGTATTGATGATATCTAGTCCATGTTGGAATATGGGTTGTATCAGGTAAAAAAATATAGATCACTAGGCCAAATAAAGGAAAATCTTGTTAACACTGTGGAGGTTGCATTCAGAATAATTGTCTTGATGTTTTTTGCATTGACGTACATTGTATAATTAAGGTGAGCGAACTAGGGCTATCATGGCCCTCTTGTTTATACATCCTTTCTTGTTGACAAATGTTTATACCTGGTGATTAAATAATTCAGATTATAGTTAGAAAAATGGCTCCTTTTGCCTCAATATTTTGAAATGTCTGCTGATTGTATTTATAATGGTTCTAAATTGTAGAGGGAATTAAGTGGTAAAAGAGTTGACTTCCTGTGTTTTATTGTTTTCTGAACTCCATTTCTCTTTCATGAAAATTAATTGTAAAACCCTTAATCCTTTCCCACATACAACAAATATGCAGCAGACAACTTTTGAAAAACATTATGCTAAAAGGAGAAATTGCTCAAAACAAGCAATTTCTCCTTGCACCATGTTTTCAACTCTTTTAAATAATTGAACTTTAAAATGTTTTTGCCGACATGTTTTCAAAGTAGTCTGCTGCAGATTTGTTGAATGTGGGAAAGGGTTAATTCTTACCCACATATAGACGCATCTGTAGCTGCAGAGGAATTTTTAAAACATTGTTGCAAAAAGGAAAAAAAGCTCATAACGTTATGCATAGTAACAAAACTCGTCTGCTACAGATGTGTCAAAATTTAATACATACCAGAATTTACTCATAATGTGCAAAATCTTCTTTTTAATAACGTCTGTAGTTGGAGAGGAATAAGTAACAACTGATATGTCCTGATTAGCCATGGATGCAGGCACATGCACGACAGTGCCTGGCAATATGATATGGATCTCTTCATATGGCTTTTGGGGTATCAGACATTCAGTTGCTTATAATGTGTGAATTGTATGAATGATTATACTTTTCCCACATACAACAAATCTACAGCAGACAACTTTCAAAACATCTAGAGAAAAATATGTAATTCTCTATAAATGAAAACATAATTACATTTACAAATGACTTAAATAAAAGGGGAAATTGCTCATAATGAGCGATTTCTCCGTTTGAGCCAATGTTTTCACAAGTGATCTCCTGCAGAGGCATCAGAAATCTTATGTGTGTGTTAACCCTTTCCCACATACAACAAATATGCAGCAGATGACTTTGAAAACTACTAGGCTTAAACACGGAAAAGCTCTATGAATGTAGGTATAATTACTTAAAGAGTTGAAAGCATTGTGGCAAAAGAAGAAATTGCTCATTTTGAGCACTTTCTACTGCACAATGTTTTTAAAAGTCGTCTGCTGCAGAGGCATATGTATGTGGGAAAGGGACCAGCTAGAAACTTATTTTTTTTTTTATTGGTCATAAGGAATTGACCAACCAGATTCTTGAGTGCAAATTATGAGCACAGTGAAATGCACTCTCTTACACTATCGGTTTATTATGTCTCCCCCATTACATGGGGGTGACATATTGTTTTTGCCCGTTCCGTCCGTCCGTCCTTCCGTCCGTCCTTCCGTCCTTCCGTCTGTCACACTTGTTTCCGCTCAATAACTGAAGAACGCTTGGGCGTAGGAACTTCATACTTGGTATGCAGGTTGGTCATGACCAGTAGCTGACCCCTATTGATTTTGATAACAGAAGGTCAAAGGTCAAGGGCATTGTGACCTTGTGAGGTAAAAAATGGTTTCCGCTCAATAACTGAAGAACGCTTTGGCTGAGGAACTCCATACTTGGTATGCAGGTTGGCCATGCCTAGTAGAAGATCCCTAATGATTTTGAGGTCAGTACGTCTAAAGTCAAGGTCACAGTGACCATGAGCTTGAAAGGTCACAGTGACAATGAGCTGTTAAATAGTTTTTGCTTGGGCCAAGGAACTTCATACTTGATGTGCAGGTTGGTCACCACCAGCAAATGACCCCTATTAATTTTAAGGTCAAAGGTCAAGGTCACAGTGGTCAAGGTCACATCCGTCACACTTGTTTCCGCTCAATAACTGAAGAACGCTTGGGCATAGGATCTTCATACTTGTAATGCAGGTTGGTCATGACCAGTAGATGACTCCTATTGATTTTGATGACAGACGGTCAAAGGTCAAGGTCATGGTGACCTTGTGAGGTAAAAAATGGTTTCCGCTCAATAACTGAAGAATGCTTGGGCCGAGGAACTCCATACATGGTATGCAGGTTGGCCAATCCAAGTAGAAGACCCTATTACTTTTGAGGTCAAAGTCAAGGTCACAGTGACCTTGAGCTGAAAGGTCACAGTGACAATGAGCTGAAACATTGTTTTTGCTTAATAACTGTAGAATACTTTGGCCATGGAAGTTAATACTTGGTGTGCAGGTTGATCACCACCAGTAGATGACCCCTATTGATTTTGAGGTCACTAGCTTAAAGGTCAAGGTCATGGTAACCTTCAGCTGAAAAATGTGTTTTACTCAATAACTCAAGAACGCTTATACCCAAGAACTTCATACTTGGTGTGCAGCTTGGTCCTAATCTGTAAATGACCCCTATTGATTTTGATGTCAGTAGGTCAAAGGTCAAGGTCGTGGTGGCCTTTGGCTGAAAAATGGTTTCCGCTCAATAACTGAAGATTGCTTGGGCCCAGGAACTTCATACTTGGTGTGCAGGTTGGTCACCAGCAGCAAATGACCCCTATTTATTTTGAGGTCACTAGGTCAAAGACCAAGGTCATGGTAACCCTCAGCTGAAAAATGGTTTCCGCTCAATAACTGAGGATTGTCACTGTTGCTTCATCTCCAGTCCAAAACTAAAAAATTCATCTCCATCATTTCTTTCCCTACGACCACACAAATGGGGAGACAAGCGCTTTTTCAAAAAAGCAATCTCTAGTTACATTTACCTCTGTCACAGGCTCAAGCTACTTTCGGGTTTCACATGACTTTTTATATAGGTGACCTACATAACAGATGTATTAATCTTTAAATTTGTAAAACTACTGAAAAGTATTCCGTAGCTTTTTGCTAAATAAATACTTTGTTTTTGATTAGCAAAGTTAGAAAAAGATCCTGTCACAAGTGTAAAGGTTAGTGCTTACATCAGTGACAACTAAGTCAATTAAAATACAGTTATCATGTTTCGTCAAGAATCTTGACATTGAGCCTGTTGCAGAGATGATAGTGAGTGTAAGGAACGGTCACTCTGCGATAGGAGATTGAGTGAAATGTACAAGTTGGCATTTCTAAACAGTGAAGGTTCATATCATAATGTCCACCTTCTCTTATCATAATCTACACAACTTGCAAGAATCTTCTAACAAGCTGGTGTAAGTAATATGTGAACAGTATTGATCTTGATCAGGCTTCAAATGCACATGAATGATGATGATCTAGATTTATAAAGTTCACAAAAGCCAACTTGTATCTTTTCTCATGCACTGACTCATAGTATAAAATAACCCTTGCCCAAACACATTTTTACGCGTACGCAGCAGACAATATTTGAAAACATTGTAAAACAAAAGGGGTAATAGCAATTTTGTTTGCCACTATTTGTTCAACTCTTTTTTTGTAATTATACCTTCATTATAAAGACTTAAAATGTTTAAGCCTAGATTGTTCAATATCTCGCCTGCTGCAGATTAATGTTAAATGTAATTTTTCTATCACAGGGATCACTTGTCTGGCCGTCTGTCTGTCGGTCTTTCACAGTCATTTACTTACTGACATATATTATTGATTTATTTCCCATTTTACAGGAGAAATTATAAATATTTATTATCTCCCTTGTTTTAAATATATTTGGAAGAACTGATGGCTATATAATATTGATTTAAATGATGGAAATGATGGAGATATTTTTTTGATTTTTCTAATTTAAGATTTAGCAATCTTACATGAATTAATGTGTTTATTATAAAGCTTTTCAATGCTGAATTTTTAAAATGGACATGTCCAACTTGCATCCGGAAGAGTCCTCAGTGAAAGATCATGGTCAGATGGCATGGATACATCAGCTGGGGCCTGACTCTATGCTGGTCACCCACATGCTACACAAATTATTACTATAATTTTCTAAAACATTGCTGAAAAATTTCTAGGCCTTTTAGTATGTTTTCCCCTGATTTAGCCAGCCTTTGTTTCGTTTGTTGAAGAACTTAGATAACATTGTTCAAAAGAGGAGAAACTGCTCGAAATTAGCAGATCTCCTTTCCAGGCAATGTTATGATTTCTGTATTTACCCTTTCCCTCATATAAATGCTTTCTGACGCCTCTGCAGCAGACGGCCTTTTGAAACATAGTTACAAAAGAAGAAATTGCACAAAACGTGCAATTTCTTCTTTTGCCACAATGTTTGCCACTTTTTGTCATAGTTATCCATTCAATTATGGATATTTTTTTATGTTTTGACAAAATACGTTCAAAGTCGTCTGCTGCAGAATTGTCGTATGAGGGAAAGGGTTAAAAATGATACTTCCAATTTTTGAGGTGTTACAATGTTTGTTTTATTCAAATTCAGCCTATAGTAGAAATGTTGTATGGTAAAGAGTCCCAGGTCACAGGTTAGTGTCGGGAATACTGGGTTCAATCAGATTTATCCCAGTCACAGATGTCATAGTGGAATTTCCTAAACTTGTGCTCAGTTTGTTTACCCAGGGATCATGCATAAATGATTTAACTGAAATAAATGTTAAAAACAGTGTAAAATCCCAACAAGACGGATGTTTGATGCAAAGCATCAAAGAGAAGCCGCAATATTTCGTTTCACATGAAGAAATAAGAAAAAAGATCATTTAAATCCACAAACATTAGAACAATTTAATCTGTAGTCAGTAATGCTGATATCGATTATTGAAAATATAAGTTTTATGTAGGATATTTAACCTGCAGGGTCTGTGTTTTAAGTGAATGAGATAATTTAGAGTTAAGCTGATCATAAAAAGTGACATATAATAAAGATAAATGGACAAGAGGTTATGATAAATTTAAATTAGTACCAAAAACAATCAACTATTTGTATTGAACACACGCCCTGTTATGATAATGTTTTATCAAATAATGCTGACACACAGAAAAATCTGTTTTTCGTTTGTATCGGTAAGTCATGATAATGGATAAGGGTTTCCCACATAAAACAAATCTGCAGTAGACGACTTTGAAATTATCAGGTAAAAAAAAATCTCTTTAAATGATCGTATGATAATTGAAAAGTGTTGAATTTTTGTGGAAAATACAGATATTGCTCATTATGAGCAATTTCTTCTTTTGCCACAATGATTTCAATGATGTTTACTCTGACACACTTTAAAATCATCAAGTACAAAACATAGAAAATCTCTATAAATGATAGTAAGATAATTGAAAAGAGTTGAAATTATTGTGGCAAATTGAGCAATTGAAAAGCAAAGCTGTCGGATTACAAACGCACACTCTCGAGTTGACGAAACTGATGTGAACTCGTGTCGTGATTAGCATTCAGAAAATCAAGTAAATGTATTTCTATGTACACGTAATCCGAAAGACTGACAATAGCTGCAGCGACTTTTGAAAACATTGTGACAAAAAGAGAAATTGATCACGAGGAATTTATCCTTTTGCTACAATGTTTTCTACTTTATGTCCATAAATTATACCTTCATTTAGCAAGATGTTCCAATTTTTACTTAATGTGCTACGTATAAGGGAAAGGCTTAACATAGGAACTAGTTTCAATTTTTTTGAAAACGTTAAACCAGTGCTTGAATTTATTTCTCAAACTGTAAATTTACCAGTTGAAGAGTTGAAATGCTGTCTACATTTACAGTGATAAGTTAAATACAGTTCAGTTAATCCGATCACACTGTGTTTGTAAGAACCAGAAGATTTCATTTCATTTAAGTATTCTGGATGTTCACATCGCATCCGTGATAAAACATGTTGTTGTCTAGGCAAAATACACCGATATCGTGTTTACCGCGATATTCCTGAAATGTGGAACTGCAACAGCGAACGAAATGAACGAAAGAACGAAATTGATCTTGAAACAGATATTTCTGTGGTTTAAATCTGTTCATGTCTGCATTTTGCGATGACAATTGTACTCAAACTTAACTTTGAATCCAGTATGTACTGAACATGAAATGCAGATTATTAAAAGCAAAGCAAATGAAAAAAGTATGTGAAATTGCGATAAAAATGAAAATCTATAAATAGACTATAGATGAATGGTACTGTCTTTTATTTTAGCTCTTAACTTGATTCGGGAACCAGAGTCGCTGCGTGGCCGCTTACGACATTTACACACTAGAACAAATTGAGATCGGTTTAAAACGCGTTGGTGAATACAGATTAAATCTAAAACGTGGACTAAATATTATGATTTAAATTTAGACAAATATCTAAATTGAAAAGTTTAGTGAATACGGGACGAGGCTTCTTCGTCTAATTACTGCGTAATGTATCATAGCATGTAATTTTAAGGAACCAACTGGCGGCTTCCAATAAATTAAAAACAGAAATTAAGCAAATGGCTATTAATAGCTCTTTAAGACATAAAGACACATTTTGTTCATAATGAGCAACATTTGAAACAATGTTCTCAACTCTATTCAATAATAATAATGCAAAGAAAATCAACACTTTGCCTACATATTTTCACAGACATTCTGCTGCAGATTTGTTTTATTTTATGAGAAAAAGGGTTAACCCTTCCCTCATACGACAATTCTGCAGCAGATGACTGAACGTATTTTGTCAAAACATAGAAAATCTCCATAATTGAATGGATAACCTATGACTAAAAGTGGAAAACATTGTGGCAAAAGGAGAAATTGCACGTTTTGTGCAATTTCTTCTTTTGTCACTATGTTTTCAAAAAGCCGTCTGCTGCAGAGGCGTCAGAAAGCGTCTATATGAGGGAAAGGGTTAATTGTTTACTAGTTCCAATTTTCAAAGAGTTGGAATCGTATTCAGATATACCAGTGAAAGAGTGAACCTCTCGAGGGAGTTTTTATAATGTGCACATAGAAATAATGGTGAGAATTATTGATGGCAGCAGACCTAGAGCAAAACTGCAAACAAATCAGTAGCGATTGGTGACAGTGTCAACCCTTCACCTTCACCAAATCTGTCTAGGAATCCACCGTGGCCTAGTGGTTAGCGTCAGGCAGGCATTTGGAACCGGGCATCCGGAGTTCAACCCCCACTCGCGGCGCTGTGGTCATGGTGGAGTGCCCTTTGGCAAGGCACATTTCCTGGCCTAGTACTGGTTTGTTTACCCAGGGATTATGAATAAGAGAAATGTTGCCGTGATAAAACTGAAATAATTTTGAAAAAGGCGTAAAACACAAATGAAACAAAAACATCCAACTCTGTCCAATGAAAGCCACAGCTGTCTTATGTTGTGATCATTCATGGTGTTATGTGTAACCGGCATTATGTCCATAAAAAGTGTCATCTTGTCTTACTGCATGTTGTAATGTCAAATTATTGTGCTGAAAAAAAGTGTGAATCTAACATGCGCACATTAATGGTAAATGGAGGTCTCTTTTCAATGTGTGTAAGTCATCTGCAATATTGCATCTAGGGGCACCATTTCGTTCGTGTTGGCCAGTGCACATGAAGTTTTGTGCCTTTTTTGTAACAACACCACGATAATACGACATCACAACATGAAACACTAACAAGATAACACACTTTTTGAACAAAATGTCTAATAGAGATTAAGCCACTTCAAGAAGACATAATACAATGTTTACTGGACATAATATCGTGTAAATTTGACATCAAAACACATCAATTGAACATAATATCATGAATGTTAGACATATTAGTAAAATGGTAATTTGACATAATAACAATAATTGTTTGATAGACATAATAACATGTCAGTTAGACACAATATCATGACCAATATACATAACAAACATGCCACTTGGACATAATTAGTCACGTCAGTTACACACAATAACATGTTATGTGGACACAATGATATGTCAGTTATACATAATAACATAAAAGGTTAGACATAATTACATGTAAGTTACACACATGTCGGTCAGACATAATAACATGTAGAGGGACAGGTATGGAACACCATAGCTGTCTTATGTTGTGATATGTCATGTTGTATAGAAAATCTCTATAATTGAATAGATAACCTATGACTAAAAGTGGAAAACATTGTGGCAAAAGGAGAAATTGCACGTTTTGTGCAATTTCTTCTTTTGTCACTATGTTTTCAAAAGGCCGTCTGTTACAGAGGCGTCAGAAAGCGTCTATATGAGGGAAAGGGTTAATATAAAACTATAATTTTAGAGAGTTTCCAAATGTTACCCCTAGATGTTTTTTCAATGACGTCTGCTGAAGATTTGTTGTATGTGGGAAAGAGTTAACCCTTTCCCTCATACAGACGCTTTCTGATACCTCTGTAGCAGACAGCTTTTTAAAAACATGGTGCCAAAATAAGAAATTGCTCAAAACGAGCAATTTCACCTTTTGCCACAATGTTTACCACTTTTAGTCATAGGTTATCTATTCAATTATAGAGATTTTCTATTTTTTGACAAAATATTTTGAAAGTAGTCTGCTGCAGAATTGTCATATGAGGGAAAGAGTTGAAGACCTGGAATACATGACCCAGAGAAAAAACAGCCATTAAAATTATTTACGAAAATGTATGAATTTAATAAGCTAACAATTAACACTTAACCACACACAACAAATCTGCACTAGACGAGTTTGAAAACATCTAGAAAAAATTAAAGAAAATCTCTGAAAATGAAGGTATAATTACTGAAAAGAGTTTTGAGCACTTTTTCCTTTTGTCACAATGTTTTCAAAAGTCGTCTGCTGTAGAGGTGTCAGAAAGCGTCTATCTTTGGGAAAGGGTTAAAGTCAAACAATCATGCTTGAAACAAAACTGACACCAACTGCATGTTTTCTTCAAACATGTCTTTCTCTAGACAAACTGTTAAAATAGAAGTGTGTGTGTTTCCTGCCATTTGATAACACCGTTTGTATCAGCCAAACTGTCATATTTCAATGAAGGAATAAACAACTGGAAAAGAGATAACTACATAGATATATCAGAAACAATCAAAACTACATTTAATACTTGAAATACAAACCAATTTTACATGAAACAAAGATGATGGAAGACTATAAATCTTTCCCACATACAGCAAATCGGCAGCAGACGACTTTAAAATATTTTTTGCAAAAAAGCTAAAAATCTATAATTTTGACGCCTCTGCAGCAGACTGCTTTTTGAAAACATAGTGACAAAAGAAGAAATTGCTCAAAACAAGCAATTTTTCCTTTTGCCACAATGTTTACCACATTTAGTCATAGGATATCTATTCAATTATAAAGATTTTCTATTTTTTTACAAAATATGTTCTGTCGTCTGCTGCAGAATTGTCGTATGAGGGAAAGGGTTAAGCCCCTCCCACATGTTAACGCTATTTCATGCATTCGGTTTTAATTTCATGTATTCATTCAAATTCAATAATTATACATGCCATTTCATTTCTAAAGATTTTTCATGCCTATAATGCCAAGATGTTTTCAGGGTTGTCTGTTGCATATGTGTCTCTATATAGGTAAGGGTTAAATATCGAAAACAGGAAGACAAAGACTTCTGATATTGACATAATGATTGTTGACATGTACTTTCTCTTATTGAGATTTTCCATAATTATACCCCCAGATACATAGGGGCTATATAGGAGTCACGCTTGTCGGTCAGTTTGTCGGTCCGTTGGTCTGTGGACATTTCTTGTGAACACTATTTCTCAGCAACCCTTGGTCAGAATTCAATATAACTTAACAAGAATGATTGATACCAAGCCTAGTTGTGCATATTGTTGGCATGTTGCACTGGAATTATTTTTAAATGAGTTATGGCCCCTTGAATTTCTCATACATGTGTATATTGTCAGGCACCAGCTGGGGGTATTCATCACCTTCAGTGATATTTCTAGTTTTTATCTGGATTTTCTCAAACTTGTCTGCTACAAAGCCCTCTTAGAAAGCGTCTATATGTGGGAAAAGGTATAGATTTCCAATGATGTCTCCTCCAATACCTGTCTGTTCATAGTGACAGTCTGACTTAGTTTCATGTTATTGTATCGGTGTGGCTGAGTGTTAACAAGAGGTGCTGGTTGGTGTCATTGGAATTTTTTGTTTTGTTTTGTGATTTTAATATTGATAGAGAGAGCTGTGTATGTCACTGAAAGACTGTTATGTTGTATTGATGAAGGAGTTACTACACAAAATATTTAAAATGATGTTGAAGAAGGGTAAATTTATTAATTTTGTCTTTTATTTCCTCCTCTCTGTAACGATTATAATATCTACCCTCTGCATCTCAAGCAGACAACAGATTTTGAAGATAATGGCCAGAAAAGAAATTTTCTCATGTATTGGAGTATTTATAAATCTATTTTTACTTTCTTTCTTTCTATAATAATTATATATCTACTTGATTTATAAACCCTTTCCAATCTGCAGAACTGCATCTCGAGCATACCACATATTTTGAAAATATTATGGCCATGCAGAGAAGAAATTGCTAATTTGGACTGTATTTATAAATCTTCTTTTACTTTTAGAGATTGTTCCTAATAGCATTGCCTAGATGTTTAAATAATATGTTTTTGAAATAATCTGCCCCAGATTTATAGTATGATAGACCAAAGTTAAAATATTCATCAGGGTGAGTTTTAAATATGTCATTGGAACTATAAACCCTTTCCCTTTTATAGATGCCATTTGACATGCATTTATTGAACTATTTAGGAGAAGAAAATATTGCTCATGATGTGAAATTTCTCGTATACTTACAATAATTTTAACATTTAATACAATAACCATGGCTTCTTTAACAGCAATTTTTTTTTTCTTATTCATAATCACATTTGCGATCACGCATGCAGATTTTTGGCTAGTGGGAAAAGGGTTAAGTCTTGTTTTCACTGTAAATGATTAGTATATAGCCAGAATATTTGACTCATCAGGAATAACCTTAAATTAATAAGGATCTCTGCAAATCAATGTCAAGGTAATAAAGGTTTTTATGGCCGCAAATTGTAACTGTTAACCCTTTGCCACATATAGACTCTTTCAACGCCTTTGCAGCATACAACTTTTGAAAACAGTGTGACAAAAGAAGAAATTGCTCAAAAAGAGCAATTTCTCCTTTTGCCACAATGTTTTCAACTTTTTACAGTAATTATGGGGATTTTCCGTGTTTTAGCCTAGATGTTTTCAAAGGCGTCTGCTACAGATTTGTTGTATGTGGGAAAGGGTTCATCGTGTGTGTATCTTCCTATTTCACTCAACATGCACTCATAATTGCTGGTGATTATAACCCACTGACCAGTATGTTAACTCTTTCCCACATATGACAACTGCAGCAGACGACTTTGAACAAAATTAGAAACTCCCTTTAAATGAAAGTACAATAATTGAATAGAGTTGAAAACATGGGGAAAAAGGAGAAATTGCTCGTTTTGAGCAATTTCTTCTTTTGTCGCAATATTTCTAAAAGCTGTCTGCTGTAGAGGCGTCACAAAGCGTCTATATGGTGGGAAGAGTTAAAACCTACCAAGTCTGGCTATGACATGTTATAATTTAAGGAAATATCATATACAGTACAAAAACACTTTTAACCATTTCCCACTTGCTGACGTATTGTCATTGATCTGCTGCAAACAATTTCTGAAAGCATTCTGGTAAAATGACAATTTCTCCTTTTGTAACAATGTTAATATATTCAATAACTTTACTTTCATGTATAAAAGTGTTCCATATTTTTGTTGTGTCCAAGAGGTTTGATGTATGTATGTATGGGGGAAAATGTCATAATCCGTTTTCTCTTTCCTACTTGTAGACGCATTTTGAAACATCTGCAGCAGACGACTTTTGAAAACTTTTGTCAAAAAGAAAAACTTCATATATAGAGATTTTTCGTGTTTTTGGTAAGATGTTTTTAAAGTCGTCTGCAGCTGATTAGTTGTAAGTGGGAAAGGGTTAAATTGAACAGTCACATAAAGAATACATAACAAAGTCCGAGTTTACAGAGAAATATATATATATATATAGTGTTCACTAATTTATCAATCAATGTGACTGACAGTTCAGCTTACACAGATCATATTTGGTATTGATTAACCCTTCCCCTCATATAGACGTTTTTTGAAGCCTCTGCAGCAGACAGCTGTTTGAAAACATAGTGACAAAAAAAGAGAAATGCTCAAAACGAGCAATTTCTTATTTTTGCCACAATGTTTTCCCACTTTTCGTCATACAGTAGGTTATCCATTCAATTATCGAGATTTTTCCATTTTTTGACAAAATATGTTCAATTTAGTCGTCTGCTGCAGTATTGTCGTACGCAAGAAAGGGTTAACCCTTTCATACATAGACCATACAGAAAATTTCTAGGCCAAACATATGGAACAGTTCTAAGAATTAATGAGAGTATATTATTTTACTGAATAGCGTTAAAAACATTTGGGCAAAAGAATAAATAGCTTATCATAATATTTAGTATATGGTGAAATAATATTATGTTTTTATCTTTACAGAATGTTGTGAAACAGATTGTATCCGTGGTTTCAAGTTCTCCATGCCAGCACAAGATGTGTGCTCAGGCATTGTACATGACAGCAACCAGTCTATGTCGAATGTGATGGAGGAGGACAAGCCTGTGTTGCCGGGCGTAACCATTCGCGCTGCCACCCGCGAAAAAATCATCCATTATTGTATAGAAAGCTTTGGTAAGTTTTGATTTTTTTGGGTACCTACAACATAGGGTTCATTTTAATAATAAGAGAGAAATTGTGGGAAAAAAAGCTGAATACCTCCCTCCTTATCCCTTTCCCTCATACGGCAATTTTGCAGCAGACGACTTTGAATGTATTTTGTCAAAAAATAGAAAATCTCCATAATTGAATGGATAAACTATGACAAAAATTGGAAAACATTGTGGCAAAAGGAGAAATTACACATTTTGTGCAATTTCTTCTTTTGTCAATATGTTTTCAAAAAGCCATCTGCTGCAGAGGCGTCAGAAAGCGTCTATATGAGGGAAAGGGTTATCTGGACCTCTGATTCAGCTGTGTCCTGTTATTTTGGGTCTTGTTGTTACTGCGAATAGAGACATTACTCAGGTGATCCTGTATACACACACGGTCCACCAATATTATGAACAGAACAGAAGAGAACATATTTAATTTGACTTAAACAAAATACATGCATCTCGTCGAACAAAACATATTTATACATGAATTAACACAAATCAAACACGGTTACATCAAGACACTTAGTAAGAATGTTAAATTTTTATACTATATACTACATAGAGGATGAACAATTTCGTATATAACTATGATTATATGCATGCTAAACATGTATAGAATAATGGTTATATATGACTTTTTCTACGTTTTGTTGCCAAAGATATATAATTAGCTAGTTTATTCATTTTTGTGGCGATTGGTTTGACAATCGCCACAATGCTAACAGAAACAACAACAACGAACAATATTTACATAGTCGGTTTTGAAAAATCGGTTGATATTTATTTTCCTTACTGCAAACTAATTTACTCACATCCGTTATAGTTCCATCATTGATGCAGATACGCGATTAATAATAATTATGTCAGTGCTATTTTGGTACCGGATTGTTACTAATATTTGAGTTTTATCGAGACATTATCTACATAGAGTTAAAATATGTAAATATTATCTTCGTCATGATTTGGCAGATAATAAATATCATTGCGCGTTCTGCCTTGCAAATAACGGCAAATAACTCTGATGATACTCAAATCTGGAAATTCCAAAAGGTTCTATAAATAGCTCGCGAGACTGCTCAATATTATAAACGCTTCATTTTGTAGTTGTTTAAATATATGAAAGCGTCTAGATGATAAGACTGGTTTACAAAGGTTTAAAGGACACACGTTATGTTTACACGTCTGCACGTTCTAGAGTCAATTAGCAATCAATGCTGAAAGTGTAGCCTTATTTAGTTTGGAGATCGAGCATTATAATATATGCCTATATTTTTATAAATTGAACAGTTTGGCAAATAGTGAAATTGTGCTTTTTGTGCATGTTTTGTGTTTGTTATTGCACTCAAATTTTTCGAAGCAGTTTTACAATCTCAGAGACATATAAATACCCTAAATATAAACCCTCAATCATGCAATGTGAAGGGACTAAATTAAACAGACCTGTTTAATATCGGACATCATTGAAACAAACACCAAACTAATGGATACTGTTTTCTCTCCTTTCTTGATAATTTTGTCATTTCTAAAGTGTACACAATATTTTATCTTAATATGGCCTAGCGACCTGGTGATGAACATGTGATTACCCGAACAATTTAGATTACAAATAGCCATTCTAATGAGCTAAAACGGTAGCTAGTCTATCGAGTACCAACTAGATCTTTCATAAATTTGGAATGGCCTAATTTGAACACATCATGATGGTAGACCAGTTTCAGAACGTAACTAAACAATCACCAAGACAACATTCTGGCAAACTAACATTATTCTACTGTCAAAAGATGCAGGGATGATACATTCTCAAATTGATCCGCACCAGAGTGCACTATTATTGAAAAGCACAAGCCCTACACCGATATACTGCTTGTTACTTTGCAGGATTTTCCATACGATCGCCACTACAGTGCCATTGGCGCTTTGATTTTCTTTGTAGTTGAGGATAGAAGTTTGGTGAATTTAAACATATTCGGTCGGGTGATATAGTACTTGTCGATAAATTGCACTCGAATATCAGAATTATGTATACCTTTCCCACATATTTCTGACACCTGCAGAAGGAGACTTTTGAAAAACATTGTGACAAAAGGAGAAATTGCTCATTCCTACAATCATTGTAACATTTAAAACATTGTAAACATTGGCATTTAGATTTTTTTCTCTTTTGCCAATATATTTTTAACTCTAATCCATAATTATACTTTCATTCATAAATTATGAAAGCAAAAGCAATAATTGTTGCCTCTTTTGCCCCAATGTTTTCAACTCTATTCTAAATCTTTACCTCTATATGAAGAGATTTTCAATATTTTTCTCCAGTTGATTTCAAAGTTGTCTGCTGTAGATTTGTTGTATGTGGGAAAGTGTTAAATAGACCTGCATGCATCTTCTGACAAAAATACTGAAGTCTAATCTAAATGAGTTAACCCTTTCCCACATACAACAGTTCTGAAGCAGACGACTTTAAAATCATCTAGGCAAAAACACAGAAAAACTCTAAATGTTAGTATAATTACTGAAAAGAGTTGAAAACATTGTGGCAAAAGAAGAAATTGCTTGTTTTGAGCAATTTCTGCTTTTGTCGCAGTGTTTTCAAAAGTCGTCTGCTGCAGAGGCGCCAGAAAGCGTCTACATATTGGAAAGGGTTGAAGATTAATGTAACTTTTAAGTGATGCCAAACAGAGAGGCAATAAGATCCTGAATTGCTAGACATGTTTGTCTTGCATTATATACCTAAACCTTTTCCCAAATGCAACATTTAAGCTGCAGCAGACTGCTTTTAAAACAGTATGTCAAAACTATAGAAATTCTCTATAAATGAAAAAAACTATGATGGAATAATTACGAAAAATGTGATGAGCAATTTCTCCTTTTGTCAAAATAATTTCAAAAAAGAGCAATTTCTCTTTTTGTCAAAATAATTTCTGCTGCAGAGGGGGTCTGTATGTGCCAAAAGGTTAAAGGTAAATCCCTTATTTTCTATCGCACCAAAATGAAAACATTTGTCGAATGTGGCTGACGAGGTAGTTGGCGCCCTTGTCTACTAGTATATATATATAATAGATTTTCATTTTTTTTCCATTTTCTTTTTATAAGTGTGCCAGAAGGTCCCTTTGGTAAATCATTGTACAACTGATCTGCAGTAAGCCCCTTGCTGTCAGTAGTATCAGTGCTTTGATTTCCATAATGGCTTCATTATCAAAAGCATTATCCCTTTCCCTCATACGACAATTCTGCAGCAGACGACTTTGAACGAATTTTGTCAAAACATAGAAAATCTCCATAATTGAATGGATAACCTATAGACGCTTTCTGATGCCTCTGCAGCAGATGACTTTTTGAAAACATAGTGACAAAAGAAGAAATTGCTCAAAACAAGCAATTTCTCCTTTTGCCACAATGTTTTCCACTTTTAGTCATAGGTTATCCATTTAATTAAAGAGATTTTCTATTTTTTGACAAAAATATGTTCAAAGTCATCTGCTGCAGAATTGTCGTATGAGGGAAAGGGTTAATAATAAATGCAGTTATAATAGCTTCTAATTATGTCTCCCCAATACATGGGGGTGACATATTGTTTTTGCCCATTCCGTCCTTCCGTCTGTCACACTTGTTTCCGCTCAATAACTGAAGAACGCTTAGGCGTAGGAACGTCATACTTGGTATACAGGTTGGTCATGACCAGTAGCTGACCCCTATTGATTTTGAGGTCAGTACGTCTTAAAGTCAAGGTCTGAAAGGTCACAGTGACAATGAGCTGAAAAATTGTTTTTGCTTGGGCCCAGGAACTTCATACTTGGTGTGCAGGTTGGTCACTACCAGCAAATGACCTCTATTTATTTTGAGATCACTAGGTCAAAGGTCAAGGTCACAGTGGTCAAGGTCACGTCCATCACACTTGTTTCTGCTCAATAACTGAAGAACGCTTGGGCGTAGGAACTTCATACTTGGTATGCAGGTTGGTCATGACCAGTATATGACCCCTATTGATTTTGATGTCAGAAGGTCAAAGTTCAAAGGTCAAGGTCATGGTGACCTTGTGAGGTAAAAAATGGTTTACGCTAAATAACTGAAGAACGCTTGGGCAGAAGAACTCCTTACTTGGTATGCAGGTTTGCAATGCCTAGTAGAAGACCACTATTGATTTTGAGGTCCTTGAGCTGAAAGGTCACAGTGACAATGAACTGAAAAATTGTTTTTGCTTAATGGCTTTGGCCATGGAAGTTAATACTTGGTGTGCAGGTTGGTCACCACCAGCAGATGACCCCTATTGATTTTGAGGTCACTAGGTCAAGGTCATGGTAACCTTCAGCTGAAAAATGGTTTCCGCTCAATAACTAAAGAATGCTTTGGTGTGCAGGTTGGTCCTAACCAGTAGATGACCCTTATTGATTTTGTTTGATTTTGAGGTCACAAGGTCAAAGGTCAAGGTCACACTAACATTCACCTGAACAATTTTTTTTACCCAATTACTCATACTTAGTGTGCAGGTTGGTCCTAATTAGTAGATGACCCCTATTGATTTTGTTTGATTTTGAGATCACAAGGTCAAGGACACGGTAACCTTCAGCTGGAAAAATGTTTTTTACTCAATAACTCAAGAAAGCTTATGCCCTGGAACTTCATACTTGGTGTGCAGGTTGGTCCTAACCTGTAGATGACCCATATTGATTTTGACTCCATCATTTCTTTTCCTCCCCTACGACCACACAAATGGGGAGACCAACGCTTTTTCAAAAAAGCAATCTAATTTTATTTGGTTCCATTAATCCACTCCAGCATACAGCAAGCATACTTTGAATACTAGAGGCACAAATATAGTAAATTTCTGTAATTGAAGGCATAATTTCAGAATAATTTAACTGTTTCCCACATACAACAATCCCTTTTAAAAACATATCTAATTTTTTTTTGGAAACTACCTTTAAATGAAAGTACAGTTATTGAATAGAGTTGAAAACATGGTGACAAAAGGAGAAAATTCTTGTTTTGAGCAATTTCTTCTTTTGTCACTGTTTTCAAAAAGCCGTCTGCTGCAGAGGCGTCAGAAAGCGTCTATTTGAGGGAAAGAAATTTAAACCATTGTGGCCAAGAGGGAAATTACTGCTAATAAGTAATTCCTCCATTTGTTGCAACCCTTTCAAAAGTCGTCTGCTGCTGATGCCTCAAAATTCAGCTTAATGAGAAGAAGGGTTGCATACTAAATTATTGTTTTTCATTGAATAACAAATTGTGTCACAGACTCCAGGGTGATAATTAGTCCAGGGTCACCCTTTTTGAACACACTTAACTTGTCTACAACAAAAGACTACTTTGAAAACATATTGGAAAAAATATGGAAAATCTCCCTAAATGAAACCATAATGATTGAATAGACATTGTGGCAAAAATTATGAGCAATGTTAGCTCACCTGTGCACGAAGTGCTCAAGGTGAGCTATTGTGATAGCCTTTTGTCTGTTGGTTACAGTCATCAACAATTTCTTTAAACAACATCTCTTAAACCACCTGGTCCATTTCAGCTGAACTTCACTTGAATATTCTTTTGGTGGTCTTCTTCCTAAATTGTTCAAATAAATTTACATTCCATGCACATTTCTGCTTGTTATGCCAACCAAAAGTAAAAACTTTAAAATAATTTTCGAAAATCCATATTTCTGAAACCGAAAGGCCTAGATCTTAGATATTTGATGTGTAGTAATATCTAGTGGTCCACTACCAAGATTGTTAAAATTATGCTATTGGGGTCAAATTTTGATCTGCCCTGGTTGTCACCTGTTTTACATAGACATTTTACGTAGAGGTTTATACGGAAACTTTGAAATTCTTCTTGTCTGAAATCAAAAGGCTTAATTAGCTTAGATATTTGGTATGTGGTCCTCTTTCAAGATTGTTCAAATTATCTGTTTTACAGAGAGAGATATGACAAAAACTTTGAAAATCTTCTTACCTGCAACAGACCTATCAAGTTTCCTCAAGTCATATTAACCCTTTCATGCAACACATCTGCAGCAGACGACTTTGAAAACATTGTGGCCAAAGGAGAAATTGCTCATCATGAGCAATTTCACCTTTGTCAACAATGTTTTTAAAAAGTCTTCTACTGCTATTGCTTCAAAATGCATCTGCAGGTGGGAAAGGGTTAGTTTGACAAAAGACAGACAACCTTGGTTGGGTTATTTCACCTTGTGGGATTGAGCTATTGCTCTTTACGATAACTAGGTAACGTTCCTTGATTGCCAAGGGACGTTACTCAATATTCTCCTTCCGGGGACTACCTTTTGACAAAATTGCGGACATAGACAAAGCAATCAGCGGGGCGCGCGAAAACAACAATGAATAAACTAGAAATACAACTTTACTTATTATACCCCCCGGCAAACAAAGTTTGGGGGGGTATATAGGAATCACCCTGTCTGTCCGTCTGTCCGTCTGTCCGTCTGTCCGTCTGTCCGTATGTCCACATTTCTTGTAAGCACTACTCCTCCTAAACGGCTCAATGGATTTGGTTCAAACTTTACATGAAGGTTACACATCATATGTAGATATGCATGAAGGAAGATCACACGCCTCGGACTCTTCCAAGGGGAGATAATTTAACTTAGAGGTTATCTGCGAGGGACTCCTGTGCACATACCTCCACATTTCTTGTAAGCACTACTCCTCCTAAACGGCTCAATGGATTTGGTTCAAACTTTACATGAAGGTTACACATCATATGTAGATATGCATGAAGGAAGATCATATGCCTCGGATTCTTCCAAGGGCAGATAATTTAACTTAGAGGTTACCTGCGAGGGACTCCTGTGCACATACCTCCACATTTCTTGTAAGCACTACTCCTCCTAAACGGCTCAATGGATTTGGGTCAAACTTTACATGAAGGTTACACATCATATGTAGATATGCATAAAGGAAGATCATATGCCTCGGATTCTTCCAAGGGCAGATAATTCAACTTAGAGGTTACCTGCGAGGGACTCCTGTGCACATACCTCCACATTTCTTGTAAGCACTACTCCTCCTAAACGTCTCAATGGATTTGGTTCAAACTTTACATGAAGGTTACACATCATATGTAGATATGCATGAAGGAAGATCATACGCCTCGGATTCTTCCAAGGGCAGATAATTTAACTTAGAGGTTACCTGCGAGGGACTCCTGTGCACATACCTCCACATTTCTTGTAAGCACTACTCCTCCTAAACGGCTCAATGGATTTGGTTCAAACTTTACATGAAGGTTACACATCATATGTAGATATGCATGAAGCAAGATCATACGCCTCGGATTCTTCCAAGGGCAGATAATTCAACTTAGAGGTTACCTGCGAGGGACTCCTGTGCACATACCTCCACATCTCTTGTAAGCACTACTCCTCCTAAATGGCTCAATGGATTTGGGTCAAACTTTACATGAAGGTTACACATCATATGTAGATATGCATGAAGGAAGATCATATGTGTCGGATTCTTCCAAGGGCAGATAATTCAACTTAGAGGTTACCTGCGAGGGACTCCTGTGCACATACCTCCACATTTCTTGTAAGCACTACTCCTCCTAAACGGCTCAATGGATTTGGTTCAAACTTTACATGAAGGTTACACATCATATGTAGATATGCATGAAGGAAGATCATACGCCTCGGATTCTTCCAAGGGCAGATAATTCAACTTAGAGGTTGCCTGCGAGGGACTCCTGTGCACATACCTCTACATTTCTTGTAAGCACTACTGAGTCAAACTGTATATGAAGGCTACACATTATATGTAGATATGCATGAAGGAAGATTTTTCTCCTCAGATTCTTCCAAGGGAAGATAAGCAAAGTAGAAACTTTACCAATGTATCCGATGCTTTGGGAGGGGAGCGGGGGGTATTCTTTAGTGAGCTTTGCTCACAGTATTTCTAGTTTTTATACCCCCCGGCAAACAAAGTTTGGGGGGGTATATAGGAATCACCCTGTCTGTCCGTCTGTCCGTCTGTCCGTCTGTCCGTCTGTCCGTATGTCCACATTTCTTGTAAGCACTACTCCTCCTAAACGGCTCAATGGATTTGGTTCAAACTTTACATGAAGGTTACACATCATATGTAGATATGCATGAAGGAAGATCACACGCCTCGGACTCTTCCAAGGGGAGATAATTTAACTTAGAGGTTATCTGCGAGGGACTCCTGTGCACATACCTCCACATTTCTTGTAAGCACTACTCCTCCTAAACGGCTCAATGGATTTGGTTCAAATTTTACATGAAGGTTAAACATCATATGTAGATATGCATGAAGGAAGATCATACGCCTCGGACTCTTCCAAGGGGAGATAATTCAACTTAGAGGTTATCTGCGAGGGACTCCTGTGCACATACCTCCACATTTCTTGTAAGCACTACTACTCCTAAACGGCTCAATGGATTTGGTTCAAACTTTACATGAAGGTTACACATCATATGTAGATATGCATGAAGGAAGATCACACGCCTCGGACTCTTCCAAGGGGAGATAATTTAACTTAGAGGTTATCTGCGAGGGAGTCCTGTGCACATACCTCCACATTTCTTGTAAGCACTACTCCTCCTAAACGGCTCAATGGATTTGGTTCAAACTTTACATGAAGGTTACACATCATATGTAGATATGCATGAAGGAAGATCACACGCCTCGGACTCTTCCAAGGGGAGATAATTTAACTTAGAGGTTATCTGCGAGGGACTCCTGTGCACATACCTCCACATTTCTTGTAAGCACTACTCCTCCTAAACGGCTCAATGGATTTGGTTCAAATTTTACATGAAGGTTACACATCATATGTAGATATGCATGAAGGAAGATCATACGCCTCAGACTCTTCCAAGGGGAGATAATTCAACTTAGAGGTTATCTGCGAGGGACTCCTGTGCACATACCTCCACATTTCTTGTAAGCACTACTCCTCCTAAACGGCTCAATGGATTTGGTTCAAACTTTACATGAAGGTTACACATCATATGTAGATATGCATGAAGGAAGATCACACGCCTCGGACTCTTCCAAGGGGAGATAATTTAACTTAGAGGTTATCTGCGAGGGACTCCTGTGCACATACCTCCACATTTCTTGTAAGCACTACTCCTCCTAAACGGCTCAATGGATTTGGTTCAAACTTTACATGAAGGTTACACATCATATGTAGATATGCATGAAGGAAGATCACACGCCTCGGACTCTTCCAAGGGGAGCGGGGGGTATTCTTCAGTGAGCTTTGCTCACAGTATTTCTAGTTTAAAGTTTAATTTAAAACATTGTCGCTAAAGGATTGATGGATTTATGTTTAAACTTAAAGTCGATTTCAACAAGTTTCCACAGCCATCCCACGATGGCCTGAATTTCCTAGTAATAGCAACTTCTCTCACCAATGGACAGATTTCAAAATAATTTCCTTAGGTGGGGCTGCTTTCAAAATTGTTAATATAATTGAATGCTATGAGGAACTTGGGTTGCTGCCTCATCAAAAATCCTGTCCACAAGTACTGGCTTGATGTGAAAACATTTTAAAACAAAATTAATGTTTCTTGGGCGACATTTTGACCAAAATTCATCAGATCTGTTTAGAAATATTGTCACCAGGGGGAAGAAGATTACGGCATTCAGTCAGAGTTACGTGTGGCTTTATAGTCTGCAGCAGATGACTTTAACAACATTTAGACAAAATCAATTGATATCTCTAAAAATGATTTATAATTGAAAGAAATTGAAAACATTGCTTCATTCAAAAATTGCTCATCATAAGAAATTTCTGCTTTTGTCACAATGTTTTCGAACGTCCTCTGCTTGTCATAATGCTTTCGAACGTCTTCTGCTTGTCATAATGTTTTCGAACGTCCTCTGCTTGTCACAATGTTTTCGAAAGTCAACTGCTGCATATTCTTCTTAAGGCATATAGTAGCATCCCCACCTTCTCAGTGATTATCGTATGTATACGCGGTCTGGAAATGTTAAAAATGCATACCCTCGTATTACTTTTTTACCAATATGTTCAACAACTAACATCGTACAGTACTTTAAAATATAGTTTATGGAAGCTAATTGAAATCTCTAACTAACTGTGTATTTTACTATTCAATTCATACTGTGTTACTCTGTCGGCGATTGTATAATCCGCTTGTATACATCGATTTCACGCTTGCATGACTGATTGCCTAATTAACAAGCTCGCACCGCTGCAGGGGTCATATCTTCAAAGATATGCAGGTCATAAAAATCTAATTAATATTCACGAAAATTGCTATTGATGATCTACAGTTGTATTAGGTAATTACGTGGGAAGGGTAAAAAGTATATTCTCCTTTTGCCTCAATATTTTCAAATCCTGCCTGCTGCAGATGTGTCAAAATACATGCAAGTGGGAATGAGTTAAAGGGCATAAATATGAAAATAAAAATAGAACTTTATTATATCTTTAATGTGCAATAGTCAAATTAACAAATGCCACACGCAGAAGATATTTAAAAACATTTGTGGCAAAAGGATAAAATTCTCTTCAGAGCAATTCCTCATTTTGTCACAAAGTACAAACTGTACCATTTTTAGCTCACCTGTGCACGAAGTGCTCAAGGTGAGTTATTGTGATCGCCCTATGTCCGGCGTCCGTTGTCCGTCAACATTTTCTCCTCTGTAACCGGTGGGTCAACTGGGATGAAACTTCACAGAAAGCATCCTCTCAATGTCCTCACCAGAATTCCTTAAAATTTTAGGGATCCATGCAGAATTCTGGTTTCCATGGCAACGAAATGAAAAAACTTCAAAATAAAAAAATCTTCTCCTCCGAAAGTGTCAGGCCGATTTTCAAATAATTTTGTAGAAATGTTCCTCGGGTGTCCCTCTATCAGATTCCTTCAAGCCATGTTGATTGGTCGAAAAACATGGCCGCCAGGGGGGGGCGGGGCTATTTTTCCTTATATGGCTATAGTGCAAACTTAAAAAATCTTCTTCTCCAAAAGTGTCAGGCCGATTTTCAAATTAATTTGTAGAAATGTTCCTTGGGTGACCCTCTATCAGATTCCTTCAAGCCATGTTGATTGGTCAAAAACATGGCCGCCAGGGGGCGGGGCTATTTTGCCTTTTATGGTTATAGTGCAAACTTAAAAAATCTTCAACATCTTCTCCTCAGTAACCGGTGGGTCAATTGGGATGAAACTTCACAGAAAGCATCCTCTCAATGACTTCACCAGAATTCCTTCAAATTTTTGGGATCCATGCAGAATTCTGGTTTCCATGGCAACGAAACGAAAAAAACTTCAAAATTCTACTTCTCCCTAACGGGTTGGCAGATTTTGAACTTATTTTGTAGAAATGTTCCTTGGGTGACTCTCTATCAGATTCCTTGAAGCCATGTTGATTGGTCGAAAAACATGGCCGCCAGGGGGGCGGGGCTTTTTTGCCTTATATTGCTATAGTGAAAACTTAAAAAATCTTCTCCTCCAAAAGTGTCAGTCCGATTTTCAAATAATTTTTTAGAAATATTCCTTGGATGACCCGCTATCAGATTCCTTTAAGCCATGTTGATTGGTCGAAAATAATGGCCGCCAGGGGGGGTGGGGCTTTTTTGCCTTTTATAGCTATAGTGTAAACTTAAAAAATCTTCTCCTCCAAAAGTGTCGGGCCGATTTTCAAATAATTTTGTAGAAATGTTCCTTGGATGACCCTCTATCAGATTCCTTCAAGCCATGTTGATTGGTCAAAAAACATGGCCGCCAGGGGGCGGGGCTATTTTGCCTTTTATTGCTATAGTGAAAACTTAAAAAATCTTCTCCTTCAAAAGTGTCAGGCCGATTTTCAAATAATTTTGTAGAAATGTTCCTAGGGTGACCCTCTATCAGATTCCTTAAAGCCAAGTTGATTGGTTGGAAACTATGCCCGCCAGATGGCGGGGCTTATATAGCTAAAGTGAAAAAAAATATCAGGTGAGCGATTCCAGGGCCATCATGGCCCTCTTGTTTTAAAAATACTTTCCAAAGTTTGGCCTACACATTTCCCAAGTCATCAGCTGCATATGGGTTTAAACAATTCTGCAGCAGACGACTTTGAAAACATCTTGACAAAAATTGCTAAAATCTCGTTAATTAAATGCGTCTGTAGGTGGGAAAGAGTTAGATATACATTCAACATATGAGCCGTCTTGCGAGAAAACAAACAGTGTGGTCTCTGCGTAAAGAGTCGACACGGATCATCCTAATCATGCCGCGCAGGTTTACTTGGACAGACACGTTTCGCCTCCTGTTGATTTTCTTTTTCGGGAATCATTACTCTTTTTTCCCCCCCCGCGATATTGATGATAAACAAAACAATAAATCATTATCAGTTAACATTCCCATGTTGGAAATTCCTATGTCAATCCACTTTCAGTAGGGAAAAGAGACGGACGGCAAGGGTATAACTTTGTTTTATCAAATTCTCCACAGTGTTAGCAATGTTGTTCTTTTTCGCTTGAATGACTATTCGAAAGTATTCCCCGGAAGTAAAATTCACATGAATGCGCATGCGCAATTGAAGAGTAATCAAGGGTAGATAACCTAGTTATCGTAAAGAGCAATACTAGGCATTGGACCTCTTGTTTCTTTTGTTACAATGTATATAATGTTTGCTGCAGATGCCATAATGAGTACATGTTGAACTGGGTTGAGCTCGCAATGTTGCAATATGTCAGTTAACCCTTTCCCTCATATAGACATTTTCTGATGCCTCTGCAGACAGCTTTTTGAAAACATAGTGGCAAAAAAAGAAATTGCTCAAAACAAGCAATTTCTCCTTTTGACCAATGTTTTCCACTTTTGGTCATAGGTTATCCATTCAATTAAATAGATTTTCTATTTTAGGACAAAAAATGTTCAAAGTCATCTGCTGCATAATTGTCGTATGAGGGAAAGGGTTAAAGATGCATTCTAAAAGGTTTTGCCTAGATGTTATCAAAAATGTCTCCTGCAGATTTGCTGTAAATTGAGAATGGTTTAAATAAATAGTAAGTATTAATGTCTGAAACAAGCGATAATTTTCAGTGAAAATGTCATAATGACATAGCGTGCAAAAACAAGTTTCTTTATCATCCAGCACATGGAAAAACATTGCCTTTACAAATAAATACACTAGGACCTGGAAATACCTGAACACCTATGTCAATGCATCTTTAACCCTTTCCCTCATACGACAATTCTGCAGCAGACGACCTTGAACACATTTTGTCAAAAAATAGAAAATCTCTATAATTGAATGGATAACCTATGACTAAAAGTGGAAAACATTGTGGCAAAAGGAGAAATTGCTCATTTTGAGCAATTTTTTCCTTTGTCACTATGTTTTCAAAAAGCTGTCTCCTGCAGAGGCGTCAGAAAGCGTCTATATGAGGTAAAAGGTTAATTATCCAGTTGCAGACACATCTGCATCGGATGTCTTTTGAAAAACGCTATTGTGAGCCAACTTCTTTTGCCACACTATTTTCTATTCAATATTTATATCATATGAAAGTCTTCTGCTTCAGATCATTGTTGTGTGTTGGAAATGGGGGGTTAGATATTTTCCTGATGTGATAATTAAGGAAACACTTGCTTTGAAAACAGATTAACCCTTTCCCTCATATAGACACTTTTTGACTCCTCTGCAGCAGACGACGACTTTTTGAAAACATAGTGACAAAAGATGAAATTGCTCAAAACGAGCAATTTCTCCTTTTGCAACAATGTTTTCCACTTTTAGTCATAAGTTATCCATTCAATTATAGAGATTTTCTATTTTTTTACAAAATATGTTCAAAGTCGTCTGCTGCAGAATTGTCATATGAGGGAAAGGGTTAAGGAAAAATTTGATAATGCTGATTCCATTAATTAACATTAGGTATGTAGCAAAAGGAAAATTCCTTGATTTGAGCAATTTCTCCTATTCAGTATTCTTACAATGCTTTTAAAAGTCTGTTGAAATGGCATCAAGAATTATCTGTATGAGGAAAATTAAGAGAGCCTTTTCCCACAAACAACTTACTTAGGAAACATCTCGGCAAAAAATATGGAAAATCTTTATAAATTTTAATTAAGTGAAACAATGTTTTTTTTCGAAAGTGAATCTGAGTTAATCTTTTTATGGTCAAAACCTTTCTACCAGAACACCTTGGTCAGTCTATATGAAGGCATATGCTGATCTGGGTGGGTTATTGTTGTCCACCAATACCTGTATAAAGGATGGTTTTTGGTAGGGCTGGGATTAAATGAGCTTTTAAATGGCACAACATATGGCAAAACTCATACCTTTGTCTGACTGGAAAACAAAAACCAAATGTCATTGCACAAGTCATTGTCCTGGCTTTTTCTGCACTTACCGGTATGTGACATTTTCACAAAATAATGATTAGCCTGATTTAACCCTTTCCCTCGTATAGACGCTTTCTGAAGCCTCTGCAGCAGACGCCTTTTTATGCCCCCGGAATCACCGATTCGGTGGGCATCTAGTTTTTGGCCTGTCTGCACGTCTGTCTGTCTGCACGAAAAAAACTTTAACCTTGACCACTTCTTTTGAACCATAACAGGTACGGCTACCATATTTCACATGTGTATTCCTTGTGACATGACCTTTCTGTCAGTACCAAAATTTTTGACCTTGCGACCTTGACCTTTGACCTAGATGTTGCCATTCTCGGAAAAAACTTTAACCTTGACCACTACTTTTGAACCATAACAGGTACGGCTACCATATTTCACATGTGTATTCCTTGTGACATGACCTTTCTGTCAGTACTAAAATGTTTGACCTTGCGACCTTGACCTTTGACCTAGATGTTGCCATTCTCGAAAAAAACCTTTAACCTTGACCACTACTTTTGAACCATAACAGGTAAGGCTACCATATTTCACATGTGTATTCCTTGTGACATGACCTTTCTGTCAGTACCAAAATGTTTGACCTTGCGACCTTGACCTTTGACATAGATGTTGCCATTCTCGAAAAAAACTTTAACCTTGACCACTACTTTTGAACCATAACAGGTAAGGCTACCATATTTCACATGTGTATTCCTTGTGACATGACCTTTCTGTCAGTACCAACATTTTTGACCTTGCGACCTTGACCTTTGACCTAGATGTTGCCATTCGGGGGCATCAGTGTTTCACAAACACATCTTGTTGAAAACATAGTGACACAAGAAGAAATTGCTCAAAACGAGCAATTTCTCCTTTTGTCACAATGTTTTCCACTTTTAGTCATAGGTTATCCATTCAATTATAGAGATATTCTATTTTTCAAAGTCGTCTGCTGCAGAATTGTCGTATGAGGGAAAGGGTCAAGATTGCCAATGATATTCTTTAACGCCTACCCACATACGACATATCTGCAGCAGACGACTTTGAAATCATCTAGAAAAAATTATTGAAAATCTCTGAAATTGAAGGTATAATTACTGAAAAGAGTTGAACACTTTGTGGCAAAAGGAGAAATTGCTCGTTTTGAGCAATTTCTCCTTTTGTCACAATGTTTTCAAGAGTTGGCTGCTGTAGAGGCATCAGAAATTTGTTGAATCCGCTGAAAATGACTTTTGCAACAATGTATATATCAATATTCAATAGATTTTCCTTTTTTGGCCGGATTGCTCTAGCAATTCCGGTCGATAGATTGGCGATGTCTGTCCGTCAACATTTTGGTTAAAGTTTCAGGTTGAGGCAAAATCTCAGCACTGGAAAGGGTTACAAACTTGAAACTTTGCCTGAAGGTAACCAGTAACAAGTTCTATTGATTTCTATGGTTACTTCGACCTTGACCTTGGTTTGTCGATTTTCAAGGTCAAATTGCCGACAATCCGGCCTTACCGTCTTCAGCGGTTTCTTGTTTGCTACATATTTTGATGCCATCTGTTCTAGAGATGTATGTAGGAAAAAAATGATGACCTCCAAGGAAATAGCTGAGAAGTTTGGAAATGTAATTTTGATTAGGAGAACATTGGGTGCAAAGGAGTAATTGTTTGTTTTGTGTATCTTCATTACTCACATTGCTTTTGAAAGTTGTCTGGTAAAGTGGCATCAAAAGACACATGTGACAGGTTAAGGGGTTAACCCTTTCCTACATACAACAAAGCTGCAGCAAATGACTTTGAAAACATATACATTATACAAGCAAATGTATGAAAAATCCTTGAAGTAAAAAAAATTTTGAGTTGAAAACATTGTGGAAAAACGGGAAATTGTTCATTCTTATTGAACTTTATTCAATATTAACACTTTCTCTTACAAAGAATTTCCATATTTTTGCTTTCATGTTTTCAAATCATCTGCTGCAGATGTGTTGGATGTGTTAACCCTTTCCCTCATATAGACGCTTTCTGACGCCTCTGCAGCAGACGGCTTTTTGAAAACATAGTGACAAAATAAGAAATTGCTCAAAACGAGCAATTTCTCCTTTTGCCACAATGTTTTCCACTTTTAGTCATAGGTTATCTATTCAATTATAGAGATTTTCTATTTTTTGACAACATATGTTCAAAGTCGTCTGCTTACAGAATATATATTTTATGTTTACTAATTTGGGTATGTAATCATCAAGTGGGAGTTCAATATCTGGTGTTTGAGCACAAAGTGTGCAAGGTGAGTTATTTTAAGCACATATGAGACTCCATGGGTAAATTGGGATGAAACTTCATAAAAATGGAACTTGTCAATGACCTCACCAAAATGCCTTAAAAATTTGTTTATCCATGCTGAATTTTGGTTTTCATGGCAACCGAAAGAAAAAAACAAAAACAAAATCCTTCCAAAGCGATAGGTAGATTTTCAAATATCTTTTTTCCTCAAACATGACTTGGCGATTTTGCCTTATTTGGTTGCAATGAAATATTTTAAAAGCTTTTATCTCTGAAAGTCAGGATGATTTCCAAATAATTTATTAGAAATGTTTCTTGGGTGACCCTCTAAGGGTGTGGATTAGTTTGCTTTATGGCAGTCAGAAGCTAAATTCTCGTCCTCTTATATAAGCATAACCTGACAAATCACATTGCTTTACTCGGGTGAGCAATGAAGGGGCAATCATTGCTTGTTAGCTCGCCTATTCGAAGAAATAGGGGAGCTTATGTTATCACCCCGGCGTTGGCGTTGGCGTTGGCGTTGGTGTTGGCGTTGGCGTCCGCGTTGCCAGCTTGGTCAAACCTTTGCGTGCAAGGCCTTTTCTCAGACACTGTGTATGCTGTTGCTTTGAAACTTCACACACTTATTCAGGATCATTAGGGGACCTTGTATGTCAAGTCCCATAACTCTGGAATGGATTTTGACTGAATTGTGCCCCTTTTTGGACTTAGAAATTTGGTCAAACCTTTGCGTGCAAGGCCTTTTCTCAGACACTGTGTATGCTGTTGCTTTCAAACTGCACACACTTATTCAGGGTCATTAGGGGACCTTGTATGTCAAGTCCCATAACTCTGGAATGAATTTTGACTGAATTGTGCCCCTTTTACGACTTAGAATTTTGGTCAAACCTTTGCGTGCAAGGCCTTTTCTCAGACACTGTGTATGCTGTTGCTTTGAAACTTCACACACTTATTCAGGATCATTAGGGGACCTTGTATGTCAAGTCCCATAACTCTGGAATGGATTTTGACTGAATTGTGCCCCTTTTTGGACTTAGAAATTTGGTCAAACCTTTGCGTGCAAGGCCTTTCCTCAGACACTGTGTATGCTGTTGCTTTGAAACTTCACACACTTATTAAGGGTCATTAGGGGACCTTGTATGTCAAGTCCCATAACTCTGGAATGGATTTTTTTCAAACATTTGGATTTTTTTCTTTTTCTTTTCTTGTATTTTTCAATTTTGCGTTTAGCTCAACGTTAAAGTTTCAATTTTTTTTTTCTCAATAAGTACTGGTTCTAGGGCTTTCATATTTTTTGGGGTAAAACATTTGTTTTTTGCTGGATTTTGAAAATTGGGCATAGCTTCTTCATATTTTGTTGGATTAATTTCATTTTTTTTTTCATTTTCTTGTATTTTTGAACTTTGAGCATTATTTTTTTATTTTTTATTTTTTTTCTTGAATTTTAGAACTTTGTGTTCAGCTCAATCTTTTTTTTTAAATTTCTTGTATTTTTTAATTTTTTTTTTTTATTATTTCTTGTTTAAAAATAATTGTGTTTAGCTCAATGTTAGAGTTTTGTTTACTTTTTGTCTTTTACACTTGCCTTGATAGTCAAAGCAGGGGGACACAGTGAGACATTTAATTACGCGTAATTCTTGTCTTTCTTTTGTAAATTCAATTTCAACTGAATTATTCCACTTTTGGATTTTGGACTTTATACCCATGCTATAACTGTTCTGAAGTAGGCCCTGATAGACGATATCCCTGATAGGCGAGCTATATTGTCCTCCGACAACTCTTGTTTTATAATTATTAAACCTATAATCACACATGGTACAAATGCCCCTGGCATTATAAATGATGTGATCTTTTGGTCATTATGAGGACAACAATAACAACACATGCTGGAGCATCATATCGAGGGCTTGGCTTCATATTTTTTTACGAAGGTAAATCACCTCACCCTAAAGTCTTTATAAGCGATAAATCATTTTTAGCTCCACTGGCTGAAAGCCAGTCGAGCTTATGTCATGGCGAATTGTCTGTCGTGCGTGCGTGCGTGCGTGCGTGCATGCGTTAACTTTTTCCTTTAAACAACTTCTTCTCCCTAACCACTTGGCCAATTTGGTTGAAACTTCATGGGAAGCATCCTCTCAATGTCCTCTACTAAATTCCTTCAAATTTTTTTGATCCATTCAAAATTCTGGTTTCCATGGCAACCGAAAGAAAAAATAGTGAGAACTTAAAAAATCTTCTTCTCCGAAAGTGTCAGGCCGATTTTCAAATAATTTTGTAGAAATGTTCCTTGGGTGACCCTTTATTAGATTCCTTCAAGAAATTTTGATTGGGCGAAAAACATGGCCGCCAGGGGGCGGGGCTTTTTTTGCCTTATATAGCTATAGTGAAAACTTAAATAATCTTCTTCTCAAAAAGTGTTCAGCAGATTTTCAAATAATTATGTAGAAATGTTCCGTGGTTGACCCTCTATCAGATTCCTTCAAGCCATGTTGATTGGTAAAAAAACATGGCCGTCACAGGGCGGGGCTATTTTGCCTATATGGCTAAAGAGCAAACTTAAAAAATCTTCTCCTCCAAAAGTGTCAGGCCGATTTTCAAATAATTTTGTAGAAATGTTCCTTGTGTGAACCTTAATTAGATTCCTTCAAGAAATGTTGATTGGGCGAAAAACATGGCCGCCAGGGGGCGGGGCTTTTTTGCCTTATATAGCTATAGTGAAAACTTAAATAATCTTCTTCTCAAAAAGTGTTAAGCAGATTTTCAAATAATTATGTAGAAATGTTCCGTGGGTGACCCTCTATCAGATTCCTTCAAGCCATGTTGATTGGTAAATAAACATGGCCGTCACAGGGCGGGGCTATTTTGCCTATATGGCTAAAGAGCAAACTTAAAAAATCTTCTCCTCCAAAAGTGTCAGGCCGATTTTCAAATAATTTTGTAGAAATGTTCCTTGTGTGAACCTTAATTAGATTCCTTCAAGAAATGTTGATTGGGCGAAAAACATGGCCGCCAGGGGGCGGGGCTTTTTTGCGTTATATAGCTATAGTGAAAACTTAAAACATCTTCTTCTCCGAAAGTGTTCAGCCGATTTTCAAATAATTTTGTAGAAATGTTCATTGGGTGACCCTCTATCAGATTCCTTCAAGCCATGTTGATTGGTCGAAAAACATGGCCGCCAGAGGGCGGGGCTATTTTGACTTATATGACCATAGTGAAAACTTAAAAATCTTCTCCTCCGAAAGTGTCAGGCATATTTTCAAATAATTGTGCAGAAACATTCCTTTGGTGACACTCTACAAGATTCCTTTAAGCCATGGTGGTTGGTAAAAAAAATAGCCACCACGGGGCAGGGCTGTTTGGAGATTTTATTTTTGCCTTATGGCCGTGGAGCGATACTGGCCCTCTTGGGCCTCTTGTTCTTGGTAAACAATGGAAATTTAGGTGCCATTGCTCGTTCTGAGCAATGGCACCTAAATTTGCATTGTTTACAAAGGGGTCAAAATTGCCCCTAAACCAGGGTTTTCAAAATAGGTTTTAAGTTACAACTGTTTCACGCCAAGCCCTCGATATATCATTTCCAAAAAACCTTTCTACCTTGCAGACACATGTTGATAAGTGTAGCTAGGCCTACTAGCATCATATCATTTCCAAAAACCCTTTCCTCCTTGCAGACACATGCTGATAAGTGTAGCTAGGCCTAGCCTCATATCATTTCCAAAAACCCTTTCCTCCTTGCAGACACATGTTGATAAATGTAGCTAGTAAGCCCTAAGCATCATATCATTTCCAAAAAACCTTTCCACCTTACAGACACATGCATTGAGATACATCTGCAGCAGATGACTTTATGGCAAAGGAGAAATTGCTTACTATGAACAATTTCTCATTTTGCCACAATGTTTTCAACTCCATTCAATAACTACACATTCAATTACAGAGATTTTCTATATTTGTACACGGATGTCCTCTGTTGCAGATTTGTAAGAAACATTTTTACCTCAGTTTGATATAACAGTTATTTGTGTGATGTATTTTTCTATTCTTTTTCTATTCTTGACTTCTGGAACAACTTGCACAAAATAAGATAGTAAACAAATGAATAGTTTTATAATGATAATTTAATATATAAAAACATAAATAACCAAGTAGGAGATATAAATGAATTAAGCTGAACAGGTAAATAAGAGTTTTGTTGGCACCAAATAAATGTACCCTCAGATATTTACTTTATTAACTCTTTCCCACATACAATAAATCTGCAGCAGACGGCTTTCAAAACATCTAGGCAAAAGCAAAGAAAATCCCTTTTAAATGAAGGAACAATAATTGAATAAAGTTGAAAAATTGGTGAGAAAAGGAGAAATTCTCGTTTTGAGCAATTTCTTATTTTGTTGCCATGTTTTAACCCTTTCCCTCATATAGACGCTTTCTGACGCCTTTCTGTAGCAAACTGCTTTTTGAAAACATAGTGACACAAGAAGAAATTGCACAAAACGTGCAATTTCTCCTTTTGCGACAATGTTTTCCACTTTTTGTCATAGGTTATCCATTCAATTATGGAGATTTTCTATGTTTTGACAAAAATACGTTCAAATTCGTCTGCTGCAGAATTGTCGTATGAGGGAAAGGGTTAAGAAAGAATTGTACCGCTTGGGACAGGAAAATCACATAGAGATAGCCGAAAAATTGACATTAAAGAAATTGACCAATCTGACTAAACATGATCTGACCAAATGTAAGCCTATGCTTATGCCTATATGTGACCTATGCGTTAATAGAAGATGATTTTAATGAGATTGAGAAATTGACATAAACACCGATTTCCATATGAAACAAAGGAGAGGTAGGTTTGGTATATCAAAAAAAAAAAACGAAATATCAGAAATATCGACAATACCGATGTTGACATAACAGGCCTCGACTCTTAATTAAAAATAGGCAAAATCTCAATAGATAAAATGTTAAATTTTTAGTAGAGTTTAACCCTTTCCCTCATATAGACGCTTTCTGATGCCTCTGCAGCAGACGGCTTTTTGAAAACATAGTAACAAAAGAAGAAATTGCACAAAATGTGCAATTTCTCCTTTTGTCACAATGTTTTCCACTTTTGGTCATAGGTTATCCATTCAATTATAGAGATTTTCCATTTTTTGACAAAATATGTTTAAAGTCGTCTGCTGCAGAATTTCTTCTTTTGTTACAGTGTTTTCAAAAGTCGTCTGCTATACTCACTGAGGCTGCACAATGCTTCTGTTTGTGGGAAGGGGTAAATTACCTCTCTGTTTCTCCATCATGCATACATGGTCTTGTCATATTTCCCCGAGATAGAAGCATGTATACAACTTTAACTTCACTTGTTAATTTTCTTAGCCCTTTCCCATATAAATACAAGAAATCTGCAGCAGAATAGAATAAATTATTGAATAAAGTTGATCGACTCATTATGAGCAGTTTCTTCTATCGCCACAATGTTTACAAAGGTTGTCTGCTAAAAATGAGTCAAAATGCATCTGCAAGTAGGAAAGGTTAAATTGAATTTAACAAAAGCAATATGCAAGTATAAATATGATTTTAAATTTTAGGAAAGAAAAATTAAATAGTATATATATATGCACATCTCAATAGAATGGCCTAGTTTAAACCCTATTTTAACCTTTCCAACTTAAGACAAATGTTTTGCAGATAAAAAAAATCGAACCAAAAATATGGAAATTCTCTGTAAATGAAGGTATAGTTATTGAACCGAGTTGGAAACTTTTGTCGCAATTTAAAGGAAAAGTTGCTTCTCATGAGCACTTCTCCTTTTTGTCACAATGTTTACAAAAGTGGTCTGCTGCAGATGCATCAAAATACGTCTGCCTCTGGAAAGGGGTTTATACCTTGTCCAGGATCTAGACACATGTTCAAACATGTTTTACAAGCAAGATGTTACAATAGGATCAGCTGTCAATGACACTTGCTTTTTTGTCTATCTTAAATCCCGTAGCCGTAATATAGACAACTTCTGGGGGCTTATATATCAGCAAAGATAGAACTTTTTTCACATTGGCATGCATGACCTAGCTACCTCATGTTGTGTTTAACCATTTCCCTCATACGACAATTCTGCAGCAGACAGCTTGAAACATATTTTGTCAAAAAATAGAAAATCTCTTTAATTGAATGGATAACCTATGACTAAAAGTGGAAAACATTGTGGCAAAAGGAGAAATTGCTCGTTCTGAGCAATTTCTTCTTTTGTCACTATGTTTTCAAAAAGCCGTCTGCTCTTGAGGCGTCGGAAAGCGTCTATATGAGGGAAAGGGTTACGACTAAATGAGAGGTGCTCCAGGAAAACCAACCTTAACGCTTTCCCACATACAGATGCTTTCTGACGCCCCTGCAGCAGATGACTTTTGAAAACATTGTGGCATAAGGAGAAATTGCTCAAGATGAGCAATTTCTCCATTTGCCACGATGTTTTCAACTCTGTTTAATGATTTAACTTTCAGTTATAGAGATGTGACTTATTTTTGTCTACGCGATTTCAAAGTCGTCTGCTGCGTATTTGCTGTATGTGGGATAGGGTTAATGTAGTTGTTACATTTGTGGAAAAAGACCTGACTGACATTATCCATGATATTAGGATCAAAATTGAAACTGTTTTACAGAAGTTTCTTGAAACCATCAATGACAGTGCAGATTCAGATCGGACTGTACAGATGTGCTACATGATCTGGTTATACATCAGTTGTAAATGCCTTACAATTGGTTTATAGGCAGAGCACCGCTCATACATATATATATTTATATTTCTTTTCTGATTCAACCAAGAAGTATAGATATGTCAGCTTTTAAATTTAAAATACTCTTATAAATGTATACAAAAAAAAGGGTAAAGAACATTTGAATTTGTAAAAACCTGATATTTTCTGATTATGTTGGTGTCTGATTGCATTTTGTCGTGACTGTGAATCAAATCAAATAACTCTCAATTTCAGAAATTTTTTCTTAGGTGAACCTCTTTCAATTTGTTTTCAAAGAATTGAATTCTATGCATAATTTTGGTTACTGAGGCTTTAGAAAAAAGGGAAAATGGCAAAACATGGGTGACCAACTACCAAGATTGTTCGGATCATTCCAATCCATTAAAAGATGGGGACTGTGTCTCCGGAAAAACTTTGTCTTTTTAGTCCCCTACCGGCGTGCCGAAGGGGACTCTTAGGTTTGCACTCCGTCCGTCAGTCCGTCAGTCCGTCAGTCAGTCCATCTGTCAGTCAGTCCGGCAAATTTTTGTCCGGAGCATATCTCCAAAACTGTACTAGCTATGGCTATGAAATTCCATATGTGGATACATCTCATCAATGCGGAGTGCAGTGCATATGAACCATAACTCTTGCTTCCCTAATTTTTGAGTTATTTCCCTTTCTTTATTTTCATACTTGATTTTTGTCCGGAGCATATCTCCAAAACTGTACTAGCTATGGTTATGAAATTTCACACATGGATGCATCTCATCAAGGGGGAGTGCAGTGGACATGAACCATAACTCTTGCTTGCCTAATTTTTGAGTTATTTCCCTTTCTTTATTTTTAGCTCACCTGAGCTTTGCTCAAGGTGAGTTATTGTGATCGCCTTTTGTCCGGCGTGCGTCGTGCGTCGTGCGTCGTGCGTCAACTTCTTCTCCTCAGTAACCAGTGGGTCAATTTTGATGAAACTTCACAGAAAGCATCCTCTCAATGACCTCACCAGAATTCCTTCAAATTTTTGGGATCCATGCAAAATTCTGGTTTCCATGGCAACGAAACTGAAAAAACTTCAAAATTCTTCTTCTCCCAAACTGGTTGGCAGATTTTCAAATAATTTTGTAGAAATGTTCCTTAGATGACCCTCTATCAGATTCCTTCAAGCCATGTTGATTGGTCGAAAAACATGGCCGCCAGGGGGGGCGGGGCTATTTTGCCTTATATGGCTATAGTGAAAACTTAAAAAATCTTCTCCTCCGAAAGTGTCAGGCCGATTTTCAAATAATTTTGTAGAAATGTTCCTTGGGTGACCCTCTATCAGATTCCTTCAAGCCATGTTGATTGGTCGAAAAACATGGCCGCCAGGGCGGGGCTATTTTGCCTTATATGGCTATAGTGCAAACTTAAAAAATCTTCTCCTCCAAAAGTGTCAGGCCGATTTTCAAAAAATTTTGTAGAAATGTTCCTTGGGTGACCCTCTATCAGATTCCTTCAAGCCATGTTGATTGGTCAAAAAACATGGCCGCCAGGGGGCGGGGCTATTTTGCCTTTTATGGCTATAGTGAACACTTAAAAAATCTTCTCCTCCATAAGTGTCGGGCCGATTTTTAAATAATTTTGTAGAAATGTTCCTTGGGTGACCCTCTATCAGATTCCTGCAAGCCATGTTGATTGGTCGAAAAACTTGGCTGCCAGGGGGCGGGGCTATTTTGCCTTATATGGCCAAAGTGAAAACTTAAAACATCTTCTCCTCCGAAAGTGTGTGCTGATTTTCAAATAGTTTTGTAAAAACGTTCCTTGGATGACCCTCTATCAGATTCCTTCAAGCCATGTTGATTGGTCGAAAAACATGGCCGCCAGGGGGGCGGGGCTATTTTGCCTTATATGGCTATAGTGAAAACTTAAAAAATCTTCTTCTCCGAAAGTGTCAGACCGATTTTCAAATAATTTTGTAGAAATGTTCCTTGGATGACCCACTTTCAGATTCCTTCAAGCCATGTTGATTGGTAAAAAAACATGGCCACCAGTGGGCAGGGCTATTTTGCCTTATATGGCTATAGTGAAAACTTAAAACATCTTCTCCTCCAAAAGTGTCTGGCCGATTTTCAAATAATTTTGTAGAAATGTTCCTAGGGTGACCCTCTATCAGATTCCTTCAATCCAAGTTGATTGGTCGGAAACTATGGCTGCCAGGGGGCGGGGCTTATATAGCTAAAGTGAAAAAAATATATTAGGTGAGCGATTCCAGGGCCATCATGGCCCTCTTGTTATACTTGATTTTTGTCCGGAGCATATCTCCATAACTATACTAGCTATGGCTATGAAATTTCACACATGAATACATCGTATCAAGGGGGAGTGCAGTGGACATGAACCATAACTCTTGCTTCCCTAATTTTTGAGTTATTTCCCTTTCTTTATTTTCATACTTGATTTTTGTCCGGAGCATATCTCCATAACTATACTAGCTATGGCTATGAAATTTCACACATGAATACATTGTATCAAGGGGGAGTGCAGTGCACATGAACCATAACTCTTGCTTCCCTAATTTTTGAGTTATTTCCCTTTCTTTATTTTCATACTTTATTGTCTTGATATACCTAAACATTGGGTTGCTATGACAACAGAAACAGACTCAAAAGTGCAAACCGGTAGGGGACTATGGTATTGCTTGCAATCCTCCAGTTACTTGTTTTTTTTACCTTTTTCAATGTTTTCATTATATTTCATTTCAGGGGACGATGGCAAGGTGCTTGTTAATATGTCAGAACCCAGCCAGTACCCAGACGCGATGTTCCTCATGCATAAATGGTTCATGTTATCAGATGAGCTTGCACAAACCTTTGTGGATCTGTATCCTTATATTTCTATCCACATTTATATGGAAAAAGAAGATCAAATACTATTAAAATACATAATTATTGATTAGAGTTTAAATGACTTATTATCAGCAATTATACTATAAATAATATAACTATGCCCCTTTCGAAGAAGAGGGCGTATATTGCTTTGCACATGTCGGTCGGTAGGGCGGTCCAACTCAACAATGCCTGGACCGATGGTCCTCAATCTTATCTTAGAAGTTGGGCCTGACCAGTAGATAGCCCCTATTGATTTTGAGGTCAAAGGTCAAGGTCACAGTGACCTTGAACGCAAAAAGCTTGTCCGAGTGATAACAAGATATTGCCTGCAACCATGGCCCTCAAACTTGACATGGAGGCTGGGGGTGACCAGTAGATGACCCCCCTATTGGTTTTAAGGTGATCAGGTTAAATGTCAAGTTCACTGACTGACCAAGAACGCGAAATCTTGTCTGAGTGATAACTCGACATTGCCTGCACCCATAGCCCTTAAACTGGGGGTGACCAGTAGATGACTCCTATGATTTTGAGGTAATCCGGTCAATGGTCAAGTTCACTGACCTTGAACGCGAAATCTTTTCCAAGTGATAACTCAACATTACCTGCACCCATGGCCCTCAAACTTGACATGGAGGCTGGGGGTGACCAGTAGATGATCCCTTTGATTTTGAGGTCATCAGATGAAAGGTCAATGTCACAGTGAACAAGCTTGTCCGAGTGATAACTCAACAAATCCTTGACCTATGGTCCTCAAACTTGACTTGGAAGTTGGGCCTGACCATTAGTTGACACCTATTGATTTTGAGGTCAAAGGTTAAGGTCACAGTGACCTTGAACGCGAGAAGGTTGTCCAAGTGATGACATTGCCTAAACTCATGGCCCTCAAACTTGACATGGAGGTTTGGGGTGACCAGTAGATGACCTATATTGATTTTGCGGTCATCGGGTCAAAAATTGTCCAAATATTCCTGACAACATGGTGCTCAGGGGGGGGCATAATGTTTGACAAACATCTCTTGTTATTGAATAGAGTTGAAATTGCTTATTTAAAAGATCAATTTCTTCTTTTGTTGCACTGTTTTCAAAAGTCATCTGCTGCATTTGCTTTTCCATATAATTATGACATCTACATCCCTCCTCCGGTAATAGACCAGTATCACTGGGCACCAAGGAGGGCAGCAATTATTACAATTTTTAAAGTCTTAGGTAAGACCCGACCAGGGATCAAACCCACAACCCCGGCACCCAAGGCAGAATTTCTACCACTACACCATTGATGTGGTTTCTAATGTACATCTCTCTCTGTACTCATTAACAAGACTATTTTTGACACATGTTCGAAAAAAAAAAATATCTCAAAGTGATGTTTCCTTAATCCTTTCCCACATACAACAAATGTGCAGCAGACGTCTTGAAAACATAGTGACAAAAACCTGAAAAAATCTCTATAGAAGCAATTTACCCTTTGGCCATAATGTTTTCAAAAGTCGTCTGATGTATTGCGTCAAAATGCCTCTGCAGGTGGGAATGGGTTAAAAAATCATATCTTTCCCATATGCAGACACTTTGATGCAAATGCAGCTGAAGACTTTTGAAAGCATTGTGGAAATTGCTCAAATTGATGTTTACAAAGCAGTGGACTTAAAATATCTTATCAGGTAGATCACATGCAGGTACATTTGGATACTTATGTAGCAGACGATTTTTTAAAACATTGTGACAACAGGAGAAATTGGTACTAATATCTTCTGTCACAATGCTCTCAACTGTTTTCAGTAATCATACTTTTATTTCTAGAGACTGTCCATAGTTTTACATTGATGCTAAAGTTGTCTGCTGCAGATTTTCCTGCATGTGGGAAAAGGTAAGTCTGAATCGGGCAACACTTTTACTATTGACCTTGACCTTTTGATCAGATATCAGAACTGTGATGAAACCATTATCTGTTCTTTACCACAGTGCTCCCATCTTCCCTCACACAGAAACTGTCCTATTCAGGTGTATAAAGCCAAAATCTGTTATGCTGTCAGGTAAGTGTTAGGTTATGCTTCTCTTTTGAAATGCTGAAATTGCTTAACCCTTGTCCCTCATACGACAATACTGCAGTAGACGACTTTGAACATATTTTGTCAAAAAATAGAAAATCTCTATAATTGAATGGATAACCTATGACTTAAAGTGGAAAACATTGTGGCAAAAGGAGAAATTTTCAAAAAGCCGTCTGCTGCAGAGGCGTCGGAAAGCGTCTATATGAGGGAAAGGGTTAAATGCACTTGTCCAGCTTTGCGTTTAGAAGGACCATAGCCAATTCTATAAATACCAAGATAAAAATGTTGAGTTGAGCAGCCAACAGCTTTCATTTTTAGAAATCTGTCCTCATTATGTCACCTGCGTAGCAAGGTAGGCACTTAGGGATTACTTTTTTTTTTGTCCGGCGTCTGTCTGTCTGTCTGTCCGTCACACTTTTTCGTCACGTTTTCAAATAACTTTTTTTCTTCTCAAAGGTTTACATTGAAACTTCTGATAAATGTTTATATCAATTTGTGTGATTGGTTCACAAAAGGGGGATAATCCAAATATTTTTATATCAGAATTATTGCCCCTTTTCTGTCAAAAATTTAAATTTTCAAATTACTTTTTTTCTACTTTAAGGATTAGATTGAAAATTATGACAAATGTTTATATCAATGTGTATGATGGGTTCACAAAGGAGGGATAATCCAAATATTTCTTATATAAGAGTTATTGCCCCTTTTCTGTCAAAAATTTAAATTTTCTGACAAGGCCCCGGCTGGTGACACACGTGCTCTTGGGAGCACTACATTCTAGTGTTGATATTCAAAATCAACGTCAACTCGCACTACATATTCATATTCTGAATGAGCCTCTCCATGCGAAAAAGGTACAAGTTGGCATGGTGGAGTTCCCTTGGGCAAGGTACATTTCCTAGCCTTACCGTGGGATCATGAATAAGTGTTCTGTTGCCGTGATATAACCCTTTTCCACATATAGGCCTCAGCTGCAGACGACATTTGAAAACACTGTGACAAAAGGAGAAATTGCTCAAAACGAGCAATTTCTCCTTTAGCCACAATGTTTTCAACTCTTTTTTAATATTAAAACCCATATTTTTGAAGATTTTTCATGTTTTTGGCAAAATATTTTCGAAGTCGTCTGCTGCAGATTTGTTGTATCTGGGAAAAGGATAACTGAAATGATGTAAATCCCGAATATAAAAATCAATTGAAGTTACAACAATCAGCACAAAGCTCAACATATTAACCCTTTCCCACATACAGACACTTTCTGATGCCTCTGCAACAGACAACTTTTGAAAACACTTTGGCAAAAGGAGAAATTGCTCATTATCAGCAATTTCCCATTTTGCCAAAATATTTTCAACATTATAAAAAAGTAATACTTTCTTTTAAAGAGATTTTTACATTATTTCAACCCCATCCAATAATTATACTTCCATTTACAGTTAATTTCCATACTTTTGTTTGCCTCCAGAGTCGACTTCTGCAGATTTGTTGTATGTGTGAAACGGTAAGCAATGACCTCAAAAAGTGTTTTCAAAGAAAAGCCATTATCATAAGAAGTAATAGTGTCTTCTCTTTCCCTGTGATTTCTGCAATATTGGTTTTGTGAACGGCTTTGTTAACTGTTTACCTGATAAGATATTAGATTCTTTTGCTTTAACCCTTTCATACAACAAATCTGCAGCAGACGACTGAATATATCAAGTCGAAATATAGAAAATCTCTATAAAAGATAGTTTGATTATTGATTAGAGTTGATGAGCAATTTCTCCTTTTGTCACAACGATTTCCAAAGTCATCTGCTGCAGAGGTGTCAGAAAGCTTAATTATGTGGAAATGTGTTAAAAATGTAAGGAAAATAAACAGTATAATAAAAGGCAAGAGAAAATATAGTTTTGATACAGAGCGAAAAAAAACGTAATAGGAAAAGAAGAAATATTTTGCTCCTTTATTTGTAAAATGTTGTCTGGACCATTGACATGGTTGATAAATAAATGGCTTCATTTTCCAAATTGATTTGAAAAAGTATCTGAAAAATTCCAGGAGAACCATCAACAATTTTACTTACAACTGTTATAACCCTTTTCCTACATAGAAAGCATACGCAGGAGAAAATTTCAAAAAATATCTTAGTGGGGAATGTTTGCAGAAATCTTAGGTATCGGTAAATCTATCTAACAGAAGAGTACAATGTTAGATGCAAGTAGAAAAAACAATTGTGAAAAGTAGGAAATTGCTAAATACGAGCAATTTCAGTTTTCCCAAAAAAGTTTTAAAAGGTTCAATGCTGCAAATGTGTCAAACTGCATCTCTATATGGGAAAGGGTTAACATATGAGCCATCCCGCGAGAAAACCAACATTATGGCCTCTGCGTAATGTATCGACCCTGTGCAGTCGGCACATCTATCTCAGGGGGATAGAGGTATAGAGTAATGATTCCTGAAATAGAAAATCTACAGGAGTCGAAAAGTGTCTATCCGGGTAAGCCTGCGCAGCATGCTTAAGCTGATCCAGGTTGATAGTTTATGCAGAGTCCACAATGTTGGTTTTCTCGCGGAACGGCTCATATCGTAGAGTACATGGACAGAGGAATTGGCTGTCACCTGATATGTTATTGTTAGTGTCATGTGCTTTGAAAATAACTGAGGACAATTCTGCAACAAACAGAGCTTAAAACCAACAATGTGAGAAAAGAAGAAATGTCCTTCTCCTACTGTTTTTAAAAGTCTTCTACTACAAGAAACTAGATTATGAGATTTAACCCTTTCCATTCTGAGGCATCTGCAGCAGACTTCTTTTGAAAACAGTTTAACAAAAGGATAAATTGCTCAAAATGAGCAATTTCTCCTTTTGCAACAATGTTTACAACTGTATTCAATAGTTACATATTCATTTAAAGAGATTTTCCATAATTTGTATAAATGTTTTCGAAGTTGTCTGCTGCAGAATTGTTGTATGTGGGAAAGGGTTAAGAAATATTTGTATTAAAATCTGTAGCTGGCCTACAGAATGGTCTACTGGGGGGACATGGAGGAACTTGTTCATAGGAATCAATACCGTCACAGCTGAGTTTGAAAGGACATTAACGTCATGTCTTGCGTATTTTACTAAACTTTTGTTTGTCCTCGATATTAATTTTAACCCTTAACCCTTTCCCACATACAACAAATCTGCAGCGGACGACTTTGAAAATATCTAGACAAAAACAGGGCACATTTCTATAACTGATTTAATTGTTGAAATTGTTAAAACATTGTGGCAATAAGGAGAAATTGCTTATCATGAGCAATTTATCGTTTTGCCAAAATGATTTCAAAAGTCGTCTGCTGCATGGGTGCCAGAAAGCGTGTTTATGTGAGAAAGGGTTGACTTGCTCAATATATCAATGCTTTTTAGACTTCCAAATCAAAAACATCTGATATCCAATATAGATGGACTCTGGATAATAATGGGTATTATTGCATATGCGTACAGTGAAGACTCGGGTGCATATGCACTGACTTACCATAGCTTTCAATGTCTGCTTGCAAGTTCATGTAGTATAGACCCAGATGTACATATTGACAGAACACAGTTATAGGTCTTATTGCATCTGCGTACAGTCAGAGGTCCATTCAGGGGAGGGGTATTCAGCTCTTTTTCCCACAATTTCTCTCTTATTATTAAAGCAAATCCTATGGAGTGGGTACTCAAAAGAATCGTCTCATTGAGACAATTCTTTTGAGTACCAACAACATAGGGTTAGAGGGTCAAATAAGGATTTTAGAATATGCAAAAAGCCTCTTATTTAGAGCTCTGGTACAGTGAAGACTCAGGTGAGCTTGTGCATACCACAGTCTCACCAGAGCCCTCAATGTTTGCTTGCAAGTAGTATAGACCCTGATGTAAGCTATGACAAAAAATTTAGAAGTGTAGTTTCACTAGTTTAAGTTAATAATGAATTTAAATGATGTCCACCCATTTGGAGTCCATAAGAATCCAAGTCGATCAATGCGAATCATCATGAAAATCATGTAAATGTAAAGAAGGCTTTTGAGACAGAAATTCAGTTTGGCACTCAGTTATGCGGCCAGAGTTTTGTCCCTTTACACAAAACTTTCATTTGATGTATATTTTCAAAAATGATGCACAGTATTAAATGAAACTTCATGAGAATCCTCAGTCTGCTGCAATTGCTTCAAATGTGTCTTTTTTGGAAAGGGTTAACCAGGGTTTAGGCCCTTAAAAGGTATTTGTCAAACAAAGAGTATGGTTTGTTACCAGAGACAACTATTTCCTACAGAAATAATTTTTACAATGTTTATGGATATTGGTCTTGGTTCAGATTCAATTTGCAAAATTATTTACCTTTTTCAAGATTTCCAAATCTTAACCCTTTCCTCATATAGACGCTTTCTGACACCTCAGCAGCAAACGACTTTTGAAAACACTGACAAATGAAGAAATTGCTCAAAACGAGCAATTTCTTCTTTTGTCACAATGTTTTCAACTCTTTTCAGTAATTATACCAACATTTATAGAGCTTTTCCATGTTTTTGCCTAAAACTTTCAAAGTCGTCTGCCGCAGAATTGTTGTATGTGGAAACATTTTGAGAGGGAGGAGGATGAATAGTCAAGACTGAAAACATAAGCACTTTCCCACTTGCAAACACACTTTGTTTGGTGCATCTGCAGCAGACAACATTTGAAAACATGTGCAAGAGGTGAAATTGGACATAATGACCAATTTCACCTTTTGACTCGCAATGTTTTTAACTGTATTAAAAAATTATACTTTCATAATTTTATCTAAATATTTTAAATGTCGTCTGTAAAACCCTTTTGCACAATACAACACAAATTGCTGCAGAAATCTTTGAAAATGTCTCTTTAATTAAAGTTAATTTACGGAATAGAGTTGAAATAATTGTGGCGAAAGGAGAAATTACTTGTTATGAATTGCAATTTATCTTTTGCCACGATTATTTCAAAAGTCGTATGCTGCAGATGATTTAGAATGTGTCGACAAATGGGAATGGTTACAAGAAACCTCTTAATATGACAAGACTAACATATTTAATATGTAATAATAGATGTGGATACAAAGGTTTAACCCTTTCCCTCATATGACAATTCTGCAGCAGACGACTTTGAACGTATTTTGTCAAAACATTGAAAATTTCCATAACTGAATGGATAACCTATGACAAAAAGTGGAAAACATTGTGGCAAAAGGAGAAATTGCACGTTCTGTGCAATTTCTTCTTTTGTCACCATGTTTTCAAAAAGCCGTCTGCTGCAGAGGCGTCAGAAAGCATCTATATGAGGGAAAGGGTTAATCATTGTAAAAAAAAAAAATGAAAGAAATTGCTTTTTTTTTTCTTCAATATAATTAGCATTTAACACAACTTATGTAACATTATGTTCTGAAAGAAGAATTTTCTGAAGATTTTGATTAATTTCACCTTTTCAGACGTTTTCAGAATTTGTGTACTTTAGCAAAATTTAAATTTAATGGTGTCACTAGTGATCTATATAAGGAAGTGGGTCATTCATTTCTGATGTACAACAAATCTGCAGTGGATGATTTTAAAAACATACAGACAAAATATGACAAAGCTCTATAAAAGAAAGTATTGTCATTGAAAACATTGTGACAAATGAGAAACTGATCATTATGAGCAATTTGTTCTTTTGTACAAATGATTTCCAAATCTGTCTGCTGCAGAGGCTAAACAATGTGAGTGTATGCAAGAAAGGGTTAAATAAAAGTGTGGGAGGTAATTTGTTCATTGTTTGTAAAAGTATTGATTAGTATTGGAATTCTTTGTCAGATTTCCAGAAATGTTTATCCCTTTCCCTCATATAAACGCTTTCAGATGCCTCTGCAGCAGACAGCTTTTTGAAAACATAGTGACAAAAGAAGAAATTGCACAAAACGTGCAATTTCTCCTTTTGCCACAATGTTTTCCACTTTTAGTCAGGTTATCCATTCAATTATGGAGATTTTCTATGTTTTGACAAAATACGTTCAAAGTCGTCTGCTGCAGAATTGTCGTATGAGGGAAAGGGTTATATCAATGAGGTCTGATTTTAACCCTTTCTCACATGTAGATGCTTTCAGACGACTCTGCAGCAGACGACTTTTGAAATCACTGTGGCAAAGGTGAAATTGCTCACGATGAGCAATTTTACTACTTGCCACAATGTTTTCAAATCTATTTGATAATTAAACTGTCATTAATGGAGATCATTCACATTTCTTTTCAAAAATGTTTCCAAAGTCGTCTGCTACAGATTTGTTGTATGTGGGAAAGGTTTAACTCTTACCTTCACACATACCAATGTCGCTTTATTGAAATAAAGGTAAAAATAACAACAATTTCTACTTTACTCTAAACATATTCAAAATTGTCAGCTGCAGATTTATCAAAATGTGTTTGTATGTGGGAACGGGGATTAATAGGCATTTGAATCCACAGGTATTCAGCACAAAAATATAACAATACAATCATGTATATAGAAAACATATATATTTTTATGAAAAATGAACTTTTCGTAATACATAATAAGCAAATTTTCCTGATATATGATTAGCAATTTCTCCATTAGTCTGCATGTTGTCCCATTAGCGCAAGAAGTTTGTAACACACTATTTGAACAAAAGTAACTTTTTATCCATATATGCACACATCATATTAAAATTTCGGAAGCATATTCTTATTCTAAATCTTCAAAATGGTTTAATGCAAAAAGGTTGTAACTAAAAATTGTCTATTGTTTGGTGCAAGAAGGTTGTAACTAGGAGATACAACCTTCTTGCGCCCAATTATATTTTTTAAACAATTTGTTGTGCAAGAAGATTGTATCTCAGTGTAATTACATACGGATTGTGTCTAAAACAATAAAGTAAAAAGGCATATATATGAACACTGTAAATTTGCCTTTTCTGAATCATCACAACTTGAGAAAAACTTTTAACAAACTCATGTATGTAATATGTAAAATGTATAGATTTTGATCATATTGTGCAGATCTACATGCTGATGTGGACCTTCACTGTTCACAAAAACCAATTTGAACTTTTTTTCATAGACAGGCTCTGCTAGAAAGATGACACTTGTTTATACAGAATATATGACATCACTGAACCTGGAATAGAGGACAATCCTTTCTTTCTCACCATGTGGGCAACCTCTTTCCATGTTGGCTCATTTATATCTATAGGATTTAGTGGTTCATTGACCTGGAATTCTTGGTCACAATCCCCAGATCTCTTTTGGGCTTGGAATGAGAATCCCCTCAAAAGAGTCACTCATCAAGACAGCCCGGTTTTTCCCTTCTTTACAATTCTTTTATGAATCCAAATGTGTTCGACATGAAGCTTGATCTTGTTTTTGCCTTTACCTGCCTTTCTTTCTGAGTCTCTGCAGTGGTAAGAACCTTCTGTCTAGATGGAATTGCTTCACAGAGATGTATGATTCCTTTCTTTTCAACTTCACTTATTTGCACTTTCTTTTATGCTATTCAGTTGTAAGTGTTTTAACCCTTTCCTAACCTTTCATACATACAACAAATCTGTAGTAGAAGACTTTGGAAACAGCAATATCAAAATATGGAATATCTCTATTAACCCTTTCCCTCATATAGACGCTTTCTGATGCCTCTGCAGCAGACGGCTTTTTGAAAACATAGTGACAAAAGAAAAAATTGCACAAAACTTGCAATTTCTCCTTTTGCCTCAATGTTTTCCACTTTTAGTCATAGGTTATCCATTCAATTATGGAGATTTTCTATGTTTTGAAGAAAAAAAAGTTCAAAGTCGTCTTCTGCAGAATTGTCGTATGAGGGAAAGGGTTAATGCAAGTATAATTAATGAATAGAGTTGAAAACATTGTGGCAAAAGGTGAAATTGCACATTAAAGTGTCACTTACCGGTCAGTAGTAGTTGTCAGGTGCTTCTTTATTAGTATACTTCTAATGGAGTCGTTGCTCTTATGGGTTTTAGTTGCTTGTTTTGCTGTTTCTCGGAAACGCGACTGTCCTGTACCAAGTACTGGAGAGAAGAGATCGAATCTGGTGGCTACCGTGATGACGTCATGAAACTCCCATCATGCAACAGTCCAAAGAACCCAATGTAATGCAATGTCCCACAAGGATACAAATCTACTTTCACAACACTCCCCCCGGTTCTATCATCAGACCCAACCCGGGAGAATGCTTCTCGGTATGACACTGCACCCACACGGGTATTCGTACCATTACCATGACAAACAGTTGTACCAATACCATAACAAACAGTTGTACCAATACCATAACAAGCAGTTGTACCAATACCATTACAAATTGTTGTACCAGTACCATGATTGATCGTTGTACCAGTACCATTACGGGTTGTTGTACCAGTACCATGCTCGGTCGTTGTACCATTGCCATTACGGATTGTTGTATCAGTACCAGGATTGGTCGTTGTATCATCACTCTGTAACCATTCAGAACTCGTTTTTAGGAATGTTGTCTTGTCTAAAACAAGTGGTTACCAGTCATAGTCATCCCGTCATACTAACACGGGTACCTATGACCAACAAACCACGAGCTACCGATAGAGGCGTTGAGCATTAGCAGTGGCTGTTCGAAGAACATCTTCCCAAGATTCATCCAACTTTGAGGCCACCACGTCTGCCACCATTCCCAAAAGACTGGGCGCACTATAGGTCGCCGGACCATTCTCACGGACGCTCTGGGCAAAGGTAAAGTAGGGCGCGTCTGTTTCCAGCAGTAATCTTGTCAGTGTTACCTTCTTCAGACCTGATAAACCTAACTTGCCCAAAGAGCCCGCTAGCTGGGTATATCCGAAATAACAGTGCGGAAAAGCATCCGACCACATCTGCACCACGAATGAGGATCCACTGAAGCAATGGAGGTGGATTGGTTGGTTGCGGGGTATAGTAATCTTCATCTGCATAAAGGCAGAGTTGTAAATGAAATCCCCACTTCCTTCGGTACCCCTACAATGAATCACCACCACATGTTGCAGCTGGACTTTCTTTAGCATCCGGTCGAATACTTCACACTGTTTCGCCCAAGTTTCCGTCCTCGCTGAGAAATCCAGGCCAATCTCTCCCACGCCACAAATGTTTGGCGATCGTAATAAATGGTCAATCTGGTTCTCAGCTGCCGATGTGAACTGGGCGATCTTCTTTGGATGTAGACCTATAGTGACCCTCACTCCTTGACCGTGCAGACTAGCAACTTCCTTAAGGGTAGGGTAGCTTTGTGGATCACAGAAATTCGCGGTCGCTCCAATAACCGTAACACGGAACTTGTGCGTAGGCTGTACTGACCGACAAATCTCTGTAAAACTGGCGTTTAACTGTCTCGCCGCAATCCTGGTCCTATCCAAATGGAAATGGCTATCAAATGCTTCGGGTAAAGCCTGTCTTATCTGCTGTATGTTCCCATGAAAAACAATATCCGTCCCAGTTGTGCTGTTTTCAACCGCCGTCAACGACCTTTGTTGGATAACAAACTGTGTGCAAAGACTTGCACGATGACGTGGCTCTAATCTGGCAACCAGAACATACATTGCCCTCCAATGGAACAGCATAGCAGGACTACTCAATGGGCACAGGGTATACGCTTCCGGGATGGTCATGCCTCCCTCTGCACACAGAGCAGCAACAGCCTTAACAATGTATGGACTCATTCCTGGGTTGAGGTCGGTGGATAGAAGTTCTGTACTATTTATATACGTAGCTAAGTGGTGAAGGGTGGAACATCCTCCCAACATCCATCCAGCAATCAACTTTAGGGCAGAGAGTCGTCGTCTGTTCAAGTCGTCATTGAGGGGAAGAAGATCATCAAAAATCTCTGGCAAGTGACTTCTGAGTACATGTATCTTAAGATGAGAGAAAGGAAATACACACCCGTCCACCAGGCAGGGCATGTTCTTAATTCTCTCTTGCATTGTTCTCTTACGCTTGGAGCGCTTAGATGGAGGAGGCAGACATGGATTACTATGAACTGTCAGAGATCCCTGACCATCTTCAACCCTTCGCTTGTCCGGTCTTGTAACTGTCTTTAAAGCAATGGGTATGGAGCTAGTCTGCACAGGTCGGGGTTTCCGTTGAGTTACTTCAATTCTTGCTACTTCCTTTCCCACTGGCTGCTTCGTCTCCGAATGAACGGGCCTGCGGTGCTGAGCGAAGGAAGTATTACTGATCCCTACAGGCAATCGAGAAGGCGTCATAGAAGGCGTCCTCAAAGGTGTCGTATGGTGCAACCTAGAAGGCGTCTGGGAAGGCGTCTCAATGAGTGTCTGCAAAGATATAGCTTCTGAGTAGGTCTTCACGGGAAGTGAAACTGCCGGCGTCTCGGATGGCGTCGGGTAAGGCGTCTCGTCCATAAATAACAATGGCAGTGGGGTGTATGCAGATGGCATTACGAAAGGCTTCAGAGGAGGCGTCTCGGAAGGCGTCGCATGGGGCGTCCCACCAGAAGTCAACGCAGGCGGCACCTGGAAAGGCGTCCCAGAAGGCGTCTCCAAAGGTTTCCTAGAAGGCGTCTGGGGTGGCGTCTTGACAGATGTCTGTTTACAAGTTGAGGATACAGGAGCAGTTGGGTGGGATCTTCGTCGCACAGAGAATGCAGCAGGCCTACTTCTTTTCTCCGGCAAGGTTCCTGCACTATATGTTGAGGTTCGCCTCGCTTTTGATGTGGAAGAACTGCGTCCCCTGTGCTCCTTGGAACCATATTCCTTCTTCTTCTCCCATTGGGCATCCTTCTTTGCAGGATATCTCACAGGTGAGAATCGGCGCATCATGGGAATAACTTCACAAGGATCCAATTCCATGGGCTCCGGCTGTCCAGAGGTTACCTTAATCTTCTCCGTCTCATCTCGTCTCGGTGACGACCCCAAAACCGCATCAAGGATGTCGTAATCCGCCAGCAGATCCAGACAGTCCTCGCCTCCTGTTGGGGTCTCACTCAGCCCAGTAGCGGCATTTGTAACAGAGCGGGGAAGATCTGGGTTTCCTACCAGACGGATATCCTTACATGGACCTGTAAACGGAGCGCTGGGTCTGTTTTTCCTGACATGTACCTTATAGATGTTAAGTGAAATCCAATCAGGGTCCTGAAAAGCCAGATTCATTGCTTGTTTAGCCACGTCCTACAACCAGTCCGATCTACTCCTAAACTGAGCTAATCTTACCTTTTTGGTCCCCGGCACTCAACGCACCCCAGCCGCCGGCTCGTCGTTTTGTCCCCCAACGCCTGGGGCGCAGAGTGAGCCTGTAATCCGCATAACGGTTTTGAATTTCCTACCCGCCGGCTCGTCGTTTTGTCCCCCAGCGTGTCTACTCCAGGGCATCTTGAGTCTATCTCCGCTGCTCGTCGGCTCGTCGTTTTGTCCCCCAACGCGCAGTGTTGATCCAAACCCAAGCCTCCCTTGAACCGCATTGTCTTTGAAGCAGCCAATGGAATCGCCTCATCCACTTCTCGCGAAAAAGTGGCCCACTGAGTATCTACTCGCTTACAATAGGTACAGCCACCACAGGGTAATTCTTCAATCTTTACATGACTAGAATAGTGCGAACACATGTCGGCCATAGGCTTCCTTGATAATGCGTCCGCATTCCCATGCACTTTTCCAGGTCGGTATTTAAGAATCATATTGTACTGTGATAATTCTTCCAACCATCTTGCTAACTGCCCCTGTGGTTCTTTAAATCCTATTAGCCAGGTCAAACTTGAATGGTCTGTACGTACCTCAAAAGGCCTTCCGAGCATGTAATACCTAAACTGTCTAGTAAAGCGTACTACCGCTAGAAGTTCCTTTCGTGTAGCACAATACTTTCTCTGTTCTTTTGCAAGGGCATAACTTCCATAGGTGATGACTTTCTCTTCACCATTCTGCACTTGTAGCAATTCTGCACCAATTGCTACATCGGACGCATCTGTATCCAAAATAAATGAATCTCGACCATTTGGCAAGGCCATAACAGGTGGATGCGTTAAAGCTTGCTTTAGTTTGCAGAATGATATTTCTTGTTCTTCACCCCATTGGAACTGATGTTTACCAATTACGCCATACATTGGAGCAGCAATATCAGCAAACTGTTTCACAAAACTTCTGTGATAATTGGCAAGGCCCATAAATCTTTCGACATCTTTGGAACATTTGGGTGTTGGCCATTCATGAACAACTTTGGTATCGTTCGATGAAATAGCCAATGACTCGCCCGTTACTATTCTACCTAAAAATTCAACCTCCTTTTGAAAGATTATACATTTCTTGGGTTTGAGGCGGAGACCGTATTTTCTGAAAAGTCCGAAAGTTTCCTTAAGATTGCTTATATGTTCATAAAAAGTTCTTCCCAAAACCAGAATATCGTCCAGAAAAGCCAGAACGATCTTCCAGTTCAGACCCCTCAAAACAAGATTCATGACTCTTGAGAAAGTTGCAGGAGCATTACAAAGACCAAAACCCATCTTAACATGTTCAAATAAACCATATTTAGTGTGAAAGGCTGTCTTCTTACGATCTTCCTTCTTTATGCTCACCTGCCAGTAAGCGGCATTTGCATCGAGCTTCGTGAACCAGGTGTTACCAGCCAATGTATCCAAGCAATCGTCTACCAGAGGGAGTGGAAACACATCCTTGACAGTTACATCATTCAATTTTCTGCAGACAACTTTTTTACAATAACAGCGGGGCCTTTCCAAGGGGAACACAATTTACGACATTTACCTTTCTTACTTGCAGTATCTAGTAAATAAATTATATCACCCTCTTCATACGGACGCTCCAGGATTCGAACATCGTAGTCTCTCTTCATTCGATGTGTTGAACTCCGTAATCTCGTATGTGCTGTATTGTGAGCTTCCTGCAAGGCTGATATCAATCGTGCCACATAATTGTCAGGCTCCTCAGCTGCCTCCACTTTAAGTGGGTACATGAGATCTGCTAGCATGTTGATCTCCCTACCAAGCATGAGCAGATTCGGTGTATAACCCGTACTTCTATTTACAGATGCGCCCAACGCACCTGCTATCTGTTGAAGATATCTATCCCAGTTGTTCTGTCGCTTGTTGACAAAACAACGTATAGCATCCATCAATGTACGGTTAAACCGCTCAACCTGACCATTTGCTCCGCCTCAAACCCAAGAAATGTATAATCTTTCAAAAGGAGGTTGAATTTTTAGGTAGACATAGATATTTTCATAATAATTTTTTGTGCCAATTTTTAACAAAGACTGATCCATGATAAATCCTGGCATAGACATATTACGACCAGCTGCTTTGAGTGTAATGTTTTTAATTATGCGTGGTTTTGGGTCCATAGATTGATACACCCTATCAGAGATAATAGTCACTTCCGCGGCTGTATCAACTACTGCCCGAAGATTAATGTTACCTATAACCACATTGATGTAATGGGAAGAAAATGACCATAAATGACAAACAGTAATCTCATTCGAAACTGTATCAGTGGTGTCCTTTTGTGACTGATTACAATTCCCTGAGAAGTTACTACGGCCCAAGATTTTGCTCTTTTCTCCTAATTGCAGACCTTCCACTGAAATATGGGCTGCTGAAAGGTCTACTTCTTCAACCCTTTGTCGTTTAAAGAATTCTTCTTTTTGATACAGTTTCTCGCGAAATGACCTTTTTCATTACAAAAGAAACATAACATATCAGCTCTACGTTTGTTGTTGGTTTTATTCCTTTCCAGCAAGGCTTTTATTCCTTTTTCTATGGATTGCATGGTTCTATTTAATGACTCTAGGGCACTATCAGACGGGCCAGAGGTACACACAGATGGGTCAGACCCATCCACGGATGCTACTGCCTGAACTGAAGGCTCCTTCCGCCTAGTTGTTTTACCATCAGCAAATATAGCTTGTCGTACATGACGAAACATTCTAACTTGGTCTAATGCTGACTCCATTGTTCCGGGTCTCTGCAAGCAGACGTGTTGTCCTGCTTCCTTATCGTATAACCCCTAACAGAAGCGCGTAACTGCCTGCTGTTGACTATATGTAACAGGCAGCGTATAAAAGGCATTTGTTGCTAACGACATTATCCTATCAGACCAATCCATTAGTGTTTCATTTATACCCTGTACAGCCTGCTGGAACCTCATTTGGGCAGTTTCTTGCAATTCTCTTGCCCCAAATCGAGCTTCTAACCTACTAAACAAATCATCAAATGACATATCTGGGTCTCTCTCCGCAACCATAGCAAAATAGTCTGAGGCCTTACCTGACAGGCTCCAGCACAAACAGTTCAATTGTTCGGCCGGAGTCCATCCAGATGCCTTAGCATACCTCACAAAATTATTCTTGAAGGCCCACCAATTTCCACGCCCATCAAAAGTAATACTGCGGGGAAGTTCCGCTACATGTTTGCTTTTACCAGAATGATCCCCCGTCGGCCCTGATTGCACCTTAGGTACAAGCGAGGCTCGGGGAGTATCATGTTTGAACGTTTTTATTTCACTTCTTAAGTGATCTATCATGTGCTGCATATTAACAATATCTTCTGTTATATCCGGTTCAATATGCCTCTCAACACCCCTACACGCACCCTTTTCCTTATCAAGTAGCTCTTCCGCTTCCCCCGTGATATTGAGATCATGCAAATAAGAGATATCATCAAAGGTTAATGGTTTGCGTGAAGGAGATGCAAAACCCACTTTTTCATGTTTCTTATTTAAGGTAAAATCAATTTTATCCATCTGCTCTTGAGTCAATTTTTTCCTAGCCAAACTTTGAAAAATATGTGAATCTATATTTCCATGCTCTAAGCGAAAAGCTTCAATTGCGTCGGCAGTTTTTGTACCTACGCCTGGAATAATTAATAACTCATCCCATGTAGCAAAATTAATTGCAACAAATTTGTTCTCAGACATACTTATTTTAAGTAGGATAGAGATAGGACTGTATTCAAAAATTATGAAATATTTTGAAATATACTGATATCTTCCTTACTTCACCCACCGGTCAGTGCACTCGTACAATTTTTCAAGAAATCTAAGTCTTCACCTCAATTACTGCAAAGACAAACAGCTTTCTGCAAAGCAAAAAACTGTTTGACTTATCAACAATTAAAGATATCCTAATTTAAGTCTATGACCTGCTGCAGACAAATTTTGTTAAAAGAAATAAAAAAACAAAAAATGGCTGACAGACCATGTGCTGTCGGCACTTGCAGTATATTAACGTTGGGTCCTGAAAAACAACTTCTGACACCAATAAAGTGTCACTCACCGGTCAGTAGTAGTTGTCAGGTGCTTCTTTATTAGTATACTTCTAATGGAGTCGTTGTTCTTATGGGTTGTCGATAGTACGTTCGGTTGTTGTCTGGTTTAGTTGCCACAGAATGCTTGCTTTGCTGTCTCTCGGAAACGCGACTGTCCTGTACCAAGTACTGGAGAGAAGAGATCGAATCTGGTGGCTACCGTGATGACGTCATGAAACTCCCATCATGCAACAGTCCAAAGAACCCAATGTAATGCAATGTCCCACAAGGATACAAATCTACTTTCACAACAACATTATGAACAATTTCTCCTTTTGCCACAGTGTTTTCAAAACATCTGCTGCAGAAAGCGTCTATATGTGGTAAAGGGTTAAACTGTGTCGGGAGCATCCACTTTGAGAAGTGTAGGGCCTGGTTCGAGTCCAGGTTGAGTCATACCAAAGGCAAAGATGTATGAGCCATACCGTGAGAAAACCAACTTTGTGGACTCTGCGTAAAGTATCGAACCGGATCAGCCTAAGCATGCCGTGCAGGCTTATCTGGGCAGACACTTCTCAGTTTCTGTGGATTTTCAGGAATCATTACTCTTTATCTCTATCTCCCTGAGAAGGAATGTGATGGCAGCGCATGGCACGCAGGCTAATCTGGTCAGACACTTTTCGCCTTCTGCGGATTTTCAGGAATCATTACTCTTTAACTCTATCCCCCCTGAGAAGGAATGTGTTGGCCCGGATTAGCCTGTGTGAACTGTGCAGGCTGATCTGGATTGATACATTACGCAGAGTCCATAATGATGGTTTTTGTCGTAGAACGGCTCATATTGTAGTAGCGGCTACATTCATTTCGCCAAAAAAAAAATGCTGTGATATGATTTAAAAAGTGTTGAAACTGTCATAAAACACACACAAAAAATGCTGTGATATGTTTTAAAAAGTGTTGAAACTGTCATAAAACACACAAAAGATGCTGTGATATGTTTTAAAAAGTGTTGAAACTGTCATAAAACACACACACAAAATGCTGTGATATGATTTAAAAAGTGTTGAAACTCTCATAAAACACACACAAAAATGCAACATTTTAAATACTTAACTGAATATGAATTATGAAAGCTTAGGAAGAGTACCAGTTGTTGACATTTGAAAATGTTGTTGTTTTTAACCATTTCCGTCATAAAGATGCTTTCTGACGCATCTGCAGCAGACAGCTTTTTGAAAACATAGTGACAAACCAAGGACGAGCAATTTCTCCTTTTGCCACAATGTTTTCCACTTTTAGTCATAGGATATCCATTCAATTATAGAGATTTTCAATTTTTTGACAAAATATGTTCAAAGTCGTCTGCTGCAGAATTGTCGTATGAGGGAAAGGGTTAAGAAGAACTTTCTAGTGATGAGCAATTTCTCCTTTTGCAACAACGATTTCATCTCTATTTAATGATTACACTTTTATTGATAACCACTTTTTCATATTTTTTCCTACAAGTTGTCTGATGCAATTTTTTTGTATGTGGGAAAGACTAATACAGGGTTGAAAACATCAATGGAAATATCTCGAGCAGTTTTCCTTTTCTCTCAGTGTGTTCAAAAGTTTGCTTCTACAAAGGGGTTTTATGATGTTTGCATCAGGTTAACAGCCGTTCATGTATGTAAATGCATTGGGGATTTAAGATCTTACATGGGCTAATGCCCTATAGTTCACAAATCAAGAATATTGCCATCTCTATAATGTTCTTGTCCTATAATGCCTAGTGGTGTTATTGTAACATTCATGGTTTATGCTATGGGAAAGTCATACAGTTTAACATTTAACCCTTTCCCTCATACAGATGCTTTCTGTCACCTCTGCAGATGAAGATTCATAATTATCAATTTCTCCTTTTGACTCAATATATTCAACCGTTTTCGAAAGTTATACTTCCACTTACGGAGATTTTTCACACTTTTGCAGAGATATATTTAAAGTCGTCTGCTGAGGATTGTCATATGTGGGAAAGGGTTAATATTTTTATTTATTAGTGGGTCATTGAAACTTATAGCTTGTATGTATAAAACTTTAATATTAGAAATCATAGCGGTAAAAGGAGAAATTGCTCATAAAACGCAATCTCACATTTTCCTTCAAAGCTTTCTTCTCTATCTTACACAATTGTCTATAGTTCCTTTCTCTTCTATAGATGTTTTCTTCTTTGATCAATTTTAACCCTTCCCAACATACAGATCTGTAGCAGACCACTTTTTGTTCAAAAGTGGCAAAAGGAAAAAAAAATCATGATTGGTCATTTCTCCTTTTGCCACAATGGTGTTTTTTTTACTATTCAAATGGTATACTTTCATTTACAGAGATCTTTCAAATTTTTGCAAAGATATTTTTAAAGTCGTCGATCTGCAGCAAATTTCTTGCATGTGAGGTTAATCCTTTCACACATACAACAATTCTGCAGCAGAAGACTTTGTTCCATCGAAACATGAAATTATTTGGAAACTCCCTTTTAATTGAATAAGAGTTGAAAACATGGTGACAAAAGGAGAAATTGCTGGTTTTGAGCAATTTCTTCTTTTGTCACCATGTTTTCAAAAAGCGTCTGCTGCAGCGACATCAGAAAGAGTCTATATGAGAGAAGGTATGATATATTAGCCTTACCATATAAAAACTGATCTTTTCCGATTTTGATTATGATGAAATCGAAGCATAAAGTCTCAAAGCCGTTCTCTAAAGTCCTCGAGGATACTTATTCAACTCGATTGCGTTCAGAGAAGATTCTGGTCTGACTGCGCTGAAGCACAGGCTGTTCTGAATCTTCAAAGGTTTCAATTCCAGAAGCTTGTTTTTTTTCCTGTGACGTTATCCATAATTATGGTAATGCAGATTAAGTGGAATAGTGGGACATTAACCTTAAAATTGTTTTGATGTTGTTTTTTCTTGTTTTCCTATGATTAAGTATACCGGTATGTCATTATTTAACAAAAACAAATATGTTTTTCTCATTTACTTCAAATTATTCTAATTTTGGAAATTATTTCTTTCAATTGTATTAGATCTAACAGATTTCTATTATTCTTCTTGGTATTTTTTAAAGTTTCAGCTTTTCAAAGTTTTGTTTGGCTAATTGGGAAAGCGTTAACTATATATAATAATAAATATATTTATTATACTTATTTCCCTTCCAGGTACTGGATTCGGACATTTCCCGTGCACTTCGACCTCGACTCTAAGCTCCAGTCTGTGATCAAAACATTTGGTGGGCTCGTCCAGAGGGAGGGTAACAGTACATTTAAAGAACTGATTGACCTCTCAAAAGTGTAAGGTCCTTATTTCATCAACAGTTGTGCTGTGTGCTCTACAATAACCACATTTTTAAAATTGATTGTAGAAAGAAGCTTTCCCCTTTCCCTGACATACGACAATTATGCAGTAGACGACTTTGAACATATTTGTCAAAAAATAGAAAATCTCTAAAATTGAATGGATAACCTATGACTAAAAATGGTAAACATTGTGGCAAAAGGAGAAATTGCTTGTTTTGAGCAATTTCTTCTTTTGTCACTATGTTTTCAAAAAGCAGTCTTTATGAGGGAAAGTGGATAAACAAATCATGCTTGATGTCTGCTTCCTGGAGACTTAACCCTTTCCCTCATATAGACGCTTTCTGACGCCTCTGCAGCAGACGCCTTTTTGAAAACATAGTGACAAAAGAAGAAATTGCACAAAACGTGCAATTTCTCCTTTTGCCACGATGTTTTCCACCTTATGTCATAGGTTATCCATTCAATTTTGGAGATTTTCTTTGTTTTGTCAAAATACGTTCAAAGTCGTCTGCTGCAGAATTGTTGTATGAGGGAAAGGGTTAAAGCAGACGGCGTTTTGAAAACATAGTGACAAAAGAAGAAATTGCACAGAACGTGCAATTTCTCCTTTTGTCACAATGTTTTCCACTTTTAGTCATAGATTATCCATCTGACAAAATACGTTCAAAGTCGTCTGCTGCAGAATTGTTGTATGAGGGAAAGGGTTAAGCCAAACTTGCGACGTTTGTATGGGAAAATACCAAATACTGAACCTGCTCATCATTGGATTCGGACCTGGGACTTTGGCATGAGAGGCTGACATACTACCACTGCACCACTGTCTTCAAAATGCATGATTGTGACCAGTGTAGATCCAAATCAGCCTTTGCCTTTTTGCACAGTTTAGTCTGGATCTCCACAGATCAGCAGTCAGTCACAGAAATGTTTGATAAACATTATCTTTTCACATCAGATTACATGGATATGCATGCAAACAGATTTATATCTGAATTTCTATATGTATGTGTATGTTAAGGCTGATGTTCCTTAATGCAAGACCAAATTAACCCTTTCCCACATACAACAAATCTACAGCAGATGACTTTGAAAATGTTTTAATTATTGAATAGTCAACTGATGAAGAGGCATCAGAAAGCGTTAGTATGTGGGAAAAGGGTTAACAATGGTGAAATTGATGTATCTGATGTGCAGTTGAAATGTTCAGAAAATATTGATTGAAAAGGAGCTTTTTCTCATGATGAGCAATAAACCATTTTCCTCATACAACAAATCTGCAGCAGACAACTTGAAAACATCAAAGTAAAAATGAGCCGTTCCTCGAGAAAACCAACATTATGTATTCTGCGAAATATTATTTTGGCATGTTTTCAAATTCATGCATTGATATTAAAAAAACCTTTTAATTGTGCTTACCGGTATCTAGAAAATCAAGCAAGTTGTCTGTTGTGTCAATGATTTTTCATATTGCATCCAAGAAAGAAAAATCTTAACCACATTTAAATAATACCTACTTTTGAATGAAATAATGAGTACCAATGGAATCTTTGTTAATCTAATGACACAGGGAGAAATCATTTAGTAATTAATGACAGACACACATTGTTTTGAACTTGTTGAAAGAAAGGGCCTTTAATCAGTGACAATTTGTTTAGAAGTGGATGTTACAAAATGGTTGTAGTAATTTTCAGTACATTCATACTGAAGGATTGGTAAGCATATTATGATGTGCAATTTTTCTTTTTGCCACAATGTTTTCAAAAGTCATCTGCTGCAGATGCTTCAGGAAGTGTCTGTATTAGGTGAAAGGGTAAAGGCTAAGATTAAAACAATTTTTCTGTAAAAAGTTACATCTTTTCTGGTGCTCTTTATCAGACCTTCGTATGACTGGATGAGAAGCGTTTCCGTCAGAAATCCCTCCATGAGGCACAATCGTAAAGTCTCCCTCGTGTTCAACCACTTGGAACCTGAAGAGCTGGCTGACCACCTAACCTACTTGGAATACAAAGCTTTTAGGAGAATCAATGTAAGTATAACAGGACAATATTGACCTCATCATGACCTTGATGTTTGTTATCATGACGCAGATGTATTTTGATCGAATTTGAACTGTGTTGTTTAACTCTTTCCCTCATACGACAATTCTGCAGCAGATGACTTTGAACATATTATGTCAAAATATAGAAAATCTCTATAATTGAATGGATAATCCATGTCTAAAAGTGGAAAACATTGTGGCAAAAGGAGAAATTGCTCGTTTTGAGCAATTTCTTCTTTTGTCACTATGTTTTCAAAAAGCTGTCTGCTGCAGAGGCGTTTATATGAGGGAAAGGGTTAAACCCACTATGTGTTTTTGTGTTGCTTGCCTGTTATTGATTTGTTTTTGTCAGGCATTAACTTTGTTTCTGTTTGGAATCTTTATTTCAATATTTTGCTGTACTTATACCTGTTTTCATAAACCAAAACGTACATGTACTCATGTACATCAATATAATATATAAAGGTTGGCAACAGGTCAATATTGCTTAAAAATATCTATGATATTCAACTTTGATGATTCTAAATGCAAGTGTTAAAACTTTTAGGAAAGTGCATGTATTCAAAGTATTTGGAGTACAAAGCGATTTTGAAAATCAGTCTATATTAAAAATATACAGAGTGTTTAGGAGTAAACACCAGAAAACAATTACAAAAATTTGAAGTAATTTCTTGTGGAGAAAAAATTTATTCATTCATACAACTAGCACTTTTAGTTTTTAATTGTTGTAAACTTATAAATGTAAAATAATTATATGTATATAATTTGTAAATGCTAATGGTACATTTGACATTGACAGCAAAACCTATATGTTGCCATAGTTTTAATCCATTACCACATGCATATTTAGGTGTATCTGCAGCAGACAACTTTTGAAAACATTGTGACAAAAGTAGCAATTTGTCCTTTTGCCAGTATATTATCAACTCTTTTCAATTACCTACTTACTTCCATTGAGATTTTTCATATTTATGTCTTGATATTTTAAAAGTCATCGGCTGTTGATCTGCCATGTGGGAAAGGGCTGACACAAGCTTCTGTACTTTTCAGTTCACAGATTTCAAAAACTATGCAATGACAGCGTCCCTGAAGGACAACCCTAAATTGGAACGATCCATTGCATTATTTAATGGACTCTCCCAGTGGATTCAGTGTATGGTACTCAGTAAAACTACACCACAACAACGGGCTGATGTCATTGTCAAATTCTGTAATGTAGCAAAGGTAGGTCAAGGTCACTTACAACGTCAAATTAGCCTGTCCATGCAACAAAGTAAAAGTTGTCATTTCTTAACAGTGTAAGTTCGGATCAACAGGTATCTTCTTCATCTAATCAAATTTTAGACAAGTTGACAGAAGCTTCTAACAAGCATGTGCAAGTAATATTTCAACAGTGTAGATCTTTACACTTTCCCACTAACTTGTAGACGCACTTTGACGCATATACAGCAGACAACTCTTGAAAACATTGTGGCAAAAAAAGAAATTGCTCATAATGAGCATTTACTCCTTTTACCACAACGTTTTAAACTCTTGAAGAAGAGGGGGTATATAGGAGTCACTGTGTCGGGCTGTCTGTCTGTCTGTCTGTCGGAAGCCATTTTTTGTCCGGCCTATTTCTTACAAACCGCTGGAATTCAATTAAATTTTACATGAAGCTTTTATACCAAGAGGAGATGTGCATATCCTAAAGGGGTTACAATTGCATGTTATTTTACAGAGTTATGGCCCTTTTATTTATTAATTTATGGTGTAGGTGAAGGTGCTGTTTAGGGGGTATTTATCATCTTCAGTGATAGTTCTAGTTTTTATTAGCTCGACTTTTGAAAAAAACGAGAGCTATTGTCATGACCCTGGCGTCATCGTCGTCGGCGGCGTGGTCGTCCAGTTAAGGTTTTTTGTTCAGCTCAGCTTTTTTTCTGTTTTCTAACTAACTACTACTGTTAAAGTCACTAAACTTCATTAACATAATCATAATATATTAAATAATAAAAGTATATAGCTGGAAATCTTTATTTGTTTCACTCAAAACTTAAGGTTAAGGTTTTTTGTTTAGCTCAGGTTTTTAACAATTATTTACTCATGATTTTTCATATCTTAAAAACTTTTCTTTTTTTTTGCTTGAAACTTCACAAACTTGCTGAGTGTCTTAAGTTGACCTTATATAACAAGTTTCGTAACTCTGTAAATAGTATTGACAAAATTATCTCCCCATTTCGATTTAGAAAATCTACTTTGAAGGGAAAAAATGGTGATAACTTAAACACAACTTAATATTGACCAAATTATCCCCCCTTTTGGACTTAGAAAATCTACACTGAAGGTGTTGTCATCCGGTTAAGGTTTTTTATTAGCTCGACTTTTGAAAAAAACGAGAGCTATTGTCATGACCCTGGCATTGTCGTCGGCGGCTGCGGTGGCGTGGTCGTCCGGTTAAGGTTTTTTTGTTTAGCTCATTTTTCTTTCTTTTTTTTCTCCCTATCAGTCGAGCGTCTGTGCCGTACGCGGTGCTCTTGTTTGTATTTGTGGTAAGTTTCCATATTTTTGCTCAGGCGTCTTCAAAGTCGTCTGCTGCAGATTTGTCATATGTGGGAAAGTGTTATTAAAATCATTTAGCAGATGCATAGGTTGATCTGGATTTACGCTGTTCTCAAAAGCAACTTGTACCTTCTGACAGGGTCATACAAAGTTGTCAAAGGTTACCATTCCATGTTGTCTTTTGTAATGTGGAAAGATCGGGTCAGTATCTGCAGATTCAGTTGTCTGTATTGACAATATGTAAGTAAAGTCTTAAAATTATGAAATACCGCTGTTGAAATTGGAAGTTTTCGTCTTCTTGATCTTATAGGTATTAAAATATTATTTGTAAGATCTGTGTGTCAGAAAAAAGTTATGCAAAAATAATACTAAAAACCATGATGATATTAACATCAATACCTGTTACCCTGTGTGCTAATAAAAAATATAAAAATATTATAATGGAAAACATCTGAGAAGTAAAATGGATCAGCTTAAAACTGACAGTCACTGTCCGAGATCCGATAACTGTCAACAATTATTCAACCGTCATCATCTCTCATACTTCAGGGTCAATTACGTTTAGTTTTTGCATTAATGATCCGGACATTGTCCTCTTCCAAAAAATGTAAATTAATAATGGCAATAAAGATCTTCTTTTAAGATCTGCTCCTTTGAAACTGGTCGTCAGAATTTCAAATAACTTTGTACATACGATCATCTGGTGACCCTCCATCTAATAGTTAAATGAAGAATGCCCGTCAAAAAAATGATACCCCTTTGGTATGAGGTAGTTTTTCCATCAAAAAGCCTTATACAAACTATAAAAATAGCTCCTATAGCAATTGTCAGAACTCATAATAGTCTGGTACAAATGTTCATCTGGTGACCCTCCACCGAATTAGCTAAAATGAAGACTTTCCTTAAAAAACCAAGACCCCATGGGGTGGGGTAGTTTTTCTTTCTATAGCCTTTGTACAAATTTAAAGTTGTTCTCTTCTTAAACCATCTGTTAGAATTCAAAGTTGATTGGTACACAATTAATGATCATCTGGTGACCCTCCACCTTTATAGCTAAAGTGAAGACTGTCCTTCAAGAATGAATGCCCCAAGGGGTAGTGGTTGGTTTTCCTTCTATAGGCTTTATATGAACTTTAAAAAAAACTTTGTCTCAACCCTTTCCCTCATACAACAATTCTGCAGCAGACGACTTTGAACATATTTTGTCAAAAAGTGGAAAATCTCTATAATTGAATGGATAACCTATGACTAAAAGTGGAAAACATTGTGGCAAAATGAGAAATTGCTTGTTTTGAGCAATTTCTTCTTTTGTCAGTATGTATTCAAAAAGCTGTCTGCTGCAGAGGCGTCAGAAAGCGTCTATATGAGTGAAAGGGTTAAATCAAAATTTAAAACGATCGTCTGGTGACCCGGAAAAAAAGTAAAATGCAGACTGTGTCCTTTGAAAATGAGGCGATGGTTATTTTTTTTATTTTTTAAATGGAAATAAACCGCTAGTGCTTTACTATAAAAGGCATCATTGTTACCGGTACCCAACATTTAACTTGATTCATCATCATGGCCCTCTTATTATTTCACTGTTCTTTTGAATCTGAGGAAGTTATTTGTGAAATCTGAAACAGTAAATACAATGCTGAGATTTTTATGTCAAAAATACATTACCAGTCATTTAATACCTGATATATAATCTCTACACCCTTAATTCATCCAGAAAAAGAACTCGCCTTGCGTATTCCTCACGTATATGTGATATACACGGTTGCCCGTAATAGCGGGCAAGCACGTGATATCTTGCCACTTTTAATTTCTGGATCCACCAGCTAGACAGCTAAGAATTTACACATTATTTTCTAATTATTCATTTCTTGGCTTTTTAAGGCTTATTGCCTTATTTAGTTGTTCATTCAGTTAGGAAACTGCATTAACAGATATTTAACTGCATTTAAAGTTAAATTATTGTTGTAATTGCTTGTTTTTGTAGGCGACAGCTAGCTGAAAAGCTCGAGGTGGTTACCCCACCCATTATTTTCAGTTAATGTCTTCGGGTGCGGAACGTAATTGAGTTCAAGACTTAAAGTTAAACGATGAGTTTCCAATCCCGTTATAGATTATACTTATGATGTTTGTTGTACTTACATGTAATTATAACATAGACAAAAATTTTGTTTATAGATTATATACGTTCCGGGTTGTCACTCGGGTAGAAAAATAAAAAGTAGAAAAATTTATAAAATTTTTGTTTTTATTGTTGTGTTCATTTCGTATATATTTTTGTATCATAAATATGTCACATAAGGTGAACGGAGGCGTGGCTCGTGTGGTCATGCTGTGGACGCATGGGACACGCATCCGAACTGTGTGGTTTGCTCAAAGGGCACACAGCTTTCACCGTGCGAGTACTGCTCTTCTTGGACTGTTTCTATTTGGAAACGGGCTGTGAAGGGTAAGACTAGCAAAAGCAGGAAGGGTAAGAGTGCCCCTAAAAAAGGCGTCTCTGATCTCTTCGAGTGAAGCGGAGTTCGTGGGGTTCTCCCAGTCGGACTCCGCGACCGTGTTGAGTGGATCAAAGGTTAAGGCTGTTCCTTCTCCACTTAGCACAACCGCACCTCCTAGTCTAGCTAGAGACACGGAGGAGCGGAAGGTAGCTTTGGATGCTCGTTGTTCTCTCGGGAAACAAAAGCCTTCGGGCCAGACACCGTATAGAAACAGGGTTTTGAATGTGCTCAAGAGCTGGAGCCTTCTTACTCTGAACGACATTATCTTGCTTCTGGTGTTGGGGCTCAACCTTCGAAAGAAGGGGATGCCGGAATCACCCGCCGGGAAACCGAGCGGGTTGGTTTGTCAGACCACTTGTGGTCAATTCCAACACCACACTCTGAGCTACATCAGTCTTCGGACTGCTGCAGAGTGCCGGATTACGATGTCTGTGGACAAAGTTCTCTGGAGACTTTTGATAGGTCAGCTTCACTAACTGCCTATCTCTAGTCAACCGGGTAATGCTAGAGCTGGACAGCAAAACCCATATGCCGTGGCGCGACAGGTCCCCGGGCAACCGGGGCGTCATCTAGCGATGACGCGACCTGTCACCGGTCAGTCATTTAGCCATGACACGACCGGGCCAGTCAGTCAATTTGCCATGACTCGACAAGGTAGTCATTCACTTAGCGGTGAAATGACAGGTCAGCAGTCGAATAGCTACGACGCGGCCAGGCAGACGGTCACTCATTTAAATATGACGCGACCAGGCAGTCACTCATTTCACGATGACGCGGCTAGCCAATCAGTCACGCATGTAGCCATGTCGCGACAAGGCGGGGGTCAATCAGTTAGCTATGATGCGACCAGCCTACCGGTCACGCAGGTGAACATGACGCGGCAAGGAGATAGTCAATCATTTGGTAATGACGCGGCTAGTCTACCTGTCGGTTATGAAAATATCGCACGACCAGGCAGTCCGTTATTTGGCAATGACGCAGCTAGCCAGCCAGTCGCTTATGTAAACATGGCGCGACCAGCCAATCGGTCACGCATGTGAACATGACACGATCAGGCAGTAGTCAGTCATTTGGTAATGATATGGCTAGCTTGCCTGTCGGTTATGTAAACATCGCACGACCATGCAGTCTATCATTTAGCAATGACACGACTAGCCAGCCAATCGCTTATGTTAACATGGCGCGACCGGGCACGGGCTCTGTACTGGCTGACCGAATTGATACTTTTATCATTCCATCTCAGGTCAACAACAGAGTGGTGTTATGAATATTCAGAGTAGGTTAGCACCGAACTCTAATATTCAGCCGTATAGCTCCGAGTACGGGAATTACCGGTCTGAGAAATCCTTCCGTTCCCCAAAGGGAACGGTGCACTTCATTAAAGAGTTCCGGATTACGATGTCTGCGGACAAAGTTTTCCGGAGACTTTCGGTAGAGCAGCCTCACAACTGCCTATCCCTAGTCAACCGGGTTTTGCTGGTGCTGGAAAGCAAGACCCATATGCCATATGCCGTGGCGCGACAGGTCCCCGGGCAACCGGGGCGTCTTCTAGCGATGACGCGACCTGTCACCGGTCAGTCAATTAGCCATGACACGACCGGGCCAGTCAGTCAATTTGCCATGACTAGACAAGGTAGTCATTCACTTAGCGGTGATATGACAGGGCTGCAGTCGAATAGCTACGACGCGGCCAGGCAAACGGTCACTCATTTAAATATGACGCTATCAGGCAGTCACTCATTTCACGATGACGTGGCTAGCCAATCAGTCACACATGTAGCCATGTCGAGACAAGGTTTGGATCAATCATTTAACTATGATACGACCAACCAACCAGTCACGCAGGTGAACATGACGCGGCAGGGAGATAGTCAGTCATTTGGTAATGACGGGGCTAGGCTACCTGTAGGTTATGAAAACATCTCACGACCAGCCAGTCGGTCATTTGTTAATGACGCAACTAGCCAGCCAATTGCTTAGGCAAACATGGCGCGTCCAGGCACGAGCTCTGTACTGAGTGACCGGATTGATACAAATTATCATTCCATAACAGGTCAACAACAGAGTGGGTGCACGAATAATCAGAGTATAGGTTACGGACCGATCTCTATTATTCACCCGTCTGGATCCGGGTATGGGAATTTTCGTGCAGAGAGATCCTTTCAATCCCCAAGGGAACTGTGTACATCTCTAAGATAACACTTTTCCCCAATTACCTTCCACCGGTCCATTCAATGGAACCGGTCGGAAATAGACGGGATTTCCAAACCTACCGAGAGCATCAAAAACCCAACGTTTTTTGGGATATCGAGGCATTCGGAGGGACATCTATTTAATAGACAGTCCTTGGAAAGGCAATCCCTGGAACAGATTACGTTAGCGCATTCTGATAAAGGGAGGGCTAAGCCGTCCCACAAAGGGGGAGAACCTCTCTATGGTCATCCCATTACCAAGGGGCTAAGAATCGGCAGCCTTCTAAATAAAACACAACCCCTAGGCCTCAACCCTGGGGATGCGCACCTTTCTATGATCGTCCCAAGGCCGGAGATTACAGTCGGGTCCGCCTGTTGTTTTCATAGAGGAATGGGAAAGTGTCACAGAGGATCGTTGGATCTTATCTGTGATACAGGAAGGGTATCCAATTCCCTTCATTTCTTCTCCTCTGACAAGCGTGCCTATCGACAGGTCGTCACGTCATTCGGCCGTGTCAAAAGTGATTTCATCACGTCTTCTGTAAAGAAGGCCATAGAGAGGGTTTTCAACCCCATTATCGGGGTTTGATACAACCGTCTTTTCCTCGTCCAGAAGGAAGACGATCGGTGGAGACCGGTTATAGATTTATCAGCTCTAAATCTATTGATTCCGGTCGAGAAGTTAAAATGGAGTCGACCCACTCCATCCAAATAACTTTTTGGGAAGGCGACTGGGCGGTCTCTCTAGACCTCACAGACACCTATTACCACATTTCAATCGCTCCCTCGTCGAGGAAGTACTTTCGTTTTGTGGTAAATGACAAGGAACAGAGGATATTCACTATGTGAACTCTGAGACAGGGAGGTCAAGACCATCTCATACGTGAGCTCGGCCCCGACGGTTGATTCCATGCGATCTCATTCTTCTTCGGAAAAGGGATCTATGTCAAGGGATCAATTCCTCGGTCATAACTCTTAATTCAGAGCACTTCGGAAAAGGGATAATTCCTCGGTCATGACTCCTTCATAATTTCTTATGTGGAATCGAACACTGACCTTCCGGTTCAGAACAGGCTATAGGCAATCCTCTTGTCGTCGGTGAAACCCAAGACCCAGTCTTGTCTGACGAATAAGAGACATATCGGGATCAGTGCCCCATATGATGATGAAACAATTTAGATCTAGACTCTAAATAATTATCATTGGCGGAATGTTACTGCTTTCATTGCGTCCATAAGGCATTTCGGCGTATGCGGCGACATCGTTTACACAGGGACAGAAACGTACAGCGACTTCTGCAAGGGCGTTCTTGGAACCCCAACCTGTGAAGACGCAAATAGGCGAGCCTAGCGTTACGGGAACTAGCTAAGTTGGCATACAACCAAGTAGAGCACTGTCCCTAATCCGCAGCTATAGGGAAGCACTCCTCTCTATTAAATCTTCTAACAAAGAATGATATAGAGTGGGTATCAACCTTTCATTCGGGCTTGATACAACTGTTTTTCTTCCTGTTTCTAAGAAAGACAGACAGTGAAAACCGGTAGTAGACGTTTCGACTCAGTTCGCGTCTAGTACGGCCGTGTAGTAGAATGGAACGTCCGTTTCACCAAGATCACAATCCGGAACGGCGGTCTGGGCGAGTTGTTAGTCCTAACGAACGCCTAATACACGTATCGTGTGCCTTGTCATCGAGGAGTTACAGTTCGATTACCTGCGTTCGGAATTATTTCCCAAAACAGGCAAATCGGATCTAATTCCCTCGAGAATCCGATTCGTTTTCTGGTTCGGGATCAGTAAGTACGGGAACAGCCCGATACATGCTTCACACCACACCCGAATTGTTTACAGATATCGGGGCAGTGCGTTACAGCCTATGGCATGTTATTAAATAGAGTAGACAACTTCATATGAATTCAGTTCTGCTAGCTTTCAATTCTACTCATTCGGCAGCAATCGGAATACGTCGGGGATGAATGCTTACGGATTTACCCGAGAAGTTCCGATTGATTCCGCAGTGGAATAATAATAAACAACTTCCGGTCTCAGTTTCACTGGCTGAAGGTGTAAAATGATAATAGAAGCACATCACTGGCTAAATGACCGTGGTTATACGTCATGCTGGCCTGTCTCTCGACATAACTGTTACATCTTCCTTAGAAATAGACAGTTCTTACCGATTGATGTTATTAAGGTAGGTCAATCTCTCTGAACGTTCGTCGGAAACTACCGCTTCTTAAATTAGTAGCTAGACTTATAAATTCGTCTTATTTGACGAACACAAGCAGGGAAGTGAGTTCTTTACTGTCATTAGAAACTAATTTCATTAGGTTTCACAGCCTGATGGTTAGAATTAGAAAAACCCATTGTAGGAGTTTAACTCCAAAATAGGATTTGTCTTGCGTCCTCTGGTCGCTTACAAGAGCTCCATACGAACCTCTTGAATCGACGTCTTTACTTATAAAACCGTCTTTTTATTAGCTTTCGCTACAGCTCTTCGAAGGAGCAATTCAAACGCTCTGTCTGTAGAAACCGGGAATGTCAGATTCAATGAATATGATGGCCTCTTTACACTACTGGGTCAACCAGGGTTTCTGGCTAAGAACCAGTTACCGTCGGTCCTTCCTGATCCGATTCAGTTCCTAGTCTTTCTGCGAGCTGTGGTCCTTCGGATTCCGACAGATACATTGTCCTGTCAGAGCTCTTAAATATTAACTTAAGAGAGTTAAGGGGAATAGGGGTTGGAGAAGGAGGTTATTTCTCCCCCTTATAGGTCGTAATATATATCAGCAGCTTCTTTTCTCGCTGGATATCCATTACAATTAAATTAGCGTACAAAGATTTACCTAGTCGAGATCTTTCTTTTCTGCGGATACGCCCGCATAAAGTTAGGGCTCTTTCGGCAAGTTGGGCTTTTTCGAACAATAATTCCCTTGAAGAATTCTTCGCGCGGCAGTTCGGAAAACTCAGTCAAGTTATTCATCTTTCTACTTGCGTTCTATGTCTAGTCAGACAGAACTTGTACTCCCTGGGCCCTTTGGTTGCGTCTCAGCGAGTTGTCCGCTAAATTACTCCCAACATATCAATGAAGTGAACACTGATTGAAATTATCAATCCCTGCTCTTACCATATATACGGTTGGGTTGATAGTACTTTGTAAATAAATTAGAAAATAATACACTACAAGGTGCTGCTACCTGGAACGACAGTAAGTATTGGCCGAACCTCCCGTCCGATGCTACAAAGTCATCAGGTATTAAATGACTGGTAATGTATTTTTGACATAAAAATGAAGTTTTTCAAGTAAAACATATTTTTATTAGAAAATACTTACCAGTCATTTATAGAGTCCCGCCTCCCATCCCCGCGTCGTCACCCAACACTTAATGTTGAATTAAAAGTGGCAAGATATCACGTGCTTGCCCGCTATTACGGGCAACCGTGTATATCACATATACGTGAGGAATACGCAAGGCGAGTTCTTTTTCTGGATGAATTAAGGGTGTAGAGATTATATATCAGGTATTAAATGACTGGTAAGTATTTTCTAATAAAAATATGTTTTACTTGAAAAACTTCATGTTTAATTCTGTAAAATACTGGTAATTTGAGTACCAGGAACTATATAAATGTTTGATCTAGGTCAACCATACTCCTTTCCCTCATATAGGTGAAATTGCTCTTAATTGCCCTTTGCCACAATATTTTTTACTGAATTTGAAAATTATATTTTTGTTTAGAGAATTGTTGTATGTTGGGAAGGTATGATTGACAATAATTGTCACTAGTGCCAATCAAGGTAGCCAGGTGCCTTGGAAGAATGTGTGGAGTAATGTTGGGTGAATGTCCTGAAGGTCATGAAACACATCCTAATTGATAGGCACATTCATATTAGGAATAGGGTGTCATTTAACCCTTTCTTACATACAGCAAACCTTTCTGCATATGACTTTGAAATTATCAAGACCAAAAAACACACACAATCCATCTTTCTTGTTATTTCAGAAACTGCGCATTCAGCAGAATTTCAACACTTTGATGGCAGTGGTGGGTGGATTAACCCACAGTGCATTAGCCAGACTGTATAAAACCATGGCATGTATTCCCTCAGAAACACAAAAGGTGAGTACATATTGAATTCAACCATTTCACAAAGTAAATTTCCAGCAGACATCTTTGAAAACATTTCTTTTAAAATCTCTATAAATGAAAGTATAATTATTGAGTAGAGTTGAAAACAACTTGACAAAAAGGGAAATTGCTCAAGAAGATCAATTTTCTCTTTTTCCAATGTTTCTTCAAAAGTTGTCTGCTACATATGCGTCAACTTCAGTCTGGGGCTAGCCTGAGACTGATACTATATTTTTTGGGGTAATCTTTGTATTCCAGTTATTTTGATATTGCCTTTGTTACTACCTTTGTATATTTCTAATTCTAGAATCACCTATGTATTAATTTGGTATTTACTTGTGTATGCCTCGAAAGCTAGTATTACTTTTTGCATACTTTTCATTACAGTTTTACCTTGTGTATGTCTCTAACTCTAGTATTATTGTTAGCATACCTCCTTTTCTGGTATTCCATGTATCTTTCTATACTTGTATGTCTGATTATATCTGTCCTACTTGTAAATCTGATATTATTTGTTTATCTCTAACGCTGGAATCACCTCGGTATCACTCTTATTCCAGGTATTATCTTTTATATATCTCCTTTTCTGATATTATGTTTATATAACTGTAATTCTGATAATTCCTTTGTATGTGTCTAATGCTGGGATCACCTATACATAACTCTTATTCTGGTGTTACCTTTGCATACATCTATTTCTGGTATAAAAATACTGTTGTATACTTCTAATTCTGGTGTTACCTTTGTATGATTTCAGATGTTGATGGAGCATACAGAACTCCTTTCATCAAACAATAACTTCAGCAACTACAGAAAAGTCTTTCATCAATGTACTGGTTTTAAAATACCCATTTTGTAAGTACATTATCACAGCTCTGTTAGAAAATAATGATCTTTCATTTAATTTTTCAAAGGTTTGATAAATAGCATATTCGAAATATTTCGGAATATCTACCTGCACAGAACATTTACTTTCCAATGGGTGGTTCAATAAAATTGTTCTAAAACAGTTTCAGGGATTTTATTTAAACCCTTTCCCTCATATAGACGCTTTCTGATGCCTCTGCAGCCGTCAGCTTTTTGAAAACATAGCGACAAAAGAAGAAATTGCCTAAAACGAGCAATTTCTCCTTTTGCTACAATGTTTTCCACTCAAGAGATTTCCTATTTTTTGACAAAATATGTTCAAAGTCGTCTGCTGCAGAATTGTTGTATGAGGGAAAGGCTTAAACTTTAAAGAAATAAAGACAGCACGGATAATATCATAACATAGGAAGAAAAGTTTAACTAAAACAATACATTGAACAATTTATAAGCTTGATCATTGATATATTAGGTTAACAAGTATGCACATACAACAGATCTACAGAAGATGACTGCAAACATCTTTGTGAAAATATAACCAATCACTTTAACTGAAGAAAGTATAATAATTGTATAGAATTGAAAACATTTTGTCACTAGGATGATTGCTCATTATGGACAATATCTTCTTGTCACAGTGTTTCCTAGTGGTCTATTGCAGATGCATCAAAACATGTCTGCATGTGGGAAAAGGTTAACCCTTTCCTACATACAGAGGCTTTCTGACTCCTCTGCAGCAGACGACTTTTGAAAACATTGCAACAAAACGGCGAAATTGCTAAAACTAAGCAATTTCTCCTTTTGCCTCAATGTTTTCAACTCTTTTCAGTAATTATACCTTCATTTATAGAGCTTTTCCGTGTGTTTGCCTAGATATTTTCAAATTCGTCTACTGCAGATTTGTTGTATGGGGGAAAGGGTTTAAGTACAAACTTGATAATTGAGCATGTCCATGGGAAAAAGTACAAATTTGTATTTCTGAACAGAGTAACTTCTTAAAAATGCTGAACTCCATAAAAAAGATATTATAGTCAAAGATTTAAAACTGTTCAAAGTTGTCTCGAAATATAAGAATCATAATTCTGGACTAAAATTGGAGTAATAACTTCACTTTCCAGTACCATAAACATCTAAATATTGATCGCTTATGCTACAATTTTTATGGGTAGACATACACAGTAAGGCAAATTTTGTACATTTTTACGACTTTCAATTGACATTTTTGGCCGGATTGTTCTAGCAATTCCGGTCTATAGATTGGCGATGTCTGTCCGTCCGTCCGTCTGTCTGTCCGTCAACATTTTGGTTAAAGTTTCAGGTTGAGGCAAAATCTCAGCACTGGAAAGGGTTACAAACTTGAAACTTTGCCTGAAGGTGACCAGTAACAAGTTCTATTGATTTCTATGGTTACTTTGACCTTGACCTTGGTTTGTCGATTTTCAAGGTCAAATTGCCGACAATCCAGTCTTCAGCGGCTTCTTGTTTCAACATTTACTGCCAAAATAATTTTGAACTATTTATTTCTTACTTTGTTGTCACTATTAGCAATATTTGCATAAGTTTCAACATTTCAAACTTGTGTTCAGCACCTTTAACAGAATCTACACAAGTTGACATAAGCTTCTATGTACAAGCTTGTATAAGAATAATGTGAACAGTTAACAGTGGAATTACTGTCTGATCTGGATCTATAATGTTCACAAAAGTCAACTTGTACCTTTACCAACTGACTTACTCATTATCATTTATAAATAAGATATCAGAGCTCTAAATAAGAGGCGTTTTGCATGTTCTAAAATCCTTATTTGATCCTTTAACCCTATGTTCTGGGTACTCAAAAGAATTGTCTCAATGAGACAATTATTTTGAGTACCAACATCATTGATTTTGGTTGTAAATAAGAAAGATATTGTTGGGACAAGAGCTGTATACCCTTCCTTATCTGGACCTCTGAGATATTTTTATAATGTATGTTTGTGGCAGGTAACATGATTATTAATCTTTTCTTTTTAAGGGGAGTACACTTAAAGGACCTCATTCTTCTCCATACGGCATTGCCTGATCATGTGGAGGGAAATCTCATTAATTTCCGTAAAATGGCTCAACTTTCTCTCATCCTTCGAGAACTAACCAAACTTCAAGGTCACGACTCCATTCCAGGAGTTTACGCCAACATGGATCTCATCAACACTCTCAGGGTAAAACTGTTAACTCATTTAGGTCATGAGTTAACCCTTTCCCACATACAGACGCTTTCTAATGCCTCTGCTACAGGCGACTTTTAAAAACATTGTGACAAATAGAGAAATTGCTCAAAACGAGCAATTTTTTCTTTTGCCTCAAAGTTTTCAACTCTTTCACCTTCATTTATAGAGCTTTACCATGTGTTTGAGAAAAAAAAATTAAAGTCGCCCCTGCAGCAGATTTGTTGTGTGTGGGAAAGGGTTAATACTCAAGTTAACTCTTTGCCACTTGCAGACACAATCTGATTGCATCTGCAGCAGACTACTTTTGAAAACATTGTGGCAAATGGATGAATTCCTCATAATTCAACTCAGTTGTCTGCAGCAGAGGTGTCATCATTTGTCTGTTTGAGAGAAAAGGTGTAGTTGTTAACCTAACAGTTAACCCTTTCCCTCATTTATACACTTATGCAGCAAACAGCATTTGAAAACATGGCAACAAAAGAAGAAATTGCTCAAAACAAGCAATTTCTCCTTTTGTCACCATGTTTTCAACTCTATCCAATTATTGTCCTTTCATTTGAAGGGAGTTTCCAAAAGAATTTTTGAGTAGGTTATAAAGTTGTCTGCTGCAAATTTGTTGTATGTGGGTAAGGGTTAAGAGTCAAATTCCAGCTTTTTAACTGACGTTTTAACTTACAACCACCTAGCAGTTATCTGTTTGTAAAACTGAATACATTCCTGGTGAAATATCAACAAGTGGCTCAAACTGTTATCTTGTCAGTTATCAAATAGTTCTATGTCTTTTCCAAAGTCAGGGAATCTGAAAGAAACATTGAATATGCTGTTTACTTGAAATTAATCTTTTGGGAGATATTTCCTTTGATTTCGTGTTTTTTTCGCTGTTCCCAACAGTATTTCAGTTACCGGAATATCATTTCAACAGTTCATTTATCCCTTTGCCCTCATACAGACGCTTTTTGACGCTTCTGCAGCCATCAACTTTTGAAAACACTGGAAAAGAGGAAACATTGCTCAAAACAAGCAATTTCTCCTTTTGCCAAAATGTTTTAAACTTTTTTCAGTAGGTATACCTGCAAATATTGAGGTTTTCCATATTTTTAAGTCGACATCTTCAAAGCCGTCTGCTGCAGATTTGGTGTATGTGGGGTGAAATGTCTTGTTTAAAACAATTTCAAAGTTTTCCGCTTTTCTGATTCTTTCTAAGTGGAAAAAATGTAAATTCCTTGTGTTTATAAAATGTAACATTATGTTTGGATTTGTTCTCAACTTCAGTTATCTCTGGATATGCATTACACAGAGGATGAAATCTATGAACTATCACTGGCCAGAGAACCCAGAAATTCACTCTCATCTGTAAGTCTATCATCTTTACTATATGCTCAATTACATCTGATTGACACATCCATGCTCAATTCATCACATTCACTCATCAAGTCTGAATTTCTTTTTAGCTCACCTGAGCACAAAGGGAGATAATGTGATCATTCAGTGTCAGGCCTGTTGTGTCATCAATGTCTTTACATTCACTCATCTAGACTAATGGGCTAATTACATAAAAACATAAGAGGAATGCTCCTAAGGTTGTTGGTCCCCTACAGAAGTTGCTAAATTCCATGTAGTAATTTGGTTACTGCAGCATCAGAAAGGGGGTAAAATCCCAAAATTCTTCTCCTTTTAAACTACTGGCCTAATTTTTAAATAATTTCACATGAATGAACCTTCTTTGACCCGGATGTGCATGCTGGTCTGGTTCTACACTGTTAGCAAAGGCCCTGTTGTACCATATTGCTTAGGTCTACGAAAAGCATTAAAATGAAATTGATCGGCCAATAGACAGGGCTGCAACTGGCTGTGACAGATTAACTCTATACAGTGTATACTTTTTTAAAACAAAATTAAACATTTAATGTGTAAAAAATCATGACTTATAGGGGTTGTGACAGCTGAACTCTACATAAGTTTGTGAATACGGGCCCTGAGCCAAGGCTCAAGGTGATCTATTCTGATCATTCTCTATCCATTGTGTGTAGTCTGTCTTAAACTTTTAGCTTGAAACAAAACCTCCTACTCAACTATTGGACCAATTTCAATTAAACTTCACAGGAAAAATCCTCAAAATTGTTCAAAGATTTAGAACCATGAAGATACTTAAGTTGCTGTGGCATCAGAAAGAGGCGGAAATGGTCAATCTTTAAAATTCTAAATCTAAATTTGCTTGTCGGATTCCAATATAATGGAAACTTTCCTTAGGTGACCCTCTACAAAAATTGTTCAAGCCATAATGATTGGTTAAAAAACATGGCAGACAGGCGGCATCAGAAAAGGGCAAAATTATTTTTAAATTCCATTCTTTTAAAAGTGTTTACGCAGACAATTATCCTGTGGTAATCCTATTTCAAATTATTCAAAGATTTAATGCAGAATTACAAATGTTCTTTACTGGCAAGCTATTTCATTTGCAGTTCATTCACACTCTTTATCAAATTTTCTCCTCTATTAGCAGTAGCATTTGCTACTAAACTATAACTCCGGTGATCGATTTGGGGCCATCGTGGCCCTCTTGTTTTTATAAACATACTTTTTGGAAAGTAATAATTGTAAACCAAGATTGCATTGCGTTTTGTGCTGATTACATTTCTATCCTTCATGTTTGAATACTTTCCCAAGAATATCAAGTGAAAAAGATTTTCAATTCAAAATGGTAAACAGATTCTGATATTAATGAATTAACCAAACAAGATTTGTTGACAAATTTCAAATTTAATATTCTAAAACCACTGTGACCACCCCTATGCTGTCTCTTCACTTGAACAATGCCTTCGAGTATCCACAACAAAGAGTTTATATGAGTCTTAAAAGAGATATTGTGGGTAGAAAACCAGTTCCCTCCCCCTTATCCAGCCCTCTAGACTATTCACCTGTTTACCCTTTTCCACATACAACAAATCTGCAGCAGACAATTTAGAAAGCATCAAGGTTAAAATATAGATAAATACCTGTAAAATGAAAGTTTAAAGATTTATATAAAATGAAAGTATAGTTATTGGATAGAGATGAAAATTGCCTTCTTTAGCCGCAATCTTTTCAAAAGTTGTCTGCTGCAGATATGTCAAAATGCGTCTGCAAATGGGACAGGGTTAACACTTTTCCCTCATGTAGACGCTTTCTGACGCCTCTGAAGCAGATGACTTTAGAAATCATAGTGGCAAATGGAGAAATTGCTCATAATGAGCAATTTCTCCATTTGTCACAATGATTTCAACTCTATTCAATAATCATACAATCATTTATAGAGATTTTCTATATTTTGGACCTGATAATTTCAAAGTCGTCAGCTGTGGATTTATTGTATGTGTGAAAGGGTTAAATACACAAATAATGAAAACTCTGGTGCATAATGACAAATTGATTGCATATTGCATAACAATACAGTATTGTAGTGCAAAGATGCAGACAAATAAACTAGGAAAAAACCCTGATATTTTGACAGAATAATACAAAAAAATGTCAATAAAATATGTTGCCATGTGTTAGCCTTAGTGCAGAAGCATTTTTAAAAAAACCTTTTTAGACATACAACAAATCTGCAGCAGACGACTTGAAAACATCTAGGCAAAAGTATAAACAAAATTATATAAATTTAAGAATAATGATTGAATAGACTGGAAAATATTGTGGTAAAGGAGAATTTGTTCTCTGCAGTTGTCTGCTGTATGTTTGTCAAAATGCATCGATTAGATTACAGTCTCTGTGTACCTGATAGGATATTTTAAGTGTCTTTTTCTTTGAAAACATTTGTGGAAGACTCTAATTTCAGGAAAGTTTGAAAACATTGTTGGAAAATGAGAAATTCCTTGTTTTGAGCATTGTCTCCTTTTCCCATTATGTTTTTAATAGTTTTTTCCTTCACTTGCTTCAGATGCTGTCTACATGAAATGAAAGGGTTATTAGATGTTTCTGTTTACTTTATAGTTGGGGTGTTTTTAGATCACCCGAGCTGAAGGCTCAAGGTGATCTATTCTGATCGCTCCGTCTGTCATCCGTCGTCGTTAACTTTTAGCTTTAAACATCATCTCCTCCTTAACCATGGGACCAATCTCAACAAAACTCAGGAATGTTCCTTTGGTGGCCCTCTTTCAAAATTGTTCAAAGATTTAAATTATATTGAGAACTTTTGTTGCTGCGGCATCAGAAAGGGGGGAAAATGTCCTACCTTTAAACCTTCTCATCTGAATCTGCTTGTCAGATTCCAATATAATTTAGTAGAAATGTTTCTTGGGTGACCCTCCACAAAAATTGTTCAATCCATTATGATTGGTTGAAAAACATGGCAGTCAGACTGTATCAGAAAAGGGGCAAATTGACAAAATTTGAAAATTCCATTTTGTTGAAAGTGCTTTTCTGATTTTAAGAAAATTGAATAGGAATTTTACTTCAGTGATCCTCTTCTTAATTTGTTCAAGCCGTATTGATTGGTTACAAAATCATAGCAACCAGGCGTCATCACAAAAGGCGTAAATTGAACTTTTAGCTACAAATGACAACTCCTACCATTCTACTGGACCAATTTCAATTTAATTTCACAGGAATGTTCCTTTGTTGGTCCTCTTTCAAAATTGTTCAAAGACTAACATCTCTGTAGAACTTTGATTGCTGTGACATCAGAGAGTGAGAAAAATACCCAAACTTTAAAATCCTTTTCCTCCATAATCTGCTCGTCTGATTCCAAGAAAATTTGGTAGAAGTGTTCTTTGAGTGACCCTCTACAAAAGCTGTTTAAGCCATATTGATTTTGTTGAAAAACAGGGCAGCAAGGCGGCATCAGGAAAAGCCCAAAATGACAAAACTTTATAATTTCGTTCTTATCAAAGTTCAAGATTTCAAGTTACAAATGGCCTTGACTGATAAGCCATTTTACTATTTCTTTAACCCTTTCCCTCATACAACAATTCTGCAGCAGACGACTTTGAACGTATTTTGACAAAACATAGAAAATCTCCATAATTGAATGGATAACCTATGACAAAAAGTGGAAAACATTGTGGCAAAAGGAGAAATTGCACGTTTTGTGCAATTTCTTCTTTTGTCACTATGTTTTCAAAAGGCCGTCTGCTGCAGAGGCGTCAGAAAGCGTCTATATGAGGGAAAGGGTTAACAGTGTCCACTCCTTGCAGTTTCGTTTGCACTCCTGATCAAATTTCCCCAGATATTTGTTACTAATTTACTATCACTCAGGTGATCGATTTAGGGCCATCTTGGCCATCTTGGCCCTCTTGTTTAGAAAATGCCATTGGCGAAAGAATGATGAGCAATTATTTTATAACAATAATACTTTAAAAAATTGACATGCTCCATTTGTACCTTTTAATATGCTGTGCAAATATATAACAAATAATAGTTGAAAAAGAAAGAGTAGGAAACATTGCAAGAAGTTGCACAAAATGAACAATTATTTATTTCCTTTCGATGATATATCAAAAGCTGTCTAATGTATTTATATGAGTACAAAAATGTGGGAAATCAATAATTGAATGCTGTGCAACCAATATAGAGATTGATTTTTATCTTGCTATTTCTATAATCGGCAATGGAATCTTCCAAATGCAAAGCTGGACAAGTCCATTTTAAAAATTCAGCATTGACTGGGAATGCATGCAAATGGAATAAAGTACAAAATCTTCGTTCCCATGGTGTAGATAAGTCTTTACAAAAAAAGATGAAATTACTCATACTGCAGAGGACTAGATAAGGAGGAGTAAACTGATCTGTTTTCAACAATATGTCTCTTTTGACTCAACTAAACCCTTTGCTGTGAGTACTCAAAAGAATTGTCTCACTGATATGATTATTTTGAGTACCCACAACATAAGGTTTGAGTGGTTTATAAGGATTCTGGAATGTAAAATACCTTTCTTATCTAGAGCTATGACTCATAGGTTACTTGTGTCAATCACTTTTCTAAATGTGTAGAATACAGTGTAGGCATTGATGAGACTTTGTACAGGCACAGACTTGCCTACCTAAGTCTTTTCGATCTGAATATTATGTATCAAACAAAACCTTTTCTTCTGATGCTGCTCAAATTCCTTGGTTTCAATTGTCTCCTGTTATTTATCTTTCAGCCATCAACCCCCACCAAACCAGTAGTATTTGCAGAATGGGTAGCAGGAATGAGACCCCCAGATCCCAACACTATCAACAAACATGTCCATGATATGGTGGAGGTAATGTTAATTCTTGTTCTTATAGACGCTTTAACCCTTTCCCACATACAACAAATCTGCAGCAGACGACTATGAAAATGTCTAGGCAAAAGCACAGAAAATCCCCTTAGACAAAAAAAGATAATTGAATAGAGTTGAAAACATGGAGACAAAAGGAGAAATTGCTTGTTTTGAGCAATTTCTTCTTTTGTAGCCATGCTTTCAAAAAGACGTCTGCTGCAGAGGCATCAGAAAGCGTCTATATGAGATAAAGGGTTAATTATACCATACAATAAATTTGCAGTAGAAGACTGAAAACGGACAGATGTAGCAGATAGACATGAAACCTACAATGTTCATAAATACCTACTTGTATCTTTCAATCAGACTGGTTCTTTGTAAAATAATAAACCTTACTTGTAACTTTCAATCGGACTAGTTCTTTTTAAAATAATGAACCTTTTCCCACAAACAACAAATCAGTAGAAGATGCCTTAGAGAATATCTAGACAAAAATAGGAAAAATCCATTTAAATGAAAGGAGGATTTGAGCAATTTCTCCTTTTGCCGCAATGTTTTTAAAAGTCTTCTGATGCCTCTAAAGCGTCTGTATATTGGAAAGGAGTAAAGTAAATAATATATTGTATTTGTCTTTTTCAGGCTGTATTTAAGAATTATGATAATGATAGAGATGGGTTCATCTCACATGCTGAATTTGAGGCTATCGCAGGCAACTTTCCCTTCATTGATTCATTTTGTGTATTAGATGCTGACCAGTAAGTATAATCAAATATCAATGGAACAAAAGAAAAGTCTATTATAGGAAAACCATTGGTTATCATCGGTGACTTTACATTGTATCTCATACAAGCACAACTTTTCAGACAACTAGTTGCTACCAAAACATGGAAGATTTCAAAATTAACCGTTTTCCACATGTAGAGGCTTTCTGATGCCTCTGCAGCAGACAATTTTTAAACTGTCATTAATTGAGATTGTTCATATTATTACACAGATGTTTTCAAAGTCGTCTGCTGCAGATTTGTTGTATGAGGGAAAGGGTTAAAAGTAAAATAACAAGACATGTTAAATTTATTTATATAATACATGTAATATAGATTTTATTGTATTCGAAAATGAGCTGCGCCATGCAAAACCAATCTTTGTAGTTTTTGAGAATTTGGTCAATAGAACCTTTTGCCACACACAACAAAAAATCAGATGACTTTGAAAACATCTACGCAAATGTTTTTGAACAAATAAATGTACTAGAGAAAGTTGATGCAAGGCATCAATGTCGCCGTAAAAGACTGCATTGATTTGTTTTTTAACACACATGTATTCTTGACTTTCATTAGTCTAAACATACACATAATGTTTTCATTAAGGACTAATTCCAGGATTTTTGAAATTCCACACACAAATTTATTTTGGTCAGGATTTTGGATTCTTTGTATTGGTCAATAAAATCACAACAAATACAGTTTGGGATTTAAATCTACATGCAATAAAATGCTATTTAACCCTTTCCATGTCTGAAGCAACAATGAAAACCTTTAAGCGTTTAAAACATTGAGAAAACGTTTAAATTGCTGAAGACATGAATTTCCTCCTTTTTAGCTTGACTATTCAAAGAATATGAGAGCTATACTACTCAGCCTGGCGTCGGCGTCCATGTCACACTTTGGTTAAGGTTTTGCATGCAAGTACTTAAAAACTACATGTATTGCATTGAAACTTTCTACAACTCTACTAAACTATCACACCTATGTAGATTATCAAGTTAGATAACTCTATCCTGCATTTTATGCAAGTTATGGCCCTTTTTTACTTAGAAATTCAGGTTAAAGTTTTGCGTGCAACTAAATTAAGAGTCCATATCTCAGTATTTACTTGATGCTTTGCATTGAAACTTTATACAACCCTTCCCAACCATCACACCTATGTAGATTATCAAGTAAGATAACTCTATCCTGCATTTTATGCAAGTTATGGCCCTTTTTATGCCCCCGAAACTCCGAATCTAGTTTTTGGCCTGTCTGCACGTCTGTCTGCACGTCTGTCTGTCTGCACGAAAAAAACTTTAACCTTGACCACTACTTTTGAACCATAACAGGTACGGCTACCATATTTCACATGTGTATTTCTTGTGACATGACCTTTCTGTCAGTACCAACATTTTTTACCTTGCGACCTTGACCTTTGACCTAGATGTTGCCATTCTCGAAAAAAACTTTAACCTTGGCCATTACTTTTGAACCATAACAGGTACAGCTACCATATTTCACATGTGTATTCCTTGTGACATGACCTTTCTGTCAGTACCAAAATGTTTGACCTTGCGACCTTGACCTTTGACCTAGATGTTGCCATTCTCGAAAAAGACTTTAACCTTGTCCATTACTTTTGAACCATAACAGGTACAGCTACCATATTTCACATGTGTATTCCTTGTGACATGACCTTTCTGTCAGTACCAACATTTTTGACCTTGCGACCTTGACCTTTGACCTAGATGTTGCCATTCTCGAAAAAAACTTTAACCTTGGCCATTACTTTTGAACCATAACAGGTACGGCTACCATATTTCACATGTGTATTCCTTGTGACATAACCTTTCTGTCAGTACCAACATTTTTTACCTTGCGACCTTGACCTTTGACCTAGATGTTGCCATTCTCAAAAAAACCTTTAACCTTGACCACTACTTTTGAACCATAACAGGTAAGGCTACCATATTTCACATGTGTATACCTTGTGACATGACCTTTCTGTCAGTACCAAAATTGTTCACCTTGCGACCTTGACCTTTGACCTAGATGTTGCCATTCTCGTTTAAAACTTTAACCTTGACCACTACTTTTGAACCATAACAGGTACGGCTACCATATTTCACATGTGTATACTTTGTGACATGACCTTTCTGTCAGTACCAAAATTTTCACCTTGCGACCTTGACCTTTGACCTAGATGTTGCCATTCTCGAAAAAAAACTTTAACCTTGACCACTACTTTTGAACCATAACAGGTACGGCTACCATATTTCACATGTGTATATCTTGTGACATGACCTTTCTGTCAGTACCAAAATTTTTCACCTTGACCTTTGACCTAGATGTTGCCATTCTCGAAAAAAAAAATAACCTTGACCACTTCTTTTGAACCTTAACAGGTACGGCTACCATATTTCACATGTGTATTCCTTGTGACATGACCTTTTTGTCAGTACCAACATTTTTGACCTGGTGACCTTGACCTTTGACCTAGATGTTGCCATTCGGGGGCATCAGTGTTTCACAAACACATCTTGTTTTACTTAGAAATTCTGGTTAAAGTTTTGAGTGCAACTAAATTAAGAGTCCATATCTCTGTATTTACCTGATGCATTGCATTGAAACTGTATACAACCCTACCCAACTATCACACCTGTGTAGATTATTAAGTTAGATAACTCTATCCTGCATTTTATGCAAGTTATGGCCCTTTTTTTACTTAGAAATTCTGGTTAAAGTTTTGGGTGCAACTAAATTAAGAGTCCATATCTCAGTATTTACCTGATGCATTGCATTGAAACTTTATACAACCCTTCCCAACCATCACGCTTATGTAAACAATCAAGTATGATGACTCTATCCAGTATATTTTGCAATATATGGCCCTTTTTTAAACTAGAAATTTGGTTAAAGTTTTGCATGCAACTACATTAAGAGTCGATATCCTTGTATTTACCTGATGCATTGCATTGAAACTTTATACAACCCTTCCCAACCATCACGCCTATGTAAACAATCAAGTATGATAACTCTATCCTGCATATGGTGCAAATTGTTGCCCTTTTTTTACTTAGAAATTATGGTTAAAGGTTTGCGTGCAACTACATTAAGAGTCCATATCTTAGTAACTACTTGATGCATTCCATTGAAAGGTTATACAACCCTTCCTAACCATCACACCTATGAAAATAATCAAATTAAATAACTCTATCCTGCATATAATACAAATTATCACCCTTTAAGAAATGGTTGATAATGTTTTGCATGCAACTACATTAAAGTCCATTATCTCAGTAACTTAAATAAGAGGTGGAATAGTCGAGCGCGCTGTCCTCCGACAGCTCTTGTTAATAATAATTATAATAAGTATTTCACAGATGTTAAAATTTATCCTCATATGTTTAAAAAGTAGACCACACTTGAAACACCATATCAGCTAAATTGTTTATTTAAATCATTGATGCCTACAATATACGTATGGCACATAAGAAATTCCAGTTGCGAGTCCCATTATTTAAAAGGTGGCAAGTATGAAATTAATTGGGTGCAAAAGACCAGTGTTCTTCATTTCTAAAATTATTGTTTATCAGAGTTTTCTCTTTTCTTAATTTGTTTCAAGCCAAATAAACATTTAATATCACATAGATAGCTAATATTACACACTTAAATGATTATAGCTATCTATCTGTAATATTAGGTGTTTGAGCATTCTTTCGAAATATTGACCTCGTGTCAAGACTGAGTCGTTGTGACATCGAAGAAAGTGAATAAAAAAATCAGGCAAAGCTTTAGTGCATGTTTTATTCCACTGCATTCGAGAGAAAAAAAGCATTTCTATATTATCTTTCTTTCTCCTACATTCGGCCCATGCACTCGTTAAGTTTTTGTGTAAACCATTCACCTTGACAATTTGTTTGTTTGAACAAATTGATAAAAGAATGTGTAATTATATAAACTTGATATCACTCAGATAGGAACAGAAACATCAAGCGAAAATGAAACTGGGCCATTTCTTTTTATGTAGCAAGTTTTTGCTCTTGACTTTTTGGGCAGGAGGCAAGATCCAGTTTTAAGGAGCAAATTTTCTACTTGCTACTTCTAATATCGAACCCTGTGGAGGCATAATATTTTTCTGTCTTCTGACAAATCCCTTCCAGAAACTTTTATAAATTGTTTGTAATGAGCTATTTCTCCTTTTGCCACAATGTTTTTGGTTTTATTCACTAGTTGAATTCTCACTTATACAGTTTTATTGCCATATATTTTCATACAAATCTTCAAAGCTGTCTGCTGCATATGTGGGAAAGGGTTACGTCATGATATTTTATATTAATTCAATATTTACAGGTACATAATTTGATAATTTCAGAGACGGTATGATAAGTAAGGCTGAAATGAAGACCTATTTTATACGTGCCAACTGCCACGCCCTTAGGAACAGCTTTAAACATGATTTCCATGAAATCACCTACTTCAAACCAACATTCTGTATACACTGTACCGGATTGGTATGTTTCAAGTTTTATACATTTTTAGCTTTACTGGCCATATACCGTGGCGTGGTGTCGGTCGTCCGTGCGTCTGTAAACAATTGCCTGTGAACGTGTTACAGTCTTCAGTTTTGATTGTATCTCAATCAAACTTATACAATAGTTAGATATCCATGAGAGCTCGGTTCCTTTCGCAAACCAGCCAGATCCGCCCATGCAAGACTGGATTATGGCCCTTGAAATTGTCAAAATTGCTATAATGCAGCTTGTGAACACAATAGAGCCTCCATTTACTATTCGATCTTCACCAAACTTAGATAGGAGTTAAATATTGATGAGAGCTTGGTTCCTTTTGCAAACAGCATTGAAACAATTGTTGGTAAAAGGAGAAATTGCTCCAGCAGAAAACTTTACTCCTGCATTGCAGAAGAGCAAAACAAGTTTTGAAAAGTCAGAGAGACATATTAAAAAGACCAATTAATTGCTTATTTTTGTAAATTTATGCTTTATTCGTCTGTCCAGTTTGTCATGCTTAAAAGAAACTTTGGCACTTGAAAACTTATGATTTGTAAATATGTACTGAAAATGCTATGTCCGATGTTTTACCCGTTCCCACATGCAATCACATTAACGCATCTGCAGTAGACATCTTAAGAAATCTTTGTGGCATATGGAGACATTGCTCATCTGCTGCAGAGTTATTGTATATGGGAAATTGTTAAAGGACATGTTTAAGGCATGTTCATTTAGTTTCTTTTGGTCACTTACTATGACAATACTTTATGATATCATTACAGCTGTGGGGGTTAATAAAGCAAGGATGGAAGTGTAAAGGTAAGTGAACCATTTACATAGTGTAATCATTTTATGTCAGTGAACAGTTTACATAGTGTAACAATTTTATGTCAGTGAACAGCTTACATAGTGTAACAATCTCACATGAGTGAACAGTTTACATAGTGTAATAATCTGATATGAGTGAACAGTTTACTAGTGTATCAATTTCACATATGAGTGAACAGTTTACATAGTGTAACAATCTCACATATGAGTGAACAGTTTACTAGTGTATCAATCTCACATATGAGTGAACAGTTTACATAGTGTAATAATCTGATATGAGTGAACAGTTTACTAGTGTATCAATCTCACATAAGAGTGAACAGTTAACATAGTTTAATAATCTGACATGAGTGAACAGTTAAAATAGTGTAACCATCTTGCATGTGAGTGAACAGTTTACATAGTGTAATAATCTGACATTAGTGAACAGTTTTTATAGTTTTATAATTTGACATATGTGAACAGTATACATAGTTTAATAATCTGACATGAGTGAACAGTATACATAGTGTAACCATCTCGCATATGAGTGAACCGTATACATAGTGTAATAATCTGACATGAGTGAACAGTTAACATAGTTTGACCATCACGCATATGAGTGAAATGTAAACATAGTGTAACAACCTGACATGAGTGAACAGTTTACATAGTATAAAAACCTCACATATGAGTGACTTATTTCATTTAACCCTTTCCCACCAGCAGACGCATTTTTATGCAATAAAAGCAGACGACATTTGAAAACATTGTGGCCGAAGGTGAAATTGCTCATGATGAGCAATTTCTCCTTTGTCCACAATGTTTTCAACTTTATTTAACAAAAAAGCTATCTTTTATGGAGATTTTTCAGGTTTTTGTCACTATGTTTTCAAAGTTCTCTGCTGCAGATTTGCTGTATGTGGGAAAGGGTTAAGCCAAGTAACATGACACCTTGAATCATTTATAGCATTTTCAATCAAATTTACAACCTGTGTAGTCGGGTTGTAGTCATAACATTTTTCACATGGAGTGAATGCCCTTGGATGGTGATGTGTTAAAAAGGAAATTAACCCTATCCCACAAAAATACATGTTCTGACGCCTCTGCAGCAGACGTCTTTTGAAAACATTGTGGCAAATGGAGAAATTACCCAAAATAAGTAATTTCTCCTTTTGCCACAATGTTTTCAACACTTTCATATATTTATACTTTGATATGTGGACATTTTTCACATTTTTGCAAAGATGTGTTCAAAGTCTTCTGCTGCAGATTTGTTGTATATGGGAAACGATTAATTGTAATGAATCACGGAAATGTACTCTTTTGCAAATAAGCTTTATTTTTTCAATGATATGAATAGAAATTGACATTAACCCTTTCCCACAAGCAACACATCTGCATTAGTTGACATTGAAAAAACATATTTTCATTAAAGTGAAAATTTCCATAAATGAAAGTACAATTCTAAAACAAAGATAAAAAACATTGTGAGAAAAAGGAGAAATTGCTCAATAAGATGGATATATATTTGTGATTGCAGATTGTGGAATAAATGCTCATAAACATTGTAAAGATTTGGTTGTGATGGAATGTAGAAGTAAGGCCAGCGTGGCGTGTAACCGGAGGATGGATTCACTCTCGTCTAATGGTGAGTAATTTTAACACTTTCCCTAATACAGATGACCTCTGATAACCTGAGCAGCAGACGACTTTTGAAATTATAGAGATATTTTGAGAAATTGCTTGAAACAAGCAATCTCACATTTTCCTACAATTTTTCAAGTTTTGCACTAGCATTACAAATATAGTTTTCAAGACATAACATTTGTATTCACTAATGTGGTCAAAGCAGACAACACTTAAATGTCATGTTAGGTAAACAGTTACACTGGAGACTCATTATAACACAACTCGTTTTATTATACCTCACGTGACTTTGTAATGTTAAATTCTCATATACTCATCATGGGCAATTTCTTACTGTTTCATGCTAACAGTTAACCGGTTAACAGTATACTGTTACAATGTCATGGCAGGGGCGTGAAAATGTTGGTTATGCATGTGCATGACGTCATTTCAAACAATAACGTCACCTTTTAGATGCGCGTGCCATGTAACAGTATACTGTTAACCGGTATATTCATATGTGTGTGTTACATTGTTGTAGATCTACCAATGTTCACCTCCCCTACAAAGGTACAGAATAAATTGAATAAACGTGTAATTTTGTTCGGTATAATAAAATAAATGTTGCATGGCTTCCAGTGTGACAGTACATATTGTCAACATTCGGTAAAATACTGTTAACCTCGGCTTCGCCTCGGGTAACAGTATTTTCCTCATGTTGACAATATGTACTGTCACACTGGAAGCCATGCAATATTTATATAATAACGCTGCTCTTTCTTAGCTCCCGGATTTTCGAGCATGAAATTCGAGGGAACAGCACTTTAAATTTTCAGCATCCTTACTTTTGAAACAAAACAAAATGCAATCAGGGATTAATTAGATAAATCTCCTTTCCCCACAATGTTTTCAACTTTTGTCAGTAATTAAACGTTGATATAAAAGATTTCGTATTTTTGATAAGATGTGTTCAAAGTCGTCTGTTGCAGATTTGTTGTATGTGGAAAACAGTTAAAGCACAGGGGCAATGGTGTTTGATAAACTCATCTTGTTACTTTCAGGTTCCGGTGGTCAAGACTTGTCGTACTCAACAAAACGTAAAATGTCACAGCGACAGAAACGTACACGTGTTCATCGGGGTACGCAGACAGAAGAGATGTACTTTGTTGATCCCTTACCGCGCGAACTATCTGAAGATGGAGATTATTATGGGGGACGAGAATTGCACGAAAGACTGCTTAAAGCTGAAGAAGTAAGTTGTGTGTATACCGTTGTGTTTTCATTAACCCTTCCCACATACAGTAAATCTGCAGCAGACGACTTTGAAAACATGGTGCCAAAATCCTGAAAAATGTCCAAAAATGATTTGTTAAATAAAGTTGAAAATATTGTGGCCAAAGGAGAAATTGCTCATCATGAGCAATTTCACCTTTGGCCACAACGTTTTCAAAAGTTGTCTGCTGCTATTGCGTCAAAATGTATCTGCAGGTGGGAAAGGGTTAACCCCCCTTTTCCAACATACAACAAGTCTACAGCAGACGGCTTGGAAATTATATAGACACAAATATGATAAACTTACTGAAAAGGGTTATAAACATTGTGACAAAAGGAGAAATTGCTAATCATGAGCAATTTCTTCTATTGCCAAAATTTTCTCAAATGCGTATATAAGTGGAATAGGGTATATGAATCTGTGCTTGAGAAAAGGTACAAGTTGCCTTTTTTGAACAGTATAGATCTAGATCAGCCTGTGCATTTGCATAGTCTGATCAAGATCTACAACTGTTCACATATTACTTACGCTTGATTGTAACAAATTTATTTCAACGTGTGTAGATTCTGAAAAGACTGAGCACGAGGTGGACAAAATGATCTGAACCTACACTATTCAGAAAATGCGGACTTTTCTCATGCACTGGATCCTCTATGGTTTTCAAGTCCTCAATGCAAGCAATGGGTACTTTGAACATAACTTCCCATAATTCAAAGGAATTATGGGAACAAAATGGACAAAGATCCCTTTATCCCACATACAACAAATCTGCAGCAGACAACTAAAAACATAGTGACAAAAACCTAAATAAAATCTTCATAAAAGATAGCTTATTTGTAGGATAAAAAGCAAGAGCCCTTAATCATTCATTGTTTATTTATAAGTTATTTATAGAATGTTTGATATGTTTTTGAACTATGTTATGTTTTAAATAATAAACAGTTTTATTCAGAGCAGTAGATATGGGGACTATAGTTTTGATAAAATAGTTATTTCAGAAAATATCCCATGTTTTAAGTTCTTCTAGAATCATTGATTCATAGCTTAGAGGGAAAACTTCCCCACATTCAGACGCATTTTAATGCATCGGCATCAAACGACTTTCGGAAACATTATAGATTAAGGAGATATTGCTCATAATGTTTTCACCTCAAGTTAATGATGAAACATTTATTTCCGAAGATTTTCCATATTTTTGTTGAGCATTTTTCAAAGTCGCCTGCTTCAGATTTGTCATATGAAAGGGTTGATGCATAACTAACTCATATTTATATACTGCTCTGTGCCTACTGTTCATGGTCAGACTATAACAAATCCTTGTATTTTTATTGTCCATGCAGTCTCAAACAAACCATGATGAAGTTCAGTAAGTGTTCAATGAATATTGTGATGCCTTGTTGTTCAAATGTAACCTTATTGGTGTTCCCTTTCCCACATACAGCAAATCTGCAGCAGACGACTTTGAAAACATGGTGACAAAAACCTGAATATCTCCATAAAAGATAGCTTAATTGTAAAATAAATTTGAAAACATTGTGGCCAAAGTGGAAATTGCTCATCATGAGCAATTTCACCTTTGGCCACAAAGTTTTCAAAAGTCGTCTGCTGCTATTGCATCAAAATGCGTCTGCAGGTGGGAAAGGTTTAAACCATTTTATTATATTGATGATTCTGTCGCCTTTTTAACGTTTTTCCACGTATAGACACATTTTGAAGCATCTGCACCCGACAACTTTGAAAACATCTAAGCTAGATTACGAAATGTCTCTACAAGTGAAAGTCTTGCAGATGCTTCAACATGAGCTACGTTTTGGAAAGGGTTAACACTCCTTTGCATAGCAAATGACAGCTATGTCTTTACTTGATAACAAGGCCTCATGAAAGGGACTAAACTCACCAACCATATTAAAACTTGTTGATACAATTCTTGTGTTTGAGTCATAGGAGAACCTACCTTCAGAAGTTTTAAACCCTTTCCCTCATATAGACGCTTTCTGACGCCTCTGCAGCAGACAGCTTTTTGAAAACATAATGTTTTGACAAAATACCTTCAAAGTCGTCTGCTGCAGAATTGTCATATGAGGGAACGGGTTAAACCATTTCCCACATACAGCTAGCTCCGAAACTATTAAACTCTGAAGTTGCATACTTCATAGGGGTTTCAAGTTGTTTGTACAAAAACCTATATAGAGTAAAGACACTTTTCTGTGAATCTTGCCAAATAGATGATTTAGAATGATTACGATATTTAGAATGGTTTGTGAATAAAGTCCTTATAATGATGATGTCATACTACAGCTCTGTGAATTTAATTTATTTTCAGTTGATTTCTGTTTGTTATTATTTTACACAGTTCTATTCTATTCTGCAGCAGACGACTTTGAAAACATCTTGGCAAATACAGGAAAACTCCCTTACAATGAAAGTACATGTACAATAATTTAATAGAGTTGAAAAAGCCGTCGGCTGCAATGGCGTCAGAATGGGGGTTAAGGTACTGCTTTTAATAAACTGCATATACGTCAAAATGCGTCTGCAAGCCGGAAAAGGTTAAACTTCTAAAAAGTGCATTTTTAAGCAATATGTTTTTTGACAAAAAATGTCATAGTTGTCAAAAGTAGTAAAAGCAAGTGAAGAATCTTAACCCTTTCCCTCATACAACATTCTGCAGCAGTTGACTTTGAACATATTTTATCAAAAAATAGAAAATCTCTATAATTGAATGGATAACCCATGACTAAAAGCGGAAAACATTGTGGTAAAAGGAGAAATTGCTCGTTTTGAGCAATTTCTTCTTTTGGTCATTATGTTTTCAAAAAGTTGTCTGCTGCAGAGGCGTCAGAAAGTGTCTATATGAAGGAAAGGGTTAACCAAAAGTGATGCAAATTCCCTGCCCCTCCAAACAAAAAATGCATTAGAGCTGTAATTTACTGAGATGTGTGGATTTTTAGTTAGCGCTTCCCCACAGCGCTTTCCCACATACAACAGATCTACAACAGACGTCATTGAAATCATATTGGCAAAAAAAATCTCTTTCAATTAAAGTGATATTATTGAATAGAGTTGAAAACATAGTGGCAAGTGGAGAAATTGCTTATGATGCAATTTCTCCATTTGTTAGAATAGTTTCAAAAGTCACATGCAGCAGAAGCATCAGAAAGCATCTGTATGTGGGAAAAGGTTGACCCACTGACAGTTTGTTTTATAAGGTAGAATTTCAATTTGTTTTATATTTCATTTCTGTTATTTATGTTTTGACTTTTCAATTTGCCTTGAGAACCTTTTGTCCAAGGTATGGTGCTGTGATGAACCCTTGTCTGTAAAAATACTTATTCAAATATATAAAAATAAGTTGTCCATACTTGACTAAATTTGTAATTTGAAATCAACTTCCAATCCTTTTACCATTTCCCACATACTACAAATCTGCCACATATGAATTTGAAAGCATCTAAGCATATATATGGAAACTCTCTTTACATGAAAGAACAATTGATGAATAAAGTTGAAAACATGGTGGCCAAAGGGAAAATTGCTAATTTTGAGCAATTTCTCTGTGTCTGAAAGTGTCTGTTTGTGGGAAAATGATAAAGTATGCAGCAGACAACTTTTGCTGGAGAGTTGTCTGATGTGGGAAAGGGGGGTTAACCTGAAGAAGAAGATTTTGAATACACTGTCAGAGAAGGAGAAATTTATCAAAACACAATTTTCCCAAGTGTCATGTGATAATACTTTGAATGCTCTTCTAATCATAATGTGTTTTTTATTAAAATTTAATGTTAACCCTTTCCCTCATATAGACGCTTTCTGACGTCTCTGCAACGGATGGCTTTTTGAAAACATAGTAACAAAAGAAGAAATTGCACAAAACGTGCAATTTCTCTTTTTGTCACAATGTTTTCCACTTTTAGTCATAGGTTATCCATTCAATTATAGAGATTTTCCATTATTTGACAAAATATGTTCAAAGTTGTCTGCTGCAGAATTGTCGTATGAGGGAAAGGGTTAACTTAACTTTTGGAAGAAAAGGCGTCAGCGTTGGTGGCACACCTTGGATAAGTTTTTTGTACCACCTCACTCTTTTTCAAAACTATTACAGATATTACTTAGAAATTTACTTTGCTTGTACATCATCATTACCTCCATCAACAGATAATAAAACATACCTCTTTCAAGATTTTTGTAAGAATTATGGCCCTTTTTCGACTTAGATTTATGGTTAAGTTTTTTTGTACCACCTCATGTTTTTTTCAAAACCATTAGAGATGTTCCTTTGAAACTTTAAATACATGTTCACCATCCTTACCTCCATCAACAGACGAGAGAAGATAACTCTGTCAAGGTTTTTGTAAATAAACTATTATGCACCATCATAACCTCCATCAACAGACAAGAGTACATCAAGGTTTTTGTAAGAATTACAGCTCTTTATCGACTTAAAATTTTGGTTAAGTTTTCCGTACCACCTTTTTTAGCTCACCTATGCACGAAGTGCAAGGTGAGCTATTGTGATCACATTTTGTCCGGCGTCCGTCGTGCGTCGTCCGTCGTGCGTCGTGCGTCGTCAACATTTGAGCTTGTTAACACTCTACAGGCTACATTTTGCATCCAATCTTCATGAAAGTTTATCAGAATGTTCATCTCTATAAAATCTTGGACAAGTTCGAAACCGGGCCATATGAGGTCAAAAACTAGGTCACTAGTTCGAATTGAAGGGAAATCTTGTTAACACTCTCGAGGCCACATTTTCAACTTGAGCATGTTGAAACTTTATCAGAATGTTTGTCTTGATGATATGTAGGTCAAGTTCGAACATGGGTCACGTCGGGTCAAAAAGTAGGTCACTATGTAAAATTGAAGGAAAATCTCGTTAACACTCCAGAGGCCGCAATTTTTGCTTCAGCAGTTTGAAATTTTGTCAAAATGTTTGTCTTAAAATAATCTAGGTCAAGTTCGAATATGGGTTATGCCGGGTCAAAAACTAGGTTACTATGTCAAATTGAAGGAAAATCTTGTTAACACTTTTGATGCCGCATTTTTTGCTTCAGCAGCTTGAAATTTAGTCAGAATGTTTGTCTTAAAGATATCTAGGTCAAGTTCAAATATGGGTCATATTGGGTCAGAAACTAGGTGACTAGGCCAAATTGACGGAAAATCTTGTTAACTCTGTAGAAACCGCATGTTTTTCTTCAGCGGCTTGAAATGTTGAGCTGAATGATATCTAGGCCAAGTTCGAATATGGGTCATGTGGGGTCAAAAACTAGGTCACTAGATCAAATTGAAGGAAAATCTTGTGAACACTTTGGATGCCGCATTTTTTGCTTCAGCAGCTTGAAATTTTGTCAGAATGTTTGTCTTAAAGATATCTAGTTCAAGTTAAAATATGGGTCATATTGGATTAGAAACTAGGTCACAGGGCCAAATCGAGGGAAAATCTTGTTAACTCTGTAGAAGCCGCATGTTTTGCTTCAGCGGCTTGAAATTTGGTCAGAATGTTTGTCTAAATGATATCTAGGCCAAGTTCGGATATGGGTCTTGCCGGGTTAAAAACTAGGTCACTAGGCCAAATTGAAGGGTAATCTTGCTAACACTCTGGATACTGCATTTTAAATTTCAGCATGATAAAACTTTATCAGAATGTTTTTCTTGATGATATGTAGGCCACATTCGAATATGGGTCATGATGGGTCAAAAACTAGGTCACTAGATCAAATTGAAGGAAAATCTTGTGAACACTTTGGTTGCCGCAGTTTTTGCTTCAGCAGCTTGAATGTTTGTCTGAATTATATCTAGGTCAAGTTCAAATATGGGTCATATTCGATCAGAAACTAGGTCAATAAAGGAAAATAAAGGAAAATATTGTTCAAACTCCGGAGGCCGCATTTTTACTTTGAGCAAGTTGAAACTTTGTCAGAATGTTGTCTTGATGATATCTAGTCCATGTTGGAATATGGGTCATATCAGGTAAAAAAATATAGATCACTAGGCCAAACGAAGGAAAATCTTGTTAACACTGTGGAGGTTAATGCATTCAGAATAATTGTCTTGATGTGTTTTGCATTGCAGTACATTGTATAATTAAGGTGAGCGATCCAGGGCCATCATGGCCCTCTTGTTTTTCAAAACACTTCGAGACATAGTTTATACACGTTCAATACTTATTTACCATCATTACCTGCATAATCAGACAAGAGTACATAAATCTGTGAAATTTGTTGTCAGAATTATGCCCCTTTTTTTACTTAGAAAAAACCTTGTATTTGGGTAAAATCCAATTATTGACTTAACCCTCAAGGTTTTTAGATCACCTTGAGCCAAAGGCTCAAGGTGAGCTATTCTGATCACTCTGTCGTCCGTCGTCGTCCGTCGTTAACTTTTAACTTTAAACATCATCTCCTCCTGAACCGCAAAAACAATTTCCACCAAACATCACAAGAATGTTCCTTTGGTGGTCCTCTTTCAAAATTGTTCAAAGATTTAAATTCCATTGAGAACTTTGGTTGCTGCGGCATCAGAAAGGGGACAAAATGTCCAAACTTTAAAAATCTTCTCCTCCGAATCTGCCTGTCAGATTCAAATATAATTTGGTAGAAATGTTCCTTGGGTGACCCTCTATAAAAATTGTTCAAGCCATACTGATTGGTCGAAAAACATGGCAGTCAGGCGGCATCAGAAAAGGGGCAAAATGACAAAATTTGAAAATTCCATTTTTATGAAAGTGCTTGTCTGATTTTAAGAAAATATAATACGAATCTTACTGTAATGATCCTCTATTTAATTTGTTTAAGCCGTTTTGATTGGTTACACAATTATAGAAACCAGGCGTCATCACAAAAGGGGTAAATTGAACTTTTAACTACAAATGACAACCAACTCCTACCATTCCAATAGAGCAATTTCCACAAAACATCACAGGAATGTTCCTTTGGTGGTCCTCTTTCAAAATTGTTCAAAGATAAAAATTCCAATCAGAACTTTGGTTGCTGCGGCATCAGAAAGGGGACAAAATGTCCAAACTTTAAAAATCTTCTCCTCCGAATCTGCCTGTCAGATTCAAATATAATTTGGTAGAAATGTTCCTTGGGTGACCCTCTATAAAAATTGTTCAAGCCATACTGATTGGTCGAAAAACATGGCAATCAGGCGGCATCAGAAAAGGGGCAAAATGACAAAATTTGAAAATTCCATTTTTAGCTCACCTGAGCTTTGCGTCGTCCGTCGTCCGTCAACTTCTTCTCCTCAGTAACCAGTGGGTCAATTGGGATTAAACTTCACAGAAAGCATCCTCTCAATGACCTCACCAGATTTCCTTCAAATTTTTGGGATCCATGCAGAATTCTGGTTTCCATAGCAACGAAATGAAAAAAACTTCAAAATTCTTCTTCTCCCAAACTGGTTGGCAGATTTTCAAATAATTTTGTAGAAATGTTCCTTGGATGACCCTCTGTCAGATTCCTTCAAGCCATGTTGATTGGTCGAAAAACATGGCCGCCAGGGGGGGCGGGGCTATTTTGCCTTATATGGCTATAGTGAAAACTTAAAAAATCTTCTTCTCCCAAACTGGTAGGCAGATTTTCAAATAATTTTGTAGAAATGCTCCTTGGATGACTCTCTATCAGATTCTTTCAAGCCATGTTGATTGGTCGAAAAACATGGCCGCCAGGGGGACGGGACTATTTTGCCTTATATGGCTATAGTGAAAACTTAAAAAATCTTCTCCTCCGAAAGTGTCAGGCCGATTTTCAAATAATTTTGTAGAAATGTCCTTGGTTGACCCTCTATCAGATTCCTTCAAGCCAATTTGATTGGTCGAAAAACATGGCCACCAGGGGGGGCGGGGCTATTTTGCCTTATATGACTATAGTGAAAACTTAAAAAATCTTCTTCTCCGAAAGTGTCAGGCCGATTTCCAAATAACTTTGTAGAAATGTTCCTTTACAAGCTTTACATATACAGCGAGATTCCTTCAAGCTATGTTGATTGGTCAAAAAACATGGCCGCCAGTGGGCAGGGCTATTTTGCATTATATGGCTATAGTGAAAACTTTAAAAATCTTCTCCTCCAAAAGTGTCAGTCCGATTTTCAAATAATTTTGTAGAAATGTACCTAGGGTGACCCTCTATCAGATTCCTTCAAGCCAAGTTGATTGGTCGGAAACTATGGCCGCCAGGGGGCGGGCCTTATATAGCTAAAGTAAAAAAAAAAAAATCAGGTGAGCGATTCCAGGGCCATCATGGCCCTCTTGTTATGAAAGTGTTTGTCTGATTTTAAAAAAATATAATGCGAATCTTACTGTAATGATCCTCTATTTAATTTGTTTAAGCCGTTTTGATTGGTTACACAATCATATCAACCAGGCATCATCACAAAAAGGGTAAATTGAACCTTTAGCTACAAATGACAACCAACTCCTACCATTCCAATAGACCAATTTCCACAAAACATCACAAGAATGTTCCTTTGGTGGTCCTCTTTCAAAATTGTTCAAAGATTTAAATTCCATTGAGAACTTTGGTTGCTGCGGCATCAGAAAGTGAGAAAAATACCCAAATTTTAAAATCCTTTTCCTCCATAATCTACTTGTGCGATTGCAAGATAATTTGGTAGAAATGTTCCTTAAGTGACCCTCTAAATAAACTGTTGAAGCCATATTGATTTCGTTGAAAAACAGGGCAGCAAGGCGGCATCAGGAAAGGTGCAAAATGACAAAAACTTTATAATTCCATTCTTATTAAAGTTCTTGTTAGATTTCAAGATATAAATGGCCTTTACTGATAAGCTGTTTCTTGAGAAGTGTCCACTCCTTGCAGTTTCATTTGCACTCCCTGATAAAATTTTCCTAGATATTTGCAGTTAAATATTTGCTACTAATTTACTATCAATTAGGTGATCGATTTAGGGCCATCTTGGCCCTCTTGTTTGTTTTGCCTATTACTGCAAAAAAATTGTTTTATTGTCAAACACTAAATAATCAAGCCCGCTGTCTTACGGACAGCTCTTGTTTAAAATCTTTTGCTCTCCTGAGAACGATGTGTTCAAGCTGAGCTATTGTGATTACCCTTTTGTCTGTCGCCCATCTGTTGTCCATCCATTGCTATCATGCTTTGTCAACAATTGCATTTTTAAAACTCTACAGGGAACATTTTGCATCTCATCTTGATGAAATTTTATCAAAACATATATCTCCATCCAATCTTGTTTTAACAAAATATGTTCAAAGTCATCTGCTGCAGAATTGTCGTATGAGGGAAAGGGTTAATGTTTTCAAAGTCGTCTACTGCATTTGTTGTATGTTGGAAAGGGTTATTAATTTAGCAGGTATGTTCACCATTGGTAGATATATAAAGTATTAACCCTTTCCCTCATACAACAATTCTGCAGCAGATGACTTTGAACATAGTTTGTCATAAAATAGAAAATCTCTATAATTGAATAGATAACCTATGACTAAAAGTGGAAAACATTGTGGCAAAAGGAGAAATTGCTCGTTTTGAGCAATTTCTTTTGTCACTATGTTTTCAAAACGCCGTCTGATGCAGAGGCGTCAGAAAGCGTCTATATGAGGGAAAGGGTTAAAGCTACTGACCTGATTAACCTTTTCCCACCAACAACTTATTTTGACGCATCTGCAAAATATTTTGACAAAAGGAGTAAGTACTCATAATGAGCAATTTCTCCTTTTAGCTCAATGTTTACAACTCTATTTAACAATGATACTTTCATTTATAGCGATTTCCTTTTCTTTGCCTTGACATTTTCCAAGTCCTCTGCTGCAGATTTGCTGTTTGTGTGAAAGGGTTAATGGAGATCAATATAGCTAAAACAACCAGTAAGAATTTGTTATTATCCCCCGCTTTTTCGAAGAAAAAAAGGGGGGTTATTAATTTCGGTTTGTCCGTCCGTCCGTCTGTCTGTCCGTCTGTCCGTCCGTCACACTTCGTTTCCGTGCAATAACTGCCGCAAATGTGAACCGTTTCTTTTCAAACTTGGTAACAAGGTTAAATGCCTTAACGGCTAGGCCAAGTTCGAATATCACTTTCGGCGGACTTTATTTGGTGGAGTTATGGCCCCTTATTTAACAAAATATGTTGTTTCTTGCCGTTTCCGTGCAATAACTGCCACAAATGTGAACCTTTTTTTTTCAAACTTGGTAACAATGTTAAATGCCTTAAGGGCTAGGCCAAGTTTGAATATCACTTTCGGCGGACTTTATTTGGTGGAGTTATGGCCCCTTATTTAACAAAATATGTTGTTTCTTGCCGTTTCCGTGCAATAACTGCCACAAATGTGAACCTTTTTTTTTCAAACTTGGTAACAACGTTAAATGCCTTAAGGGCTAGGCCAAGTTCGAATATCACTTTCGGCGGACTTTATTCGGTGGAGTTATGGCCCCTTAATTAACAAAAAAAAGTTGTTTGTTGCTGTTTATGTGCAATAACTGCCACAAATGTGAACCGTTTTTTTTCAAACTTGGTAACAACCTAGGCCAAGTTTGTTTAATTTACCCTGTAATACATGTTCAATAAAAAGTCTACTGACATGTTTAAACCTAACCTCAACATTTTCCTACAATATTTCCTGCAAGCGGGGGATATAAATTTCATGAATTTGCTTGTTTTTGTTTGTTTTTGTTTTGAAAGAAATTACCAATGTTGTATTTTATGTGCTTTTGATTCTTACAATAATGTTTGTTTCTTTTACAGGCTTTTCATAAGTTGAGGATGGAGAACGAAAGATTAAAGGCTGTGATCAAATCTGATGCGGACCAGATAACCAATCTGAAAGCACAAGTTGGAACAATTCGTAAAAACATTGTCTCATTCATACTCGAACAAATGGAAGCTTTACATATACAGCGAGATTCTCATGTGTGACCTCGGTACGGGTCAGTGTTCATGAATGGCGTCCTTGACATTGACTAGAGCCATGTGACCAAGTTAAAAAAGCCTTTAACCCATTACCTCAGTGGTTACTTGTAGGTGGTATTTGAATGGAAATATGGGATCATTGATTCGTTTCTTTAGAGGGATTTATCCCTTTCCCACATACAACAAATCTGCAGCTGATGGCTTTGAAAACTTATGTGCAAAAAATATAGAAAATCTTTTTAAATGAAAGTGTAACATGAATAGAGTTGTAAACAATGTGGCAAATGGAGAAGTTACTCATGATGAGCAATTTCTCCATTTGGCACAATGTTTTCAAAAGTCGTCTGCTGCAAAAGGCGTCTGAAAGCATCTTTATGTGGGAAAGGTTTATACAGGAAACTTATAAGTAAGGGACACTATTCCGAGTGTGGTAGACTTTCCTGGAAAGTATCAGGTTGAAAATTGTTAAGAAAAAAGGGTGGGACTGCTCCACCTTTTTCCAAAAGGAATCAGCTTCAGTAGGAAATGGAGTCAGACTTGTCAACAGGATCTGTTCCCAAGGACTCCATAAGCTTTGTTGGAAATGGAGTTAAGTATATTCAGGAAAAGGGAAAAGAAGTTAACAATAAAGAACTGTCGAGAAAGATTCTGTGAAACCATCCCTAAGAATAACATTTTACTCGGAGGAGAGATTGTGAGATATACTTGTTATATTGTTGTTTGTTCTGATGATGAAGAAAAAACAGGTTGTTTTGATAGTTTTAACCCTATCCCTGTTGTATGTTGTATGAGGGAAAGGGTTAAAGGTTGACAAAGAATAATTCCTATCAGATGGAGACAAGATTAATTGTTATGTGTACACCAGAATCAAGGTTACAATGAAAGAAACTCAACCTATGAAACAGGCAAATGGATTTCTATAACATCTATAAGGAGGATGATTTGTAAAGAGAAGTCAATTCATCAAATAAAATATGAGCATCCTGGATTATATAAAAACAACTTAACCCTTTCCCTGATACCAAATTCTGCAGCAGACGTCTTTAAACATATTTTGTCAAAAAATAGAATATCTCTATAATTGAATGGATAACCTATGACTAAAAGTGGAAAACATTGTGGCAAAAGAAGAAATTGCACGTTTTGTGCAATTTCTTCTTTTGTCACTATGTTTTCAAAAAGCCGTCTGCTGCAGAGGCGTCAGAAAGCGTCTATATGAGGGAAAGGGTTAAAAGGATATATTAAGGCTTTCCCACAAACAAAATCTGCAGCAGATGACATCTTGTCAAAATTACTGAAATTTCTTTAAATAAGTGTCTCATCATTAAAAATATAACAGCAAAAGGAATAATTTCTCATGATAAGCAGTTCCTCCTTTTTCCACAATTTTTTCAGATGTGTTGGCTGCAGATGCATCATTATGCCTCTGCATGTGGGAAAGGGTTAACATTCCCAATACAACTTTGAACTATGACATATAAATGCTCTGTGGTGTGATTGATGCAATTGAACTAATAATGCAGTGACTGCACATTGATTGAAGTTGAGTTAACCCTTTCCCTCATACGACAATTCTGCAGCAGACGACTTTGAACATATTTTGTCAACAAATGGAAAATCTCTATAACTGAATGGTTAACCTATGACAAAAAGTGGAAAACATTGTGGCAAAAGGAGAAATTGCACGTTTTGTGCAATTTCTTCTTTTGTCACTATGTTTTCAAAAAGCCGTCTGCTGCAGATGCGTTAGAATGCGTCTGCAGGTGGGAAAGGGTTAAAGAATGACAGAACGTAGTAGATTTTACAATATTTGAATTTGTATTACACTGTAGGTTTATCCTTGTCCTGTTTTTTGTGTGACTTTACTCTTTCCCACTTTAAAGAATTCTGCAGCAGATGACTTTGTAAACATCTCTGCAAAAATATAGGAAATATTTTTAAATGAAATAATAACTGTTGATTAAAATGGAATACACATTGTTTTGAAAGGAGAAATTACTTGTTTTGATCAATTTCTCCATTTGTTGAAATGTTTACAAAAGGTGTCTGCTGCTGGGAAAGGGTTAAGAGTATCCCATTATGCAGCCCCTTTCTGATGCCTCTGCAGCAGATGAATGTTGATAACATTATGGCTACAGAGAAATTGTGTTAATGATGAGCAATTTCTCCATTTATTCAATAATTGTTCATTCTTTTTTTTTATAGAGTGTTTCCATATTTTTGAATAAATGTTTTCAAAGTCATCTGCTTCAGATTTGTTGTATGAGCGATAGGGTTAAACCTTATTTTCAGTGTTCAACAGAATACAGCAGGCATGTCAGTCCTTCATTGAACGACATCCATGATGCTTTTTTATACTTAAGTTATTTTCTTGCTTGCATGAGAAGTAACAAAAAGTACTATAATTGAATAGAGTTCAAAACATGGTGGCGAGAAATTGCTCATTTGAGCAATTTCTCCTTTTGTCACCATGTTTTTAAAAGTCGTCTGCTGAAGATGCGTTAAAATAAGTCTATAGTTGGGAAAGGGTTAAATAAGAACATCAGACAGATTTTTTTCCCATAAATCATCAAAGTTGGAAGCAGAGTTTTGAAAGCTGCCTGAAAAGGAGAAATGTCTCATTTTGATCAATTATTCCTTTTCCACGCCGTTTTCAAGAGAGGTGGCTAATAAGGATATATTGTACAATTTCTATCTTGCGTGTTAACTCTTTCCCTCATACGACAATTCTGCAGCAGACGACTTTGAACATATTTTGTCAAAAAATGGAATATCTCTATAATTGAATGGATAACGAAAAGTGGAAAACATTGTGTCAAAAGGAGAAATTGCTCGTTTTGAGCAATTTCTTCTTTTGTCACTATGTTTTCAAAAAGCCATCTGCTGCAGAGGCATCAGAAAGCGTCTGTATGAGGGAAAGGGTTAAAGTGTGTGTCAGTAGATCGTTTCTCATCCTTTCTCACATGCCACAAAATCTTCAGTTGACTAACTTTGAAAACATCTTGGCTAAATTATGGAAAATGTCTGTAAATGAGAGCATCTATACTGAACAGAGTTATACTATTGTAGCAAAGTTGTGCCGCTGCTTATGCATCAAAATGTTTCTGCATGAGGGAAAAGGCTATAGTGGTTTGCCAGTTGATTGTCTGTAAGTGAATTGTTAACGCATGTAATAATGTGTAAATTGAAACATTCCTTGTATTTTATTTGTATTTATTCTTTCAACAATGACAGTAAGTTTACCTGATATTACAGTTTTAAAAAGTTGTCTGCTTTTAGATTATAAAAGGAAAAATGTTGAAGGTACAATTCCGCTAAGTTGAAAACAATGCCGGAGCCATTACAACAATAATTTTATCTTCTGCTGAGCAGTCAAAAGTTGTCTGCTAGCTTACAAAAGCACCAGGAAAGGGGATGAAGTTATGTTTTAATACATTGATAATATGGTGCAACTCCTAAATGAAAGTCATGAGTTGCGATCAAAGAATTGATAGTTGTTCGACTTCATGTTATTTTGTACTCTAGTCCTGATTATTTAGCATGTGCCATGTTTTATAATCTTTATGTCTATTTTATTCAGACTATTATTTCTTTCTAACAATAGTTTTTATATACATGATTTTATTTCTGTTTTGACCCTTTCCTACTAGCAGGCGCATTTTGCCGCATCTGCAACAGATGACTTTTGAAAACATTATGGTAAAAGGAGAAATTGTTATAATGAGCAATTTCTGCTTTCGCCCCAATGTTTTTAACTCTTTCAAATAATTATTCTTTGATTTATAGAGATTTTCCCTTTATTTGCTTAGATGTTTTTAAAGTTGTTTGTTGCAGATTTGTTGTACTTGGGAAGGGGTTAATAACCTCTCTTACAGAATGTTTTGTTGATTAATTCTTTCTTTTATTCCTTTTTTAATGTTCATTTTAATGAACAATGCGTTCCAAATATTTCATTTATTAGAAACCAATTTTTATGCGAGTGCCTATGAAAACTTAGAAAGTTTGAATCAAAACCATATTTGCTATCATAAAATACTGCTGCTTCATCATTCTTTAGACCTTTCCTACATACAGAAGCTTTGTAACATCTCTGCAGAAGATGACCGAAAACATTCTGGCAATAGGAGAAATTTCTCATGATTAGCAATTTCTCCCTTTGGAACAGTGTTTCAATTCTGTTGAATGTTTTAACTCATTTGTGGGTATCTTCCACATCTTTTCCCAGATGTTTCCAAAGTCATTTGCTGTAGATTTTTTGTATGTAGGAAAAAGTTATAACCGTGCCACATGACAAGTGAGGCCTAATGTTAAATGATATTATTTTGTAAAGGCCTCATTTAACTTCTTGCTACAGAGGTTTAAAAGTTATGTGGGGTTTTAAGAAAAGAATGTTTTAAAACCAACTTCATAAGATAACCACATTTTGTTTTTGGCTTGAGTAGTTTCTGTGTTCCCCACAATATTTTCTACTCAAAATTTGGCATTCTTTTGTCTAGACATTCTACAAGTATTTTTAATATGAAATTTTGTTAAAGCAGAGGTAGAAGGCCAGACTTTAAAACTCTTCTTACGTTAACATTTTCCCACATACAGCAAATCTGCAGCAGACGACTTTTCTACTCAAAAATATGGAAATTCTCTATAAGGTATAATTACTAAAATAAAGTTGAAAACATTGTGGCAAAAGGAGTAATTGCTTGTTTTGAGCAATTTCTTCTTTTGGGACAATGTTTTCAAGAGTCGTCTGCTGCAGATGCCTCAAAATGAGTCTATATGTGGGAAAGGGTTAAGCTATAGCTTCCTAGGAAATTATCTGTTTATAGCTATGTGATTGCATGTAAAATATTTCTTTTGAAATTTACTATTCCCCACATAAAATAAATTTGCAGCAGACAGCTTTGAAAATGTCTTGACATAAATATGAAAACTTTCTATAAAATCTAATGAAAGTATATTTCTATATGGAAATGTGAGACAAAGAGATAAAGTTTATATAATTAGCAATTTCCCATTTGTCAATGTTTCCAAAATTTGTCTGTTGAAGATGCGTCAAAATGCATCTGCAGATGGGAAGGGTTAACACTTTCCTGCAAAAGATCTGCAGCAGAAGACTTAATAAATATCTAAGCTAAAATATAGAAAATCTCCTTTAATTAAAGTATGAGTATGCACCATCTAGAAAGAAAGTATAATAATGGAATTGAGTTAAAAAAAATAGTGGCAAAAGGAGAAGATTCTCATTTTGTCACAAGGCCTCTGGAGACGACGTTTGATATATATTTTTAGGCAAAAGCAGAAACTGCTCTAGAAGTGCAATTTCTCCTTTTACACTTTCATTTATTAAGATTTGCCTTATTTTTGCTATGGTGATTTCAAAGTCATGTGCTGCAGATTTGTTATATGTGTGTAAATTGATGTTTGTCTTATGAAGAATATAGACCAACTATAGACAGACTTTAGGTAAAATCAATTTCTTTTTGTTGAACTGTAATCATTCCATTAAAAGTGTATAGGGCTCTTTAGTGAAATAATCATATTATCTTTGTTGCCCATAAAGGGAAAGTAGACAACACTTTGACAGCAAGAAAAACTTGCCTGATTTTGTTAGTCCATGCTCATAAAAATGAAATTTGAAGTATTTTTGTTTAATTGAATTGTATTTTGTTGAAGACGCCTGCTTTGTTGAAATCCTCAACACTTTCCCTCATACAGACAACTTTGGAAAACATTGTGTCAAAAGGAGAAATTACTCATAATGAGCAATTTTTCCTTTTGCCACAATGTTTTCAACTTTATTCAATACTGGTATTGTTCTTTCATTTATAGAGTTTCCATATTTTGACTTAATGATTTAAAGTTGTAAGCTGCAGATGTGTTGTATGTTGCAGGGGAAAGGGTTAAATAAAACACAATGTAACATCAATCTGGGAAAGTGTAAGTTTATAAAACAGTTTGAAAACATTGTTAAAAAATTAGAAATTCTCCAATTCCCATCATGTTTTCAACAATCATGAATTGCTTGCAAAAAAACAAAAATGCTTTTAGACTTTAATCATGTCATACTGGAAGACCAGGAAACACTTCGGTAGGTGAACTGGCAACTGTGGTATGTCTGAAAAATTGTTGAAAGCAACATTAAACCCTAATTCTGCAAAACTTGTCCGGGTTATTTCTGAGCTTGCCGTAGTTCAATGAAGTTATATGGGTAGTTTCAGTACAGAGGAATCATGGGTACATTCAGCTTGTGAAGATCAGACACTTAGCTCCCTGAACCTGTGTCCTAGAAGAACTAATTCTTTGAGCCACAGCTTCCATGTTTGACCCATAACTTCCTTCTAATGCTATGAACCCCACCCATCAGTTTGACGTTTTACTTAGGAACTTCCTGCACTTGTCAAGCTCTGTTGTGTACAGACATCTCTTGTTTCTTATAGTTATGGCCTGGGTGGTGTAGTGTTAGAGTGTCCGCCTGGGGTGTGGAAGGTCGTGGGTTTGATCCTCTGCCAGGTCATACCAAAGACGTTAAAAGTTATAGTAATGGCTGGTGTCAGTATATTTGGACCAGTAGTACTGGTAATTGACCCAGGAAACACCATGATATAACTGAAAACTTGTTGAAAGCAGCGTAAATTACCAAACAATCAATCGATCAAGTTATGGCCCTATGACATTTAGCATCCCTTTTTGTATCCGGGCTATTATCAATTTATCAAAAACAAATTTGTCTTTAAACATATCTCCTCTGTAACCACTGGTTAACTTAATAACCTTCTCTTAAGAGTTGTTTTATATTTACCTGGTCAATCAGTCTAATGGGAACCAGGTGGACGATCAAGGACCCTCTTGTTTATTTATTGTAAGTGATATTTCTTTAATTTTAGAAAAAAACGCCCTATTAATTTAACCCTTTTCCAAATGTAACAAATTAGTTACAGAAAAAACATTTTGGGAAAAATGTGGCAAACTTATTTTAATGAATTGGGTTGGAAACATTGTGGCAAAAAGGAGAATTTCTCATTTTTCAACAATGCCTTTAAAAGCCATATGCTGCTGATGTGTCTACAAGTGGTAAATGAACCCTTCAAGAATTCAATAAGAGAGAATTTGGCTGTGTGGTGAATTCAAGAAAGTTTGTTATATATAATTTTAGCAGGATTTGTTTAACCCGGCCTTTACCTGATACAGACTTTGCAGCAGATGACTTTTCAAAATATCAATCTTTAGATCTCTATCAAATTTTGAAAGTTTAATATTCCATATTTTGTACTTTCACCATTAGATATTTAAAAGCAGACGACCCTTACAATATCACATTAGGTAAACAGTAAACCCTTTCCCATATACAATAAGTCTGCAGCAGACGACTTTTAAGTCAAAAATATGGAAACTATAAATGAAAGAGCAATTATGGAATAAAATTAGCAAATATCTCCTTTTGTCAGAAAGTTTCAGTATCTTGGAAAGGGTTAACCCTTTCCCTTATATAGACGCTTTCTGACGCCTCTGCAGCAGATGACTTTTGAAAACATTGTGGTAAAGGAGAAAATGCTCAAAATGAACTTGATCATTTTAAAGTCGTCTGCTGCAGATTTGTTGTATGTGGGAAAGGGTTAATAGGGTGTTTTTTTATTATATTAAAAGACAAAACATATATACATATAGTGCTGGCACTATAGTTGTTGTCATTTACAATATTTATACATACAGTATATATATAATATGTAACATCAAGCTGTGTAAATATTTCATGTGTGGTGCGATTTTTGTGTAAATACCATAACTATGTGATCTGGATTGCTTTGTACATAAATGTTTTTTTGACTGTTTGAACAAATTCCATAATATTAATGTAATATTTCATTTCCATTAGTACCATGCCATTAACCATTTCCATGACAAACTGTTGAAAATATTGTAGGAAAAAGAGAAAATGGCTTGGATCTCCTTTTCCCACAATGTTTAAAAAGCTGACAAATGTAAAGGCATCAAACCATTTCTTTTTCAGAGAAAAGGTATTTGAATTAGTAATTGAAGCCTAGATAAGTAAGGTATGTAGAGCAATGGTGAGAGAGAGTCATACATGTATTTGTCATCGAGGCTTAAGTTTTCAATTATAACAGTCACAGGATGGCAAGTTCACCTTGCATTGGTGTTCCTAGTTTTCTGTTGGTTTTAACCCTTTCCCTCATACGGCAAATCTGCAGCAGACGACTTTGAACTTAAAATAGAAAATCTCCATAATTGAATGGATAACCTATGACAAAAAGTGGAAAACATTGTGGCAAAAGGAGAAATTGCACGTTTTGTGCAATTTCTTCTTTTGTCACTATGTTTTCAAAAAGCTGTCTGCTGCAGAGGCGTCAGAAAGCGTCTATATGAGGGAAAGGGTTAATTGCTCTTTGCAATGTTTTTCCAACACCTTTTTCCCTCATATTGCTGCTTCATAATATGTAGTTCAATCGCTTGGTATGAAGTCTCCAATATGCTTTTAGCCCTTTGAGCACCGATGACTACCGTTGCAATTACTTTTAACACTTTCCATCATACAACAAATCAGCAGCAGATGACTTTGAAAACATCTAGCTAAAAATATGGAAAATCTAAGTTTAACACTTTCCTAAATAGACGTTTTTTGACACCTGCAGCAGACGACTTTTGAAAATATTGTGGCAAAAGGTGAAATCACTCATAATATATATAATGGTTTATATCTCAATAACCTTGTGAAGACAGGTCACATTGAACATCCAATCTTCAAGAAGATTCATCAGAACTATCATCGCCATTAAAAAACCCGGTTAAAACTCAATACTGGGTCTCTCTAGAAGAAGCATCTCCATTAAATACCAGTAAGGTTCAAAAGAGGGTCACATGGTCACTTTGTTAAATTTTAGAAAGAAAAATTGTGAATACATTTGAGACCGCATTCACTTAATCTTCATGAAAAATCACCCAAACAAATTATCTCCATCAAATCCCAGTAGGGTTAAAAAACTGGGTCAAATGGGGTCCAAAACTAGGTTGCTAGGCCAAATTTTAGACAAACCTTGGGATGAAAAATCATCAGAACATTCATCTCCATCAAACCCTAGTCTGGGTTGAAACTGAACACGTAAGGGACCACATTTTTCATCCAATCTTTATGTTAAGCCATTAGAAAATTCATCTCCATTAAATCCCAGTCAGGTGTGAAAACTGGGTAATGTTTGGTCCAAAACTAGATCACTAGCCCAAATTTTAGAAAACATTGTGAAAGCATTATAAGTCACATTTTTCATCCAATATTTATGAAAATCATCAGAACATTAATTTCCATCAAATACCAGTTCGGCTCGAAGCTGGGTTATGTGGGCTAAAATAGCCTAGATCACTTGATCAAGTTTGAGCAAAAACTTGTAAACTGGTATACCAAGATGGGCCAAGCATTCTTTTACAGTATTTTATCTTGGTGAGGGATCTCAATTCAATTAATTAACTTGTTGAACTTATTTATAGTGAACAAAAATTGTATTATATAACTACCAACAGTTGCATTAAGGAAAAATAATTATTAAAACGTAAGAAACGGTAATGATTTTCAAATACACATGAAAGATATCTGAAGGCCAAATTTCCTAGTCAAAGCTCATTTTGCAAAAAGCAAAGTCTTCAGCTTCGCAATTCATGTCATCGTAACAATTTTTAGCTCACTCTAAGCATGAAGTGTGAGGTGAGCTTTTGTGATCACTCACGGTCTGTCCTCGTTTGTACGTTTGTCTGTTAACAATTTCATACAAATGACATCTCCAACTAAACCAATGGACTGATTTCAAAATAAATTCACAGGAATGTTCTTTAGGTGGTCCTCTTTTAAAGTTGTTCAAAGAATTTAATTCCAAGTAGAACTTTGGTTGCTGCGGCATCACAGAAGGGGAAAATTGCCAAAACTTTAAAAATCATCTTGTCCAAAAGTACAGACTTGATTTGAAAATAATTTTGCACAAATGTTCCTTGGGGCACCCTCTACCAAGATTGTTCAATTTTTTCCAATCTGTTGAAAAACATGGCTGCCAGGGGGTTCTTTTCCTTATATGTGCATTGTAAAATCTTTAAAAATCTTCTTATCAAAAAGTACTGGCCCCCGATTTAAAAATAATTTGGCACAAATGTTCCTTGGGGGACCTTCTACCAAAATTGTTCAAATTAATCCGATCCATTGAAAAACATGGCTGCTAGGGGCGGAGCTTGTTTTCCTTATATGTGCATTGTAAAATCTTTAAAAATCTTCATGTCAAAAAGCACCTGCCTGATTTAAAAATTATTTGGCACAAATATTCCTTGGGTGACATTCTACTAAGGTTTCAAAATCTGCCTGATAGCAACTAATGATATTGATACAAAGGTTCCCTGAATATTGTTACAATTGGAGCGAGTTTACTATATGTAATTTTATCACAATTGTCCCTAGTTCCAAAAACAAATGAGACCTGGCTTAACCCTTTCCCACATATACTCTTTCTGACTCCTCTGCAGCAATAAGTAGAAATTACTCAAATCAAGCAATTTCTCCTTTTGTCATCATGTTTTCAACTCTATTCAACTATTGTACTTTCATTTAAAGGGAGTTTGTTGTATGTGGGAAAGGGTTAAGCTGCATTTTGATTGGAGAGTGATTACTGATTACAGCTTTTGCTGAAGACTTTAGTATTTGCAAAATGAGCTTTGGCTAGGAAATTTAACCTTTGGATATCTGACATGTCTTCAGTTTCTACCTTTCCTATATAAACTAATTCTGCTACAGATAACTTTGGAAATATCTTTGAACAAATATGGGATAGAATAATTATTATATACAAATAGTAATGTGCATGTGGGATCAAGATATGATCAGTCATTTATACATTCTTTACTAGTAGATTCTTTAACCCTTTCAAGCTTGTAGGCACATGTGACACATTTGTAGCAGACGACTTTGCAAATGAGCTATAGAGATTTTCAATAATTTTTCATTTTGCAAAGTCGTCTGCTCCAGCTTGTGAATAGCTTGTGAATAATACAACAATAGTACTAAATGACTATATGCCAATTTTCCTGAATTCAGCCTAATAGATTGACATCCTGTAATATGGCTCTCGAGTACCAGTTTTGTACAGTGTTTTTGATCATTGTGTAAATATATTCATTATGTTTCTAGTCATACATCTTTGTTTCATGAAAAATATTTAACTAGGAAAAAAAACCAATATATTGATATAAAGATATAAGAAATACAATAAAACTACAGAAGATAAGCCGTTGTTTATTTGGTTTTGGTTTACATTCCCTTTGGTTATCCCCTCGGCTAACGAAGTTTGCGATGGGGATATAGTAACGGGACTGTCTGTTCATCCGTAACAACCTTGTGACCACTCTACACTGAACATCCTTCAACTGATCTTAATCAAACTTGGTATACAGCTAGTATATGGCAAGGTCTAGAAGCCTATTTATTTTCAAGGTCATAGGTTAAAGGTCAAGGTAAAAATTGGACTTTGAATACTGAGGGGATGCAACCGCTTTGCGGTGCCCTTGTTTATTTTGAGACTGTTACTTGAAGAGGACTGATCCGAATGACTCACTTGATTTCAAGACAAATGAACAGGTTCTGAGATAACAGAAAACAGTGAGATAACTAAATATCAGACATAAAAATCTGTCCCAATCAGTGAATGAGCTTCAGGTCTGAAAGCTAATATTTTACCATCTCACTACAAATGTAAGCTGAGCAGCAAGGCAAGTGTAGTGTTCAATCTACAAACCCTCAAAATTTGAAATTCATCCTTGAGTTTCCAAAGACTAAGAACCTAGTACAACATTCTCGAGGCTTGGTAAGTCCTCCACTGCAAAGTTGAAACCCTTTTGGACGTACAGATTATTTAAAACCGCTGCAAAAGGGAACAGGCAATGATTGAGAAGCTTCCTGAATACTCGAGAGGTATTCACTGCAAGTGTGTGGGGAGTTCCAAAATATGGACCAAACTCTCACAGTAATCTAACACAACACCTTTGTATCACCAGGCTGGTGCCTTACCTCTAGGTCAATGCAACAAACATCCATCTTCTTCCACTATTGAGCTAACAGTCTATGTTGAAAGGAAGCTAATTGCCTAGAAAGAATGATGTACGGACAAGCATCCATGTTTTAAGTAAAACAAGGGCACTGCAAAGCGGATGCATCCCCTCGGTATTCAATTTAAAAATATGGCCAATGACCTGGATATTAATGTTATGTACCAGAAAACTGATGTTATTTGTCCTTGCCTTTATTAAATTGTTATTAATGTTGTGGACCACAGAACTAAGTGTAATTTGTCCTTGTTTTCGCCTTTGGCCTTTGCCAAATGACCCCGCCCTTTCCCGTTGACATTTACAATCAATAGGCTTCTAGATCTTACCATATACTAAATGTATGGCAAGTTAGGTTATGATCTGCCAAGAGATGATCAGTGTAGAGTGGTCACAAGGTTGTTGATGTGGAATAGTCAAGTCTAATTGACCTTGATCTTTAATCTATGACCTTGAAAATAAATAGGCTTCTAGACCTTGCCATATACTAACTGTATACCAAGTTTGGTTAAGATCAGTCGAAGGATGTTCAGTGTAGAGTGGTCACAAGGTTGTTGATATGGGAAAATAGTTAGTCCAATTTTGACCTTGACCTTTAACCTATGACCTTGAAAATAAATAGGCTTCTAGACCTTGCCATATACTAACTGTATCCCAAGTTTGGTTAGGATCGGTTGAAGGATGTTCAGTGAAGAGTGGTCACAAGGTTGTTACGGACGGACAAATGGACAGCCCCGTTACTATATCCCCTCGCAAACTTCGTTAGCCGAGGGGATAACAAGGGGGCCATGATGGCCCTGGATCGCTCACCTGAAATATTTACACCAGCATTTTGTTAGCGAATGAATGAGTTGGGTTTTATGGCACTGCAACACAAAACAAGACATGGAAATTCCATGAAACCAGGTTTTCTATAATGGAAGGTGTTTGATTAAGAATTAACAGATCTGTCAAATCTTTCTGTTAATAGTTAATCAACGCTAGTAATTCAAGTAACAGGGAATATTTCTATTGATGAATAATCATAATGACTTTGTCAATTAAATATATCACAATTTTATCTAACAAATATCAGTTCAATACAGTCAATCTTGTGTTGATGGCCTCATTTATTAAGAACATATAATAGATAACAGATATTAAGCAACCTTTTGTTGTAAGCAGCCACATTTTAGGATCCCTAATGCCAGGTTGATAATCAGTGATCTGCCTTAACCCTTTACTTGATAGTAACGCGTTTATGCCTTTGCAAACAGACTAGATCCAGGGCCCGAGGTTATGAAACTTACTCAATTTGAGCATGTAATAGAAATATTGTTGTTGAAGTTAGATGCTTGAGTTACAAGTTTATGAAATATGCTCATTGCAAAATAGGGTGAAATTACAAACCAACGATGAGAATAAAATCCATGTTTGGAGTTTGTCACCATGGTTACGAAGTATTTTTAGTTTGAGCATGATGCTAAAGTTGAGCATGATGCTCAAACTAAAATAGCTCTGTTAGCTTGAGGACAAAGTTTGGAAAAAAAAAATCTACTTTTAGTTTGTAACTGAAATCTACTTTGCAACGAGCCAATTTCCTAGCCTTGTAATCTAAGTGTGTTACTACGATAGTAATAATTATGTTAACATGCTCAAATTGAGTAAGTTTCATGACCTCGTACCCAGATCAGACATTGTGCATATGACACAGCGTCTTGATATGGTGTATATCTGTTCCAAGCTATTTGAAAATATCTCTATGGATGAAAAAGCTACAGACAAAAGTTTTGCATGTGACACATCATATTGATATAGTTCATATTTGTGCCAAGTTATATCATAAATAATATCTCTATGCATGACACAGTTATGGTCCGGACAAGAAAAGTTCAATTAAAGTATATTTCTTATCACTGTGACCTTGACCTTGAATCTATAGAATTTTGTTTGCATTTGGCACATCGTCTTGATATGGTGCATGTTTGTGCCAAGTTATTTGAAAATATCTCTATGCATGACAAAGTTATGGTCCGGACAAGAAAAGTTCAATTAAAGTCTATTTCTTATCACTGTGACCTTGACCTTGAATCTACAGATTTTTTTTTGCATTTGGCACATCGTCTTGATATGGTGCATGTTTGTGCCAAGTTATTTGAAAATATCTATGCATGACAAAGTTATGGTCCGGACAAGAAAAGTTCAATTAAAGTCTATTTCTTATCACTGTGACCTTGACCTTGAATCTACAGAATTTTTTTTGCATTTGGCACATCGTCTTGATATGGTGCATGTTTGTGCCAAGTTATTTGAAAATATCTCTATGCATGGCAAAGTTATGGTCCGGACAAGGCAAGTTGACACCCGCCCGCCCAACCGCCCGCCGACTTCGCCAAACTAATAACCAGATTTTTTCCTTTGGAAAACCTGGTTAAATATCAACAAGGGCACCGCAAAGCGGATGCATCCCCTCGGCTTTCCATTTTCACATTGAGTTCTCTTGTGATCTAAATATTTAAGTCCAATTTTTGACTTCGATCTTTGACCTATGACCTTGAATCAATAGGCTTCAAAATATTGTCACAAACTAACTGTATGCAAAGTTTGGATAAGATCTGTCAAGGAATGGTCAGTGTAGAGTGGTGACAAGGTTGCCACAGCTGAGATATATTGTAAGTTCAATCAAGTTCAATTTTGGGCATGACCTTTGACCTATGACCTTGAAAACCAATAGGCTTCAAGACATATCATAAACTAACTGTATAATAAGTTTTATTAAGATCGGTCAATGAATGGTCAGTGTAGAGTTGTGACAAGGCTGCCACAGCTGAAAATATTGTAAGTCCAATTTTGATTTTGACCTTTGACCTATGACCTTGAAAATCAATAGGCTTCAAGATATTATCATAAAGTAACTGTATACCAAGTTTGGTTAAAATCTGTCAAGTAATGGTCAGTGTAGAGTGGTGACAAGGTTGCCACAGCTGAAAATAGTGTAAGTGCAATTTTGGGCTTGACCTTTGACCTATGACCTTGAAAATCAATAGGCTTCAAATATTATCATAAACTAACTGTATAATAAGTTTTATAAAGATCGGTCAAGGAATGGTCAGTGTAGAGTGGTGACAAGGCTGTCACAGCTGAAAATATTGTAAGTCCAATTTTGAGCTTGACCTTTGACCTATGACCTTGAAAATCAATAGGCTTCAAGATATTATCATAAAGTAACTTTATACCAAGTTTTGTTAAAATCCGTCAAGTAATGGTCAGTGTAGAGTGGTGACAAGGTTGCCACAGCTGAAAATATTGCAAGTCCAATTTTGGGCTTGACCTTTGACCTATGACCTTGAAAATCAATAGGCTTCAAGATATTATCATAAAGTAACTTTATACCAAGTTTTGTTAAAATCCGTCAAGTAATGGTCAGTGTAGAGTGGTGACAAGGTTGCCACAGCTGAAAATATTGCAAGTCCAATTTTGGGCTTGACCTTTGACCTATGACCTTGAAAATCAATAGGCTTCAAGATGTTACCATATACTTACTTTATACCAAGTTTTGTTAAGATCTGTCAAGAAATGGTTAGTGTAGAGTGATGACAAGGTTTGTTACGGAAGGACACACATACATACATACATACGGACGGTCCCGTTACTATATCCCTTTCTCTCTTACTTCGTAACCGAGGGGATAATTAGGACCAGAATGAGAAGTGGCCGTGAATAAAAGATGATGATGAATACTGGAACAGAATATTATATTCAAGACCACACTAGTGAGTTTTTAGCTTTCATTTGGGGACTGTTTAACTCCTGCTGGCAGTACACAGATGGCTATGCCAAAAGGGCCCGTTTTGTTCAAGAAGATTTTAAAATTTCAACTAAAAGATTATATTGAAAACTAACGCTCCCCTTTATGGTAATGTGTTGTTTTTGACCAACTGACACAGCTTGAATAGTTTTTCCACTATATATCTTTATGTTAACTGAACAGGTGACTCCTGGGCAGGGGACAATTTTGACTCCAGGAGCATAGTTTGAACAATTTTGGTAGAGGACCACTAGACAAAGCTACATTGAAAATATCTAAGCTCGACGCCTTTGGTTTCAGACAAGAAGATTTTCAAAGTGTTTGCCTATTTATCTCTATGTAAAACAGGTGCCCAACCCCCAGGGTGGGGCCAACTTTAAACCCAGAGTCGCCATTTGAACAATCTTGATAAAGGACAACTATAAAATGCTACACACTAAATATTTAAGCTATAGCCCTTTTGTTTTAGACAAGAATATTTTCTAAGTTTTACCCTATAATATCTGTATGTAAAACATGTGACACCTGGACAAAAATTTGACCAATTTTGGTAGAGGACCACTTGACAATGCTACAAACCAAATATCTAAGCTCTACCCCCTTACAGTTTATCAAAGTTTTTCCATAGATATCTCTATGTAAAACTGGTGATATAATTGGAACAATCTTTGTAGAGGACCACTAGACAATCGTACAAAACAAATATCTAAGGTATATGACTTTCTGTTTCAGACAAGATGATTTTTCAAAGTTTGTTTAAGTTTTTCCTTTTGGTTGCCATCGCTACCACAGTTCTGCATGGAATTAATTTATTTAAACACCTTTGAAAGAGGATCACCCAAGGATCATTCCTACCAAGTAAAGTCAAAACCCAAACAACGGTTCAGGAGATGATGTCTTTAAAAGAAATTGTTGACGACAGACATCAGGCCATAACAAAAGCTCACCATGAGCACTTGGTGAGCATAGGCGAGCTAAAAGGTATTGCACAAATCAATAATAACGATGTCTTTTAAAAAAATTGTTGACGACAGACAGCAGGCCATCATAATAGCTCACCATGAGCACTTGGTGAGCATAGGCGAGCTAAAAGGTATTGCACAAATCAATAATAACCATTATCAGTCTTCATTGTACAACAATAATTTATTAATAACATATCACTAGTAATATAAATAGTCACTGTATGGTAACAACTTTATTTGAGAATAAATTCTCCACCAAAACTAACCTTGAGTCAGTTGCAACAAGTTTAGAGCAGTAAAGTCTGGATATGAACTGATCTGAAGTACTAAGTTGCTTTCAACAAACTTCTGATACAGTATACATTGAAATAAGATAGCATGAATATGCACAGTGATCTTTATCTACACACTTCCCAAATAAATTAACACTTTCTGACGCCTCTGCATGTGACAAAAAGTAAAATTTCTCATGAGCAATTTCTCCTTTTGTTACAATGTTTTCAAAAGACATCTGCTACAGATTTGTTCTTTTTTCGAAAATGTTCCCTGGGGCACATCACATATGATAATGTAAGACACATCACACAAAATGGGGTCTCGTATTTTAATCGAGCAGGGAAGAATTGTAAACCACCCACTGGTTTCATTCCCATAACCCTTCAAGACATGCAAAGCCATTCATAGCTATCTTAAAATGAAGTGAAGGATCTAATAATACCTTTCCCACTTCAATTCTAGCAGAAGACTTTTGAAAACATTGTTAATCATGATTTATGAATTATTCTGTCATTTATAGAAATTTACCATATTTGTACCTAGATGTTTCAAAAGTAAAGCGGGTTTTGACTGGGATTTTTCCACACAAACGGCGCAAGTACTGGTGAAGTCTCCAGGAAGCAGACATCGAGCGTGATTAATTTAAGCTGAAAGCTTGTTTTGCAATCAATGTAAAATAAATAAGTTTAAACTAAACTAAAAGTAATTTGTTACAGATTTGTTGTATGTGGGAAAGTGTTAAGAAACATGTACAAGGATGTTAACCCACTTCCACAAACAATATATCTGCAGCAGACAACTATGAAAACGCCTTAACTAAAATATGGAAAATCACTGTAAGTAGATTTTTTTTTTTCCAAACTTTGTCCTGAAAGTATAATAATTGAATAGAGTTGAAAACAGTGTGAGCAATTTCTTCTTTTGCCACAATTCTTTCAAAAGTCATCTGCTGTAGAGGCGTCAGAAAGCTTCTGTATGTTGGAAAGGATTAGCAGTTTCTGATACAGTTGTTGAATCACTGATCCACACATTTAATTGGTATATGTTGAACTGTCAGCTGTTCTTCATGAAAAAAGAGTCCAATCTTCCCTGGGAATTGTCCAATTTCATCTTCTTTGCTCCTGACCCAGTTTGAGGCAAACTTTTCCTCTTCACTGAATTCACTTGATTGTTAGTTTGTGTGTTTAAGTCCTGCTGTAATTCACTGGCAAAATGAAAGTCCATATGCTCTGGTATTTCCCATACTAGAACGGGTTTGTTACATTTCTCACATGGCATAAAGTCATCCGCAGAATGGTGTGCAGAGCTCATCTCTGTGACTTGGGTGTTTATACTGATCTCTGAATGACTTGCGATAGTCCCGTGTTCATCTATATTGTCCACTGATGTTTCGTTATTACAGCCAACATTTACTTCAGTATTGTTGACCACTGATGTTTCGTTATTACAGCCAACATTTACTACAGTATTGTCAAGTCCCTCCTGGTGAGTGTTGACATTGTACACATTATATGTTGCACTATTCTCAGATCTTAATGGTTCAGAGTCTTCAACATTACAGCTTATAATTGTCTCATTCTTCTTTCTGGCAAAGAATCCTTTTATTCCAGTTCTACTGTTTTTCTCTGAACATTTCTCATTTCCAGACATATCTAAGTTTTTTGGTGTGTTTTCAAGCTCAATACTTTTATCTTCACAATCAATGTTAAGATGATTCTTAGTCTGCGATTCGCTGCCTTTTCCTACAGCACTTTGATATATATTCTGATTACTACTAGTCTCTGATTTCATTCCCATGAGCTTGCCAGAAGTCTGTTCAGATTTATTTTGCTTCTTGAAAAAGGTTGCAATACTGTTAGCTTTCACCGAACCAAGTACTTTTTCTTTACCAAAGTCATCTTTGTCGTTGGCTTCAATTGCATCCTCGCCGGCTATATCAGACATTGGTCTCAAGAATGAAACAATCGACTTTACACTTTCTTTAACCTTTGAAGATGATTGTAATAACATCAGGTCATCCTGAAGAGTTACATTTTGTGTTGCGACAAAAGTGTCATCATTCCATTTCTGTGAAGAGGGAGTTTTAGCAAACATCGCCCCTATATTGTTGGTCGAATCATCTTGAAATTTTCCAGCAGATATTCCTAGACAGACAACCTCTGGTGACCTGAAACAAATAAATCATATGAACAGTGTCATACAAAATCTGACCTTTGGAGGTTATAGAAGGATAACCCTTTACCACGTACATAGAGCAAACAAGTAATCATTAAGACACAATACAGGACAATGGTATGGCGCCATAAAAGAAAACATTATATGCAAATCTGCAGTATGACTTTGAACTAGGGATGGCAGCGATTAATTGGTTACCCGGTTAACCGTATGTTTTTCGATTAATCGGTTAGTAATTCAAGTAACCGAGTACTCGGAAAATAGATATATATACACAGTTGTATTTCACATTTTGTTCTTTTCAATTTGTCCTTTTCAATTTGTCACACGTATCTGACCAGAAGTTAATTATTCACACCTCGATCGGGAATGTTTGCATAACTGAAAACGGCCATACTCGATCGTATTGATGACCGTTGTTATTGAATAATTGTGGCTGATCAAACAATTAATTACAGGACAGTTTGTTTCTTTTTAAAAAAACCTTTGATGTCTAATACAAGGCTAGGAATATATGATAAGGACTTATTAATGTTATTGGAATGAATTTGATCAATTCAATTTGTTGTATTTGTAAATTATTTACCAATCGGATTAGAAGATTTAAAGAGTAGTTTTCTAACACATTTCCCCCTGAGTTGGTATTTAAAAATATGCAGCTATGCATCTCTTTCATTCAACATATTATAAATCGTATAACGGTCACTTCGTCAAAAAAAACCGATTATTTTCTCAACTATAAATTATAAAAATAAAATTTAAAAAGTTGGTTGACACGAACGAAACTGTTCCGATAACAACGTTCTAGTCTGATTTAAACATGACCGGGAAATGCGAGTTAAAAGAACAACAACAATAACAAAACTAGGATTTATTGTCTATGAATCTATACAGTTAACCGAGTAACCGGTTACTAAATTATACGAGTAACCGGTTAGTAATATCGGTAACCGTTGCCATCCCTACTTTGAACACATTAACGCAAAAATATTGAAATGCTAAGCCAATGAAAGAAGAATTATTTCTCCTTTTGCCACAATGTTTTAATATGTCATCTGTGGCAGGGCCGTCAAAAAGTGTCTGTATTTGGTAAATGGTTAAAAATGATGAAATTATGATCTATAAGGACAACAATCATATATTTCAACCACTATCAAGTGACTTAAATAAGATCTCTATAAACAAAATCTAACCATGAGGTTTGGTGGGCCGGGCAGGAATTGAACTGTTGGGCTAGTGCAAAGGTGTCGTCAACAAACTTTTTAGCATCATATCGTACAATTCCACAGACCCTGGAGACTGAAACAGTGCGAGGTCGACTGTTGTACCTCACAGATAGAGTCAGGGATTTGGCTGTTCTCTTGTTCTGAAATACAAAAACAACCAAATACTGAAGAGAGAAATATTTAAGCCAACTGCCCCATGAAACAAACTACTTTTTATTGATGTCCATACTGCAGACGACGTCCGAAAATATAGAAAATGGAGAAAAAAAGCTTTGCCATGTATCTAAATTTGTTTTAACCTGTTCCTACATGTAGACACTCTTTGATGCAGACGACTTTAGAGAACATTGTTGCAAAAGGAGAAAATTGTCCTCTTGTCACAATGATTTCAAATATATTCATTAATCATACTTTCATTTTTAGAGCATTTCCATAATATAACTTAGATCAGAGCTCTAGACAAGAAGAGTATTTCAAACTTCCAAATCCATATATGACCATCAAACCCTAAGTTGTGAGTACTCAAAAGAATCGTCTCAGTGGGATGATTCTTTTGAGTACTCACAACATAGGGTTTGGATTAATCATAAGAGAGATATTGTAGGGAACAAACAAGTTTACTCCTCCTTATATAGTCCTCTGGTAAGATGTTTTCAAAGTCGCCTGAATCATTCCTATTGCTATCTATGCAACCCTAGGCACCAAAGATAGAAGTCATTACTACCATTTGTTGAAGTCTTTGGCATGAACAGACCAAGGTTACAACTCTAGTCTTCCTCTTAACCACAGACATGGTCCCAAAACGTTTTCAAGTCTTCTGTTGAAAATGGTTCAAAATGTGTCTGCATGTGCGAATATGAGAAGGAAACAATGACATTGAAAACAAGAACGCCACGGAGCGAACACCAATGCTCGTCTGTTTTTTAAGGTCGAAAAAGGGGCATTACTAATTAATTATTAAAGCCAGAGTAATGTGACTTGGTATAGACATGTGTACCAAGTTTCTTTTGAAAATGTTGAATTGTTTTAGTGTTTTGAGGTACGGTTAAAGTTTTTGTGACGACACAGACAACGAAAAAGATGCCAAGTATATTACAATAGCCTATTTTTTTCTTCGAAAAACAGACAATCTAAAAATATAGTCATATTACATACATTCTCTTTGTCTTTCAATAGCCTTTCCTCCACCTCCTTTGCCAATTCTGTCAGCCAAAACTTTACCTGTAATGTTAATTTCACAAACTTTTAGAAATAAGCATTGATACGGTTTCAATGAAATTTTACAAGAACCATCTAAGGAACACATACCTTGCATGTGAAATAAAGGACTAACACATGATTGGATATACAACAGAGACATAATCCGTAAGTGCTAAGACAGACGAACCAATTATCTTCAAATCGATCCAGTACTTTTGGACACGAAGATTTTTAAAGTTTTTATTTTACACATACATGTATAAGTAAGACAAAAGAGGGTCAAGAGAGCATTAAAATCAATCACCTGAGTAATAGTATAGTGGCAATTTCAGTCACTAGCAAAGGCTTCTGCTTATAAAGGTAAAAAGTTGATAAAGAGTGGGAACGAACTGCAATCAGTAAAAAACATTTGTAATAATGCATTAAATCTCTTAACATTTTCAAAGAGGACCACCACAGGAACATTTCTTTGAAAGTTGGTTGATAGTGTTTCATTGGTTTAAAATGAGATGTCATTTGAAGCTCAAAGTTCCTTTTACCCCTTTCCTGATGCCAACTGGCAGCTATCCTTTTCAACCAAGCAATATTGCTTGTACAAATTACGTACAGTGTCACTAAAGGAACGTTTCTGCAAAACTTTTTTAAAATCAGACAAAAATTTAATAAGAAATATTTTTAAAGTTGTCATTTGGACACTTTTCTGATGCGTTCTGGCGGACATATTTTTCAAAGCAATCAATATGGCTTGAACAAACTTTGTAGAGGGTCATTCAAGGAACATTTCCACCAAATTATCTTGGAATCAGTCAAGCGGGTTTTAAAATTATGGCATTTTTCTTTATTTCTGACGCAGCAGCAACCAAAATTCTCCATAGAATCTATATCTTTGAACAAATTTGAAAGAGGATACTCAAAGTAACATCCCTATTAAGTTTGGCTGAAATTGGTCCAGTGGGTAAGGAGATGTCATTTTAATCTAAAACTTAATTTTACCCCTTTTATTATTGCTTGGAAGAATTATGTTGAAGCTTACTAAAGGAACATTTCTACACATTAATCTTGAAATTAGACAAGCACTTTAAATAACAAGAGGGCCATGATGCCATGATGGCCCTGGAATCGCTCACCTAATTTTTATTTTTTTCACTTTAGCTATATAAGCCCCGCCCCCTGGCAGCCATATTTTCCGACCAATCAACTTGGCTTGAAGGAATCTGATAGAGGGTCATCCAAGGAACATTTCTACAAAATTATTTGAAAATCGGCCAGACACTTTTGGAGGAGAAGATTTTTTAAGATTTCACTATAGCCATATAATGCAAAATAGCCCTGCCCACTGGCGGCCATGTTTTTTGACCAATCAACATAGCTTGAAGGAATCTGAAAATGGGTCATCCAAGGAACATTTCTACAAAATTATTTGAAAATCGGCCCGACACTTTCGGAGAAGATTTTTTAAGTTTTCACTATAGCCATATAAGGCAAAATAGCCCCGTCCCCCTGGCAGCCATGTTTTTCGACCAATCAACTTGGCTTGAAGGAATCTGATAGAGGGTCATCCAAGGAACATTTCTACAACATTATTTGAAAATCGGCATGACACTTTCGGAGGAGAAGATTTTTTAAGTTTTCACTATAGCCATATAAGGCAAAATAGCCCCACCCCCCTGGCGCCCATGTTTTTTGACCATTCAACATGGCTTGAAGGAATCTAATAGAGGGTCATCCAAGGAGCATTTCTACAAAATTATTTGAAAATCTGCCAACCAGTTTGGTTTGGAAGAAGAAGATTTTTTAAGTTTTCACTATAGCCATATAAGGCAAAATAGCCCTGCCCACTGGTGGCCATGTTTTTCAACCAATCAACATGGCTTGAAGGAATCTGATAGTGGGTCACTTAAGGAACATTTCTACAAAATTATTTGAAAATCGGCCTGACACTTTCGGAGGAGAAGATTTTTTAAGTTTTCACTATAGCCATATAAGGCAAAATAGCCCCGCCCCCCCCCCCCCCCCTGGCGGCCATGTTTTTCGACCAATCAACATGGCTTGAAGGAATCTCATAGAGGGTCATCCAAGGAACATTTCTACAAAATTATTTGAAAATCTGCCAATCAGTTTTGGAGAAGAAGAATTTTGAATTTTTTTTCATTTCGTTGCCATGGAAACCAGAATTATGCATGGATCCAAACAATTTGAAGGAAATCGGGTCAGGTCATTGAGAGGATGCTTTCTGTGAAGTTTCATTCCAATTGACCCGCTGGTTACTAAAGAGAAGAAGTTGACGCACGCCGGCCGACGGACAAAAGGCGATCACAATAACTCACCTTGAGCAAAGCTCAGGTGAGCTAAAAATGCAAATTTCCCCTTTTCTGATGTTTTTCAGCCAATCAATATGGCTGCAACAACATTTGTTTGGTTGAAATTGGTCAGGTGGTTTAGGAGGAGATGTTGTTTAAAGCATCTTGGTGTCCAACGGATCAGAATAATTTGAACAGTCTTGGTATAAGCTCACCCAATAATAATAATAATAATAATAATAATAAAGACTTTATTTATAGAGGCTGCACAGTTGGGCATGCCCAGTCTTCCCTGTGGGCCTCTGTTAAAACATTTACAAATTTTACATATAATATTATAAGGTATCATGCACATATTCATGTAGACAACTGTTGCATTCAGGAAACCAGCACTGTTATGGGAGAGAGTTTAATTGAGTAAAAGATGTCCACCACTATGCCACCAGGAAAGATATGTGGATTTAAATTTCTTTAAATTTTCACAGTTCCTGACATGTAGTGGAATCTGGTTCCATATTTTTGGTCCTGAGTAGGTCAAAGATTTTCTAAAAAATTCTATCCTAGGTTTAGGAATGCTAAGTGTATGCTGGGCGGCAGATCTTAAATTTGTATTGGTTGATGATGTAAATAGATTAGTCATGTATTCTGGGAATTCTTTTTTAAGGGATTTGTACACAAGTATAGCCTTTTTGTATGTAATTCTATCGTGAAATTTCATCCATTTAAGTTCCTGAAAGAGTTCCTCACTTGGTGTGTCATATGTCTTGTCTAGGATAGTTCGTGCAGCTCTTTTTTGGAATTTATATATATTGCTTAAAAGTTTGTCACTACAGTTACCCCAAATTGTACAACAATAATCAATATGAGGCAAAATGTAGGCATTGTAAAAGAGTTTCCGCGCATGTATATTGAGGAAGCATTTAATTCGAAGCAGAAGGTAAAGTAAAGAATTGCATTTTTTGAGTACTTTTTCAACTTGGATTTTCCAGTTGAGATTATCAACATGTGTGCCAAATAATTTTCAAATAGGGCCAGTACTTTTGGACAAGAAGATTTTTCCCTCTTTCTTATGCGGCAGCAACTTAAGTTCAACATAGAAATTTTTGATGAGTGCCACCGAGGTAATATTCCTGTGAAATTATTTTGAAATCAGAACAGTCGTTACATAGAAGAAGTTTTGAAAGCATGAAGGACATCGGACATAGGACAACTTATGGATGATGGATGGTGATTGATTACAATAACTCACCTACAGCATTTTGTGTTCAGGAGAGCTTAATATAGTAGCACATAATTCATATTTCAATGATACACAGAATTGGCCTCTCGTTACAAAGGACCGGAGCGCATATCACTTGATGATACGGTTCTGCCCTTTTCAATGCAATTGCATGGGTACTTTCTAAGTCTCTAGGAAGCTGACATCCAGAGGGATTAAAATAAGCTAAAATTTGTCTCGCAATCAATGTAAAATGAACTAATGATACACTATAGTCTTGTCTTATCAATAGACAGTATTGAAAATTTATAAAATAAGTAAAATTGCATCAAAGGAAACAGTACTTTTAGCTCTATGAACCCTGGAAGCACAACAATACCCTTCAATTGATACGTTATACTGAATACACCAGAAGAACAATTTTCTTTGCAGATGTATCAAAAGTTGATTCTACTAGTGAAATAAAGTTAATTCAATATATTAATCATTTCCCCCATATAATGAACAAATCTGCAGAAAATGACTTAAAATTTGGAAAGTCTTTATTAACCCTTTCCCTCATATAGACGCTTTCTGGCACCTCTGCAGCAGACGGCTTTTTGAAAACATAGTGAAAAAAGAAACAAGGGCACCGCGTACGGCACAGACGCTCAACTGATAGGGAGAAAACAGAAAAAAAATAGAGATTGCTTTTTTGAAAAAGCGCTTGTCTCCCCATTTGTGTGGTCGTAGGGGAGGAAAAGAAATGATGGAGATGAATTTTTTAGTTTTGGACTGGAGATGAAGCAACAGTGACAATCCTCAGTTATTGAGCGGAAACCATTTTTCAGCTGAGGGTTACCATGACCTTGATCTTTGACCTAGTGACCTCAAAATCAATAGGGTTCATTTGCTGCTGGTGACCAACCTGCACACCAAGTATGAAGTTCCTGGGCCCAAGCAATCTTCAGTTATTGAGCGGAAACCATTTTTCAGCCAAAGGTCACCGCGACCTTGACCTTTGACCTACTGACATCAAAATCAATAGGGGTCATCTACAGGTTAGGACCAAGCTGCACACCAAGTATGAAGTTCCTCAACATAAGCATTCTTTAGTTATTGAGAGGAAACCATTTAAGGTTACCATGACCTTGACCTTTAAGCTAGTGACCTCAAAATCAATAGGGGTCATCTACTGGTGGTGAACAACCTGCACACCAAGTATTAACTTCCATGGCCAAAGCATTCTACAGTTATTAAGCAAAAACAATGTTTCAGCTCATTGTCACTGTGACCTTTCAGCTCACGGTCACTGTGACCTTGACTTTGACCTCAAAATTAATAGGGTCTTCTACTGGGCATGGCCAGCCTGCATACCAAGTATGGAGTTCCTCTGCCCAAGCGTTCTTCAGTTATTGAGCGGAAACCATTTTTTACCTCACAAGGTCACTATGACCTTGACCTTTGACCTTCTGACATCAAAATCAATAGGAGTCATCTACTGGTCATGACCAACCTGCATACCAAGTATGAAGATCCTATGCCCAAGCGTTCTTCAGTTATTGAGCGGAAACAAGTGTGATGGATGTGACCTTGACCACTGTGACCTTGACCTTTGACCTAGTGACCTTAAATTTAATAGGGGTCATTTGCTGGTGGTGACCAACCTGCACATCAAGTATGAAGTTCCTGGGCCCAAGCAAAAACTATTTATCAGCTCATTGTCACTGTGACCTTTCAAGCTCATGCTCTCTGTGACCTTGACTTTAGACGTACTGACCTCAAAATCAATAGGGGTCTTCTACTAGGCATGGCCAACCTGCATACCAAGTACGAATGTCCTAAGCGTTCTTCAGTTATTGAGCGGAAACAAGTGTGACAGACGGAAGGACGGAAGGACGGACGGAACGGGCAAAAACAATATGTCACCCCCATGTAATGGGGGGAGACATAAAAAATGAGCTAAACAAAAAACCTTAACTGGACGACCACGCCGCCGCTGCCGCCACCGCCGACGCCAGGGTCATGACAATAGCTCTCGTTTTTTTCAAAAGTCGAGCTAAATATTGCTCAAAACGAGCAATTTCTCCTTTTGCCACAATATTTTCCACTTTTAGTCATCCATTAGGTTATCCATTCAATTATAGAGATTTTTCTATTTGTTGACAAGATATGTTCAAAGTCGTCTGCTGCAGAATTGTCATATGAGTGGTTAAGGGTTAATGGAAGTATATTTATGGAATAGAGTTGAAAGCATTGTGGCAAATATGTAAAATAACAGATGACTTGAACGTGTCTTAATCTAGGTTAATCAACAAACCTTTTCCCTAGTATGAAGGCTATTTTTTCCTGTAAAGTTTTTACTGCATCCAATAGATTTAGGTAGCTGTCTGGCAGACACAGGTTCATGATCCAGTCCTCTACAAACGGTATACAACCAGGACCTAAGGAAATTAAATTGTACATCAGTTTATGAAAGTATCTAAAAAACAAATATCAATATACAAACAAGAGGCCCAAGAGGGCCAGTATCGCTCCACGGCCATAAGGCAAAAATCAAATCTCCAAACAGCCCTGCCCCCTGGTGGCCATGTTTTTGACCAACCACCATGGGTTAAAGGAATCTTGTAGAGTGTCACCCAAGGAATGTTTCTGCAAAATTATTTGAATATCAGTCTGACACTTTCGGAGGAGAGGATATTTTAAGTTCTCACTATAGCCATATAAGGCAAAATATCCCCGCCCTCTGGCGGCCATGTTTTTCAACCAATCAACATGGCTTGAAGGAATCTGATAGAGGGTCACCCAATGAACATTTCTACAAAATTATTTGAACACTTTCGGAGAAGAAGATTTTTTAAGCTTTCACTATAGCTATATAAGGCAAAATAGCCCCGCCCCCTGTGGCCATGTTTTTCAACCAATCAACATTTCTTGAAAGAATCTAATAAAGGGGCACCCAAGGAACATTTCTACAAACTTATTTGAAAATCGGCCTGACACTTTTGGAGGAGAAGATCTTTTAAGTTTTCTCTTTAACCATATAAGGCAAAATAGCCCTGCCCTCTGGCGGCCATGTTTTTTAACCAATCAACATGGCTTGAAGGAATCTGATAGAGGGTCATCCAAGGAACATTTCTACAAAATTATATGAAAATCTGCTCAACACTTTCGGAGAGGAAGATTTTTTAAGTTTTCACTATGGTCATATAAGGCAAAATAGCCCCGCCCTCTGGCGGCCATGTTTTCAGACCAATCAACATGGCTTGAAGGAATCTGATAGAGGGTCACCCAAGGAACATTTCTACAAAATTATTTGAAAATCAGCCTGACACTTTCGGAGAAGAAGATTTTTTAAGTTTTCACTATTTTTTTCTTTTGGTTGCCATGGAAACCAGAATTATGGATGGATCAAACAAAATTGAAGGAATGTAAGAGAGGACATTGAGAGGATGCTTCCTATGAAGTTTCAATCAAATTGAGAAGAAGTTGTTTAAAGGAAAAATTTAACGTACGCACAACGGACAATTCGCCATGACATAAGCTCAACTGGCTTTCAGCCAGTGGAGCTAAAAACATATGACTCCTAATAGTAAATACTTTTGTAGAATAAAACTTTAGTATACATTGTGTAAGAAATTGCTCTGACTTATAAACAGATCAATTACAGGTGTTTATTTGAGTTTTAATTGAAGGAGCAGGTAACTTGTCATTTTATTTCATTAAGCATCCCACTTAACCCTTTCCCAAATACAACAAATCTGCAGCAGAAGACTCTGAAAACTTGATGACAAAAACCTAAAAATTTCCATAAAAATAGCTTTTTAAATAAAATTGAAAACATTATGGCCAAAGTAGAAATTGCACATCATGTGCAATTTCACCTTCGGCCACATTGTTTTTAAAAGTCGTCTGGTGCTATTGCGTCAAAATTTGTCTGCAGGTGGGAAAGGGTTAAAGGGTTATTCAGTTACTTAGGTTATTCAGTTACTTAGAGGCTTTCGGGTCACTTCACACATAAAACAAGAGTGCCACGGAGCAAAGGCCAACGCTCGTCTGCTTTTTTCTAAGTCGAAAAAGGGGCATAACTGAATAATTATTAAAGTCAGTTATGTGACTTGTTATGAACATGCACATTGTTTCAAGGAACATGTGTACCCAGTTTTATTTGAAAATGTTGAACGTTTTTTGAGTTTTGAGGTAAGGTTAAAGTTTTGTGACGACGCCAAGAGTATCACAATATCCCCAACTTATTTTCTTTGAAAAACAGACAAGCTAATGACATTTGCAATCAGCAAAGATCCTGATCAGGATCTTGTCTTCTAGCAATCTAATCATATAGTTGTACAAGCATCCTGGAAGCATCTATGGATTCATATTGCCAATGTATTTAGGTAGGAATTTTGTTCATTATAATAAAAATATCATAAAAAAAAAATCTCAGAAGATAATTTTTGTCTGGCTTATCTAAGTGGCATCTAATCCTTTCCCTCGAACAACAATCTGTAGCACACAACTTTAAACACTTTAAGGCAAAAGTAATGAAAATCATTTTAAACTGAAGTAAAATTATCTAAAAGAGTTGAAAACATTGCAGCAAATGGAGAAATTGCTCAATATGAGCATTTTTTTCTTTTGCAACAATGTTTTTAAAAGATTCATCAAATTGCATCTACGTGTATATATATTGGAAGGGTTAAGTCATTTAGCACCCTTCTTTGTTTAGAAATAATGACGTATTTACCCATTTTTATCTCCAAGTAGTTGTTGCAGACATTTCTCCGAGAATTTAGTGAGCTCTCCCATGTTCTCAACTTGTAGATGCTCCGACACCAGCAAGCCCATCTTTCCTCCTAAATGTCGACTTGAGAAAGAATCAAATGATAAGTAACAAGAAACCGCTGAAGACGGTAAGGCCGGATTGTCGGCAATTTGACCTTGAAAATCGACAAACTAAGGTCAAGGTCAAAGTAACAATAGAAATCAATAGAACTTGTTACTGGTTACCTTCAGGCAAAGTTTCAAGTTTGCAACCCTTTCTTGTGCTGAGATTTTGCTTAACCAGAAACTTTAACCATTTTGCCTAACCTAAAACTTTAACCAAAATGTTGACGGACAGACAGACAGACAGACAGACAGACAGACGGACAGACGGACATCGCCAATCTATAGACCGGAATTGCTTAAGCAATCCGGCCAAAAATATGTTAAAAAACAAACAAATTATGTAACAAGGGTGTTACCTGCACATACAAAACAATGATTGATGTGTTTTAACGCCATTTTCAAAATAAATTCAGTATCACGGCGGACAATTTACATACTCATGTGTTTCCTGGCTTTCTCACACCAGTAATCCACACAATAATCTTTCCAAGCAACTGGCTGCTTTTACACATAGACTTTTAGCCCATTGGTGGAAGATGAAGGACGTTTGTCACAATGACTTTTGACAAACGACGGAAAGAAAGTTGGCTGAGTTGGGGTTCAAACTCACAACCCCTGGATTAACAGTCCACGTCGCTACCGGGGCTTTCCACAGAAAGGTGATCCTCGAAGTGTCATTTTACCAGGGCGAGCATCACAAAAGTTGTTTTAATTTGTCAAAACATTGCAATTATTTTTAATACATGTACATCATAAAAGAATTGAGAATTTTTTAAAAACAATTTTCAACTAGAATTGTTTTGACAAAAACATATGTCTCCCCCTCAAATATCTGTCAAAATCTCTCAAAACATTCCAACCTATAAAGCAGACAAACAAAAATTTGACCAAGTTGGACAGTACTCAATTTTTAATTACTAATGTTTTGTCTTGACCTGGTACAAAGTGGACATGATTTCAAATGGTTTACAGAAACACATATTTTTACTGCAGCTGTAACATTCAAGACTGAAGTATTCTTCAAAACAGTTAACAACTGTTGCTAAACATAAGCAAGCCGTCTTGGAGATATTGAGTGGACAGGAAATAAAGCCTAAAACCTTTGAGCTTCAAGCGTGACCTTGACCTTGAACCGGTATGGTCGAGACGCGGGTTCTGCACGTCGCCTTGATGAGGTGAACATGTGACCCAAGTTTCATTAAAATTCTTTAAGCTGTTTTGGAGATATGGAGCGGCACAAAATAAAGCCTCAAACCTTTGACCTTCAAGCGTGACCTTGACCTTGAACCGGTATGGTCGAGACGCGGGTTCTGCACGTCGCCTTGATGAGGTGAACATGTGACCCACGTATCATGAAAATCCTTTAAGGAGATATGGAGTGGACACAAAATAAAGCCTCAAACCTTTGACCTTCAAGCGTGACCTTGACCCAGTATGGTCGAGACGCGGGTTCTGCACGTCGCCTTGATGAGGTGAACATCTGACCCAAGTTTCATGAAAATACTTCAAACCGTCTTGGAGATATGGAGTTGACACAAAATAAAGCCTCAAACCTTTGACCTTCAAACGTGACCTTGACCTTGACCCGGTATGGTCGAGACGCGGGTTATGCACGTCGCCTTGATGAGGTGAACATGTGACCCAAGTTTCATGAAAATCTTTCAAGCCGTCTTGGAGATATGGAGCGGACACGAAATAAAGCCTCAAAGCTTTGACCTTCAAGCGTGACCTCGACCCTATATTGTCGAGACACGGGTTCTGCACGTCGCCTTGATGAGGTGAACATGTGACCAAAGTTTCATTAAAATCCTTCAAGCCGTCTGGGAGATATGGAGCGGACACAAAATAAAGCCTCAAACCTTTGACCTTCAAGCGTGACCTTGACATTGACCCTATATTGTCGAGACGCAAGTTCTGCACGTCACCTTGATGAGGTGAACATGTGACCCAAGTTTCATGAAAATCCTTCAAGCCGTCTGGGAGATATGGAGCGGACACGAAATAAAGCCTCAAACCTTTGACCTTCAAGCGTGACCTTGACATTGACCCTATATTGTCGAGACGCGGGTTCTGCACGTCGCCTTGATGAGGTGAACATGTGACCCAAGTTTCATGAAAATCCTTCAAGCCGTCTCGGAGATATGGAGCGGACACGAAATAAAGCCTCAAACCTTTGACCTTCAAGCGTGACCTTGACCCTATATTGTCGAGACGCGGGTTCTGCACGTCGCCTTGATGAGGTGAACATATGACCCAAGTTTCGTGAAAATCCTTCAAGCCGTCTGGGAGATATGGATCGGACAAGATTTTGGGGACGAACAGACAGACAGACAGACAGACAGACATCAAGGACAAAAACAATATATCTCCCCTGTATACAGGGGTAGACATAATTAGCTGCAACAATAACAATGAATTTATCTGTAACCTTTCCAGTTTTTATGTATAGTTCAAACATACAAAAATAGAACTAGTTTATTCTACTTACATTTTCTTGATGGGTAAAGTAGAGTATAAATCAGGTACAGCTGTATGAGGTAGAATGGTTTGCTTGTTGGGCTTATGAAAACCACAGGCAAGTTTGGCTAACATCTGAAAAATTAATATTAAAACATTTTGTATAAGAACCAGTTTTAATGTCACCCGATTGTAAATTATCTTACAAACAATTTAACATATTTTAAAATTGTATTGAAAATTTAGATAAACAAGAGCTGTCGGAGGACAGCGCGCTCGACTATTTCAGCGCTTATTTAAGTTACTGAGATAATGGACTCTTATGTAGTTGCATGCAAAACATTAACCACAATTTCTTAAAGGGTGATAATTTGCATTATATGCAGGATAGAGTTATTAAACTTGATTATTTTCATAGGTGTGATGGTTGGGAAGGGTTGTATAACGTTTCAATGGAATGCATCAAGAAGTTACTAAGATATGGACTCTTAATGTAGTTGCATGCAAACCTTTAACCATAATTTCTAAGTAAAAAAATTATAATTGTTTAATGAACTTAAGTTAAAGTATTTCTAGGTTGTTTGAAGAAAACATATCCAATACCCAAACTAAGTTTCAAAGTAGTAGGCGTAGGCCATCAGTAGTTGTAAGGCAAGGACTGGTTGCGTATTGATGGTTGCACTGACCTTGACCTTTCATCTATTGACCTGAAAACTCTTCGATTTATGATCATGACTAATGTCCATATCAAGTTTGATGAACTTAGGTACAACTAGTTCAAAGTTATTGCAAAAGATATTGTTTTTTTCGTTAAAGGTCAAAGTGACCTTGACCTTTGACCTTATGATCCCATAACCTGTTTGAGTCAAGTGCTGATCATGACCATTACCTAAACTAAGTTTCAGGGTCATAGGCCTAAGCAATCAGTAGTTTTAAAGCAAGGAATGTTTCTGTCACAGTGAACTTGACCTTTGACCTATTGACTCCAAACTCGCTAGGCATCACCAACTTGCTATGATGTATGTCCATACCAAGTTTGAAGATCATAAACCTAGGCAGGGCCTCCACTGTCTGTCGCCAAAGTCGCCAATTGCGAAGAAATAATAAAAGTGGCGCAAGAAAAAAAGAATTGGAAACAGCTTGCGAAAGAAAATTTTCGGCAAATTGAGCAGCCATTTTGTTTTATAAATGCTCTAAGCGGCATATATTTTCAATGATACAAGCATTCTATTGACTTTTGTATCTATGTGTATGCGACTTGCGGTAACTTTAACAGGTAACCAGTCTTGATATTTGACAATGTGAAGGCCAAGCGACTGTTGTTTTTCACACGTTTTATCAATATATCGGACAAATTAATGTTATGAACGATTGATCGATGTTGTTATTACCAATTAAAGAGGGACGATCGTTAACAGTTTGTTTGTTTGTACTTTGATGTTTCTGATTGGACGTACTTTTTTAATTTGAACACCGTGTTTGGTCCGTAATCAGGAGCGTGTATGACCAAACATTTGATGCGGATTTCAATTGATGGCCCCAGTGTTGAACATTTTGATTTTAAGGATGCCTTTAAGGTTTGGGCTGGTTTAAAGACTCACAGAATTCTGGTTTGAGACTGATGTTCTTGTATATATATACTTTATGTAAATATAATCATGTTTTAAATGGAACAAAATGAAAAATGTGTGGAAGACCAGTTCTTTAGGCACCATATTGTACTGCGGCATTAAACTTTAAAATATGTGCTGGCTTGCAACCGATACATAGGTTTGGGTCAACCGTTCTGCCGAATATGTATGTACTGTTTGGTGGGTAGGTTGGCCCCTTTTAACCCTCTCACATGTTCGTACTGTGGGAGTGGTGTTGGTAAGATCATGGTCTTCACTCCCTCAATGGTGCTTTTGGGGTTGAAGTGAGGTTTGTGGTGGCTGCCACATGGGTTTTGATCTTCCAGCGTTTATTGACAGGGTTAGTTGCAGTTAGCACAGTATAAGGGGTCTACACGGGGTTTTCTGCCAGCGAATACGACCAATCCGCCACATATTCATTCGATTGATTTGTAATTTAGGAAAATTAAATGTTGATGTTTATTATTGGTGTTGTTTGTCATTTTAGCCTTTTTGCAATAATAAGGACTATTCTTGAAAAAATAGTCAAATTTATTGCACTGAAATGATATCCGTATGTTTTGCTGCTATTCGCTGCTGTGTGTATTTCTCACGCATTAGTTTTTCACATGAAAAACCGCTTGTGAAATCCGGGCACTTTTATTTTAGAAACCACGCTGCTAGCATTGCCGAAATTCCCGCCCACCCACCCTTTATTGTGGGGTTTGCAAAAGGTTCGGTTAGGTGAAAAGTAAATGTACACTCTCGTCTGGTTTATAATCTATATTTTCAGGCCCAAACTGATGGTTTTGGAATTCAAGTCTCCAAGCGGCACTGTCTACTTTTTGAACATTTCCATGTCGTGTTGCTGGCGGAAAATTCCGTGGAAGACCAGTTCTTTAGGCACCATATTGTACTGCGGCCTTAAACTTTAAAATATGTGCTGGCTTGCAACCGATACATAGGTTTGGGTCAACCGTTCTGCCGAATATGCATGTACTGTTTGGTGGGTAGGTTGGCCCCTTTTAACCCTCTCACATGTTCGTACTGTGGGAGTGGTGTTGGTAAGATCATGGTCTTCACTCCCTCAATGGTGCTTTTGGGGTTGAAGTGAGGTTTGTGGTGGCTGCCACATGGGTTTTGATCTTCCAGCGTTTATTGACAGGGTTAGTTGCAGTTAGCACAGTATAAGGGGTCTACACGGGGTTTTCCGCCAGCGAATACGACCAATCCGCCACATATTCATTCGATTGATTTGTAATTTAGGAAAATTAAATGTTGATGTTTATATTATTGGTGTTGTTTGTCATTTTAGCCTTTTTGCAATAATCATGTTTTAAATGGAACATAAATGAAAAAGATGTGCTTTTCATACATCTTATGTTATTTCATAAATAATACATGTGCTATTGCTAAAGACATAAATGAAATAAAAGAATGACATATTTCTATTTCAAGCAATCTCTATAAATGAAGGTAATTATTTTTAATATCGTTAAAATTAAAATGTTGTTGCAAAAAAAGAAAAAAAATCTTATTTTATCAATTTCTTGCTTTGCCACAATGTTTTAAAAAGCAGATGCAACAATAATGTCTGAATGTCAGAGATGAACTTTTAAAAACCTTGTTATGAGCAATTCCAGCAGAACACCTAAAGCCTGTTTCTTCATACACAGCAGCTCTCATTTCCTCGGCGATAACCGCCCCCATGGCAAGTCTGCGACTGTGGACATCCATTGTCTCTTCATCATGTACAGCAGATAGCCAGTCATCTATGTCTCCTGGTTCTGAAAGATAATAAAAGCTTCTCTCAATGAAAAAGAATTGACCACATGTGTTGCTTTCCATGTTTGCTGCAATGATCGCCTGGCTTTGCTTTTTCACAGTATTTTGCAGGACATTACAGTAGCAGTAATGGTTGCGTTTTTGCTTAGGTTTTTCTCTGGGAATGCATAAGATTAAGCATACTTGACCTTCCTTTGCCTGGATGAATTTTAACAGACTTGCTTGAAGCCTTAAGCATTCCCTGCAGATCTATATTCTCGCTGCCATAAGATATCCACTATTGAAATACATTATGTTGGTAAATAGCAACCACTATTTTAAAGGAAAAAACCGTTTTTAATGGAGTTTCATGCCATTATAAATTTGATGTTATTACATAATTATGCTTTATACAGAAACAGATAAGAGCTATGAGGCAGGAATATGAGCCTTTGAACATTTGCAACCAGTTAAGATTCAGATCAGCAAGTGCATATTGAGTCTTAACAGAATCTGCATTTTTCGCCACCAAGTCAATTGACACGTAAAATTTTGTTTATCTTTTTGTCTAAAGCAGACAACTCTAAAACATATCTAAGCAGAAATACAGAAAATCTATACAAATAAAATTATAAAATATTGAATAAATTTGATAATAGGTGAAATTTCTCACAATGTTTTCACAAATTCCTCTGCTGTAAATGTGTCAAAAGGTGATTGATTGTTTGCTTGTTGCTTTATGCCGCTTTCAACAACTTTTCGGTTATATCAAGGGGGTTTTCTGGGTAAGTTACCAGTGTTACTGGTCAATTTAGCCAGTCAGTCGTGATGCTAACACCGCAACCCTGAACACCATGAAGGTCAGCCATTACTTCCATTGTTAAAGTCTTTGGTATGACCCAACCGGGGGGTCTATATGCGAGATAATGTTTATCAACCCAATGGCAAAATATCTAAAGATCCATTTTCCTACTATGAAGTTCAAGCAGTAATGATATTTAACTTAACCCGTTCCCACATACAAGTAATCTGCAGCAGACGACATTAATACCATCTAGTTAAAAATACAGATTATCTCTTTATATAAAGGCATTGTTACTCAAAAATGTTGAAAACATTGTGGCAAAAGGAGAAATTGCTAGTTTTTTTCCTTTTGTCACAATATTTTGAAAAGTCTTCGCATCAGAAAGCGTCTGTAATATGTAGGAAAGGGTTAAATAAGAACCCTTAATTTGAATTGTTTCTTCACATCAGTCTCCGTCAGTACCTTTATCGGTATCGTGACCGACAACAAAAGTGTTCGGAAGTTTCTGCGCTGTAACCCTGTCCTGACTGAGGGTGAGTATTCTCTTTTCCACCTCAGCTGTCAGGTCTATGTACGCTTCATCAACACTGGCTCTCTCCACACACTGACTGAACTTACTGAACACTTCTATCACCTCTGCTCCTGCGTCCCGGAACCTTCAAATACAGAGAACTAGATAAGGGGGAGTAAACTGGTCTTTTCCCCACAATCTCTCTCTTATTAGTTAACCAAACTTTATGTTATGGGTACTCAAAAGAAAAGTTTCATTTAGTTTTAAATAAGGATTTTAGAAAATGGAAAATGGCCCTTTATCTAGATCTCTGTGTTTATCTTCAACCCTTTCCCACATATAATAAATCTGCAGCAGACGACCTTTAAAACAAATTGACAAAAACCTGAAAAATATTAATATATGAGAGTTGAACTATCAAATAGAGTTGAAAACAGTGTGGTAAAAGGAAAATTGCTCAATTTGTTCAAATGTCAACTGCTACAGAGTAGAAGCATATGATGAAGGTACCCACAACAATTGTTTTGAGAGAAAATAATTTTGGGTGCCACAACATTGGGTTTAACCCTTTCCCTCATACAACAATTCTGCAGCAGACGACTTTGAACGTATTTTGTCAAAAGATAGAAAATCTCCATAATTGAATGGATAACCTATGACAAAAAGTGGAAAACATTGTGGCAAAAGGAGAAATTGCACGTTTTGTGCAATTTATTCTTTTGTCACTATGTTTTCAAAAAGCTGTCTGCTGCAGAGGCATCAGAAAGCGTCTATATGAGGGAAAGGGTTAACCCCTTTACCATATACAACAAATCTGTAGCAGACTACATGTACTGTTAAATCACATAAGCAACATTAATGAAAATATGAATATTGAAAAGAGTTGAAAACATTCTAGCAAAAGGCGAAATTGCTCATTATGGACAAATTGCTATTTTTGCAACAATGTTTTCAGAAGCAGTCTGCTGCAGATCCATCAAATATTGCCTACAGGTTTATTTTCCTTATATAGACCTCTGGACTGATTTACTATAAAGTATATGTGCTTTTTAAGAGGTGTGTGCTTTAAAAATATTTAATGAAAATTATAGAGCATTCGAAGTGCTGGAAGAATACATTCGATACAGAGTTGAAAAGATCCAAAAATAACCAGACAGCTTCTTTTTCTCTTACCATCAATTAAATAAAAAAAACAGTGCAATAGTTTGTCAGGTAATAATTGAAGAAATATGAAATAAGAGTGCTGACAGAAATGCATACTTAGTGAGGTCTGCTTTTCCTCTGACCTGTGGTACCGGAACAAGAATTATTTCTGGACATTTTGCTTTGGCATCATCTCCCCTCATACTTCTGGACACACCAAAGTCGCGAGCTTCATAACTCACTGCAATTATCCTGAAAGCATTCAAATGACATGTAGTGTTAAAAACAAAGGCATGAAAATCACAAAATTGCATTCAAATAAACTTCCAAGTAATCTTATCAACTGAATAATAAATACAAGTGTGTTAGAAAGAACTTGTGGGAGTTTTCAACCAATAAGTCAGAAAGTGAAAGCTTTACAGACTGAGATAGTATGTAAGGTTTTTTAAGCCATGCTTTAATGCAATCAGATTATTATCCACATCATTAAAAATGGTAGTACACAAGTAGTGACTTCCCTTCTTGGCACAGCAACGCTAGCCTTACAACTGATAGGGCAAAACTATTGAAAATGTCTATAAATACATGACTGAATAATGACATATAATATAATAATCAAACAGTGATGAGCAATTTTTCCTTACGCCACATCTGTTAACCCTTTCCCATATGTAGTCACTTTCTGATGCCTCTTTTTTAAACATATTTTGAAAACATTGTGAAAAAAGAAGAAATTGCTCAAAACAAACAATTTCTCCTATTGCAACAATGTTTACAACTTAACCTAATACTTGTTCTTTTATTTAAAGAGAGCTTCCATCTATTTCACTACAGGTTTTTAAAGTCGTCGGCTGCAGATTTATTGTATGTAGGAAAGATTAAAAGGTTGTCTGCTACAGATGCAAATAATCTGCATCTAGGAAAGGGTAAAAGCTTGGACATTATTACCCTCCTCCTTTCCATGGATTATACTGGACCACAGCACACGGTTTTCCCTTCAGGCTTGGATTTAATCTTTGTTCCACCGCAACATAGAAACAGTCCATATCAACCAACACCACCACTCTATCCATGATTCTCTATACTTTTCCTACAAAAGAAAGAGCTCATTTTCAACAGTTTCAAATCTAGCTGGTATGGCAACTGTAGTTGAAGATCGCTTTTGCAGAACACCAATCTGTAAATACTGATCCCTTAGCATCATAGAATATTCTAGTGGACAGCCGTCTAGAGTGGGGGATATAAGAGGCAACTTTCTCAGAAAAGTGTCTCTATCTAATTGAAGGCCGGATAACATTTAACCCTTTCCCAAAATGTGCAATTTCTCCTTTTGCCACAATGTTTTCCACTTTTTGTCATAGATTATCCATTCAATTATGGAGATTTTCTATGTTTTGACAAAATACGTTCAAAGTCGTCTGCTGCAGAATTGTCGTATGAGGGAAAGGGTTAAGTGTGAAGATAAAGTAAAGCCGGGTTGGATTCAACTTTTAAAACTAAACTAAGTAGGGGTGGCAGTAAAACTAAATCACGACTTTTTTATCTATAAAAAAAAAAATTCTCCACCATTGAAATTGTATATTCTCGCATAAGGTTTGGCATGTTTAGAGGTGTAATTTTATCCACATGGCCGGGGAATACTCATTCCCTATAAATTAAATTACTTTAATGAAGTCTTAAACCATTAATACTTCATAAATTTCAACAAAATTTGCAATACCCAATGATTAAAATATGTTTTCTTGTATCAAAACATTGTTAATTATTTTTACATAAAAACATTTAAGATATTTGAATTGCAATATAACATTTCGAATTGAAAATTTACACTTCTTGAGCGGGAAGCTACATTGCAAATAAATAATTCATTATAAAATAACTTAAGCAAAGTCAACTTAAACCAAAACTAGAAATAGTGCATATATATTTCAATATAAACAACAAAAATGAGATATTAATCATATTTATTTCAAATGTTATATCAGCATGGGAACATCGGTCCTCGAACCTCTTAACATTTATCATGGCATATGGGAATACTTATAAATTCATGTCAAAAACCAACAATACTGTTGATTAAATTCAACAATTTATGTGTATGTACAAAGGATTGGTTTACATAAAATTAACGTATAATGCATTTTTGGAAATATATAAACAGTCCTTGAACTAATTTATTTATCTATTTACTGGAATTTTACGCCGCTTTCAACAATATTTCAGTTATATCATGGCAACAGTTCACTTATTCATGATCTCTGGTAAACACACCAGTACAAGGCTAGAAAATGTGCCTTGCCCAGAGCACTCCACCATGACCGTAGTGCCGCGACAAGGGATCGAACCCGTGACACCCGGTTTCGAAATCCCCGCTAACCACTCGACCAAAGCACTTCCTGTCCTTGAATTAAAGGTTCGAGAATAGGTACGGTTCGAAAGCAGGGACCTGTACGATACATCAGGGACGTAGGTAAGAGTATAAGTAACCTAATTGTATACAAAAATATCGCCTGTCTCAACATTTGTAGCAAGTAAAAACTCGAAAACTTTTGAAGATATGATAACATGTCTTATGTTTGTTTCATGGACTGAGAAAGGTCAGAAACGAATCTGCAAGGGTACGAATGAAAATACGAAAATAGATAATAACTGAATGGTCATTATGTATCAATTAACGCGTCTTTGGCGTTTAAGTAGAGTCTACATACCTACTTGAGAAATTCTAACACAAATCCATGAATCAATAAGAAATAAATTAGAGTTTACATTTGTTACAAAACAAATATTCCGCGAACTGTTGTTGTTGTTGGAATTTGTTATTATTTCCGGTCGGGTCTAAATCCACAAAAATATACATGTCGGGTCGATTCGGCCCTATTATCACTTAGAAACGGTCCTTTTCGGCACAGTCCTTATCGGCCAAGTCCTATTCGGCCTTCTGGAATTTGTGTATGCCAATCAACGAGTGTTACACCTACTAGTACTATTAACGGTTAAAGTATTTAAAGTAAGAGCCGAGACTTCGGTAAATGTTCAACGATGGACTAAGTTGTTATTTTGGTTACCACGAGCTGTCCATAAGACAGCATGCTCGACTATTTGCCATTTGATTCTATAATAAACAGTGGTTAATGAGATATGTGCATAATAGTACTTTGCATGCCAAACGTTAACCAAATTGTCAAAGTCAAACAAGGGCAATAATTTGTACTTAATTATACAAGAGTTATCGTATCCTACTTTACCTATCTGACACCCCTGAAGAAATAAATGAAGTTTCAAATCAATATCATAAGTCGTTACTGAGACATGTCCATGATAGTATCTTGCATGCAAAACGTTAAACAACATTTCTAAAGGGGTATTATTACGGTATATTTAAGTCAAAATCTGATTTTGAATTTTGAGACTTGTCCTGCAAGGTCATTTGATGATATCCAATAAGTGTGTTAAGTTTCAAAGCAATAGCATCTGTGTTTGTGAGAAATAGCCTTGCATGCAAAACTTAAACCAATTTTTCAAAGTCAAACAATGGCCATAATGTGTTCTAAATTAATTCAAGAGTTATCTTACTTGACTTTCTCACACCCCTGAAAACAATAATGAAGTTTCAAGTCAATATCATTAGTGGTTATTGAGATATGTCCATGATAGTATCTTGCATGTAAAACTTAAACCAAAATGTATAAGTCCAAAAAGGGGCAATACGTATTTGGTACGTCATTTGATGATGTCCAATAAGAGGGTGAAGTTTCACAGCAATTACATGTGTGGTTTGTGAGAAAAAGCCTTGCATGCAAAACTTTAACCAAAAATTTAAGTCCAGAAATGGGCATAATTGTGTCAAAATCGTATATAGAGTTTTGGGACTTGTCCTGCAAGGTCATTTGATGCTGTCCAATAAGTGTGTGGAATTTCAAAGCAATAGCATCTGTGGTTTGTGAGAAAAAGCCTTGCATGCAAAACCTTTAACCACAGTTGCAACGTCGACGACAACGCACAAGTGACTGTGATAGCTCTCCATTTTCTTCGAATAGTCGAGCTAAAAATGTATGTTTGTAACGTTCGACGGTAATTCAATTGTGTGTTAATGTTCAACGTTAATGCAATTGAATGTAATTAAATAATCAATTTTTTAAACATGATATTTCAATATGATATATCTCCATAGCCTAAAATAACAGTACCTATACGAACTTTATGTGCTAATAACAACATTATAAAACCTAACAAATATTTCAGACAAGAGTTGCTGCAAGATGCAGCAATTCGATGTTAGCGCGGGAATCAGCATGTTATACTGTTTGATGATTCTTAAATACGAAACCCGATTTTAAATATATGATATAAATATATGATAACAATATTTTAGTTAAATACGTAAAACGAAAACAAAAAAACAAAAAGTTTCCAAACGTGTTAACCTCGATCTCCCAAAATTATTGTAAACATTTGTCTGCGTATGCGCGTTTCCGAAAAAATACCACCCCAGTGGTAACTTCCGAATACAACAACAAGAACATATAATGTTCGACAATATGATTTTGTTGTATAAAATAATTATTTAAGATCAATGTCATTCATACTGTCCATACTCATAATATTGATTACTACCAATCATAATCAATAAAAGTACTTTTGTGAGTTAACTTTGAAAACAAAAACAACACTAAAATAAAAAATAGAAAAATAGGCCGATATAGTAACTAGGCCGAAAAGAACCATGCCAAGTTAGAATTGTGCCGAATCAACCCTGACTCAAACAATTCATGGCATGTATATCGCTAACCTTAGTTCTTTGTCAGATCAATATTTTTGCACAATGGTATTTAGATCAGACAAACAGTTTTAGAAAAAACATATTAAAGTTTTTTTTAATGATTTTATCACCTTTCTGATGCCATCTGCTCAATTAAAACAAGAGGGCCATGATGGCCCTGCATGGATCGCTCACCCGAATTATGCAATGTGATTTGTCATGCCAACCACACAGTCAACCACATTAACTCATTTTGTGGTCAGCAAACATTAAATCTTCAAACAGCCCCGCCCCTGGCGGCCATGTCTTTTGACCAATAACCATGGTTTGACGGAAAATTATTTGAAAATCGGCAGAAAAGATTTTTAAAGTTTTCACTAAAGCCAATGTAAGGCTAACAGCCCCGCCCCTCTGGCAGTTAAATTTGAAGAACAATTAACATGGCTTGCTTGGTAGAATCTGATAGAGAGTCACCCAAAGAACATTTATACACAATTATTTGAAAATCGGCCAGATACTTTCGGAGGAGAAGATTTTTAAAGTTTTCACTATAGCCATATAAGGCAAAACAGCCCTGCCCCTGGTGGCCATTGTTTTCAACCAATGAACATGGCTTGAAGGAAATTGATAGAAGAACAATTATTTGAAAATCGGCCTGACACTTTCGGAGGAGAAGTTTTTCCTATAGCATATAAGGCCCCATAGCCCCGCCCTTTGGCAGCCATGTTTTCGACCAATCCACATGACTTTGAGGAATCTGATAGAGGGTCACCCTAGGAACATTTCTACACAAATATTTGAAAATCAGCCTGGCTGTATAATTTTTTTTTAAGTTTTCACTTTAGCCATATAAGGCAAAATAGGCCCGCACATGGCTTGAAGGAATCTGATAAGAGGGAACCTTTTTACAACCTTATTTGAAAATCGACCAACCAGTTTTGGAGAAGAAGAATTTAAAAAAAAAATTACATTTGGTTGCCATGGAAACCAGATTTATTCATGGATCCCACAAATTTGAAGGAATTCTGGTGAGGTCATTCATCCCAATTGATCCACTGATTACTAAGGAAAGTGTTGACGGCCGACGCACGACGGGCAACGGACAAAGGGCGATCACAATTACTGGTGCGCTAATAAAAACAATCGTCTGACGATCCTAATTACCCAATCATTATATCTGAAGTTAAATTTGTTGATTCAGAAAAATAAATAAATTAATGAATGCGGACTAATATATAATCAAAGCGCCGAAGGTACTATAGTGTGGATCGTGTAGAAAATCATGCAAAGTAACATTTATTAATTGGGGCTTTACGCCGCTTTCAACATTATTTCAGTTATATCTCGGCGACAGTTTACTTACTCATGATCCCTCGGTAAACAAACCAGTACAAGGTTAGAAAATGTGCCTTGCCCAAGGGCACTCCATCATGACCGAGGTGCCGCGACTGGGGATCCCCGACGCTAACCACTCGACTACAGCGGATTCCTTGCAAAGTAAAAAGCAGTATCTCGGTATAGGCCTTGCGGTTTTCAATCAATCTCATTAAAATCATCTCCTATGAACGCTACAGATTGGGTTTTCAATAAAAGTGCACTCTGGTGTGGGTAAATTTGAGTAAAGCTCCATCATTTGACAGTAGAATAATGTTAGTTTGCCAAAATGTTTGTCTTTGTGATATTTAAGTTACAGTTTGAAATGGGTCCTGATAAGGCCATACCAAATTTAAGAAAAATTTAGTTGGAACTCGATAGACCTACAGTTTAGCTCAAAAATAATGGAACTTTATTAAAATGCTTGTCTTGGTTTTATGTAAGCTAATATTTTTAGGTTATCACATGTTCATCACCAGGTCGCTAGGCTATATCAAAATAAAATATTTTGTACAATTAACAGACCACATTTTCGAATTAAGCATGTTGAAACCCTATGTATTGTACACCCTCATCATGGTGATCATGTGTGCCCAGTAACTTGGAAATCCTATGATGCATGGTTAAGATGCGTGCCGGAGAAGTCAGTCCTATCAAACAGTACTCATTTTGACCTTTGACCTCTACGAGTAACCTTAACATTTCAGGTACAGGCCTGAGTTTTGTGCACGACATACCACCTTATCATGGAGCACTTTTGTGCCAACTTTCTTAGAAATCCTAATATGCATGGTTCAGATGCGGGTCGGACAGACAGACAGACAGACTCATGGACGAACGGACACCCACCGAACCGCCATTGTGACAGCTATATGTCGAGCTCACCAAAAGCAGACTCGACAAAAAGTGATTTCAGACAGTAAAATGAGTATCAACAGTCAATAAACAACAGGCTACTGAACGACCCTTTCCAACATTCAACACATTTGCAAAGGAAGAGCTGCTCCTATTGATACATTTAGTGTAGCATTATATTCTATAGTGTGTTTCCTGGCTTTCTCACACCAGTACTGACTACTCCACACCACATTCTTTCCAAGCAACTGACTGCTTTACCACAAAGACTGTTAGCCCATTGGTGGAAGACGAATGCCGCTTGTCACAGTGACCTTTGTCAAACATCGGAAATAATGTTGGCCGTGCTAGGGTTCGAACTTACAACACATTGATTGGGTTAGGAGTGTTCCAGTTAGAGATCAGACAAATTATATCAAACTAAATTTCAATAATTAAGCGGATATAGCTCTGGCATAACTGGAGAAAGTTAACTTGAAACTGAGTCTGTCCCTGAAATTATTGTCATATACAGTCACACCTGTGCTAAAATCAACCTTTGTTTAGCAATCCCTGTCCATAGCTCCCAACTTTTTATTTCCCAATTACTCATTTTCTGCACAAATGAACCTGTAATTAACATTTTCCGAAATACAGACGCTTTCTGACGCCTCTGTAGCAGACAACTTTTGAAAACGAGCAATTTCTTTTTTCTACCACAATGTTTTCAATTCTTTTTAGTAATTACCTACATTTATAGAGCTTTTCCGGTTTTTTGCCTGGATATTTCCAAAAGCACCTGCTGCAGATGTGTTGTATTTGGGAAAGGGTCAAAGACCACCTGATTGTTCTCTGCCCATGGATGGTCTTTAAACACAGGTCTGCTCAAGTAAGAAAGAAACGTGTTCAGTGGAATTCTCATTCTTAAACCTTCCCCACATACAGACGCTTTCTGGCGAGAAGCCGGTTTATTACTTTTGTTAGACGGTTTAAATGTATGTGAATGATGCCTGCTTTTTCTTCTCAAATGTATGAGCCGAGCATCTATTGAATTCATAATCTTAAAAGAAGCAAGATCTAGGGAAAAGCTGCTTTTTTTTTGCCTCGTAGTTTGAATTTCAATTATCTAAACTATTTTAAGAAAACATCTCAGCAACTCTATATTACTTCCGATTGAATCAAAATATTTTTGATTTATCTCCAACTCAGTTACAAAATATATCTTTATAGAAGGATTTTACTTCGAAAAGTGTTAAATACATGTATTTGTACTATATTCAACATATAATCTAAGAATAATGTAATGATTTATGAATTACCTCCCTTAATATCAAAATTATTTGCCCGACAGTCGGGTCTATAGAGAACCAGTCTGGCAAGCTGTTAATAGGACATTTTGAAATTTCCAGTCTCATGCGACATACTTTGCATGGCTGATAAAACGCGCAATGATATGTTTCATCTGCCCAAACATGAAGAGTGCTAATATTTACATATTTTAACTCGATGTAGATCGAAAGCTCGATACATCTCTAATCTTAGTATCAATAACGGGCACCTGCTTAATACGTCACTCCTCAATGGGCGTGTGTCTCGCGCAATAATATTCTCTGTGAAGGCTTATGTTTACATTTTTTAACTCAATTACATCTTAGTTCGATAGTTCTAAAATCTTAGTATCAATCTTGTACCAAAATAGCACTGACATTATTATTGTTAACCATGTCTCTGCAGAAATGATGGGACTATTTGGCGGTAAACGTTTTGCATTAAGCATTTCTGACGTACTGCCGAAACCTCACTATATATTGTTCATAGTACAGTAGCTAATTGTTACTTCAATCGCCACTAAAATTAATATTTGTCCAGTCTCTTTTTTTGTTTTGTTTTTAGAGTGAAAAAAAAAAGTAAAACAAATATTATATTTATTTCATTACAAAGATCATCTAAAACAAATGTATTACACATGTTTACTTTCATGTCGACTGCATTTAAACTAGGGATGACAACGAATATTCGAAAAGCTATATATATTAAATGAAAATCAGGAGTATTCTAAAATTAAAAATAAAAATAAAATTGATGACAATTGAAATTTTTACCCACGCATTTAAGCTTACAAGTGCTATTCTGATCAGTCTTCATCCGTTTACAATTTCCTTCAAACAACATCTCCTCCTAAACCACTCTGCCAATTTTGATAACACTTCACAGGGATGTTCTTTGTGTGGTGCCCTTTCAGAATTGTTCAGAGAAATAAATTTCATGCAGAACTCTGGTTGCCATGGTAACCGAAAGAATAATAATAATAATAAAAAACCTTAGATCTTCTTGCCTACAAAAAGGTCAATAGCGTAGATATTTGGTTAGTAGCATTGTCAAGTGGTCCTTTACCAAGCTTGTTTAAAGTATGTCCCTGGGGTCACCTGTTTTACATAGAGATATATAAGGAAAAGCTTTGAAAATATTCTTATCTGAAATCAGGGACTGAAATTAAAAGGCCTACAGCTTAGATATTTGGTGTGCAGCATTGTTGAGTGGTCCTCTACCAAGATTACTCAAAGAATGCACCTTGGGACAAAGGGAGTCACCTGTTTTACATTGATGTATAGGGAAATACTTTAAAAACCTTCTTGTGTGAAACAGAAAGGCCTAGAGCTTCGATATTTGATGTGTAGCATTGTCTCAGGGTCATCTTCAAAGTTTGTTTAAATTATGCCTCTGGGATCAAATTGGCCGCACCCCTGAGGGTCACATGTTTAACATATAGATATTAAGGGAAAAACTTTAAAAAAAAATCTTGTCTGAAACTGAAAGATCTAGAGTCGAGATAGTTGGTGTGAGGCATTGTCTCGTGTTCCTTTACACATTTTGATCGAATTATGTTCCTGGGGTTTTACATATGGTTTTATAGGGATTTTTTTTGAAAATCTTCGTGGCTTAAACAAAGGGGCCTAGAGCTTAGATATTTGATATGTAGCATTGTCTAGGGTCCATCTACCACAGTTGTTCACATTATTCCCCTGGGGTCAATATTGGCCCCGACCCCGTTGTCACCTGTTTTACATAGAGATTTATATGAAAAATTGAAAATCTTCTTGTGTGAAACCAAAAGGCTTATAGCTTATATATTTGGTATGTAGTATCGTCTAGTGGTCCTCTCCCAAGATTGTTCAAATTATGCCCTGGTCAAAATTGGCCATGCCCCGGTTGTCACCTGTTTTACATACCGTAGATATATATGGGAAAAACTTCTTATCTGAAACAGACCCATCAGTTTCCTTATGTCATATTTATTTGACAAAAGACGGACAACAATTGTTGGGTTATTTTGCTTTGTGGTAAGTGGAGCTATACTTGGCATTTGGCGTCCTGTATTAGGTAAGCGACCCAGGGCCATCATGGTCCTCTTGTTTGGTTAAGAACTGCAAGTAAAGGGTTACCGATGGTTCATTTTACGCTAATTATATAGGGAGTACCATGTCTCATAAACATTATTTGCTTATGGATAATTCATAATTAATTAATATTTATAACTTAAACCACAAACAGAGCAAAGCTAAAATCACAGCCTTAAATGAGAAGACAGAAAACAGGGAGATATCAAAGTTGCTCTACACAACCCTAAGCAGCAGTTGGTGTCATACTGCATACACAACTAGTTGATAAATTAGTTACTCGACTAATACATCTTACCATTCCCGCACGATTTTAGCGAGATTTGTTCTTTGTGTAATCGGAGTTGCAAATATATGTATTTATATGTCTCTGAGGCAAATCGGGGTGATAGGATTGAGCACTCTGTGCTCAGGTGAACAAAAAAGTAGTAGGAATAAATCAACTTTCTGATGCCTCTGCACAAGACAAACCTTTGAAAACAGTAGACTGTTTTTGAAAACATTGTGACAAAAGGCGAAATTGCTTGTTTTGAGCAATTTCTCGTTTTGCCACAATATTTTCAACTTTTTTCAGTAATTATTCCTTCATTTATTAAGACTTTCCAAACTTTTGTAAAAATGTTTTCAAAGTCATCTGCTGCAGATTTGCTGTACGTAGGAAAGGGTTAAAGAACCTGGAAATTTGTCAGAGACATTTTTTTCATCAATGAGGATGCACAATTGACACAATGTAATCACACAAGCTTGATCACAATTAGTGGTTTAGGTTTTTAAATTGACAGAATCATAAGAACATTATAATTCCTCAAATGAGGCGTTCCTAAAGTGATTTGGATGAGTTCTATGGATTGCAAACCAAAGAAGCAAAATGGTATTTGAAGATTGACTTAAACTTTCAAAAATCTCTTATGTTTTTGCTTATAAATCAAACGTCAACTTAACCAGGCGAAAAAGATAACAAAACTGAACCCATGATAAGTAACAACAACCTTTATTTTTTATAACAAATTTAGTGATAAAGAAAGTGTTATGATACTTTAACAAAGCATAGAAGCTTAATGCTTGAAATGGCCACATGTTCCACCATATATGAACAGTTTGTTCTGAAAACATGAAAAATGGTTTTGAAATCCTCAGAAGCAATTTCTACAATTTGTTTGCAATCTTTAAAAAATTTGCCTGCAGCAGATGCTTCAAAATGCATCTGCAAGTGGGAAAGGGAAAACAGATTTTTTTCATACAGGTCTGTCAACATTTTCATAGACAAACCAGTGCTCTCGACATTGTAACCTTCCTATTACATATACACAAGTACAGTTTTCAACTATTTTAAGTTGTTCTGTTTAAATCTTTCCCACTTGTAGACACATTTCAACGCATTTGCAGCAGAATTATTTTGAAAACAAAGTGGCAAATGGAGAAATTGCTCATAATGAGCAAATTCTCCATTTGACACAATTGTTTTCAACTCTATTCAATAACTATATCATCATTTGTAGAGATTTTCCATACTTTTGCCTAGTAGTTTCCAGTCGTCTGCTGCAGACTTCCTGTATGTGGGAAAGGGTTACCGGTAATGGATTTTACAGCCAATTTTCAAATGTTCTCTTTTTTCCTGCCTTATTTCTACTAATAGGAACCTGAATTACATGGGCATAAATGCAAATTAACCCTTTCACACATACAAACGATTATATGTAATTGCAAACATTGTGGCAAAAGGTGAAATTCTGTGCTACAGTTTGTATTTCTTCTTTTGCCACAATATTTTCAAAAGTTATCTTCAGCAGATGAGTCAAAACGTGTCTTGGCAGTTCGAAACTGTTAAAGATTATTCATCAAATGCTCCATGTGATACAACTTTTTCCTGTGTTCCATTCAAAGCAGATGTCATAAATTGTTAACAAAATAGCACATGAAATAACGGAAATATCGAAAAAAAGAGTAATTTTGATATCCCCCAGATGGTCTATGTTGGATCTGGATATAAGAACAGCCCTGACATCGCCTCCATTAGAGCTCTCTGACAAGCCATCTTTGAGTCATAACCTCCTGCTTTTTCCTGATCTGTTGCTGATCGAACATTGTTGATGAAGCTGAAATTAGTAGAAATAGTAATCAACTTTTGAAAACATTGTGGCAAAAGAATAAATTGATTTCGCTTATACAGCTTTTCTAAAAAAAACATGTCAAAACAAGTCCTTTGCTGCAGATTTATTGTATGTGGGTAAGGTTTAACAGTTGGATATTTTGTTTACGCTTTATCAAGAATTTGCATAATATGAGATGTGTGTAACACTACATGTAATAACAAATATTTTCTTTTCCTGAATAAATTTACAATTTACAAACAATTTTAAAAGACAAAAATGATCATGAACAATTGCCCCTTTATCTATAATGACTTGAACAGAGAAGACTCGTATGTATTAAAAAAACAAAAAAATCTAAACAAAATGAAATGGGATAAAAATGGAAAGTCAATTATCGTAAACAATACTAATTTGCAAAATGACTACATCTTCATTTCAATGTTTAACCCTTTCCCCCATACGACAATTCTGCAGCAGACGACTTTGAACGTATTTTGTAAAAACATAGAAAATCTCCATAATTGAATGGATAACCTATAACAAAAAGTGGAAAACATTGTGGCAAAAGGAGAAATTGCACGTTTTGTGCAATTTCTTCTTTTGTCACTATGTTTTCAAAAAGCCGTCTGATGCAGAGGCGTCAGAAAGCGTCTATATGAGGGAAAGGGTTAATGGGACAATGCTGTAAGTACACACTGTTATAATGTGTTGTTACTTCTTGTTTGTATGAGCCATAGTTATACAACAAATCTGCAGTAGACGACTTTGAAAACAACAAATAAAAAATATGGAATATCTTTGTAAATGAAATAAGTTGAAAACATTGTGGCAAAAAGAGAAATTGCTTGTTTCAAAAGTTATCTGCTGCAAAGGCATCAGAAAGCTTCTGTATGAGGGAAACCAGAAGGGGTATTTCATGTTCAAAAATCCTAATTGGACCCGTAAGCCCTATGTTGTAGGTTCTGAAAGAAACATTTCAGTGCTACAGTTCTTTTGAGTACCTACAACATAGGGATCGGTTTAGTGATAAACGATATATTGTAGGGAAAAGACATATTTACTCACACTGTGTCTCACCCGATACATCTCAGTGATAAACGAGATATTGTAGGGAAAAGACATATTTACTCATACTGTGTCTCACCCGATACATCTCAGTGATAAACGAGATATTGTAGGAAAAAGACATATTTACTCATACTGTGTCTCGCCCGATACATCTCAGTGATAAATGAGATATTGTAGGGAAAAGACATATTTACTCATACTGTGTCTCGCCCAATACATCTCAGTGATAAACGAGATATTGTAGGGAAAAGACATATTTACTCACACTGTGTCTCGCCCGATACATCTCAGTGATAAATGAGATATTGTAGGAAAAAGACATATTTACTCATACTGTGTCTCACCCGATACATCTCAGTGATAAACGAGATATTGTAGGAAAAAGACATATTTACTCATACTGTGTCTCACCCGATACATCTCAGTGATAAACGAGATATTGTAGGGAAAAGACATATTTACTCATACTGTGTCTCACCTGATACATCTCAGTGATAAACGAGATATTGTAGGGAAAAGACATATTTACTCATACTGTGTCTCACCCGATACATCTCAGTGATAAACGAGATATTGTAGGGAAAAGACATATTTACTCACACTGTGTCTAGCCCGATACATCTCAGTGATAAATGAGATATTGTAGGGAAAAGACATATTTACTCACACTGTGTGTCACCCGATACATCTCAGTGATAAATGAGATATTGTAGGGAAAAGACATATTTACTCATACTGTGTCTCACCCCATACATCTCAGTGATAAACGAGATATTGTAGGGAAAAGACATATTTACTCATACTGTGTCTCACCCGATACATCTCAGTGATAAACGAGATATTGTAGGGAAAAGACATATTTACTCACACTGTGTCTCGCCCGATACATCTCAGTGATAAATGAGATATTGTAGGAAAAAGACATATTTACTCATACTGTGTCTCACCCAATACATCTCAGTGATAAACAAGATATTGTAGGGAAAAGACATATTTACTCATACTGTGTCTCACCCGATACATCTCAGTGATAAACGAGATATTGTAGGGAAAAGACATATTTACTCACACTGTGTCTCGCCCGATACATCTCAGTGATAAATGAGATATTGTAGGAAAAAGACATATTTACTCATACTGTGTCTCACCCGATACATCTCAGTGATAAACGAGATATTGTAGGGAAAAGACATATTTACTCATACTGTGTCTCACCCGATACATCTCAGTGATAAACGAGATATTGTAGGGAAAAGACATATTTACTCACACTGTGTCTCGCCCGATACATCTCAGTGATAAATGAGATATTGTAGGAAAAAGACATATTTACTCATACTGTGTCTCACCCAATACATCTCAGTGATAAACAAGATATTGTAGGGAAAAGACATATTTACTCATACTGTGTCTCACCCGATACATCTCAGTGATAAACGAGATATTGTAGGGAAAAGACATATTTACTCACACTGTGTCTCGCCCGATACATCTCAGTGATAAATGAGATATTGTAGGAAAAAGACATATTTACTCATACTGTGTCTCACCCGATACATCTCAGTGATAAACGAGATATTGTAGGGAAAAGACATATTTACTCAAACTGTGTCTCACCCGATACATCTCAGTGATAAACGAGATATTGTAGGGAAAAGACATATTTACTCACACTGTGTCTCGCCCGATACATCTCAGTGATAAATGAGATATTGTAGGAAAAAGACATATTTACTCATACTGTGTCTCACCCAATACATCTCAGTGATAAACAAGATATTGTAGGGAAAAGACATATTTACTCATACTGTGTCTCACCCGATACATCTCAGTGATAAACGAGATATTGTAGGGAAAAGACATATTTACTCACACTGTGTCTCGCCCGATACATCTCAGTGATAAATGAGATATTGTAGGAAAAAGACATATTTACTCATACTGTGTCTCACCCGATACATCTCAGTGATAAACGAGATATTGTAAGGAAAAGACATATTTACTCATACTGTGTCTCACCCGATACATCTCAGTGATAAACGAGATATTGTAGGGAAAAGACATATTTACTCACACTGTGTCTCGCCTGATACATCTCAGTGATAAAATGAGATATTGTAGGAAAAAGACATATTTACTCATACTGTGTCTCACCCGATACATCTCAGTGATAAACGAGATATTGTAGGGAAAAGACATATTTACTCACACTGTGTCTCGCCCGATACATCTCAGTGATAAATGAGATATTGTAGGAAAAAGACATATTTACTCATACTGTGTCTCACCCGATACATCTCAGTGATAAACGAGATATTGTAGGGAAAAGACATATTTACTCATACTGTGTCTCACCCGATACATCTCAGTGATAAACGAGATATTGTAGGGAAAAGACATATTTACTCATACTGTGTCTCACCCGATACATCTCAGTGATAAACGAGATATTGTAGGGAAAAGACATATTTACTCACACTGTGTCTCGCCCGATACATCTCAGTGATAAATGAGATATTGTAGGAAAAAGACATATTTACTCATACTGTGTCTCACCCAATACATCTCAGTGATAAACAAGATATTGTAGGGAAAAGACATATTTACTCATACTGTGTCTCACCCGATACATCTCAGTGATAAACGAGATATTGTAGGGAAAAGACATATTTACTCACACTGTGTCTCGCCCGATACATCTCAGTGATAAATGAGATATTGTAGGAAAAAGACATATTTACTCATACTGTGTCTCACCCGATACATCTCAGTGATAAACGAGATATTGTAGGGAAAAGACATATTTACTCATACTGTGTCTCACCCGATACATCTCAGTGATAAACGAGATATTGTAGGGAAAAGACATATTTACTCACACTGTGTCTCGCCCAATACATCTCAGTGATAAATGAGATATTGTAGGAAAAAGACATATTTACTCACACTGTGTCTCGCCCGATACATCTCAGTGATAAATGAGATATTGTAGGAAAAAGACATATTTACTCATACTGTGTCTCACCCGATACATCTCAGTGATAAACGAGATATTGTAGGGAAAAGACATATTTACTCACACTGTGTCTCGCCCGATACATCTCAGTGATAAACGAGATATTGTAGGGAAAAGACATATTTACTCACACTGTGTCTCGCCCGATACATCTCAGTGATAAATGAGATATTGTAGGAAAAAGACATATTTACTCATACTGTGTCTCACCCGATACATCTCAGTGATAAACGAGATATTGTAGGGAAAAGACATATTTACTCATACTGTGTCTCACCCGATACATCTCAGTGATAAACGAGATATTGTAGGGAAAAGACATATTTACTCACACTGTGTCTCGCCCGATACATCTCAGTGATAAATGAGATATTGTAGGAAAAAGACATATTTACTCATACTGTGTCTCACCCGATACATCTCAGTGATAAACGAGATATTGTAGGGAAAAGACATATTTACTCACACTGTGTCTCGCCCGATACATCTCAGTGATAAATGAGATATTGTAGGAAAAAGACATATTTACTCATACTGTGTCTCACCCGATACATCTCAGTGATAAACGAGATATTGTAGGGAAAAGACATATTTACTCACACTGTGTCTCGCCCGATACATCTCAGTGATAAACGAGATATTGTAGGGAAAAGACATATTTACTCACACTGTGTCTCGCCCGATACATCTCAGTGATAAATGAGATATTGTAGGAAAAAGACATATTTACTCATACTGTGTCTCACCCGATACATCTCAGTGATAAACGAGATATTGTAGGGAAAAGACATATTTACTCATACTGTGTCTCACCCGATACATCTCAGTGATAAACGAGATATTGTAGGGAAAAGACATATTTACTCACACTGTGTCTCGCCCGATACATCTCAGTGATAAATGAGATATTGTAGGAAAAAGACATATTTACTCATACTGTGTCTCACCCAATACATCTCAGTGATAAACAAGATATTGTAGGGAAAAGACATATTTACTCATACTGTGTCTCACCCGATACATCTCAGTGATAAACGAGATATTGTAGGGAAAAGACATATTTACTCACACTGTGTCTCGCCCGATACATCTCAGTGATAAATGAGATATTGTAGGAAAAAGACATATTTACTCATACTGTGTCTCACCCAATACATCTCAGTGATAAACAAGATATTGTAGGGAAAAGACATATTTACTCATACTGTGTCTCACCCGATACATCTCAGTGATAAACGAGATATTGTAGGGAAAAGACATATTTACTCACACTGTGTCTCGCCCGATACATCTCAGTGATAAATGAGATATTGTAGGAAAAAGACATATTTACTCATACTGTGTCTCACCCAATACATCTCAGTGATAAACAAGATATTGTAGGGAAAAGACATATTTACTCACACTGTGTCTAGCCCGATACATCTCAGTGATAAACAAGATATTGTAGGGAAAAGACATATTTACTCACACTGTGTCTCGCCCGATACATCTCAGTGATAAATGAGATATTGTAGGGAAAAGACATATTTACTCATACTGTGTCTCACCCGATACATCTCAGTGATAAACGAGATATTGTAGGGAAAAGACATATTTACTCACACTGTGTCTCGCCTGATACATCTCAGTGATAAAATGAGATATTGTAGGAAAAAGACATATTTACTCACACTGTGTCTCGCCCGATACATCTCAGTGATAAAATGATTTGAGTGCCACAACATAGGTATTTGGTTTAGTAACAGCAGAGATATTGTAGGATAAAGACTGATTTTCTCCCCCAGGCTGAGTGCCCTTGTTTCTAGCTACAGATATATGTAAATTAATTTACCCTTTTTCTTTGACATCCCTTTCATCAGGGGCCCTTGGACCCAAAATATGTAGTTCCACAGGTGTGTAGATGTATTTTTCACCGAGGTCTGATTTTGGCACAGTTTCTGTTGTACTTGTGTATCCCTGAAAAATACAAAACAGGTTTGTTAAACTCTTTCCCACATGCACACATACTTAGAACATGATGAGCAATTTCTCCTTTCCCAAAAATTACTTTCCGTATTTTTCCAAGAAGTATTTAGTCATCCGCTGCAGATTATTCGTACACTGGAATGGGTGAAATCTTGTCCTTATATGTTACACTTACACTCTTGAAACAAACAAAATATAAGAACACAAAAAGGATGAACAATCTGTTCTTAGGGTATTATCATTTAAAAAACAAACATTTTTCCCCCTGAGTTTGCTTCTCCATTGAAGACATCTGCTAAACATAACAAGAGGGCCCTGGATCGCTCACTTGAACTATAAATACCTATCATTTTGTTAGAGAATGAAAGAGTTGGGTTTTACAGCACTACAACGCAAAGAGGTCGATTAGGACTGAAGTGAGAAATTAAGGAGAGCAAAAAATTACAACAAGAGGGCCATGATGGCCCTATATCGCTCACCTGATTTAATAGAACTTCAATAGTTTTTACTCTATACATATAAGGAAAACAAGCAACCCCCTGGTGGCCATGTTTTTCAATGGATCTGATTTACATCCTTGGTAGAAGGTCACCCAAGGAGCATTTGTGCTAAATAGTTTTTAAATCAGGCAGGTGCTTTTGGACAAGAAGATTTTTAAAGATTTTACAATGCACATATAAGGAAAACAAGCTATTCCCTCTGGCGGCCATGTTTTTCAACGGATTGGATTTTTTTTGAACAATCTTGGTAGAGGGTGCCCAAAGGAACATTTGTTCAATATTCTTTTCAAATCAAGCCAGTACTTTTGGACGAGAAGATTTTTAAAGCTTTGGCAATTTTCCCCTTTTCTGATGCCACAGCAAGTTTTATTTGGAACTAGAAATATCACTGAAGATGATAAATACCCCCAAAACAGCACCTTGACTCAAAATATGGTTTACGGCCGACCAACAAAAGGGCCATAACTCTGTAAACAAGAAAAAGTAACAAAGGGCAATAACTCTGTATTTAGATTAAATAGAGTTATGGTTTCTGTACACTGCACTTTCTCTCAATGTGTTGTATCATCCTATGAAGTTTTATTAAATTCCAACAATTAGTTTTAAAGTTATGCTCCGGACAAGACTCTACGAATATGAAAAAGTAACAAACGGCAATAACTCTGTCATTATGTAAAGTAGAGTTATGTTTCTTGTACACTGCACTTCCTCTGATTATGCTCTACCATTATATGTAGTTTTATTAGATTCCATCTATTAGTTATTAAGTAATTCTACGGACAAGAAAAAGTAACAAAGGGCAATAACTCTGTATTTAGATAAAATAGAGTTATGGTTCCTGTACACCGCACTTCCTCTCAATGTGTTGTATCATCCTATGAAGTTTAATTAAATTCCAACAATTTGTTTTAAAGTTATGCTCTGGACAAGACTCTACGAATAAGAAAAAGTAACAAAGGGCAATAACTCTGTAATTATGTAAATTAGAGTTATGGTTCTTGTACACTGCACTTCCTCTGATTATGCTCTACCATTGTATGCAGTTTTATTAGATTCCATCTGTTAGTTATTAAGTAATTCTCCGGACAAGAAAAAGTAACAAAGGGCAATAACTCGGTATTTAGATTAAATAGAGTTATGGTTCCTGTACACTGCACTTCCTCTCAATGTGTGGTATCATCCTATGAAGTTTTAATAAATTCCAAGAATCAGTTTTAAAGTTATGCTCTGGACAAGACTCTACGAATAAGAAAAAGTAACAAAGGGCAATAACTCTGTAATTATGTAAATTAGAGTTATGGTTCTTGTACACTGCACTTCCTCTGATTATGCTCTACCATTGTATGCAGTTTTATTAGATTCCATCTGTTAGTTATTAAGTAATTCTCCGGACAAGAAAAAGTAACAAAGGGCAATAACTCTTTATTTAGATTAAATAGAGTTATGGTTCCTATACACTGCACTTCCTCTCAATGTGTTGTATCATCCTATGAAGTTTTATTAAATTCCAACAATTAGTTTTAAAGTTATGCTCCGGACAAGACTCTACGAATAAGAAAAAGTAACAAAGGGCAATAACTTTGTATTTAGATAAAATAGAGTTATGGTTCCTGTACACCGCACTTCCTCTCAATGTGTTGTATCATCCTATGAAGTTTCGTTCAAATCCTATGTTGCATTGTTAAGATATGGTCCGGACAAAATATGGCTTCCGACCGACCGACCGACCGACACAGTGACTCCTATATACCCCCCCAAAACTTTGTTTTTTGGGGGTATAATTAAATTCTTTGAACAACTTTAAATGAGGACCACCTAAGGAACATTCCCCTGAAGTTAAATTTTAACAGACGGACATACTGACGACATTGACGACAACTCCGGACGGTGAGTGATCACAAAAGCTCACCTCGCACTTCGTGCTTAGGTGAGCTAAAAATGAAAATGATGATGATTACTGGAAAGGAATATTACATTCTTGAATCCTACTCAAGTCAAAACCACACTAGTGAGGTTTTAGCTTTCATTTGCGGTCTCTGACCTCCTGCTGGGGTTGCACAGATGGTTACTTTTATACTCTGCTAACAGGGCCCATCTTGTTCAAGAAGATTTTAAAAGTTTTCACCATAAGAATATAGTGAAAATTAACCCTGCCCTTTATGTTTATGTGTTGTTTTTTACCAACTGACATAGCTTAAACAAGTTTTTCCCTATTCACTGTCCATCTTTAGGTAAAATAGGTGACCCCAGGGGAATAATTTGAACAATCTTGGTTGAGGAGCACGATACAATGAATGCTACACACAAAATATTGAAGCTCTAGGCCTTTCTGTTTCAGACACAAGAAGATTTTAAAAGTTGTTCCCTAAAAAACTCTTTGTAAAACAGATCACCCCTAGTTTGGGGCATAATTTTAACACTCTTGGTGGTATAGGACCACAACAATAGACTACACACCAATTATCTAAGCTCTAGGCCTTTTTGTTTCTGACCCGGAGCGGGCCAATTTTGAACCTAGGGGCATAATTTGAACAATCTTTAAGGAAGACCACTAGACGATGCTAAATACCAAATATCTAGGCCTTTCTGTTTTAGACAAAAAGATTTTAAGTTTTTTAAAGTTTTTCCTTTCGGTTGCCATGGTGATCATAGTTCTGCATGTAATTAATTTCTTTGAACAATTTGAAAGAGGATCACCCAAGGAACATTCCTAAAAAGTTTAGTCAAAATCCAAGTAGTGGTTTAAGAGGAAATGTCATTTAAAGATAATATTGACGGACAAAGACTGGACACAATAGCTCACCATGAGCATTTCTTGATCAGGTGTGCTAAAAAGTATGCACATTTACAAAGCACACCTTGATGATGATATATTGATTCTTAAACCAAGATCAATGATACAAAAATGATGTTGAATGAAAAACTAAACCCGAAAGTTATTTACGCATATAGTTATGGTCATGGTCTCAAAATATTGGTGGCAGACAATAACAAGAGGACCATGATGGTCCTATATTGCTCTGACACCTGATTTAATAGAACTGAAAATATTTCAATGATCTTACTTAAAACAAGAACACCGCGTACGGCACAGACCCTCGACTGATAGAAAACAGAACAAGAGGGTCATGAGGCCCTGGAATCGCTCACCTGAGAATGGGCTATTTAAGACTTTACTCGTTCAGCGCCAATGGCAATATCATCAAGACAAACTTTCTGACAAAATTTCAAGCTGCTCAAGTCAAAAATGCAATCTCTATAGTGTAAACTAGATTGTTCTACAATTTAGCCTAGTGACCTAGTTGTTGACCTGATATTCCAAATTCGAACTTGACCTTGACCTAGATATCACTAAGACACTAAGACAAACATTCTGACAAAGTTTCAACATGTTCAAGCCAAAAATGTGGCTTCCCGAGTGTTAACAAGTTTTTCCTTAAATTTGGCCTAGTGACCCAATTTTTGACCAGTCATGACTTATATTCGAACTTAGCCTAGATATCACTAAGATAAACATTCCGACATAGTTTCACCATGCTCAAGCAAAAAATGTGGCTTCCAGAGTGTTAACAAGATTTTCCTTACATTTGGCCTAGTGACCTAGTTTTTGACCGGACATGACCAATATACAAACTCGGCCTAGATATTATCAAGACAAACTTTCTGACAAAGTTTCAACATGCTCAAGTTAAAAGTGCGGCTTCCAGAGTGTTAACAAGCTTTTCCTCCAATTTGGCCTAGTGACCTAGTTGATGACCCAACATGACCTATATTCGGACTTGGCCTAGATATCACTAAGACAAACATTCTGACAAAGTTTCAACATGCTCAAGCCAAAAATGTGGCTTCCCGAGTGTTAACAAGATTTCCCTTAAATTTGGCCTAGTGACCTAGTTTTTGACAGGACATGACCCATATTCGCACTTGGCCTAGATATCGTCAGGACAAACTTTCTGATAAAGTTTCAAGATGCTCAAGTTTAAAATGCGGCTTTCAGAGTGTTGACAAGATTTTCCTTCAATTTGGCATAGTGACCTAGTTTTTGATCTGACATGACCCATATTCAAACTTGGCCTAGATATCACTTAGACAAATGTTCCGACAAAGTTTCAACATGCTGAAGCCAAAAATGTGGCTTCCAGAGTGTTAACAAGATTTTCCTAAAATTTGGCCTTGTGACCTAGTTTTTGACCCAACATGACCCATATTCGAACTTGACCTAGATATCACTAAGACAAATTTTCAGACATAGTTTCAACATGCTCAAGCCAAAAATGCGGCTTCCAGAGTGTTAACAAGATTTTCATTAAATTTGACCTAGTGACCTAGATTTTGACCCGACATGACCCAGTTTCAAACTTGGCCTAGATATCATAAAGACAAACTTTCTGACAAAGTTTCAACATGCTCAAGTTTAAAATATGGCTTCCAGAGTGTTAAAAAGATTTTCCTTCAATTTGGCCTTGTGACCTAGTTTTTGACCCGACATGACCTATATTCGAACTTGGCCTAGATATCACTAAGACAAACATTCTGACAAAGTTTCAACATGCTCTAAAAATGCGGCTTCCAGAGTGTTAATAAGATTTTCATTAAATTTGGCCTAGTGACCTAGTTTTTGACCCGACATGATCCAGTTTCGAACTTGGCCTAGATTTGATGGAGATATATGTTCTGATAAACTTTCATGAAGATTGGATGCAAAATGTTGCCTCTAGTGTTAACAAGCAAATGTTGACGACGGACAAAAGGTGATCACAAAAACTCACCTTGAGCACTTTGTGCTCTGGTGAGCTAAAAAAAGCTGAGCTGCACAAAAAAACTTAAGCGGACGACCACGCCGCCGCCGCCAGGGTCATGACAATAGCTCTCGTTTTTTCAAAAGTCGAGCTAACAAGAGAGCCATGATGGCCCTGGATCCAAACCTGAGTTATGTTATGTGATTTGTCATGCCAACCACAATAGCTCATTTTGTGGTCAGGTAAGTCGATACAACTTTACAAGAGGCCCAAGAGGACCATATAGCTCCACTGCCACCAGAGTCTTTTGTCAAGTTAATATGACTTAGAAGGTCACCAAAGAAATGTTTATGTACCAGTTAAAATTTAACAAGAAGATTTCTAAGTTGTTCCTATATATCTAAAAACAGGTGACCCCTGGGGTAAGGCCAAGTTTCTTTGAAATCCTATGATGCATGGTTGAAATGTGGGCCGGACAAGGTACAGTCCTATCAAACAGTACTCATTACCTTTGACATCTAAGTGGGACCTTGACATTTGAGGAACAGGCCTGGGTCTTGAGCATGACACGCCGCCTCATTATGGTGAACGTTTGTGCCAAGTTTCTTGGAAATCCCATGATGCATGGTTGAGATGCAGGCCGGACAAGGTAATCCTATCAAACAGTATTCATTTTGACCTTTGACCTCTAATTGCGACCTTGACATTTGAGGTACAGGCCTGGGTCTTGTGTGTGACACGCCTCCTCATCATGGTGAGCCTTTGTGCCAAGTTTCTTTTAAATCCTATGATGCATGGTTAAGATGCGGGTCGGACAAGGTTAGGTGGGACTGACAGACAGACAGCAGAACCGACCAAACCTATAGTCCCCAAACCGGTCTTTGACCGGTAGGGGACTAACAAGCTTCTTCCCCTGAAGTCATGTTTTTAAATGGATCATAATAATTTGAACAATCTTGGTTGAGAGTAACCTAAGGAATATTTGTGCAAAATAATTTTCATGTATTTTTAGACAGGAAGATTTTTATAGTATTGCCATTTTTCACTTTTTCTGATGCCACAGCAACCAAAGATCTGCATGGAATTAAATTCTTTGAACAACTTTGAAAAAGGACAACCTAAGGAACATACCTAAGAAATTATTTTAAATTTGTTTCATTGGTTTACATGAAGTCGTTTGTAGAAATGTGAACGGACAGGCGATGAATGCCGCACGGTGAGCGATCACAAAAGATTACCCTGCAGTTCATGCTCAGGTTAGCTAATCAAGTAAGATGTTTTCACAACAGAAATCTCTTATAAATATTATATCAGGTAAACAGTTAAACTCTATTTACTCATCTTTAATCCATATGGCAAATCTTCAACAGAAAATGTTGTAAACATATAGGACAAAATATGGAGAATCTCTTTATGTGTAAGTATAATTATTCAGTGTAAGAGTTGAAAACATTGTGTCAAAAGTTGAAATTGCTCATCATAATTAATTTCTCCTCATGCCAAAATGTTTTCAAAAGTTGTCTGCTGCAGATGTGTGGAAATGCATCTTGATGTAGGAAAGGATCAACAGCAGTTCTTCGACACTTACCCATTTCAATCCTGTGGAGAATGTTGTTTGTGATGGTTTTGTGGTGTTTACTTCCATTGGCTCTATATCTGTATTGTGACTTGCAAGTATGGCTGAGGCAGGCAGGTCAGAAAACATCTGTATGTATAACAAAACGTAAAGTCATTTTAACATTAACCCAGAGGACTAGATAAGGGAGCGTAAGCTAGTTATTTCCCCCACAATGTCATATTACTCAACCAAACCCTGTCTTGTGCGTACCCGAAAGAACCGTCTCACAACAAAGGGTTAATGGACCGGACCCCCTGTAAAATGTCTGCTTCTTTAACAACAATTATGTCCATCATATAATAAATGATGCATATAATGACAAAGGGGCTAATGTCAGCATTGAAAAAATGACTAGGCCTATGCTGTTTTTTACAAAGAGGCTCATGTCCGGCTTCAGGTTAATCTTAAGTAAAATTCACCAAGTGATGGTGGGAATCAATCAAATTCATCAAGAAGAAAGAAAGCAAATGTGAAATAATCTACTTATGCCTTAACACTTTCCCTCATACGACAATTCTGCAGCAAACGACTTAGAACATATTTTGTAAAACAAGAGGGCCATGATGGCCCTTGATCGCTCAACTGATTTTTTTTTTTTCACTTTAGCTATATAAGCCCCGCCCCCTGGCGGCCATAGTTTCCGACCAATCAACTTGGCTTGAAGGAATCTGAAAGAGGGTCACCCTAGGAATATTTCTACAAATTTATATGTAAAGCGGCCTGACACTTTTGGAGGAGAAGATTTTTTAAGTTTTCACTATAGCCATATAATGCAAAATAGCCCTGTCCACTGGCGGCCATGTTTTTCAACAAATCAACATGGCTTGAAGGAATCTGAAAGTGGGTCACTTAAGGAACATTTCTACAAAATTATTTGAAAATCGGCATGACACTTTCGGAGAAGAATATCAGCATGGAATCCAAACATTTGAAGGAAATCTGGTGAGGTCATTGAGAGGATGCTTTCTGTGAAGTTTCATCCCAATTGACCCACTGGTTACTGAAGAGAAGTTTACGCACGCCGGACGCCGGAAAAAAGGCGATCACAATAACTCACCTTGAGCAAAGCTCAGGGGAGCTAAAAATAGAAAATCTCTATAACTGAATGGATAACCTATGACTAAAAGTGGAAAACATTGTGGCAAAAGGAGAAATTGCTTGTTTTGAGCAATTTCTGCTTTTATCATTATGTTTTCAAAAAGCTGTCTGCTGAAGAGGCGTCAGAAAGTGTCTATATGAGGGAAAGGGTTAACACAAAGGATGACACCAGAGGGATATCGTTGAGAGACCAAGACAGACACCACCAATTAAACAGCATTCAAACCAACACATCTTCCAATGGAAGAAGCTTCCTACCAGGATAATAATATGAGCCGTCCCGCAAGAAAACCAACAGTGTGGACTCTGCGTAAAGTATCAACCTGAATTAGCTGAAGCATGCCGCGCAGGCTTACCCGGATAAACACTTTTCGCCTCCTGCGGATTTTCTGTTTCAGGAATCATTACTCTATACCTCTATCCCCCTGAGACGAATGCGTCGGCCCAGATCAGTCTTCGCGGACTGCGCAGGCTGATCTGGGTTGATACATTACGCAGAGGCCATAATGTTGGCTTTCTTGCGAGACGGCTCATATAATACTTTGATACTGGTCAGCTCAGCTCAAGGACATAATATAACAGTCTGATCGGTGTCTACACTGTTCTCTTGAGTCTTCTAGGACTAAACAAGAATGGAGTGCCACGTGCACCTGCTCATTGAAAGTGTGACGAAAAAGTGTGACAGACAGACGCCGGACAAAAAAAAAAGTAATCCCTAAGTGCCTACCATGCTACGCAGGGCGACACAAAAGAATATTAAATGTGGAAAGGGTTGATTTTGTAATAAAGATATTTAAGCTGCTGATATATACATTACAATCAGAAGTCTTGAACAAAATCATGAACTGAGACAAAAATGTTGTTCTCCCTTTCTTTCCCACATAAAACAAATATGCAGCCGACAACTTTGAAAACTTCTCATAGAAAATGTGGGATAAGAGTTGAATTCATTCAGCAATTTTCACTTTTGCCACAATGTATTTTTAGGTTATCTGCTGCAGATGTGTCAAAATGAGTCTACATGTTTTGTGGGATGGGTATTTATGTGATGCATACCAATTCATCTATGAGAGCTTCTTTGTTTTTCTTCTTCTTCTTTTTTTCATTCATCTCCTCCTCCTTAGTTTTCTGTATTCGAATTTTAGAACCTTCATGTTCCTCTGCTATTAACATCTCAAGGTATTCTTCATCTTTACTCTGTGAATAGATGCATGTACTGTTAACCATTTCCCTCATACGACAATTCTGCAGCAGATGACTTTGAACTTATTTTGTCAAAAAATAGAAAATCTCCATAGTTGAATGGATAACCTATGACAAAAACTGGAAAACATTGTAGCAAAAGGAGAAATTGCACGTTTTGTGCAATTTCTTCTTTTGTCATTATGTTTTTTAAAAAGCCGTCTGCTGCAGAGGCGTCAAAAATAATTTTTTATAAGCGTTGAAAACATTGTGTCAAAAGGAGAAATTACTACTCATGAGCGACTTCTACAATTGAAACATAGCTTTCAAATCCATCTGCTGCAGATAAGTCAAAATGTGTCCACAAAAGGGAAAAGGGATAAACTAATGTTCATGAGGACAAATATGTCTAAACTCAGTTAGCTTCTCTCAGAATCCATTAAACCTTTCCCTCATAAAGACACAGTCTGCCGCCTCTGCAGCAGACGGCTTTTTGAAAACATGCCAACAAAAGAAGAAATTGTTCAAAACGATCAATTTCTCCTTTTGTTACCATGTTTGTACCTTCATTTAAAGGGAGTTTCCAAATTTAGATATGTTTTCAAAGTCGTCTGCTGCAGAGTTGTTGCATTTGTTAACCTGTAAGTCTGTTAAATCATATCAAACTTGTTTGTGTAACATCTGGAAAATTTGAAGTATGATTTAACCCTTTCTTACATACAACAAATCTGCAGCAGACAACTTTGAACATATCTTTGTGAAAATGTGAAAAATCCCCATATATATATGAAAGTATAAATATTTAAAAGTGTTGAAAACGTTGTGGCAAAAGGAGAAATTGCTCGTTATTTTTTAGCAATTTCTCCTTTAGCAACAATGTTGCCATAAGACATCTGCTGCAGAGGCATCAGAAAGCGTTTATTAGTGGAAAAGGGTTAATAAAATAAACAGTGATGAAAATACACAATCAATGAAGTAATTTCTACTTTTTCTACAATGTTTACCAAATTTGTCTACTGCAAAGGCATAACATTACTCTTTCAGGGAAAGAGATATCAATTCACCATAATATTGTCTAGAAATAATTTCATAATATGATTGAATGTTTACTATATGAAATCATTTTATACTGCCAGAAAAGTGCCAGTTCTGAATTTACATACTCATTGTTAACCATTTCCCTCATACGACAATTCTGCAGCAGATGACTTTAAACAAATTTTGTCAAAACATAGAAAATCTCCATAGTTCAATGGATAACCTGTGACAAAAAGTGGAAAACATTGTGGCAAAAGGAGAAATTGCATGTTTTGTGCAATTTCTTCTTTTGTCACTATGTTTTAAAAAAGCTGTCTGCTACAGAGGCGTCAGAAAGCATCTATATGAGGGAAAGGGTTAATACAAATTAACCATTTCTCACATGCAAACGCATTTCAATACATCTGCGGAAGCCAATTGTTGAAAAGATTATGGCATATGGCATATTATGCTCCTATGATAACATTTTCAACTTTTTTTAAAAAATTGTAGAAATGTTCAATGTTTTGCCTAGTTGTCTGCTGTAAATGATTAAAGTTGAAATACAAACCCTTTTGTTTTTGTTTTTCTGTATTTCATCTTTGTGGTCTTTTTTATGCTGTTCCACTACTTTCTTTGTGGATTCAGAATCTACATTGTTAGTGAGGTTGAAAACTGAAACACATGAAGGGGGATACAGATTAGTTGTTGTTTTGTGTCACTTTCAAAAGTATTTAATTAACCCTTTCCCTCGTACGACAATCCTGCAGCAGTCGACTTTGAACATATTTTGTCAAAAAATGGAAAATCTCTATAATTGAATGGATAACCTATGACTAAAAGTGGAAAACATTGTGACAAAAGAAGAAATTGCACGTTTTGTGCAATTTCTTCTTTTGTCACTATGTTTTCAAAAAGCCGTCTGCTGCAGAGGCGTCAGAAAGCGTCTATATGAGGGAAAGGGTTAACATGATGTATTTTCACAGGCATCCGAATTTTCATTTGAAAATAAAAACCCACCATCCCTCATGAAGATAGATTTATAGTATCACTATCCTGGGTTGGATTGCCCTAATTTTCTCATACAAATTCTTTTTGGTAATTATTATTATAGTATATGAACAATATAGAGAGACTATTTGTAGCATCTGAACAAGGTATTGTGTGTTTTTCCCCAATTCTTTGTCAAATGAAAACTCACACGCCAGTGATATATTAACCCTTTCCCTCGTACAACAATTCTGCAGCAGACGACTTTGAACATATTTTGTCAAAAAATGGAAAATCTCTATAATTGAATGGATAACCTATGACTAAAAGTGGAAAACATTGTGACAAAAAGAGAAATTGCATGTTCTTTGCAATTTCTTCTTTTGTCACTATGTTTTCAAAAAGCCGTCTGCTGCAGAGGCGTGAGAAAGCGTCTATATGAGGGAAAGGGTTAACATGATGTATTTTCACAGGCATCCGAATTTTCATTTGAAAATAAAAACCCACCATCCCTCATGAAGATAGATTTATAGTATCACTATCCTGGGTTGGATTGCCCTAATTTTCTCATACAAATTCTTTACGGTAATTATTATTATAGTATATGAACAATATAGAGAGACTATTTGTAGCATCTGAACAAGGTATTGTGTGTTTTTCCCCAATTCTTTGTCAAATGAAAACTCACACGCCAGTGGTATATTAACCCTTTCCCTCATACGACAATTCTGCAGCAGACGACTTTGAACATATTTTGTCAAAAGATGGAAAATCTCTATAATAGAACGGATAACCTATGACTAAAAGTGGAAAACATTGTGACAAAAGGAGAAATTGCACGTTTTGTGCAATTTCTTCTTTTGTTACTATGTTTTCAAAAAGCTGTCTGCTGCAGAGACGTGAGAAAGCGTCTATATGAGGGAAAGGGTTAACATGATGTATTTTCACAGGCATCCGAATTTTCATTTGAAAATAAAAACCCACAATACCTCAGGCTCATGAAGATAGATTTATAGTATCACTATCCTGGGTTGGATTGCCCTAATTTTCTCATACAAATTCTTTTTGGTAATTATTATTATAGTATATGAACAATATAGAGAGACTATTTATAGCATCTGAACAAGGTATTGTGTGTTTTTCCCCAATTCTTTGTCAAATGAAAACTCACACGCCAGTGGTATATTAACCCTTTCCCTCATACGACAATTCTGCAGCAGACGACTTTGAACATATTTTGTCAAAAGATGGAAAATCTCTATAATTGAATGGATAACCTATGACTAAAAGTGGAAAACATTGTGGCTAAAGGAGGAATTGCTCGTTTTGAGCAATTTCTTCTTTTGTCACTATGTTTTCAAAAAGCCGTCTGTTGCAGAGGCGTCAAAAAGTGTCTATATGAGGGAAAGGTTAAAGCGTTCCCTGAGAAAGATAATACTGTTATGTTTATCTTCACATCGATACATCAGTTGTAATGATATCCCAACATCCCAGAGCAAAAAGGATGGGGGCCATCAGTCATGTTTAACCCTTTCCCACACTTTAGACGCTTTCTGACGCAACTACAGCAGACGACTTTTTGAAAACGCTGTGACAAAAGAAGAAATTGCTCAAAACAAACAATTTCTCCTTTTTGCCCCAATGTTTTCAACCGTTTTCAGTAATTATACTTTTATTTATAAAGATTTTCTATACTTCTGCCTTGATGTTTTCAAAGTTGTCTGCTTCAGATTTATTGTAACTATGTGGGAAAGGGTTTAAACTTAACGGGGATTGAACCTTGGAGGTGACACTCTTACCAGTACTCAAGGATTGATTGTTTCGTGTTTTATACCGCTTTCAACAACTTTTCGGTTATAATACAGCATTTCCTGGGTAAGTTACCAGTACTTCTTGTCCTTTTATCCTGACACCAGTCAGTCAGTCGTCATGCTAACCCCACAACCCTGAGCACCAAGGAGGGCAGCCATTACTACCATTTTTAAAGCCTTTGGTATGACCCGGCAAGGGATTGAACCAGCGACCTCCCGCTCTACCACTACACCCCAATGGCAGTACTTCTCAATTCAGGCATTTATTTCATAACATGAGAACTCATAAAAAAGCCTTACTTATTGTTTCTAAATTTTCCAAATAATCATTATAGTCTCTCAATGTAGTGAAGTCTTCTTCCTTCTTGTTAAAACTGAGAAAAAACAAAACATCATCATCAACAAAATTCAAACAGTATCATCACAGTTAACTGCTTACCTCATATGCTAATTTGATCCTTAACCCTTTCCCTCATATAGACACTTTCTGACGCCTCTGCAGCAGTCGGCTTTTTGAAAACATAGTGACAAAAGAAGAAATTGCACAAAACGTGCAATTTCTCCTTTTGCCACAATGTTTTCCACTATTTGTCATAGGTTATCCATTCAACTATGGAGATTTGCCATGTTTTGACAAAATAAGTTCAAAGTCGTCTGCTGCAGAATTGTCGTATGAGGGAAAGGGTTAACCCTTTCCCTAATACAGATGCATTTTGATGACTCTGCAGCAGAAAACTTTTGAAAACATTGTGACACAAGAAGAAATTTCGCATTATGATTAATTACATCTTTTGCCACATTGTTTTCAACTCTATTCAAGTATCATACATTTTTCATTTCATTCAAATCTGCAGCAGATGACTAGGCAAAAATACGGAAGAGCTCTAAAATGAAAGTATAATTATTGAAAAAGGTTGAAAATATTGTGAGCAATTTCTCCTTTTGCGAAAATGACATAATGTTTTCAAAAGTTGTCAAAAGTTGTCCACTGTAGATTCATCTAACTGCATCTGCAAGTTGGAAAGGGTTATCTGGAAGATTCAATTTAAGACTCATTAAAATTTAACCCTTTTTCACATACAACAAATCTGCATCAGAGGACTTTGAAATGATCAGGGCAAAAAAATGGAAAAAATCTCTGTAAATAAAAATTTGAATATTGAATAAAGTTTACAATATTGCGACAAAAGGAGAAATTGCTTGTTTTGAGCAATTTCTCCTTTTGTCACAATGTTTTGAATAAGTTATAACATGGATGGGAGACATAATTAATGTGCTATTATTGAAAAGAGTTGAAAACATTGTGGCAAATAGAGAAATTGTTCATTAAGAGTTAACAAGAGGGCCACTTTAGCTATATAAGCCCCGCCCCCTGGCGGCCATAGTTTCTGACCAATCAACTTGGCTTGAAGGAATCTGATAAAGGTCACCCTAGGAACATTTCTACAAAATTATTTGAAAATCGGCCTGACACTTTTGGAGGAGAAGATTTTTTAAGTTTTCACTATAGCCATATAAGGCAAAATAGCCCAACCCCCCTGGCGGCCATGTTTTTCGACCAATCAACATGGCTTGAAGGAATCTGATAGAGGGTCATCCAAGGAACATTTCTACAAAATTATTTGCCAACCAGTTTGGGAGAAGAAGAATTTTGATTTTTTTTTCATTTTGTTGCCATGGAAACCAGAATTCTGCATGGATCCCAAAAATTTGAAGGAAATCTGGTGAGGTCATTCAGAGGATGCTTTCTGTGAAGTTCATCCCTATTGACCTACTGGTTACTGAGGAGAAGAAGTTGACGCACGACAGACGACGCAAGACGGACGCCGGACAAAAGGCAATCACAATAACTGTTCTTGAGCAAAGCTCAGGTGAGCTAAAAAAATTGTGAGCAATTTCTCCTTTTGTGACAATGACATGTTTTAAAAAGTCGTCTGCTGTAGAGGCCAGAGATGCGTTTACGACTGAGAAAGGGTTAAGAGCCTAGACCTTTGATATCCAAGAAAAACATGTAATAACTGAAAATTTAAAGTATATTTTATCATTACACAAGGGTTAATAATATGGAAAAGGAGAAAGCAATTTCTTCTTCATCTGCAATGCTTTCAAAAGTTTCCTGTGTCATCCCATCTTAGATCAATCAACGTTTGAGAAATTCTATACCAAAAAAAAGATATACATGTTCAAATGAAAGTAATGCTATTAACTTTAGAGAGCTATGAAAACAAATACAATAATAAAATTGAGCAATTTGTCTTTTTCACACAAGTTCTTCACCCTTTCCCACACACAACAAATCTGCAACAGACAACTTTCAAAACACCACGGCAAAGCTATGGAAAATCTAGAGCTATAAATGAAAGTATATTTTTATATAGTATTGAAAAAGTTGTCTGCATCAGAAAGCTTCCGTAAGTGGGATAGGGTTTTCTGTAAATAAGTACCGGTACTGGAAAGATCTGCTTATTAAAATTATGCTTCAAATATTCCATTGAAACTGCTTATTCTTGCAACTTACATCTAACATTCATCAGCAATTAGAAAACTTACTCTTTTAGAATTTTCTTTCTAATATCCACCTCCTTTTCAATATAGGCATCTTCAAAGAGCTGCAGTCTGAAGTTATTTCTTCTCAATAATGTTCCACATTCACCACAAACCCCTGAGCCTTTTATGAATAACAGGTCAACACAGCTCTCACATCTGAAATATCATAGGATGTCTTTTGTATAAACCTTTTCCTACATGCCAATACATTTTGATGCAATTTCTCCTTCTGCAACTCATTTCAGAAATAATAGTTTCATTTAATTAATCCTTTCCCACTTGCGGACGCCTTCTGATGCCTCTGCAGTAGGTGACTTTTGAAAACATTGTTCCAATAGGCATATTATGGATGCACCAACATGACTTATACTTTCTTTTTAATCGGGGCGTGTTATTTTGGCTTTCTTGTGTGATGACATCCTGCAAACATATTAGAACAACTGGGCAAAATTGACCAACCATCATTATCAAACATGTAAGATGTTTGCATTCATGTGATATCGTCCTGACATCCGGGATAGTCTCGGAAATCATATCTCTGTCCCGGAGGGAAGCATGTTTGTCCTGGATGTCATAACAAACAGAATAAATAACAATTAGATGCATAATTCTGCCAATCTAAGTCAGCTGTTGGCCTGTGAGATGACATATTGACACTAATCTGAATGTGTGTCTGTGTGGTCATCCCCGATGATCTGATTGATTTATTGTGCTATTGTTGTGCTTAACAAGTCAGGGAGAGTACTTTTATACTAATTAATGGATAGTTTCTTTTGGATTCCAGTATATTTTATCGAAAAAGACTAGCAAATCAGAGTGGATACAGGTAGAGTGGGTCCCTATGTCACAGGCAAAATAATTTAAAAATGTGATGAATAAATATTAAGAAATGGCAAAACAATTGCTGACTTTAAGTTATCAAGATAAAATCTAAGTACAAAAAGGGGCATAACTTTGTCAACTGTGACCTTTACACAAAGATTTTGGTTGCAACACAATCCTGTTGTTAACCCTTTCCCTCATATAGACGCTTTCTGACGCCTCTGCAGCAGACAGCTTTTTGAAAACAAAACGTGCAATTTCTCCTTTTGTCACAATGTTTTCCACTTTTAGTCATAGGTTATCTATTTAATTATGGAGATTTTCCATATTTTGATGTCTGTTCAAAGTCGTCTGCTGCAGATTTGCTCTATGTGGGAAAGGGTTAAAATCTAAATAATTTAAAAGTTTGATGAGAAATATTGATAATAATAGCTCACAATGTTTTCCACTTTTAGTCATACTAAGGTTAGCCATTTAATTATGGAGATTTTCCATATTTTGACAACGTTTGTTCAAAGTCGTCTGCTGCAGATTTGCTCTATGTGGGAAAGGGTTAAAATCTAAATAATTTAAAAGTTTGATGAGAAATATTGATAATAATAGCTTACAGCGGTTATGTTTTAAGCAGGGACGTAGATAAGATCTATGTCCCTGGTTTTAGTGATAAAATATATCTATGAAAGGGGGCATAACTCTACAACTATGGTTCAGAGTTAGGGGGCATAACTCTACAACTATGGTTCACAGAGTTATGTGACTTGCTTCAGTTGTCTATATTGTCACAAGAAACAACTATGCCAAGTTTGAAGTACACATATCTTTGATGGTATAGAAGATATTAATATTTGTAAAATACTTAAACCAACGCAGACGTTACATATTGTGTTGATGCAAATAGTATAAGATCGCATTCCGAGTACAGAAACCTGGACTATCAAAATAGGTACATTTTACCAAAGACCTAATAACACATTATTAGGTCTTTGAGTTTACAATCCATATAAATTATAAACTATTTGTGCTTACAGTGTATGTCCACATATATTGACCAACAACTTCAATGAGGGGTTTCTGTACTTTGTTGTTTTACATCTCGGACAACCTTGGTCATCCATGACTTTATCTATAAATTAAAGATACTTGAAAGCAAGTATTTCAATATCTACTGTATCAATAGTTTGAGAGAAAAATATCCGTAGTTCCCACAACTTCTCGGATAATGTGGAGCGTTGTTTTTCATCCGGATGTTTCTTTTCGAACTGACAATTCAAGTATAGGTGTCAATAACCGGTTAAAAGAAAAGGACCGTTTGTATTTTTTATTTTACCGAATTTATTATGTATGCTAGTACTTATTAAGTGAATCACATTTGATAAAATATATAAATGTCAATTAATCAAGAACATATGATGAACTGATAAAATCAGACTGGGGTATGCTTGAAAAAGGACCAAAACAAGCCATTTTACATATTTTTCTCCTCTTGAGATGACCCCTCGCACCTGTTTCAATTAGTGTAGAATATTTGCCGCTAGATGTCTCGTTATTAAAAATGACGTCATTTTAATCACGTGGTCAGGTCTTCCTGTCAAGGAAAACAAACACAAGTTACCTGTAGGAAATAATTGATAAGTGGTATTTACCTGGAAATTTAGATTCGGTGGGAAACCAAGGTGAGTCCAGTTAGAGTCAGACATAATGATCTTTTTGCAGTGTAAATATATCTGTATTGATTTATGCAGCGATCTGACTTCTTTAATTTAACTGAAGTTGGTGTCCGGTGCCAAAGTGGGTGGGGTATTTATTCAGGTAGTGCATATATCTATGGGTTGTGATTTAGGGATATCCTTAACGATTCATGAGATGTAATCATTGATAACCCGCTTTGACGTAGTACTTGTCAAAAAGATTGACAGTTCTCGCCTTAAGTACGTAGCTTATCAATGCCAGTGTTCTAATTTTGGATACAATTGATGAAAATTATCATGTTAGATTTTAGTGCCCAAATGGTGATTGGTTATTCTTTTCACTCACATCCAGGTAATTTGAAGTACGAATCGGGTTCAGAAAGGACCAAAAACAAAAAGGCCCATTGCCAGAAAGGTCGTAAACCAAAAAGCACTGAGTTAAAAAAGGCCCCATTTCCTGATTACTTAACAAATGAAACGACTGTGTCAGAGCATTATCAAGTGAATCTTCAGACATCAGAAAATTGTGACAAACTTCTCAATATATTGACTGCTTATACAAAGTCACGCAAACTTGTGTAATGTGTACCAGCGTTAATCCATTGCGGGTCACCCATCCAGATACTAACCGCAATGAAAGCTGCTCAACTTTATGAATAGGTCAACCACTCTACCAACGTCGCTATAAAAGCCGGCTTCTACGACAAGGCTGTAGAAGTGGTATTTATTCCTATGCCCCGTTCCTGTTACATTTCTCCCTCTTTCTCTTGACTTCGACCCGAAGTCACACAATTGAACACAAGCAGTATACCAGAGCGGAGTCGGTGTAACATCACTGGGAACAACCAAGGTCTGGGGATGATGGTGATATCAACCCAAAAATTCCACCGCTGCCACCATTTGTAACGTGTACCGGCGTTAAGCCATCTAGGGTCACCCATCCAGGTACTAACCGTGATGTACGTTGCTTAACTTTAAAAAACGGTCAACCACTCTACCAACGTCACTTTAAAAGCCGGCTTCTACAAACAAGGCCGTAGAAGTGATATTTAAACCTATACCCTGTTCCCGTTACAGAAGTAATGACGTCAGGAACTTAGGTAGATCACGAAGCTGGCAGGCTCTACGATAATTAAACTTGCAATTTAATTTGGCTAACAACATTAATAACAAAGATAATAATTACAAATGCAGGTTTTGATATACTTTACTTTGTGTCCAATAAGACATTCAACGCTTGCTGTGTTTCTAACCAAACAATAGGACAGATATACATGTATATTTTTCAACGACAATCAATTAGCAAAATTGTGAGTATACAAAGATAAAATCAACAACTATTTTTATGACACAAACATAATCAAGCATTATATATACCATATGTGGATTAAAAGTGAGCCTTTTGAAGCTGGTCCTTATAGGAATTGGTCTTTTTGACTTGTTGTCGTTGTTAACAATGTACATGTAGCAGTGACCAATGAAGGTCGACATAATGATAAAGAGTCATTTACAGGAATTTCTGCCTTCTCATGTTGACTTCTGAAGGGATGACAAAATGACATTCCTAAGTTTGTGGAAACAGACATTCAGGGGATGGGGACCAGCAAGGAATTCCAGGCATAGTGGAAGAATTGGCACCAAAACTGTTAAACCCATCCATATACAGACTTGTTCACTTTCCCACATACAGCAAATCTGCAGCAGACGACTTTGAAAACATGGTGACAAAAACCTGAAAAATCTCCATAAAAGTTGACTTAATTGTAAACTAAAGTTGAAAACATTGTGGCCAAAGGTGAAATTGCTCATCATGAGCAATTTCACCTTTAGTCACAATGTTTTCAAAAGTAGTCTGCTGCTATTGTGTAAAAATTCGTCTGCAGGTGGGAAAGGGTTTATGCATCTGCAGCAGATCAAGCAATAGAAGAGAAGAGTAATTATTCATTATTAAAATACATAACTTTCTTTTCTTTTAGTTTTATAGACGTTATCCGTATAGCTTGTTTAGGTATTTTGGAAGTTGTCTACTGCACTTTGTGGTATGAAGGAAAGGGTTAGAGTATGATCATAAACACTGGAAAACCAGGAAAATTGATAAGTACATGCTTACATTCTGAAAAAAATTGACAAAGTTTTGTTTTTCAGTTGTGAAGTTGACTTGTTAGATTGTCAGCATTGAGATTTTGAAACCAGTCTTAGATTCATGGTCAAGATATATACCAAATCTTTGGAGCAGATTACTTTAAAATATTGAGTGAAAAGGAGAAATTGTTTGGAACAGGTAATTTCTTTTTATCCCACAATTGTTTAATCTGGTAAATTAATAACAGAAGATGTTTTGAAGGCAGCACAGAAAATAAGATATCAGGTAAACAGTCAAAGTAGTAGAAATTGTTCTTGGTTTTTAGAGCTGTTGTATGCAGGAAAAGCATTATAAACAACCCCTCAGGGTAAATGGATAAATTTTCTAGCAGCACTGCTTGTTTACCTAGCTAGAAAACACCGTGATAAAACTAAAACAAAATTAAAAGTTCAGAAAGGTTACAATGAAAGATACTCAGAACTCAAGAAGTAATAAATTAAAGGAGGTTATTTAGTTGTACTTTTAGCTGTGATTAACATCCTTGAGGGTACCTATTAGGGCTGTCAGTGAACTATTTAGAAAGTTGTTGGGTACAGTCTGTACAATGAACTGAAAGCAGCCATACAGCTGCCCGCTCTAGTGTTAGAGTATCTTGTTACACATTTTATGTTTATAAATGGACTGTGTCAAGGGTAAAGTGGTTTATTTTGTGAAGCTTCCAGAGGTATAAATAAGATGTAGTAAACACATCTTTGCCCTACAATAACTGAGTATAACCCTATGTTAACATTGTTATTGGTATATATACAACATAGTGTATAAGTCAAATAAGGATTTAATCCTTTCCTACAAACAGACATTCTGTTACATCTGCTCCAGACAACTAATGATGAGCAATTTCTCCTGTTGCCACAATGTTTTCACAACTGCATCCACACAGTCTTATCTGAGTCTTCAGTTCTGCATATGCATGTAGGTCATGGTACAGCATCTTGTAATATATATTTGGTGCAAAATGATGACTTTTTGATTTACGACTTGAAGCATGGTTAAAGTGAAATTAATCTACATTTCTATTGCAATGGATAGAATAAGTATTTTAGTGATTAAATTATACTCTCATTGATAGGATGTTTTAAGGATGAACCAACAACGTTGGTGTAATATACTAAGTGAGATAGCAGGGGATATTAGTTTAGTTTAAACTTATCCCATCTTCTAACGTAGTTTGAGAGGGGATATAGTAACGGGGCTGTCCGTTTGTTTGTTCGTTCGTCTGTGTGTCCTTGCGTAACAACCTTGTGACCAAGGTCATAGGTTAAAGGCCAAGGTCAAAATTGAACTGACTATTTTCCCATATCAACAACCTTGTGACCACTCTACACTGAACATCCTTTGACCGATATTAACCAAACTTGGTATACTGTTAGTATATGGCAAGATCTAGAAGCCTATTTATTTTCAAGGTCAAAGGTCAAGGACCTCCTCATCACAGGATTCGAAACCGGGACCTTTGGTACAAGAGCCTCACCGTCAACGCTGTACCACTGTCTTCCACAGGGGATATTTATAGTTATACAAAACATCTTCACAGTCAAGACAACATTTAAACCATATAGTCAAAATTATGGAAAATCTCAAGCCCGCGACTTCTATTTTTAATAGCTTTTCGGAAATCACATGGGAGGAGGGATAATTATTGGAAAGAAACACATTAAGATGTTTTGAACATATTACAATTGTGTTTGTTTAAAAACACTAAGTAATGACACATCTGAAATGGAATAAACATTTCGATGTTTTAGGTATTTTTAGTTTCATTTTGTTGACTTGCATTTAAGTGTTTTTGTCTTATTTACGAAGACAAATGTGGTCCCTGCTAGACTTGCAACCAACTGCTATATGTCAATATTGAGATATATTGAAATAAAAATCACGTCAAATTCTACTTTCAATAGTAATGTTAACTTACTGAATGTTATTTTCACGTTCAAAAATATGTCTTGATTTGTGAAGAATTCATTTGATAATGTTAACTCGTGTATATCTAAAATATGAACTGTTTCTAACCTAGAACTGTTGATTACGTCACTACCGAGTACCGCCCGCATAGATTTGTAAATTTTGCACACGCTACTATATACTACTGTACTTACTGTGTGTGCGATAACCAATGAAAAGCTGGATTTGCACGCGATACATTTTACAACAAAAACGTGCGTCGCTTACACTCATACGATGGGCTGAATATGCACAATGACACACACACACACACACTTGTATAGTTTCCCATGAACATAAACTGGTAACAGAAACAAAAATAAGAAATAATTTGTGAAAATATGTCTCAAATATAAGCCTGTTTATCGGTCGTGAACGTCGAAACGCCTTTTTCTCAGTGTGTGACCTAGTTTCATATTGCCAAAATGTAAACAAAGCGAAGTGACCGGAAGTAAAATGTAAACTTAGAAAAGTGACTAGGTTATGCAGACAAAAAATGTTGCACGACAAATTGATTTTTCTTAAACGTCACGAAACGAATGCATGGGTCGAATGTAGGAGAAAGAAAGATAATATAGAAATGCTTTTCTCTCTCGAATGCAGTGGAATAAAACATGCACTAAAGCTTTGCCTGATTTTTTATTCACTTTCTTCGATGTCTGACACTACGACTCGATGAAGCCTGACACGAGTGTAAACATTTCGAAAGAATGCTCAAACACCTTATTACAGATAGATAGCTAATATTACACACTTAAAAATATTACACACTTAAATGATTAAATATATGTGATATTAAATGTTGAAACAAATTAAGAGAAGAACAAACTCTGATAAACAATAGATTTAGAAATAAAGAAAATCTGCTCTTTCGCACCCAATTAATTTCATACTTGCCACATATATTGTATGCATCAACGATTTAGATAAACAATTTAGCTGTTATATTGTTACAAGTGTGGTCTACTTGTGAAATAATTAGTATTAAAAAGGAGGAAGTTCATGTCTTCAGCAATTTAACCGTTTTCTCAATGTTTTAAGCGATTAAAGGTTTTCATTGTTGCTTCAGACATGGAAAGGGTTTAATAGCTTTTTATTGCATGTAGATTTAAAACCCAAAATGTATTAATTTGTTTTGTTTTTTGACAAATACAAAACATCCAAAATCCTGACCAAAAGAAATCCTGAAATTTGTAGATCTATGTGGAATTTCAAAAATCCTGGAATTAATCCTTATGAAAACATTATGTGTATGTTTAGACTAATGAAAGTCAAGACTACATGTGTGTTAAAAAATAAATCAATGCAGTCTTTTCCGGCGACATTGATGCCTTGCATCAATTTTCTCTTGTTGGCTATCTTAATGCCTTTATCTTTTTTCCAGAGGGTGACAGCTGGGTTGTTTATGTGGTATTTTTGCATGTGTTTCTGTTAAATCAACCTTAAGGGAGGCCCCTAGATGGACATAATGTTAGTGCATAAATGTATAAAGATCAGCTGCTACATGGTGGAGACTTTAATTTTACAGGAGCAATAATTGCTTCATGTGACCTCAGAATAAGGAAATCAAATTTTTAATTCCATCAAATGTTCTTTTAAGTAAAGTGCTTAACCTTTTCTCACATGTAGACATTTCTGACTCCTCTGCAGCAGACAATTTTTGAAAACATTGTGGAAAAAGGAGAAATTGCTCACAATTAATTCTCTTTTTGTTGATATGTTTTCAACTTAAATCTTCAACTTAGATCTTTCATTTTTAAAGATACAATTGTATTCAACATTTCAGCAATATGTGTTTCAGTTTCCTGCATATTTATTGAATGTGGGAATTCATGCGTTAAATTGTTTCTAGCATTTTGAAACACATCCTGGTACATAAGATTGCCCACACATAAATATTTAAGAGATCAACAGTCAGTTTACCTGTAGCTCAGTTAGTTCGATTTATGAGTCAGAAAATATGTCATCATATCCATTGGCTTATCACGCCTCTGCAGCAGACAGCTTTTTGAAAACATAGTGACAAAAGAAGAAATTGCTCAAAATGAGCAATTTCTCATTTTGCCACAATGTTTTCCACTTTTAGTCATAGGTTATCCATTCAATTAGAGATTTTTCCATTTTTTGACAAAATTGTTCAAAGTCGTCTGCTGCAGAATTGTCGTATGAAGGGAAGGGTTAAGTCCTTTACAGTTAACATTCAGATATGTCTGCACCCTCATGTCTTAAATCTCTGTTTGCAATCTAGTGGTACAAATTAACCATTTCTCACATGTAGAAGCTTTCTGACGCCTCTGCAGGAGACGAATTTTAAAACATTGACAAAACAAGAAATTGCTCAAAACCAGTGTTTTCAACTTTATACAATTATTGTAGTAGAATTTAATTTTTTTTTTCTTCACATTTTTGCAAATACTTTTCAAAGTCATCTGCTGAAGGTTTTCTGTATGTTGGAAAGGGTCAAGTCCTGATAGCCTCAGGTCAACAGTTACGATGATAAGCTGACTAGACAAGTTTGTAATTTGGTAATGGTATCTCAGTAGTTTGATTTACACTGTCATGATGCCATGGCATCATTTAGACTTGTTGGTCAGCTTTTGGCATGTCTTCCTTTCCTACAATAATATAATAAATCTGTAGCAGACGCCTTTGAAAACATCTAAGCAAAACCTTAGAAAATCTCTTTAAATGAAAGTGTAGTTAACTTATTGAATAGAGATTCTGAGCAACTTTTCCTTTTGTTACAATGATTTCAAGTTGTTGGCTGTAGAGACATCAGAAAGCGTCTGTATGTTGGAAAAAGGTAAAACATTGTTGTTCAGAACTTCCTATATTGTTAGGTTGTAACAGCATATTTTACTAGGATTTTCATGCATTCAAGTCCTACTGAAAAAAATGTTTATATAGCTCATCTAACTTAATTGACCCTTGCGGACATGACAAATCAGAAGCTGACAATTTTAAAAAATCTAGACAAAAAAATGAAAATTCTCTATTGATTCAAGGTAAATTATTGAATATAGAGTTGAATAATGTGGAAAAATCAAATATTAGTTATTTGCTATTACTTCTTTCTCAACATAGTTTAAGGGGTCGATTGTGATTTCTGATTAAATATAAAGTCCTGTGAGATAAGGGGTGAAGGTATTTGTTTGGTATTTCACACCTAGTTAACTGTATACTAGGTCCTACATGGCTGTCCTGACTCCCTTTGTGGAGAGTGTCAACAAACATGTAAGAGTGACCTGGATCATACTGGCAACTCAACACCTTATTATCTCGAGATAACCATGTCCCCCCAAATGGACAGGGTTGAAACTTGTATGATTATAGCTACAGAGCCATATGCTTCCTATTGATTCTTATCAGCATTTAAATATGGACAATAGATCACACCAACCAGTGGGTATGTTGGTAAAATTTAATTTTCATTATGATTTATTAAACAAAGCCTCAATGACAAATTGAGCATAACCCTAGATTGAACTTTAAAAAACCACCATAGTAATATGAATGTTGCTGGGAAAGGGGTAAAGTAACTTTTTTCTTGGCATGTCAAAGCTGAAATTTATTGCTATTTCTAACCTTTCCCCACATGCACATAACCTTTGCAAACATTGTGGAGAAATTGCTTATTGTGCTGCAGATACGGTTTACAAGCCATTAGGTTAGTATTTAACAAATTAGCGTGAATGATATAAGCTTGAAACTTATTTACCAATTGATGTAAAATAAATATAATTAAACCAAACTTAACAAGACTTAGTGATATATGAGGGGATAATCAAATTTGAATCAGGGTATTGGTATGTTCAGGTTAAGCCACTCCTTAACAATATAACTCCCATAAATTATATCTTTCTCGCAATATGACACAATGTTACACGAAAGGTCAGGGTATATTTCCTTTCATTAATGATCATAAAATATGTGATTACTGAATAATTGGTTGTAGCCATTGTACAGGTTTGAATTGCTTAACTTGTCAAAATATCCAGTTTAAGAGAAAGATGTTACAATTTATAGTGTAAGTTCACAACCTTTTCCCACATCTAGACACTTTCTGGCGCCTCTACAGCAGAAATCTTTTGAAACAATTGTGGCAATAGAAAAAATTCTCATAATGAGCAATTTCTCCTTTTGTCATAATGTTTTCATCTTTATCGTATAATAGCCCTATTAAATTGATATTGAGAGAGTTCCCATATTTTTGACACAATATTTTCAAAGTCGTCTAGCTGCTTTAGATTTGTTGTTTGTGGATAAGGTTTAATGTCTTGGGTTCAAGGCCACAGTGCAGCAGTGCCAAGTCCGGTATGATGTCAACAATGTCGGTTGTTCATGAATCGCGATCCACAAATTATCATTTCGATTGATTGGTTCTGTAAAGAAAAGGGCAATTTCTGTTGTGTTTTGAATAGGTCTAAACTCTGTGGATTAGAGCATTCTAGTGAAGGATCAAGGATTGATACTATTTTGCATATATAACAGTCGTAGATTTTATCTTCTTACTTATGTCTATAATAAGTGACCTGGAACGGGTGATTAAATTTTCCCTCATCTTTGTTATGAAAAAGATTCGAATACATGGCAGACATCTTGTAAAGACATTGTAGGAAATAGTGAAATTGCTTCTAAGATTGGACAATATTGAGTTACACTGTCACAAATCTTCTTATTCAATTGTTCAATTTACAGGTACATGTATTTTTAAAAATGAACTCCAGTAAAACTTGTGAATAATTAAAGAGTTTCACCTCTATTTTACTAATATCAAACTAAGGTTTAATCTTTAATCCATACCAAGGTGAAAAATCAAAATCCTGTCTTAATCCTTTCCCACTTGCACACATTTTGATACATCTGCAGCAGATAACATTTGAAAATATTATGGCAAAAGAAGAAATATTTCTCATCATGAGTAAGTTTTCTTTTGCCACACTGTTTTGAAATATATTCAATAGTAATTAATTGTACAATAATGTATAAAGATGGTCCATATTGGCTTGGTGGTTTTACAGTCATGTTGTATGTGGGAAAGAATTAAAAGAATTTGTTTATTGTAAAAGGTATTTATGGATTTGGATGTGCCAAAGGATAATGCTGGATTGTATTCGCATATTTTATAACGCTTACATATGTATACCCTCTGAGGCTCTCAGCAAATGTAAATATAATGTGTTGTCATGTGCATTTATTATTCGTTTCCTGAATACAACAAAAAAATCATATAGTAAAAAATATAGGAACTCTCTATAAACTTAAAAGAACAAGAATTGATTCAAGTCACATTGTGGCAAATGGAGAAATTGCCCATCACCCAAAAGTCATCTGCTGCAGAGATTTCAGAAAATGGCAGCCTGTATGTAGGAAAGGGATAGAGAAGTGAGCTTTTTTGGTTTCCTGTATGTTATAATTATGATGTCAGTGTATCAGTTGTATTGATGTATTTGATCATTAATGATTAACCCTTTCCCACATACAAATATGCAACAGCGTACTCGGAAATTATTTTTGGAAAAATATGGAAATCTCTTTAAATGAAATAGATTGTATAATTATTAAAAGAAGTTGTTAACGCTTTCCTCATATAGACGCTTTCTGACGCTTCTGCAGCAGACAGCTTTTTGAAAACATAGTGACAAAAGAAGAAATTGCTTAAAACAAGCAATTTCTCCTTTTGCCACAATGTTTTCCACTTTAAGTCCAAAGTCGTCTACTGCAGAATTGTCGTATGAGGGAAAATATTGTGGTAAAATTAATTGGTAATTATGCCAAAATGTTTTTTGAAAAAATTGTCTGCTGCACAGTAGAAGCCGTAAAATGCATGTGCATGTGGCCCGGGACATAGTTGATGAATAGATTACTGAACAGATTTAATGTCATGAATATGTAGATTATTTTTTGTCTTCTCATGGCTTTAGAAATAGACCACAGGTTATGCAAATTTTATTCCCCGTATTCGAAAACATGATTTTAAGAACACTAGAAATTCCTGACCAAATGATGATGCGGGAATCTGTGTTGGACGAGTGATTATTCGTGGATTTGGAACCGGACATCTAGGGTTTGATCCCCAGTTGTGGCGCGAGGTCGTGGTTATGTGCCCTTTGGCAAGGCACATTTCCTAGTGTAGAACTTGTTTGTTACCCAGGGATCATGAATAAAGTGAACTGTCGCAGTGATATAATGAAATAATGTTGAAAACTGCATAAAACCCCAATAAAATTTACTTAAGACATCTGAATAAACCCAAACAACTTTAGAATCCTTTGAGGAGACTTTTAAAAGGGATGCTGAAAACAGAGTAATTGCTTAAAACAAGCCATTTCTGCTTTCCCGCAAGGTTTTTACAATTTTCCACATGCATCAAATCTGCTGCCGATGAAATTGAAAATGTCCTGACAAAAATGTTAAAAGACTATTAATAAATTTTAACTTTAAATTTATTTAAAAGAACCGAAATGAGTAATTTTTCCTTTTTCTAAAGTCATTTGTTGAAGATGCCTCAAAATGCATCTTGCAAGGTGGAAAGGGCTAAGGTTAAGATCATACATGGGTGGAAAGGGCTAAGGTTTAGATCATACATGGTTGGAAAGGGCTAAGGTTTAGATCATATATGGGTGGAAAGGGCTAAGGTTTAGATCATACATGGGTGGAAAGGGCTAAGGTTTAGATCATACATGGGTGGAAAGGGCTAAGGTTTAGATCATACATGGGTGGAAAGGGCTAAGGTTTAGATCATACATGGGTGGAAAGGGCTAAGGTTTAGATCATACATGGTTGGAAAGGGCTAAGGTTTAGATCATACATGGGTGGAAAGGGCTAAGGTTTAGATCATACATGGGTGGAAAGGGCTAAGGTTTAGATCATACATGGGTGGAAAGGGCTAAGGTTTAGATCATACATGGTTGGAAAGGGCTAAGGTTTAGATCATACATGGGTGGAAAGGGCTAAGGTTTAGATCATACATGGAAAAAACCCAATATTTACAACCAACATTTTTATCAACAGGTATTTCTTGTAATTTGATTTATGTGCCCCCCAGGTGATTCTTCTCTGTAGTGGTTAGATAGTTACATTACCAGATACCTTCCTATCTGGGATCTTACCTTACCATTTATGTTGGTTACTATTGAAAACATAGTGGAAAAAGCAATGTCCCCATGTTTGTCTGAATTATTTTCATGCTTTTTCAGAGGGAAATGAACAGCATGGTTAAAGTTTAGTTATGACAAATAATAGTTGTGGGTTTTAAATAAAGTTTCTACCTAAAGTATTGATTTTCTTAAACAGATATTTATGTATGATTTAAACTATAGCTATCTTCCCTCACATACTACTTATCTGTCAATGTATCCCTAAGTATAGACAATGTCAAATGTCATCTTTTAATTCTTAGAGAAAAGTCTGTTTGCTGCTTGATTGAATTGGTTTTGTCGTCTGTGAAAGAAAAATAAGTTTAAACTTAAAGGTTGTCTTTACTTATCATTAACGTTTTAATGAATAATTAAATTTAATTGCGCGCTAAATGACCTTAGCTGTCGATGCGCCATAAAACAATATACATTCATTCATTCATAAACGCTTTACAGTTTCCTACATGTACTTGCAGACTTACCTGCAGTAGACAACTGAAGAAGTTACCACAATATTTTTCTAATGTTGTTTTCAAAGTCATCTGTTTCAGATTGGATTTATGTAGGAAAGCAGTGGGGGTTTATAATAGTGAACATCAAGAGAAGGATAGGTTCATTATCAGGTAGATATCCAGGAAAGATTTACATGCTCTTGCTCAGTTTATGAATATTTGTAAGATAAAATAATTGGCATCCCCCTTTAACCCTTTACCTCATATAGACGCTTTCTGACGCCTCTGCAGCAGACGGCTTTTTGAAAACATAGTGACAAAAGAAGAAATTGCACAGAATGTGCAATTTCTCCTTTTGCCACAATGTTTTCCACTTTTTGTCATAGGTTATCCATTCAATTATTGAGATATTCCATTTTTTGTCAAAATATGTTCAAAGTCGTCTGCTGCAGAATTGTCATATGAGGGAAAGGGTTAACTTTACATATTTTCTAACTACCTCAATGGTGTAATGGTAGAGCGCACACCCTGGGTACAGGAGGTCGCAGGTTCCACCCCAGCCGGGTCATCCCAAAGACTTTAAAAATGGAAGTAATGGCTACCCTCCTCATGCTGAAGGTTGCGGGGTTAGCATTACAACTGGTTAGCTGGTTTCAGGATAAATGGACCAGTAGTTCTGGAAACTTACCCAGGAAACACTGTTATAAACATGCAACTGAAAGATTGTTGAAAAAATGCGTAAAACACCAATCAATGTCTTCTACTGTAGATTTGTTGTATACAGGAAAGTTTGAACCCCTAAAAATAAACAAGGGAATTTGAGGGGTAAGGAAATGTCTGCCAACTGTGAAACCCAAGATAAGCCTGCACATTGCTGTTGTTTTATCCTGATTTGCATAAATAGATGCCTTGAAGATCAGCATGAAAATTGAAAGATAGATAAATATGAATTATTTGATAATATACAAACAGCATTCATAATATTATGTAACCCGAGTGTAAGTCTATATCCAAGCATTCCTAACTTACTGTGTCATTTAACTACATTTGAATAATTTAATTGAAAACTATATATAGGTATTATGCAATTTGAGGGAAAATGCTGATTAAAAACTGAAGCATTTTACCTATTTATTAAAATGTTAATTGTTTTTCATTACGGCAGAGGCCTTTTACCAACAATTTCTTCCTTTTTTTCTAGCCCACGATAGTGAGACATAGCAGTCACTTTTCTGGAGACGGCGGCGGCAGCCACTTTTACAAATAACTATATCTCCGAAATCCCCCAGGAAATTTTCTGAAACTGTCAGATGTATTGTTTGGTCAATGGTCATCATTCAACGTCAAGGTCATAATTTGGCAGAACTTGACCTTGGTTAGGTAACTAAGCCTCAAAACTTAACCTTGGTTATATCTCAGCAACCCCCCCAGAAAATTTTCTGAAACTTTGTCAGATGTGTTGTTTGGGCATCCAACATCAAAATTATCAAGGTCACAATTTGCCAGAACTTTACCTTGGTTAGGTAACTTAACTTCAAACCTTAATCTTGGTTATATTTCAGCAACCCCTGGTGGAATTTTCTGAAACTTTGTCAGATGTATTGTTGGATCAAGGTCAAGGTCATAATTTGGCAGAACTTGACCTTGGTTAATTTTGACTGTAGAGCCTACATTTTTCATTTAATCTTCATGAAAGTTTATCAAAACATTTGTTTCCATCATTTGACATCAAAATTTCCAAGGTCAAGGTCATAGGTCACTAGGTCAGAACTTGACCTTGGTTAGGTAACTAAGCCTCAAAACTTAACCTTGGTTATATCTCAGCAACCCCCGAGGAAATTTTCTGAAACTTTGTCAGATGTGTTGTTTGGGCATCCAACATCAAAATTATCAAGGTCACAATTTGCCAGAACTTTACCTTGGTTAGGTAACTTAACTTCAAACCTTAATCTTGGTTATATTTCAGCAACCCCTGGTGGAATTTTCTGAAACTTTGTCAGATGTATTGTTGGATCAAGGTCAAGGTCATAATTTGGCAAAACTTGACCTTGGTTAATTTTGACTGTAGAGCCTACATTTTTCATTTAATCTTCATGAAAGTTTATCAAAACATTTGTTTCCATCATTTGACATCAAAATTTCCAAGGTCAAGGTCATAGGTCACTAGGTCAAATGTTGGAACAATCTTCTGAACACTCTAGAAGTCTCTTTCTTCACAACAATTGTCTCCAGCAATTTGCGGTTAAGTTTTAAACTGGGTCATGGGATACAAAAATTAGGTCACTAGGTCAAATGTTGGAATAATCTTCTGAACACTCTAGAAGTCTTTCTTTATTCAATCTTCACGAAATTTAACGATTATAATTTTTTCTTCATCAAATCTAGGTCAAGTTCACTAATAGGTTATGATGGGTCAAAAACTAGGTCACTATGTCAAATTATAGAATAACTTTGTGAACACTTGAGAAATCACATTTTTTATTTAAACTTAAATGAAAAGTTATTAGATCACATCTTGGTCAGGTTCTAAAGTTAGTTGGTCAAACACTAGGTCACTAGGTCAAATTTCTTAGAAGGGCTAGACACCCGAGGTCTAGATTACCTTATCAAATCCTAAGTTGTTGGTAAATGGTTCAAAATGTACTTAACCCTTTCCTACATACAGATGCTTTCTGATGCCATTTTGGTTTTTTCTGCCGTTGTTTACCCTCACTCTCTGCTATAAAAGCCATTTGGAAAACAGACGACTTTTGTGAACATAGTGGCAAACATAATGAGCAATTTCTCATTTTGCCAATTTTGTATATTAGGAGATTTTCCATTTTTTTCTCCAGATGATTTCAGTCTTCTGCTGCAGCTTTGTTGTATGTTGGAAATCGTTAAAACATGAAATATGTAGTTCACCTACAGCACCATTAAATAACCTCAAGTTCTCTGCCCTACTGTATTGTTTCGTTTCATACTGCAGAGTGACACTTGAGAGATATAACTGCTCCATTGTCTTTTTGTCTGTCTGTGCTAACATCCATCATGCTTTTTAAAACTTAACCCTTTCCCCCATATAGACACTTTCTGACGCCTTTGCAGCAGACGGCTTTTTGAAAACATAGTGACAAAAGAAGAAATTGCTCAAAACGAGTCCTTTTGCCACAATGTTTTCCACTTTTAATCATAGGTTATCCATTCAATTATAGAGATTTTCTATTTTTTGACAAAATATGTTCAAACGTCGACTGCTGCAGAATTGTCGTATGAGGGAAAGGGTTAACTTGTCATTGGCATCAGTTATAAGCCACACATGGGTTCCTTGAACCTTTCTGCTTTATCCATGTCTTTTGCTTTGAATGAATTTACCTTTTAACCCTGTCTCACACCTTGATTTGATGTAGTTTCAGCAGTCTACCTTTGAAAATATTGTGGCCAAATGAGAAATTGCTCATAATGAGCATTATCTTTTATTGCCCTAATGTTTATGAAATATTGTTCATAATAATACTTACATTTTTAGATATTTTCCATAGTCTTGCCTAGAATTATCAAAGTGGTCTGCTGCAGATTTGTTGTTTGTAGGATACAGGGTGAATGGTAAAAAGTGGGCACATGATGCTGTAATTAATTAACACCATGTTTTGTTCTGTCCCTTGAGTAATTCCCTTGTCTGTTTTGTGCACTGAAACCCTTTGAAGTCATTTCATTAACTAATTTGGTAGTTTCTAGTATGCTGGACCTGCTCACTAGCCTAATGGCACAAGGGAATGGCCCACCCTCCCTGATGCTGTTTTTGACATGCAATTGACATCGTAATTTGCAATTTTCTAGGCTCTAGCTGGTAGACAAGACAGAATGACAAGCCTCATAAGTCTTAGAGGCAGATGTCTCCAGTTCAGGCAAAACCCCATGAGTTAATATAGAACTCCTATTAGATTCTGAAATCCTATGTTGTGGATTTTTAAAAATGCCTCCGTGAAACAATGCTGTTGAGTACCAAAATCATATGGTTTTGGTTGTGATATTTTCTTTTTATTAGAAGCCTCTGAAGCAAATACCGCATCCCAATGTATTTATTTGGTTATGGCATTCTAGACTCTTTCCCTTTCCCTCATATAGATGCTTTCTGACGCCTCTGCAGCAGACAGCTTTATAAAAACATACTATAGTGGCAAAAGAAGAAATTGCTCTAAACGAGCAATTTCTTCTTTTGCCACAATGTTTTCCACTTTTAGTAGTAGGTTATCCATTCAATTAAAGAGATTTTCTACAAGTCGTCTGCTGCAGAATTGTCGTATGAGGGAAAGGGTTAATACTCTCACATACAATCAATCTGCAGCAGACGACATTGAAAATAATTCTGAGCATGTTATGAAAAGTCTCTATAACTTACAAACAGTTTGACAAAAAGAGAAATTTCTCATGAAAGGCAATTTCTTCTAGTGCCAATGTTTTCGAAAGTTGTCTGCTGCAGAGGCTTCAGAATGTGAATACATGATGGGGACTTGTAACGGTTAAACTATCATATTGAGTAAACTTTAAGAATACACAGTCAAATATGTCTTTTAGGGAAAGCAGTCACTTGAAAAAGATTGTGTTTTACAGAAGCAACAAAAGTTGTTTCGATCGGTGTAGGAACACACTTTTTCTATATCAGAAGGTAAAATTTAACCCTTCCCCTCATACAGCAAATCTGTAGCAGAAAAATTTGCAAAGGTCTATGCAAAAATATGGAAACTCTATAAATGTGTACGTATAGTATTTGAATAGAGTTGAAAATATTGTGGCAAAAGGAGAAGTTGTTCATGATTATCAAATTTGTCTTTACTCACATTGTTTTCAAAGTCATCCGCTGCAGATGCATCTGTTTGTTGTAAAGATTTTATACAGATAAAATTGAAATTAATTGATGACCAATTGGCCGTGAGGACATAAGAGATTGCCTGGAGTACAAGATGTGTTACATGTCCTTGCCTCACATCTAACTTCATGTAACAACTGTCAACATTTGTAAAATCTTTCCTTGAACAATTTACATGGAGTGTTAACCCTTTCCCTCATACGACAATTCTGCAGCAGACGACTTTGAACGTTTTTTGTCAAAACATAGAAAATCTCCATAATTGAATGGATAACCTATGACAAAAAGTGGAAAACATTGTGGTAAAAGGAGAAATTGCATGTTTTGTGCAATTTATTCTTTTGTCACTATGTTTTCAAAAAGCCGTCTGCTGCAGAGGCGTCAGAAAGCGTCTATATGATGGAAAGGGTTAAATATTCATAAATATGTACCAATATAACACAGCCATAAAAAACAAAGGGCCTATTCCAAGATCATTATTACAGTTAAAGGTTTGGCATAATGAAACCAAGAGTGGTAACTTCCTTCTAGCCCCAGATAATATTCCTTCTGAAGTGGAGTGTGGGTCTGTTTGACCTTTCTACAATGATGGTAAATTGACCAAACAAGGGAATGACACCACATTCTCTGTTGGTCTATATCAGGAGTGTCAATATTTGTAATCTTAAGTATTATAGCCATTGTGGTGTAGGAAAATATATTGCCTGATTAAACCATAGTCTATGTTGATGTTTGATCAACGTGGTAAAATGTGTGGTAAAACTAGTTAATTAAGACTGCTGTACATGACACATTGATAGAGAGGAAATGAAGAACACAGAATGGACATCTGGATTTAAGTTTCTGTAAGTGAAGACTGTACAGATGTCTTGGAACGAAGTGTGTTTCGTCATGTTCTTACTTGTAGTCAAAAGCCAATGTTTTGGGTACTCAAAAGACTTGTATCAATGAGGTTTATATTCAGAGATTCCTAGCGCTCGGGAGGGAAAGCCATATTACTTCAAGTTTTTGGTATGACCAAACCAGGGTTCGAACCCACAACCTCCTGTACCTGAAGCAGTCTGTAGGAAATGGAAGTTATATATAGGATGCTAGTTTTGTGGAAATTGTGATTTCATTGGACCCTGTCATTTAAGTCTGTACATTTTTATGATTTTATCAGGCATCTACATTAGGGTACTACAATAAGTGAATCTTCAGTTTATTATTTTTTTCATTTAAATGCTGCAATTATAATAAATCATTCACCATATAACTGTAATGTTTCTGTAATTCAATGAACTGTAATGTAAATGGGTGGGGATTCATAACAAGTATTTTTTAATGTAGTCTTGAAAGTGACAAGACTTAGAGAAAGGGTTTAATGAAGTGTGATCAAAGAGTATTTAACCCCTTCCCTCATACGACAATTCTGCAGCAGACGACTTTGAACGTATTTTGTCTAAAAATAGAAAATCTCTGTAATTGAATGGATAACCTATGACTAAAAGTGGAAAATATTGTGGCAAAAGGAGAAATTGCAAGTTTTGTGCAATTTCTTCTTTTGTCACTATGTTTTCAAAAAGCTGTCTGCTGCAGAGGCGTCATAAAGAGTCTACATGTGGGAAAGGGTTAAAGTTTTAAAAGTGTCCTAACAGGGACGTCCCTTTTCTTATAATTAATCCTTTCTCTTTCTAACATAAAACAGATATCTGCAGCAGAAAACTTGACAAAAATAGCTGGATTATTTTGGTATAAGGGGAAATTGTTGACAACCCCATCTCTGATTTGACATTTGATTCTTATGTATTTTACTTCTAAATTTCATTATGACAACATTTTACAATCGTCTGCAGCAAACGACATTGAAAACACATCAGGTAAATTGTTACTATACTGACAAAGTCGTGGCTTTATTTCAAACTTATTTGACTTTTAAAATAAAAGAAATTAAAAGCAATATCCCTTTAACCCTTTCTCACATACAACAATTCTGCTGTGGTCGACGTCGAAAACAGCTGGGTAAAAATGTGTAAAATGTGTTAAATATAATTTTGAGTAGAGTTGAACTGAACACATTGTGCCAACGAAGAAATTTCTGATATTGAGCATTTTCTCCTTTTACCGCACTGTTTTCAAAAGTAGTGTGCTGCTGAAGCCGTAAAATGTATCTGCAAATGGGAAAGGGTTAAAGCGGAAGAGGTATAAGGGTCCAAGGTTTAATTATATTAACCCTTTCCAACGTACACAAAATCTGCAGCATGCAGACCACTTTGAAAACATCCAGGCAAAAGCACTTAAAGTCCCTTTAAATGAAAGAACAACAATTGAATAGAGTTGAAAACATGGTGACAAAAGGAGAAATTGATCGTTTTGAGAATTTTCTTTTTTTGTCGGCATGACGATGTTTTCAAAAAGCCGTCTGCTGCAGAGGTGTGACAGAAAGCGTCTATATAAGGGTAAGGGTTAATTGATTGTCAGGGACAGCTCTTTAAGATTGAGCTGTGTCCTTGGGACTTTGTGACACAGGACTTAAGAGAACCCTATTGATTTTGTCTCATTGACGTTGGTTTGAAAAGGCATTTGTCTGAAGAAACGTTGACCCTAATTATGTCAGAACAGAAAAGGGGATGTTTATAACTCTTTGCCACTTACAGACTTGTTTACATGTAGATGCATCTGCTGCAGACAACTTTGGCCACCATGTTTTCAACTCTATTCATGGTTCATTTACGTAGTCTCGCCGTTGTGTTTCCCGGTATAACCCAGTCTGACACAGGATATATCCCAGTGGCCACCGATCCGCGCCGACGGAGCCCCAGTGGCACGCCGGTGGTCCCTGTTCGTAACCAGATAGTATATAAAACGGAACAAGGGCAGATCCACGGATTACCACCATAGATTTTCAGCCCTGCACTGATTCGTGATATTTCTCCTGGTTATACTAAACAATTTAAAACATCCTGGATGGTCTGTCGCAGATTGTGCTGGAACAACAGGGTTCATGACGGATCATCCCAAACTTCTATGGTGCAACCGCGGTTGTCTTCCGGGTTTGACACAGTATCCCCTGAACCATCATCTGGGTTCTACCGGTGGGTCAATCTGAGACAGTGAGAATGGGGCCTTAGACAATAATATCACTGGTTACTTTACCTACACTGCGGCAGTGAGACAGTGAGAATGGGGCTTTAGACAATAATATCACTGAATACTTTACCTACACTGCGGCAGTGAGACAGTGAGATTGGGGCTTTAGACAATAATATCACTGAATAATTTACCAACCTGCGGCAGTGAGACAGTGAGATTGGGGCCTTAGACAATAATATCACTGGTTACTTTACCTACACTGCGGCAGTGAGACAGTGAGAATGGGGCTTTAGACAATAATATCACTGAATACTTTACCTACACTGCGGCAGTGAGACAGTGAGAATGGGGCCTTAGACAATAATATCACTGAATAATTTACCTACACTGTGGCAGTGAGACAGTGAGAATGGGGCCTTAGACAATAATATCACTGAATACTTTACCTACACTGTGGCAGTGAGACAGTGAGAATGGGGCTTTAGAAAATAATATCACTGGTTACTTTACCTACACTGCGGCAGTGAGAATGGGGATTTAGACAATAATATCACTGGTTACTTTATCTACACTGCGGCAGTGAGATGGTGAGAATGGGGATTTAGACAATAATATCACTGAATACTTTACCTACACTGCGGCAGTGAGAATGGGGATTTAGACAATAATATCACTGGTTACTTTACCTACACTGCGGCAGTGAGAATGGGGATTTAGACAATAATATCACTGGTTACTTTACCTACACTGTGGCAGTGAGACAGTGAGAATGGGGCTTTAGACAATAATATCACTGGTTACTTTACCTACACTGCGGCAGTGAGAATGGGGATGTAGACAATAATATCACTGGTTACTTTACCTACACTGCGGCAGTGAGACAGTGAGAATGGGGCTTTAGACAATAATATCACTGGTTACTTTACCTACACTGCGGCAGGGCTTAGATGATTAACCCTTTCCCTAATACAGACACCTTCTGACACCTCTGCAGCAGAAATTTAACAATGTGACATAAGAAGAAATTGCTCAAAACAAGCAATTTCTCCATTTGCCACAGTATTTTCAACTCTATTTAATATTTAAACTTTCATTTATAGAGATTTTCAATATTTTTGCCCAGATGTTTTCAAAGTCGACTGTTACAGACTTTTCGTATGTGGGAAAGGTTAACAGAGCATCAGAATTCAATAAAATACAATTTAAAAATTTACACATCTATTTTGATGTGTTCATTGTCTGGTATTTTATATTAGATGCAATCATTGTGATAGTTTGAAAATGTCACTCATACTAAAACTAGTAAATAAAGTATTTATATATAAAGAGCAAGAGTGAGTCATAATGGTAGTTATGTATAAAATTTGGTAAATTTATGGCTGACAGTGTTACTCTTGACATATTATGATTTGCCTATTACAGAAAGGTTACAAGAGAAAGTTGATGCAACGCATCAATGTCGCCGGAAATGCATACTGCAGTTATGCATAACACTAACATTATAGTAGTTGAATAAACAGTTATCAACTGAGGGGCATATTGGAACATCAGGGGCGGGGTCAATTGAAAATGTGTCATAACTTGCATTGTTTTGTCAACGAAGTGAATGATAATTGAAGCCTTTCATTGTTTATGATCAATCTCCATTCCAAAGTAGGTTGACCATACATACAGCCAACTAATTATTGATCATACACAGTAATGGAAATGAGTAATCTTGACAATCATTAGTCTTAGTCTAACCCTATACAGTGCTTTCATTAAGGAATAATTATAAGATTTGTGAATTCCACATACACTTTTCAAGATGTTTGTCAGAATATTTGAATTCTATCATTTATCAATAAAACCACAACACAGACAATTTAAGATTTGCATGCAATAGCACGTCGTTTTATGTTTCCCCTATTAAAGTCAACATTGGACACCTTTGCAGCAATTTACTTTTAAAACAATGAGATAAGGGTTAAATCGCTGAAGACATGAGTTTTCTCTTTTTCTCAAAATGATATTAGCTTGGCATCCTAATTATATCATACCTTAACAAAGGATGAAATTTAATCCAATATTTACAAATAAGACACATTTAAAATTGTCAAGGACGAAATAATTTTGTACGAAAGACCCGATTCGTGACCTACATTCTTCTTCGCAGAGGTGTCGTTCTTGAAACTCTCTTTATAGGCAGAGAGTGTTCGTTCAAAGTCATTTTTCTATTAAAACCAGTTTTATCTCGGTTTGTTCTTTTCTTCATTTGTTTTGAACCAAATAAACATTTTAAATCACCTATAATTTACTATTTTTAAGTGAATGTAAAGAGCTGCTCTCTGCAAAGGAGATTGATCTACGCAGTTGGTATTCGCGAGTCACGCGATCAACAGTTTTAGCTTAGAAACAGTTCATATTTTAGATATACATGGATAAACATTATAAAATGAATTCCTCACAAATCAAGACATCTCTTTGAACATGAAAATAACATTCAGTAAATTATGATTGCTATTTTAAAGGAGAATTCGACGTGAATTTTACTTGATATTGACACAAAACAGTCTGCTTGCTGCAAGTCTCATGGGGACGGTTTTGTCTTCGTAAATAAAACCCCCAAAAAAGAGATGCGAGTCAAAATAAAGAAACTACTAATACTTAAAACATCGGAATATTTATTTCATTTTAGATGTGTCATAACTTAGTGTTTTTAAACAAACGAAATTGTAATATGTTCAAGACATTTAAATTTGTTTTTTTCTAATAATAACTCCTCCTCCCATGTGATTTCCGAAAACCTATTAAAAATAGAAGTCGCGGGCTTCTGCCCGGCGACTAATGAATAAATAAGATATGACATAGTTCTTCTGTGTGTTTTATAGCAAGTATATATACTTCATATTGATAGGACCTCATCAGTTAATAATTGATTTACTTTGTTTGACAGTAATGGGATTTTTTATCTCTATCTACAACCTTTTCAATATATAAGCACATGAATAGATTTTGAAATCGATAACTAAGAGTCATCTGAGAAACATGGAAACAATCTGAGGAAAACTATTTTGTATCTTTACAATTGAAAAATGATTTTGACGACCGTTGAAAACACTGGGAAAAGAAAAATGTTGCTCCTTTTCCGGCACTGTATCAAATATCATCTGCTGCAAATTTAGGCTACAAAATGTGGTTATCAAAGGGATTTCAATCGACTTGTTAGATAAAAGATAAAAGATAAATTCCAGTGATACAAAATGAAACATCTAGATTTTCATTGAGAGATATTTTAACCTTTTCCCATGTACTACAAATCTGCATCAGACGACTTCAAAAATATCTAGTCAAAATATATAACTCCATAATGTGAGAGTTTAATGAATAAAGTTGAAAATATTGTGGGAAAAAGGAGAAATTGTTCATTATCAGCTGTAGATCGATGCATCACAATGCTTGTGTAAGATAGAATTAGTTAACCCTTTCCCTCATATAGACGCTTTCTGATGCCTCTGCAGCAGACGGCTTTTTGAAAACATAGTGACAAAAAAAGAAATTGCACAAAACGTGCAATTTCTCCTTTTGCCACAATGTTTTCCACTTTTTGTCATAGTAACGTTATCCATTCAATTAAGGAGATTTTCTATTTTTTGACAAAATATGTTCAAAGTCGTCTGCTGCAGAATTGCCGTATGAGGGAAAGGGTTAAATGAGAAGTAAAAGCAGGGATTATGAGTACTGAAATCAAAGCAGGTATACAGCCTAACGACAATGTTGACGAGAGGCTGATGTAAACAGACCAATAGATTGATTTCTGTTTGAATTTTGTGTTGATAATGGAGGCAAGGGAGCCGACCCCTGAATGGGCCAAATTTAGATGTGTTTGATAATGTCATTATGGTCATAATCTGTCAACAATCTGCTGACCCCTCGAGCAGCCTTTCTGCAGTCCTGACTACAGTCACTAATTATAGCTGCTATAATTTATTGCTGATGACATGCTCTCATTAGAAATGTTTGTTAAGACTAATTTTTTTATTGGTGTATATCATATGAAGCTAACAGGACTACAATACATGTATTTATTAGGTTTGGTTTTCTCGATTATTCTTTTTTCGTATCTTAATGTTTGATCTTTGATATTTTTCCACATGCAGAAATTATATTGATGCATCAGCAGCAGACAACTTTTGAAAACATTGTGACAAAAGAAGAATATTGTTTTAAACAGACACGATTTAATCGATTCAATTGACTTTCATTTACAGAGATTACCTAGATGTTTTTTTAGCTCGCCTATTCGAAGAAATAGGGGAGCTTATGTTATCACCCCGGCGTTGGCGTTGGCGTTGGCGTTGGCGTTGGCGTCCGCGTTGCCAGCTTGGTCAAACCTTTGCGTGCAAGGCCTTTTCTCAGACACTGTGTATGCTGTTGCTTTGAAACTTCACACACTTATTCAGAATCATTAGGGGACCTTGTATGTCAAGTCCCATAACTCTGGAATGGATTTTGACTGAATTGTGCCCCTTTTTGGACTTAGAAATTTGGTCAAACCTTTGCGTGCAAGGCCTTTTCTCAGACACTGTGTATGCTGTTGCTTTCAAACTTCACACACTTATTCAGGGTCATTAGGGGACCTTGTATGTCAAGTCCCATAATTCTGGAATGAATTTTGACTGAATTGTGCCCCTTTTTCGACTTAGAATTTTGGTCAAACCTTTGCGTGCAAGGCCTTTTCTCAGACACTGTGTATGCTGTTGCTTTGAAACTTCACACACTTATTCAGGATCATTAGGGGACCTTGTATGTCAAGTCCCATAACTCTGGAATGGATTTTGACTGAATTGTTCCCCTTTTTGGACTTAGAAATTTGGTCAAACCTTTGCGTGCAAGGCCTTTTCTCAGACACTGTGTATGCTGTTGCTTTCAAACTTCACACACTTATTCAGGGTCATTAGGGGACCTTGTATGTCAAGTCCCATAACTCTGGAATGGATTTTGACTGAATTGTGCCCCTTTTTCGACTTAGAATTTTGGTCAAACCTTTGCGTGCAAGGCCTTTCCTCAGACACTGTGTATGCTGTTGCTTTGAAACTTCACACACTTATTCAAGATCATTAGGGGACCTTGTATGTCAAGTCCCATAACTCTGGAATGGATTTTGACTGAATTGTGCCCCTTTTTGGACTTAGAAATTTGGTCAAACCTTTGCGTGCAAGGCCTTTTCTCAGACACTGTGTATGCTGTTGCTTTCAAACTTCACACACTTATTAAGGGTCATTAGGGGACCTTGTATGTCAAGTCCCATAACTCTGGAATGGATTTTTTTCAAACATTTGGATTTTTTTCTTTTTCTTTTATTGTATTTTTCAATTTTGCGTTTAGCTCAACGTTAAAGTTTCGATTTTTTTTTTCTCAATAAGTACTGGTTCTAGGGCTTTCATATTTTTTGGGGTAAAACATTTGTTTTTTGCTGGATTTTGAAAATTGGGCATAGCTTCTTCATATTTTGTTGGATTAATTTCATTTTTTTTTTCATTTTCTTGTATTTTTGAACTTTGAGCATTATTTTGTTATTTTTTATTTTTTTTCTTGAATTTTAGAACTTTGTGTTCAGCTCAATTTTTTTTTTTAAATTTCTTGTATTTTTTAATTTTTTTTTTTTATTATTTCTTGTTTAAAAATAATTGTGTTTAGCTCAATGTTAGAGTTTTGTTTACTTTTTGTCTTTTACACTTGCCTTGATAGTCAAAGCAGGGGACACAGTGAGACATTTAATTACGCGTAATTCTTGTCTTTCTTTTGTAAATTCAATTTCAACTGAATTATTCCACTTTTGGATTTTGGACTTTATACCCATGCTATAACTGTTCTGAAGTAGGCCCTGATAGACGATATCCCTGATAGGCGAGCTATATTGTCCTCCGACAACTCTTGTTAAGTTGTATTATGCTTCAGATTTGTTGTATTTGAGAAGGGGTTATCTGCAGGGGTCCAGACAAGGGGTTTACAGCTCTTTTCCCCAAAAATATCTTTCTTATTATTCAACCAGCCTTACGATGAGGGTACTCAAAAGGTTTGTCTCAGTGAGACAATTCTTTTGAGTACCCACAACATAGGGTAAGAGGGTCAAATAAGGATTTAAGAACATGCAAAACGCATCTTATCTAAGAATAGCTCTGGTTAACTGTTGTTTACCCAGAGCCTAATTCAGATGTTTAACATCTTTGAAATCAACATAGGTAAAGGAGAACTTGCTTGGTTTAAGCTTTGAATGTTTTCAAGGCTGACAACTGAAAATGTTCTTAACCCTTACCCTCATACAACAATTCTGCAGCAGACGACTTTGAACATATTTTGTCAAAAAATGGAAAATCTTTATAATTGAATGGATAACCTGTGACTAAAAGTGGAAAACATTGTGGCAAAAGGAGAAATTGCTCGTTTTGAGCAAGTTTTACTTTTGTCACTATGTTTTCAAAATGCCGTCTGCTGCAGAGGCGTCAGAAAGCGTCTATATGAGGGAAAGGGTTAATTTGAGCCAATATTTACAAAGGCAATTTAACCTGAAATAGCATGTTTCACCCAATTTCCAGCATTATGCATTTTGACAAGATTTAAAGAAATGAGAATTTGTTCATTGAGAGTTATTTCTTCTTTTTGGACAATGTTTCCCTGAGCTGCCAGACGCAAACATAAAAACTTTTTTGTACAAGTAAATGGGCCAAGACATAATTTAGATTGTGACATTCCTGCATTCATTGAGGGATTTTAAAATTGAAACTTGATTCACCCAGATTGTGTGTGTTGTTCGCCTTAATGAAATTCGTGACATGTTTCACAGGGAATACTTAGCATTTTAAATCTAAAATTTCATTTACAATAGATCCTGTTTTGTAATTGGAAACATTGTAATTTGATGTGGTAAATCCAATGTGCTGCTTGCATGAACTCTTTCTGATCTTATCTTAAACCTTTTCCTGTTGCAGATGATTCATCAGCTACTGGGGTGTCAAAAGTCATGACTTTTCACACACCTGCAGCTGATAGACTGTGAACATAGGAGAGAACAGGATGGATTATTTTTCCAAAAATATATTTCTAACTCGGCTGTCTTGACATTACATTTTTTATTTGGTTTAATCTTTTGAATATTCTCCATTTCTCACAATGTTTTATATTGGTGTTTTTAATTCTGATGCATCCTGACATCAACATTCAGTACATTCTATCAGGGAACGAGTTATAATGGACAGCTTGTCTTATATTTGGGGCATTATGTTTCGGGTAAGCCTGTGCATCAACAGTTTCACCACAGCCCTCACTGTATTTAATACTTATCTAACCCTTTCACTCATATAGACGCTTTCTGATGCCTCTGCAGCAGATGGCTTTTTGAAAACATTGTTGACAAATGAAGAAATTGCTCAAATGAGCAATATTTGAGCAATTGCTCCTTCACCACAATTTTTTAAACTTGACTCACTTTTATACAATGTATACTTGCATTTATTATATGCGGCTTTTGCCTGTACTTTTTCCGGTGGAAATACATGCAGATTGACATGCGCAAATACACCACGACAGATTAAAATTCTGTATCTACATGCGGTGTAAATACAAGATTGTGACGTCAGACAGTGCGCGGAATACTTTCAGCGAGGTATCCCCAATAAACAATGTATTGAATCTGTATATTTAATAGTTTTTTCGCTCTTCATAGATCGTAGGTATATAATAAAAGGAATATTACGTTGCGGGAGCGATAAATGGGTACGTATTGCACGACTCGTAGCGTGGGAAAATCCATATCTTACTCGACCTTCGGTCTCGTAAGATATCGATTTTTCCACGCTACTTGTCGTGCAATACAAAATATGGAAGCTTTCTATAAATGAAAGAAAAGTTATTGAAAAAAGTTGAAAACATTGTGGCAAAAGGAGATTTGGCTGGTTTTGAGCAATTTCTTCTTTTGCCATAATGTTTTCTGCTGAAGAAGCATCGAGCATTCTACATGTGGGAAAGGGTTCAGAAAAGCCAAAAGTGTACTTAATGACCAAATGTCTAGAAGTGTAGCCCCATAGTGGTTGACTATCATACACATTTATGACTTAAGGTAGATGCAATAAGATCCCTTTTTAGCCTGACGAGGCTTAAATGTAAATTGTTGTCTGGCAGATGTGTCCAAATTTTATTCTTGATCTTTAAGTGCCCGTAACACTCTTGTCCTTGAGGAACTGTTGAAGCTTTTCAAAACTTTTGTACAGAAATTAACCCTTTCCCACATACAGCATATCTGTAGCAGACAACTTAGAAGACATTTAGTAAAAAATATGAAAAGTCTCTATAAATGAAAGTATAATTACTGAATCTTTTGTCACTATGTTTTCAAAAAGCTGTCTGCTGCAGAGGCGTCAGAAAGCGTCTATATGAGGGAAAGGGTTAAGTGATACTGGTGCAGATACATGTATGTCATACAGCAATGTCATACGTCAGCACCTCCTAGAATGTTCGATATTGATTAATTGACACTTTTCCCACATTTAACAAATCTGCAGCAGCCGACTTTAAAAAACCTGAAATTCTTTACATAATGACAGTTTAACCCTTTCCCTCATACGGCAATTCTGCAGCAGATGACTTTGAACATATTTTGTCAAAAAATGGAAAATCTCTATAATTTAATGGATAACCTATGACAAAAAGTGGAAAACATTGTGGCAAAAGGAGAAATTGCACGTTTTGTGCAATTTCTTCTTTTGTCACTATGTTTTCAAAAAGCCGTCTGCTGCAGAGGCGTCAGAAAGCGTCTATATGAGGGAAAGGGTTAATTATTAGAGGTGAAAACAGAAATTGCTGGTGTTGAGCAATTTCTTCTTTAGTCACAAGGTTTTCAAAATTCGTCTGCAATAGATGCGTCAAAATGCGTCTACAAGTGGGAAAGGGTTAAACTGATTGATATAAATTCAGTATGCAAGGGGTTAAAGCATGCAATTAATGACATTTCGAGAAGGAAGGGGTTTCAAGTGTGATGTAATCAAAATAGAACCAATTAAATTTGAACAGAAATCATCCAGTTTCACACAGACAAATTACATGTTAACAGATTCCAACATGCAGATACATAGATGCATATGCAGCAGACGACTTTTGAAAACATAGTGCTCAATCTCTCCTTTTGCCATATTGTTTTCATTTCTATTCAATAATCTTACTTTCGATCATGTTTAGAAATGTTCCATCTTTTGATCCAAATGTTTTCAAACTCATCTGTGGTCGTACAGTTAAGGTTTTTTGTTTAGCTCATTTTTTTTCTTCTGTTTTCTCCCTATCAGTCGAGCGTCTGTGCCCTACGCGGTGCTCTTGTTCAATGTACTATTGAAGGTGAACAAAACAATAAACTGTCTGTCTCTTGAAAAACTTCATTTAGCCTGTTCCCACATATAGACGCATTCTGACGCATCTGCAGCAGACGACTTTTGAAAACATTGTGACAAAAGAAGAAATTTTCTTAATTAAACCTTCTTTTCTAGAGATTTTCTGTATCTTGAGTAGATGTTTTTAAAGTCGTCTGCTGCACATTTGTTGTATGTGGGAAAGGGTTAACATTTACCTGATAATTATGATATTTATGTAGTCACCTGCTGAAATAGAAAAGGCAAAACATGCAATATTTTACAATATTCATACAGGGTTGAAAACAGTGTGAAAAAATAGAAATTTCTCCCAGACCTCCAATTTTTTTAAAAGACCAGTGCTTTAACCCTTTCCCACATATATTCACTTTCTGATGCCTTTTCTGAATCCGCTGTGGTCAAGTGGTTAGCGTCGAGGATTTCGAAACCGGGTGTCCCGGGTTCGATCCCCAGTCGCGGCACTACGGTCATGGTGGAGTGCCCTTGGGCAAGGCACATTTTCTAGCCTAGTACTGGTTTGTTTACCCAGGGATCATGAATAATTAAATTTAATTGCGCGCTAAATGACCTTAGCTGTCGATGCGCCATAAAACAATATACATTCATTCATTCATTCTGATGCCTTTTCAGCAGACGACTTTTGAAACCATTGTGGCAAAAGAAGATATTGCTCATAATGAGCAATTTCTCCTTTTGCCAAAATGCTTTCAGCTCAATTTAAGAATTTCACTCTCATTAATGGAGATTTTTCACTGATCAAAGTCGTCTGCTGCAGATTTCTTGTATCGCAGTATGTGGGAAAGGGTTAAAAGCATCAAAATAATGTTGTCTGCATGAGGAAAGGTCTTCAACAGTGTAGGAGAGGTAATCTATTGTGCTAAATATAATTGGATTCATCTTTAACCCTTTCCCTCATATAGACGCTTTCTGACGCCTCTGCAGCAGACAGCTTTTTGAAAACCTTGTGACGAAAGAAGAAATTGCAAAACGAGCAATTTTCTCTTGTGTCACAATTGTTTCCACTTTTAGTCATAGGTTATCCATTCAATTATAGAGATTTTCTATTTTTTGACAAAATATGTTCAAAGTCGTCTGCTGCACATTTGTTGTATGTGGGAAAGGGTTAAGAAATGTTTATGTTATTTCACCTCACAGAAATCTGTGTGAGCTATTTCTTCTTTTCCCACTAGATTTTTAAAAAATTGGCTTATTGTAACTTTATATGTATCACAATAGTTCTGTTATAAGGGAAAGGGTTAATTAACTTCATCCTGTCTTAATTTTTCTTTTCCAGACACCAGTTTTTACACAGACTTTTAATGCTGTGAACAAGGAATGGAATAGACCCGAGTATAAGAAGACCAAAGAGACAGGATCCATGTGTTAATTTGATGAAGGTGTTACATGGCTAAATAACAGCTGACAATGCTTTCAGACAACTCTGTACCGGACTCAAAATATTGTGAAAAAACTAAATCTGAAGAAGACAGCTCCATTCTCTCTAAGATTAATTGAAGGTTTTTATATACGTATATATGCAAGCTAGGGAAATGAAGTATTAAATGTATAAAATTAGTCTTTTTTAAAATGGATGGTTCATATAATAAGGATACAAGAAGTAAACTATCTCTTATACTTTGAAAAGAGGAATCTAAAGCAGAAATAAGTGGATACATGTATACATGTGGAAATATATAAACATATCAAGTAAAGACTGAGATTTCTTTTTCTATGTATAAAAAAGAAATAAGTGCAGAGTGTATCAGAATGGACAGTTAAAGTTATAAAAAAAGTATAAAATTGGATGGAAGGCATGCAATAGACAGTAACACTCTGATGTTTTATATGATTAGAGGCATCCCTAGTCTGATGTAGCCCAGATGCTTGCCTCGAGACATGCTGGGTTTCGGTTTCCTGCTATAATGTGCTATCATACACAAACAGGTACAGAATGAAATCATTAACCAGGGCTTCAAAAATACTTACAAAGTGGAAATGAATTTTAATTTAGGGATTCTGCACTTTGTTAAACTAACAGGGAGCATATGGTTTTAAGTAGGAAGTGATTTTATTGGAGGAATTTTCAGGATATTTAGATATCGCATGGGATGTTTGAGAAGTGATAGATTTAATGAGTTTTATGATGCATTCGAAATCTTCTCTAAAATCCATTCTATCTACGCCGTGATTGAAATGTGCAGTTAAGAATTTTTATTGGGAATTATAAAAGAAAGCTTCCCCACTGTTGTTTTTAGTGTTCTACCAATTCAAAGATAATTGATTTTAATCAGAAAGCTATTCACCTGTTCATTTCCAGAGCAAGTACAAGTTTTAGTTTTGTGTTTGAAGTGCTTTTATTTAGTCCTACACAGCTTTCATGTTTTCTAAAAAAAAAGAAGGAAGGAATAGGTTTAACCGTTTATTTTCAGTGATCTGCCTTCATGTGATAAGACTTAAAAAATTGTGTGGATTAATTGATTTCCTAGACATTTTCTATTTGTGATTCTGTATGTGAAATATGAAGGTTAATTCATTCAAACCGGAGTATGTAAGGGAGTAGTGAGGTTGGATGGTGAGACTATTATGTCTGAAGAATTGATCCCACCCTTTACGGGTCCTATCTCGAAAGAAACTGCCACATTCAGGGCAAAGCAAGCTGTTGAATATTATCACAAGCAACTCAAGTTACAACCATCCCCAGATGATGGCACTGCAACATGGGAGGGTTATGAACCTAATGTGAACGGTTATAATGGTGGAAGGGATAATAAGAACTACAATAAAGATGGACGACAGAGCGCTCAGAGTCAGTACAGTGAACCGCCGGAAAAGTTTGTACGTGGAGGTCAAAGGGCAACCGTCCATGGCACACACTCGTCGGGTCGCATCTGGCAGAAAAATCTAAATAATCATACAAACAACCAAAGAACCCAAAATTATAACAATGTGGAGACGAGGCGTCACATGGTTCCTCAAGAACATAGAACAGGTTCTAAAAAACGATACAGTCGTGGGTTGCACCGCAGTAATAGTAATTTAGAGGAGAGTTTGGAGTGTATTAATGTGGATAATCTCGATATATCTATATGTTCAAAGAGAGAATACGGAAGTACATCATCATTAGATATGATGAATGCAAGCACCAGTAGTGATAGCTTTTTCCAAATGTTAGAGAATTTAAGGCCTGAAAACACGGACCAGAGAAGTCCTGCTCCTTCAAAGCTACCGGAAGTTTTACGAGGCTCAAGGAATGAATCGAAACACAGAAATCTGTTGAGGGACTTGGAGAGAATAGCAAATGGTTCAGTGTTAATTAATCGTCCTGTGTCTGACGAGGTGGATGATGGGACGCACAGTCCACGGACTAAAGCTAAGTTCAAACAGCAGAAAGATAGAAAAACAAGATCTAAATCTATTACCCCGGAAACAGGGCCGCCGGGTGTGTGGAAGAGAATTCGTGGGAAGAATGACATGGAAGGTAACACAAAAACTCAGGATAGTTTTCCGGAATCTGAAAACAGAGGTGATGATAGATTCCGTCGGAAAGCGTTGGTTCATTATGATAGTCAGAGTATTGGATTTGATATAAATGCAGTATTAAAACGTAAAGTGTCAGTGACCCAATTCGCGAATATAACTACCGGAGCTTCTGCTGCATCTGGAACTCGTGAAAGTTTCGCTGGTGATGCAGAAGATCCAGGCATTGCTATTAGCGCAGATGAAGGTGATGGTCGTAGCAATGATCTATTACATTCCTGTTCATTTTTTCGCAATGAAATTGGTGGCGAGGAAGAACGAACAGTAGGCTTGACTCATCGCACTGCCCATTCAAAGCATGGTCCGCAAAGAGATAATAATCATAATCGAAGTGCAATAGTGTTTAATCGTTCACCTCAGTGTTGTGGGGTGACTGTTCTAGACTGCAGTCCTACGCTTGTGGGACATATCCTTCCTCCATACACAGCCCATAAAGGTCATGTGATTGAGTTTGTGGATACGGGTGCTACCTACTACAGACATTTCTTCAATTCTAGTGGTAGGTATTCATTTTACTTTTATTTAGCCCTTTCTCACATACAACAAAACTGCAGCAAACATCTTTATCTTGGGAGAAATGTGGAAAATCTCTTAATGAAAGGAAAGGATTGATAACATTATGGCAAAAGGGGAAATTGCTCATGATGAGAAATCTCTCCTTTTGCCACAATGTTTTCAAAAGACATCTTTTGCAGATGCGTCAAAATACGTCTGCAAGTCGAAAAGGGTTAATCTTTCCCTGCCGTTGTTGTGTCTTACATGTCTGAATCAGAAGACTTGTTAACTCTTTCTTTAATCAATACAGATATATTCTGAGGCTTTATCGTTATGTGGCAGACGACGTTTAAAAGACTTTGTGGAAACAGGAGAAATTCTGTCATTTAATCAACCTCTCCTCTTCCCAAAATGTTTTCATCTCTGTAACATATTTTTCCCCCAGATTTTTTGAAAGCAGGCAATTTAGCAGACAATTCATAACATATTAACACATCTGCAGCAGGCGGTTTTTGCCACTGTGTTTTCAACTCAATTCAATAATTGCACTTTCATTTATAGAGATTTCCGACATTTATGTATTTTGAAAATCATCTGCTGCAGATTTTGCATATTTATGTGGGAAATGGTTAATAGGGTGAAAGTAATTTCTCTGGCATCAATGGTGACACACACAAATAAAAAATACTTGTGCAGTTGCTTTGTCGTGTTAGTGAGCAGCCATTTGGCAGCTGCGAGGTATTCGTTGTATGATGTCAGAATGCAAGCTAACAATATGTGAAGTGCATCCACATTTTTTTTCGGAGATAAACAGCTCCTGAAAATTTATGTATTTTACAGCCGTTCAATTACTCATGATCATTTCGTAATTTTGTTACTTTGAAGGATTCACTTTTAGTTTCATGTTCAGTACCGATAAGCAAAAATGCTGTATTTGTACTCTTGTACTTAGTACTATGAATAGTTAAAAGATGCATTTTCAATTGATTTACAGACTCAAATTTTCTTAATAAAATGTTATAAAATTAAGCAGCATTACATTTTAAATTAAATTATATTGCTGGTAGCAAACTAAATTTTGTCCGGCGTCTGTCCGTCGTGGGTCGTGTGTGGTGCATCCTCTGTTGTGCGTTGTCAACAGTTGCGCTTGTTAACACTCAACAGGCTACATTTTGCATCCAATCTTCATGAAAGTTTATCAGAACATTCATCTTAATCAAATCTTGGACAAGTTTGAAATTGGGCCATATGAGGTTAAAAACTAGGTCACTAGGTCAAATTGAAGGGAAATCTTGTTAACACTCTGGTGGCCACATTTTCATCTTGAGCATGTTAAAACTTGATCAGAATGTTTTTCTTGATATGTAAGTTAAGTTCGAACATGGGTCATGTCGGGTCAAAAAGTAGGTCACTAGATCAAATTGAAGGAAAATCTTGTTAACACTTTGGAAATTTTGTCAGAATGTTTGTCTGAATTATATCTAGGTCAAGTTCAAATATGGGTCATATTGGGTCAGAAATAAACTCCGGAGGCCACATTTTTACTTTGAGCGAGTTGAAATTTTGTCAGAATGTTGTTTTGATGATATCTAGTCCATGTTTGAATATGGGTCATATCAGGTAAAAGAAATATAGATCACTAAGCCAAATGAAGGAAAATTGAAAGTGGAGGTTGCATTCAGAATCAGGGTTCACCCTGGCTCATTTTTCTTTTGCGCCAACACTTTTGCCGAATTCAAAAAGTTGGTGCCATTTTCAAGACATTGGAGCCAAACTGGAGCCAGACCATTTTTTCTTAAAAACCTAAATTAAGAGTAGTTTGGGAAATACTGGTACCCTCATTTCAGGTTGTTTATTTATCATGGATTACGGATAATTGGGTAGTATTAAAAACAATACACATAAATACACTTTAAATTTTATTAATCATAAAATATATTATATTTCTTTCTTTTTTTTATATATATATTAAATATCTTTTTCAGGCACATTTTGAAGCACAGTATTGACTATTAACACTTGTTTATATCACTTTAAAATTCTTCGTGATTTCATTGAAGCCCAGTGCTTGAACGAAAGTTTAAAATTAAACACATCTATATCTGGCCCATCAATATGAATTCTCATCAAGTGTTCCAAAGTGTTCACTTTCATTCTATTCCTGATTGCTGTATTAATGAGGTTGTGTCTGCTGAAAAGAAAATTAAAAAGAAATGTTAATTTTTTTTCATGACTGTAAACTGAATAGTGTATTGCTATAAACCCTTTTTATCATTAACTTTTGAAAATCATGATATAACTCATCAACAAACATTTTCTTTTAAATTTTACATAATGTTTTCATTATAATTTATTTGTAATTTAGATATCAAGACTTGAAGTGATGTAAATTAATTTATAGGCAATTACCTTTGTTTTTGGCATGTTTAGTCACAGACTCTTTCTTCAGAACAAAGGAACCAGTTGTGAAACTATTAGAAATCTGACATTTCAAACAGACATCACAGTACATGGCTTTTACATTTGATTCATATCTGAACAAGCTATTTCCATTTTTCCAAGACTCTTTGAACAGTCGATTTTCAGATATTTTAACTTTCTTAGCAGGTGGTAAATCCACGGGCTCAAGAGATCGCTTAGCCATTCTTAGAATTTCTAAAGTCTGACTGACATTTAAAAAAAAAAAATACGGGTCTTATATACAGCCTTGTCTGTACTTCAAATATACTGGGATATATTTTTAAACAATGTAAAGTTTGTAGCTATATATAAAAATAACCCTGAAAGACAAAATGTTCACAAACAGATACAAAAATGCGAGAGAATAAAACGGTTTGCACTTTAATTAAAGTATTAAACTATCCTTTTAAAGACATCTAATTCAATCTCGTATCAACATATAATTGATACATAATACGATGCCGATATACACAGGAACGTGTCATCGCTAACAAACTTACCGATTAACAGATAAACTGATCGACAAGGTGTGAAAAACAACCATTATCTTGTCGTAAAGCTATCGGACATCGATAAACAATGCTGGTACTCGCTACACGCGTTGACTGATAAAGCCGTATCGCTGAATGCGGGAACCAGTCAAAATGGCCGACTCGTTTCGATCGAAAGTTGATGTAAAATAGGTTGGCGCCAGCCATTTTCGCCGAATCTTATTTTCTGGCGCCACTTTCTTAATTCTTGCGCCATTGGCGCCGTTTGCGAAGCCCAGCGTGAACCCTGAGAATAATTGTCTTGATGTGTTTTGCATTGCAGTACATTGTATAATTCAGGTGAGCGAACTAGGGCCATCACGGCCCTCTTGTTTACTGAGAAATTCTGGGTAAAATATTGCATGCAACTACATTAAAGAGTCCATATCTCAGTAACTTAAATCAATGCATGAAACTTTATACAGCTCTTCCCAACCATCACACCTATGTATAAATAATTAAGTAAGATAACTCTGTCTTGCATATAATCTGAATTATCACCCTTTATATTTTGACTAGGGGTGACTATTGAGCCCGAAAATCACTATTGCGATAGTATTGATTTTCAGAAAGTAATATATTGTGATGCATTGCAATACTATTGCTTTTATTGAACTTTAAAAAAATAACTATTCTGAAGTCTAATTACAAGGAATAAAAGTATCAAAAAGAACATTTTATTGTTTATCTTTTATTTAAAAACTTAAAAAGAAACCCTTTGCTCTCAAAAAGAACTTAATTTTCCAGCTTACACATAAATAAGAACATTTATCACTTTTCAGGCAACAAAATTTGTTCACAGACAAGTAACATGGTCTTTTCTCTAAGAAATAAAAGCATATCTGCATAATTTTATTTAGATTCAATGTACTACATGAACCAATACTATCGATAGTTCCAACCACTATTGCGATAGTTATTGATCTTCAGTTTTACAATCGATGCATTACTTATAATTGCCCTTGTCACTATTGCAATATATCGATAGTTTGAACTATCGCTACAGCCCTAATTTTGACTTAGAAAAGACAGCTTTTTGAAAACATAGTGACAAAAGAAGAAATTGCTCAAAACAAGCAATTTCTCCTTTTGCCACAATGTTTTCCACTTTTAGTCATGGGTATCCATTCAATTATAGAGATTTTCTATTTCATGACAAAATATGTTCAAAGTCATCTGCTGCAGAATTGTTGTATGAAAGAATGGGTTTTATATGATCAGCAGTGATGGTATAATGAGCTTTTTTTCGAGAGTCCAGGTCCCATGTTTGTCAGAATAAAATTTCATGTTTTGTCATGAATTGAAATGAAAGAATTGTAATTGGAGATTAACATAAATCAACAATTCTACCCATTATCTCTTCATGGGATGTTCTGATATAAGGTGAAAATAAAGTTGAAGGAAAAAAATGGATGCAGAAGAGCTTGTAATATTGCACAAAATTTAAATGTTTAATACAGAAGGGAAAAACAGAAATTGGTTGCATTAACAAAACAATGTCTGCTTTTACTACTTATATTTTATGAGATGCAAGACAAGTCAGAGAAAGTGAAAAAGCACAGCTCCTTTCAAATCTACTTTGAAAGGAAAATATCAATAGAACATGGTTGTAAAGATTTGTCAATTGTCCATTTAATACCCACTTCATTCTATTTGCCTATAGTTATTTCTTAATCCTTTCCAATATATGACAAATCTGCAGTAAACAATATGTAGGCAATAGTATGGCAAATCTCTCAATGCTAGTATACTTATGGAAAAGAGTTTAAAACATTGCAGCAAAAATTTAAGAAAAATGCTCATTTTGAGCACATTATGGTGTCAAAAGTAGTCTGTTGCAGATGTATAAAAATGCTTCTACATACATATTAAATATATGAGATACCTTTTATGATATTTTTTTCTTTCACATTTTTATTTCTAAATGATACATAGTATCTATGGATCTTCTCAACACAAATTACATATTTGTCCAACAGTATCAGTAAACATTATTAAAGTTGTTGCTGGTTAATTTGAAAATTATAGAACTTACCACTGTCTTTTAATGTTTTCCCCCTTGTTGTCTTGTTCTTAGTTCCGGGCTACAGCAGTGTTGGATAGTTTTGAAATTCGACAACAGAATAGAAAGATGAGATTATGGAATAAAGGGTTAAGTACTATTAGCTGACCTTATTTGCTCAGTTAATCCTTTTAATTGAAGCACCTTGATTAAGTTTACAATATCAAAAGTGAAGGGCAGATTGTAAATCAACATGGACAAAATTTAATAACATGAATTTATATATAATTATAGTGTATGAAAATACTTTAATTATTGAATGTTTGTGTGTGACACGTTTTAACTTAATGTTTGATAATGAAGTTGAAGCCTGAGCCATCGCAATGTTGTACATGCATATACAACTTTTTGTTCAGAGGTCTTTGAATCAAGAATTTGATTGATTTATTGATTGGAGTTTAACGCCATTTTCAATGTTTTTTCAGTTTTATCATTACAGCTCAAAAGTTCACCTGTTGTGTGTTTTCTGGCATCTTGCACCTGAATTCCATATAACATTCTTCCATCTTCAAAAAGAATGAATGGCAAGATCATGAAGCATCACATTATTATGACCGCGGCTATCCCTAATAGCCAGATATATAAGGATGAGAGCTTTTGTAAAGTCGTACTTAATATTTTATCAGTTGTAATCCAGACTTCCTACTTTTACTTAGAGTGTCCGTTTCATAAGAGGGTCCGACCAGAGTTTGACCCGAGTCGAGTCATACCATAGACATATTGTAAGTGGTAGATTAAAATTACGAGATGAATTAGAATTGCGACTGATCCACTGGTGTTGGGATAAAATACCGATAGCACTTGCAATTTACCCTGGTATTGCAATCAAATTACTGGAATACTTTTGAAAGCGGCACAAGTCACTCCTTTTTTTTTTCATTCCTCTTGCAGAGGATTTAGTTGGGGAATAAACTTACTTTCAATACTGTTGTGCAAATGTTAACCCTTTTCTTCATACGACAATTCTGCAGCAGACGACTTGGAACATATTTTGTCAAAAAATAGAAAAAATCTCCATAATTGAATGGATAACCTATCGATGACAAAAAGTGGAAAACATTGTGGCAAAAGAAGAAATTGCACGTTTTGTGCAATTTCTTCTTTTGTCACTATGTTTACAAAAAACCATCTGCTGCAGAGGAGTCAGAAAGCGTATATATGAGGGAAAGGGTTAACAAGTAAAACTATTCACGTTTTGCCATTTCATTTAGTGTCAACATGTTCCCTGTGACAGCAACATCAAATGTCTTATTATGCAAAAGAATGGCATTAAAAAAACTAGATTGTTAAAAAGTTAGAAATTTCTCATAAAGAGCAATCATTCTTCTTTTCCAACAATGTTTTCTACTCAATATTAAAACTATTCTTCCAAATATCAAGACATTACATATTTTTTTGTCCGGCATCTGTCCGTCACACTTTTTCGTCACACTTTCCATGACCAGGTGCAGGTGACACACGTGCTCCGCGGAGCACTCCATTCTTAAGTTACTATAAGTTGTTTTTCAATGCAGACCAATATACAAACTATCAAAGACAGGTATGTGCAGACTGCAAAAAAAATGAGAGACTGTTATGATGACAGTCTCACTAGTACTCACTACTGTAATATCCTTTTCCCTGATACAGACCACATGTGAGGCTTTTAACCCTTTCCCTCATACGACAATTCTGCAGCAGACGACTTTAAACATATTTTGTCAAAAATGGAAAATCTCTATACTTGAATGGATAACCTATGACTAAAAGTGGAAAACATTGTGGCAAAAGGAGAAATTGCACGTTTTGTGCAATTTCTTCTTTTGTCACTATGTTTTCAAATAGCCGTCTGCTGCAGAGGCGTCAGAAAGCGTCTATATAAGGGAAAGGGTTAATTGTAGCAGACAACTTTGAAATCATCATCATGTCAGAGGTGGAGAAATTGCTTGTTATACCCCCCGGCAAACAAAGTTTGGGGGGGTATATAGGAATCACCCTGTCTGTCCGTCTGTCCGTCTGTCCGTATGTCCACATTTCTTGTAAGCACTACTCCTCCTAAACGGCTCAATGGATTTGGTTCAAACTTTACATGAAGGTTACACATCATATGTAGATATGCATGAAGGAAGATCACACGCCTCGGACTCTTCCAAGGGGAGATAATTTAACTTAGAGGTTATCTGCGAGGGACTCCTGTGCACATACCTCCACATTTCTTGTAAGCACTACTCCTCCTAAACGGCTCAATGGATTTGGTTCAAACTTTACATGAAGGTTACACATCATATGTAGATATGCATGAAGGAAGATCATATGCCTCGGATTCTTCCAAGGGCAGATAATTCAACTTAGAGGTTACCTGCGAGGGACTCCTGTGCACATACCTCCACATTTCTTGTAAGCACTACTCCTCCTAAACAGCTCAATGGATTTGGGTCAAACTTTACATGAAGGTTACACATCATATGTAGATATGCATAAAGGAAGATCATATGCCTCGGATTCTTCCAAGGGCAGATAATTCAACTTAGAGGTTACCTGCGAGGGACTCCTGTGCACATACCTCCACATTTCTTGTAAGCACTACTCCTCCTAAACGTCTCAATGGATTTGGTTCAAACTTTACATGAAGGTTACACATCATATGTAGATATGCATGAAGGAAGATCATACGCCTCGGATTCTTCCAAGGGCAGATAATTTAACTTAGAGGTTACCTCGAGGGACTCCTGTGCACATACCTCCACATTTCTTGTAAGCACTACTCCTCCTAAACGGCTCAATGGATTTGGTTCAAACTTTACATGAAGGTTACACATCATATGTAGATATGCATGAAGGAAGATCATACGCCTCGGATTCTTCCAAGGGCAGATAATTCAACTTAGAGGTTACCTGCGAGGGACTCCTGTGCACATACCTCCACATCTCTTGTAAGCACTACTCCTCCTAAATGGCTCAATGGATTTGGGTCAAACTTTACATGAAGGTTACACATCATATGTAGATATGCATGAAGGAAGATCATATGTATCGGATTCTTCCAAGGGCAGATAATTCAACTTAGAGGTTACCTGCGAGGGACTCCTGTGCACATACCTCCACATTTCTTGTAAGCACTACTCCTCCTAAACGGCTCAATGGATTTGGTTCAAACTTTACATGAAGGTTACACATCATATGTAGATATGCATGAAGGAAGATCATACGCCTCGGATTCTTCCAAGGGCAGATAATTCAACTTAGAGGTTGCCTGCGAGGGACTCCTGTGCACATACCTCTACATTTCTTGTAAGCACTACTGAGTCAAACTGTATATGAAGGCTACACATTATATGTAGATATGCATGAAGGAAGATTTTTCTCCTCAGATTCTTCCAAGGGAAGATAAGCAAAGTAGAAACTTTACCAATGTATCCGATGCTTTGGGAGGGGAGCGGGGGGTATTCTTTAGTGAGCTTTGCTCACAGTATTTCTAGTTTAATTAAGAGGAAACATTTTGTTAAAATGAAGATTTGACAACTATGAATATTGAATATAGGTATTTTCTCAAACCACCATAAACCAATACACACTTTCTACAAGTTATCTGCTGCAGAAGCATCATACTCACTTGTTGAAGATCTTGAAATGATAAGATATTAATTATTAGAATGTCTATATTGTCTTATTAGAATGTCTATATTGTCTCTTTGACTTTTGGAGGACTGGACACTGCATGTTACTATAACCGCGGTTTGACTGTTATGCATTTTTTTAAATTGTCTACTTTGAATATATCATATTAAGTTCTTATGATATGATCTGAAATATTGAATAGTTTTGGGTGTAGAGGTTTTTTTTTTAGCTCACCTGAGCACAAAGTGCTCAAGGTGAGTTATTGTGATTGCCAGTTGTCCGGCGTCAGTTGTGCGTCCGTCAACATCTTCTCCTCAGTAACAAGTGGGTTAATTGGGATGAACTTCGTAGAAAGCATCCTCTCAATGTCCTCACCAGAATTCCTTCAATTTTTTTAATCCATTTAGAATCATTGTTATACCCCCAAAAAACAAAGTTTTGGGGGGGTATATAGGAGTCACTGTGTCGGTCGGTCGGTCGGTATGTCGGTCGGTCGGTCGGAAGCCATATTTTGTCCGGACCATATCTTAACAATGCAACATAGGATTTGAACGAAACTTCATAGGATGATACAACACATTGAGAGGAAGTGCGGTGTACAGGAACCATAACTCTATTTTATCTAAATACAAAGTTATTGCCCTTTGTTACTTTTTCTTATTCGTAGAGTCTTGTCCGGAGCATAACTTTAAAACTAATTGTTGGAATTTAATAAAACTTCATAGGATGATACAACACATTGAGAGAAAGTGCAGTGTATAGGAACCATAACTCTATTTAATCTAAATAAAGAGTTATTGCCCTTTGTTACTTTTTCTTGTCCGGAGAATTACTTAATAACTAACAGATGGAATCTAATAAAACTGCATACAATGGTAGAGCATAATCAGAGAAAGTGCAGTGTACAAGAACCATAACTCTAATTTACATAATTACAGAGTTATTGCCCTTTGTTACTTTTTCTTATTCGTAGAGTCTTGTCCAGAGCATAACTTTAAAACTGATTCTTGGAATTTATTAAAACTTCATAGGATGATACCACACATTGAGAGGAAGTGCAGTGTACAGGAACCATAACTCTATTTAATCTAAATACCGAGTTATTGCCCTTTGTTACTTTTTCTTGTCCGGAGAATTACTTAATAACTAACAGATGGAATCTAATAAAACTGCATACAATGGTAGAGCATAATCAGAGGAAGTGCAGTGTACAAGAACCATAACTCTAATTTACATAATTACAGAGTTATTGCCCTTTGTTACTTTTTCTTATTCGTAGAGTCTTGTCCAGAGCATAACTTTAAAACAAATTGTTGGAATTTAATTAAACTTCATAGGATGATACAACACATTGAGAGGAAGTGCGGTGTACAGGAACCATAACTCTATTTTATCTAAATACAGAGTTATTGCCCTTTGTTACTTTTTCTTGTCCGTAGAATTACTTAATAACTAATAGATGGAATCTAATAAAACTACATATAATGGTAGAGCATAATCAGAGGAAGTGCAGTGTACAAGAAACATAACTCTACTTTACATAATGACAGAGTTATTGCCGTTTGTTACTTTTTCATATTCGTAGAGTCTTGTCCGGAGCATAACTTTAAAACTAATTGTTGGAATTTAATAAAACTTCATAGGATGATACAACACATTGAGAGAAAGTGCAGTGTACAGAAACCATAACTCTATTTAATCTAAATACAGAGTTATTGCCCTTTGTTACTTTTTCTTGTTTACAGAGTTATGGCCCTTTTGTTGGTCGGTCGTAAACCATATTTTGAGTCAAGGTGCTGTTTTGGGGGTATTTATCATCTTCAGTGATATTTCTAGTTTCCATGGCAACTAAACGAAAAAAACTTTAAAATTCTTCTTCTCCCAAACTGGTTGGATTTTCAGATCAGTTTTGTAGAAATATTCCTTGGATGACCCTCTATCAGATTCTTTCAAGCCACGTTGATTGATAAAAAAAACATGGCCGCCAGGGGGCGGGGCTATTTTGCCTTATATGACTAAAGTTAAAACTTAAAAAATCTTCTTCTCCGAAATTGAGAACAATTTTCAATTAGTTTTGTAGAAGTGTTCCTAGGGTGACCTCCCATCAGATTCCTTCAAGCCATATTGATTGGTTGAAAAACATGGCCACCAGGGGGCAGGGCTATTTTGCCTTATAATTGCTATAGTGAAAACTTGAAAAATCTTCTCCTCCGAAAGTGCCTGGCTGATTTTCAAACAATTTTTTAGAAATGTTCCTGTGGTGACTTTCTATCAGATTTCACCAAGCCATGTTGATTGGTCTTAAAATATGGCTGCCAGGGGGGAGGGGCTGTTAGCCGTATATTGGCTTTAGTGAAAACTTTAAAAATCTTTTCCTCCCAAACTATTTGGCCAGTTTTCAAATAATTTCGCAGACAACTCTGTGAGTAGCATCTCTATGTTGTCAGACTGTCTGTCCGTCCGTCCATCCTACAGTCACTCAATGGCACTTACTGACATATTATCAGGTGATGTGTGCTCCTTCGAACACTCTTGTGCTACAAATGTTTTCAAAGCTAATCTGCTGCCAAATGTGAGGATTAAACAGCACTAGCGTGATAGTAGACAACAGTTATAGCAGTTTGATAGTTATCACTGTTTTATCAGAGATGTGGCGTTGTATGGCATAACAAATGGCTGTTATCCTTGGCAGCCAATTATTCAACAAATAGTTCCTAGTCTTATCTTGAAACAAAACATTTTGGTTAGCTTCATTAACCCTTTCCCTCATACGACAATTCTGCAGCAGACGACTGAACATATTTTGTCTAAATATAGAAAATCTCCATAATTGAATGGATAACCTATGACAAAAAGTGGAAAACATTGTGGCAAAAGGAGAAATTGCACGTTTTGTGCAATTTCTTCTTTTGTCACTATGTTTTCAAAAAGCCGTCTGCTGGAGAGGCATCAGAAAGCGTCTATATGAGGGAAAGGGTTAAGAGGTTAGGACACACCTTTGTTCTGACATTTCTCATAAAACCATGATTCTTCACAAGTTTTGTAGAATGTGTTCGCCCAAACCGTTTACCTGATTTGATATTCTAAAAGTTTCCCAAATATGACAAATCTGCTGATATGACTCGGGCAAAAAAAAATGGTTAAAACTCGATCTGTAGATGAAAGTGTACTTATTGAATAGGTTGAAATACCTAGTGGCAAATGGTGAAATTTCTCCTTTTGCCATAATGTATTCATAAGCCGTCTGCTGCAGATACGTCTAAGTGCTTCTGCAGGAAGGAAAAGGTTAATAGTTGTCTGCTAGGAAAACAGTTGAGGAAAAAATATTAATATCTGGGAAAATGGAAGTATCCTTTCAATACAGACATGTAAAGTGGCATTAGGGGGAGCGATTGTTTGTTTTAGGAATGTTTCCTGTCTCCTGCAATGTTTTCAAAGTTGTCTGCTGCATAAGTGTTTAACATTGTCTGTATTATGGAAAAGGTAATTTCAAATTGTATGACCTTGAGCTTGAAGGTATGTAGTGATAAAATTAAATTGAGCTGTATATTGTTTTTGCTTAAACCCTTTCCCACATACAACAGCAGACTACTTTGAGAACATCTAGACAAGACTATGGAATATCTCTACGAAAGTAGTATTACTGAAAGAAGTTGAAACAGTGTGGCTAAAGGAGAAATTGCTCATTTCGAGCAATTTCTTCTTTTGCCACAATGTTTTCAAAAGTCGTCTCTGCAGATGCATCAGAAAGCCTATGTATAAGGGAAAGGGCTAAAATTAAACACCGTTTTTTTTTTCTTTCCTTGATACAATTAATGTCTCTTTGAATGAATTGTTGAAATAGCAAACATTTATTGAAACCAATCTCTTCTCATTTTCCCACAACAGTATATTTTTCATTTACATTTTTTTCTTGAATGCTTCAAAGCAAACAATAAAGTGTTAAAATGGCAGCAAGCAATTTAATATAAATTGCAAAAAAGGGAACATTATCAATGTTTTTGAGTCAAGTAGACCAATCTAGTGACTATTAAACAATTCTTCATTTTTTGTTAGTGATTTTTTTAAAGAAACATTGCATCAAAGAGTAATTTCTCTCTTATCGAAACCCCCTGTGTCTCTGTGTTATCAATAATCAGAAAGATTTTTTTGTATTACTTGGATTAAATGGGTGTTTTTGTAGCTGAGACATTCTCAAACATTTGCATGGTTTTGTACCAAGAAATTGTCTGGACATTTTTATGACTAAGTTGTCTTTGAAATTTCGTTGGCTTTGAAACAATGAAACTTAAGTTCCAAATGATTAAATTTCTGTCTGTAATTAATCACTGCTGCTGCATGCAGATTGATTCCCAGCAAGATCCATGATTACTGTTAATGTGTGCATGATAATATAATTTGACCCTTCCCCTCAAACAGTTGATATCTGATATCTTATGCAGCAGATGACTTTTAATCCTTTCACACATATCCAGCAGACGACTTTGATAACATCTAGGCAAAAATATAGAAAAATCTCAAAAAGAAAGTTTAATTATTGAATAGAGTTGAAACTGTTTTGGCAAATGGAGAAATTGCTCAACACTGTGATTTCAAAAGTCATCTGCTTCCTAGTCGTCAGAATGCGTCTACAAGTGGTAAAGGGTTAAAAACATAGAGAGGGAAAATTGGGCATTGATCAAAACAAGCAATACCGCCTGTTCCTACAATGTCTTTAACTTTACATCAAAATTTATACTTTCAAATTTGTTAAGATTTTTCTTAAAAAATAATTAAAGCAGACTGCTTAAAATATCAAATAAGGTAAACTGTTCAACAGACAGATTTCGTGAAACAGTAGTTTAACTTTCACGCTGCACTTTCAACATTTTGACCCATTGTATTACCGGTACCCACTTATCAGACAAGTTATAAAAACATAGTAGCAAGAATACAATACTTCTTTTTACCACAAAATGTTCAAGTCACCTTCTGCTATGCTGGTACAAAGAGTGGTTTCTATCAAATAAAGAGTTGTAGGGAAAGGTTTTAACACCAAGACCATCAATAATGCATTGTTTATTGGCCTCCAGTTATAAATTATACTGCTGTGCAAGGGGTTCAAGCCAATTCATTTTGGCTGCAGAACTAGTAATTACATTAACTTACAGCAGACAGGCAATCCATTGGGTGTGCCGCAAACTTCATGCCACCAACACCACTGAACAGAACATGAAACGCCAAATTGTTTCTCTCCAAAGAAGTCAGTGCATTCACATTAAACCCTTTCACGCATGCTGATGACTTTAACATTTCCATTTTTCAACTGGATTCAATAATAATACCTACTGCAGAAATGTAACTTATCGGTTGTGCCATAAAGTTTAAACTAACACCATGACACAACTCTGGAAATGCCAAATTGTGTCTCTACAGTACGATTGTGTGAATTGTTATCCAGAACATTCATATCCCTTAAATTTCCACATACAATCTGCAGCAGATGAACTGGAAAACATCTTTGCTAAAATATGAAAAATCTCTTTATTATGAAAATATAATAATTTAATTAAGATCAAAGCATTGTGGCTAAAGGAGAAATTGCTTATTATGAGCCATTTCTTATTTGGTCACATTTTTTCAAAAGTCGTCTGCTGCAGATGCGGCGAAATGCATCTGTACGATGAAATATATTTTTCGATCAGTGTATTCACAATTGGGCCAAGCCACACACTAATCAACATTCGGAACTTTGCGAACATCATTCTGATTATGTTCTAGATTGTTTGCTTCTCATTTATTCACTTTATGCAGACTACTACTAAAATATACAAGAACTTACTTGACAAAAATAAGGGAAATCAGGGAAATTCTGGAAGGTAAAGGTTAAAATAGTATTTTGAAGACTTTGAAACATGTCAGGAGCATTTTATCCCCACATTAATCTTTCTACAAATACAAGCATCAAAGTGTGATCTGACTATTAGCCAAGGATGGATTATATTTTGATATCATTGGTTAATTGAGTTATAGTTGCAATAATATTACTGGTTAAGTGACTACTGATACTTGGATATTACTGGTTAAGTGACTACTGATACTTTGATATTACTGGTTAAGTAACTACTGATACTTTAATATTACTGATTGAATAACTACTGATGGTATGATATTACTAGTTAAGTGTTAAGTGACTACTGATACTTGGATATTACTGGTTAAGTAACTACTGATGCTTTTATATTACTGATTGAATAACTACTGATGGTTGATATTACTGGTTAAATGACTACTGATGATATGATATTACTGGTTAAGTGACTACTGATGCTTTTATATTACTGGTTAAATAACTACTGATGCTTTTATATCACTGATTGAATAACTACTGATGATATGATATTACTGGTTAAGTGTACTGATGCTTTTATATTACTGGTTAAGTAACTACTGATGCTTTTATATTACTGATTAAATAACTACTGATTGCATGATATTACTGGTTAAATGACTACTGATGATATGATATTACTGGTTAAGTGACTACTGATACTTTGATATTACTGGTTAAATGACTACTGATTCTTTTATATTACTGGTTAAGTAACTACTGATGCTTTTATATTACTGATTAAATAACTACTGATGGTATGATATTTCTGGTTAAATGACTACTGATGATATGATATTACTGGTTAAATGACTACTGATGCTATGATACTGGTTAAGTGACTGAAAAGATGCTAATAAATTACTTGTTATGTGATTACTAATGATATGATATTACTGGTTTAGTGACGACTTATGCTATTACTGATATAATGACTACTGCATGATGCTATGATATTATTGGTTTAGTGACTACTTAATCTGTTGTATTACTGGTTACGTGACTATTGATGCTATTATATTACTAGTTTAGTGACAACTGATGATATTATATTACTAGTTTAGTGACAACTGATGATATTATATTACTGGTTTGGTTACTACTGATGCTATATTATTACTGGTTTAGTGACTACTGATAATGTGATATTACTTGTTCAGTGACTTCTAATGCTATAACATTTAATACTGGTTAAATGACTAATTATTATATGATATAATTATCCTGTTGAGTGTTCAGTGACTTCTGATGCTATGATGTTACTGGTCAAGGGACTAATAATGACATGATATTAATGGTCAAGTGGCTACTATGTTGAGTGTTCAGTGACTTCTGATGCTATGATGTTACTGGTCAAGGGACTAATAATGACATGATATTAATGGTCAAGTGGCTACTATTGACATGATATTACTGATCATGTGGCTACTATTGACTGATAGTAATGGTAAGCGGCTACTATTGACATGATATTACAGGTCAAGTGGCTACTTTTGACATGATATTACTTGTCAAGTGACTACTAATGGCATAATATTAATGGTCAAGTGGCTACTATTGACATGATATTACTGGTTAAGTGACTACTGATACTATGATATAACTGGTTAATTGACTGATAGTGCATGATATTACTGGTTAAATGACTTATCATTATCAGTCTTTGATATTACTGGTTTAGTCTTCTTGAAAACAGACATCAATAGTGATTTATACAAGGCTAAGACCCTTCTCACTACAACAAGTCTGCAGCAGACGGCTTTCAAAATATCTTGGCAAAAATATGGAAAATCGCAATGAAACTTATTATATTGAATAGAGTTGAACATATTTAGGCGAAAGGAGAAATGTCTCATAATCAGTAATTTCTCCTTTTTTCCCCAATGGCTTTAAATAATGGTCTAGTGCATTTGTGAAAAAGGGATAAAATCTTGTCACAAAATCAATGCAAAAAATCAAAATTTCCACTGCACATGAAATCAGTTACTTCTACTGCACTTGAAATCAGTTACTTCCACTGCACATGAAATCAGTTACTTCCACTGCACTTGAAATCAATCCTGCAAATATATTATGTATCGAAATCTAGAAAAGTATTTCAATGATTGTATGAATCAGTTATTGACGTGTTACGCATTCATAAAAATCATGTATGAAAATATCCGAATGAAAAAGATTTCTATGTTTCCTGTGGACTTATAATCATAATGCCCTGAATTGGTTCGAGGTTTTTGCGTACAAACACTTGAACATCATTTATACTGTTGACAATAGTTTATAGGTACTCTATTTAAAATTGGTGTTGATGATTTATACACCTGCTATCGTGGGTCTTTGATGTTTTGATTTGGGAAAGCTGTTCATAAAATTGTCCACTGTTTCATAAATCAATTTATGAATGGCCAAATATTCTAATGGTAAATGAATAGCCTTTTCTCACTTTGTATGCATTTTGGACATCAATTTTCAATGTCTAGCATGCATCATACATCCTTCAACATCTTCTCCTCAGTAACCAGTTGGTCAATTGGAATGAAACTTCACAGAAAGCATCCTCTCAATTTAATCCCCAGAAATCCTGAATTTGTTTAACCCTTTCCTTCATACGGCAATTCTGCAGCAGACGACTTTGAACATATTTTGTCAAAAAATAGAAAATCTCTAAAATTGAATGAATAACCTATGACTAAAAGTGGAAAGCATTGTGGCAAAAGGAGAAATTGCTCGTTTTGAGCAATTTCTTCTTTTGTCATTATGTTTTCAAAAAGTTGTCTGCTGCAGAAGCGTCAGAAAGCATCTATAATAGGGAAAGGGTTAAGATCCATGCAGAATTTTCATGGCAACCAAACAAATATTCTTCTTCTAACAAACTAGTTTGCCGATTTTCAAACAATTCTGTAGAAATGTTCCTTCGGTGACCTGACCCTCTATCAGAGTATTTCAATATCATGTTAATTGGTTAAAAAAACATGGCTGCCAGGGGGGTTGGGCTGTTTTTCCTTATATATGGCTATATTGAAAACTTTAAAAATCTTCTTCTCTAAAAGTATCTGGCAGATTTCCAAATTATTTGGTTGTAATATGTTTCTAGGGTCTATCAGATTCCTACAAGCCATGTTTATTGGTTGAAAAACATGGCCACAAGAGGGCGGTCTGTTTTGCTGAAATGTTCCTTTGGTGACCCTCTACACGATTACTTCTAGGCATGTTCGTTAGTAAAAAATACAGTTATTGTAGTTGCAATGCATAATTTAGGTGAGCAATTCCAGGGCCATCATTGCCCTCGATCTTGTTTTATATACTTGATTGAATTATGAAAGAGTGAAACTGGTCTCGGTGTTTTTAAATGTTTTCTGTTGTAGATCAATATAAAGTAATCAGTATACGAGAAAGAAATGGATTGAATGCAGAGAAGAATTGATATTTAGAGTTGATTTCTGTCAAAAAGATTTAACCCTTTCCCAAAAAAAGACACATCTGTAACGGATGACATTTCATAAAAACAATTTGGCAAAAGGGGAAAATTACTCATAATTATACTTTCTTTTATAGAAATTGTTCGTAGTTACGCCTCGATGTTTTCACAATCTTCCGCCAAAGATTTTGTTCAGTGTGAGAAAGGGTAAAAACTTTCCCATATACATATACTTTCTGGCACCTGCGGCATATGAATTTTGAAAACATTGTGGGTTAAGGAGAAATTGTATGAGCTCTTTCTCCTTTTGCCATAATGTTTTAACTCTATCCAAAATTTATCGTATTTTCATTTATAGAGATTTCTCATTGTTTTGTCCAGATGTTTTCAAAGTCTTCCGCTGCCGATTGGTTGTATACATATTTGGGAAAGGGTTCAACCCTTTCCCTCATACAGACGCTTTCTGACGCCTCTGCAGCATACAGCTTTTTGAAAACATAGTGACAAAAGAAGAAATTGCTCAAAACGAGCAATTTCTCCTTTTGCCACAATGTTTTCCACTTATAGTTATAGGTTATCCATTCAATTAAAGAGATTTTCTGGCTTTTGACAATGTATGTTCAAAGTCGTCTGCTGCAGAATTGTCGTATGCGAAAGGGTTAAATGGCCTGTTATCATGGTCAATATCTATATTGGCTCTGTTGATTTACAACCTTCAATGATTAAAGGGAGCCATTTTACTTTACAGCTCATTTACGCCATGTGTCATCTGTCACTTACTCATGTGATATATCCATGCATATCGTGGACTCTTCCAATTTGAAAGCATGGTAGGAAAAGAAAGGAAGTTGTTGGAGAATTATTTAAACCTTTGTAATGGCAGAAAAAAGTTGTTTGTTTTGATTAGCCCTTTCCCACATACTACATGTCTGCATCGGACAACTTTGAAATTATCTAGTCAAAACTTGCGAAAATCTCTTCAAATTAAAGGATACATTTTTTATAGAGTTGAAAACATTGTGACATAAAGGGAAATTGTTTGTTTTGAGCAATTTTCCCTTTCGTCACGATGTTTTCAAAAGTCGTCTGCTGCTATTGCATGAATATTATGGAAAGGGTTAAATATGTGTATCAGATGATGAGTTGAAACATTGTTTTGAAAAAGCAGGCAAATACTATATAATGTTTAGCTGATTTTCATAATTTATAATACATCCATCATATGTTGATGCCATCAATGTCATAGTAATGGTATATTCATTATGTATTATATGCTCCAGATGTACAAATGTTGATGGATATGCTTTGAAGAGCCTGGCAGGGAAGGGTAATGGTACCTTTTAAAAGGTAATTAACCTGTGAACTGTTCAACAGGCTTCATTGGCATGGTTTGTGTCTCTATTCTGTGCTACAGTCCATTATGATAGGGAATCTGCAGCAGACGACTTTTAAAACATCTAGGCAAACACATGAGCCGGTCCACGAGAAAACCAACATTATGGACTCTGCATAATGTATCGACCCAGATCAGCCTGCGCAGTCCAGGCAGGCTAATCCGGGCCAACACATTCTGTCTCAGGGGGATAGAGGTATAGAGTAATGATTCCTGAAACAGAAAATCCACAGAAGGTGAAAAGTCCAGGATAGCCTGCGTGGCATGCTTAGGCTCATCCTCGGTACCCAGGCTATTAATAAAATATATGATACCCTGGGCAAATTGGCTGTAAAAATCTCGTACTCATGAATAATTTATGATGTGAAATGCAGCCGCTTGATTGGCCGCATGACACAAACCTCATGCAATACGAAAATTACAGTGTAGTTACGGAGGAAATCGTGGTGCATGCTAGCCAATTTGCCAAGGGTATCATATATTTTATGAATAGCCTTGGTACCGAGGATGGCTTAGGCTGATCCAGGTAGATACTTTACGCAGAGTCCACAATGTTGGTTTTCTCGCGGAACGGCTCATATGTTTTTTCAAATCTATTTAACTATTGTTCTTTCATTAAAAGGGATTTTCTGTGCTTTTGCCTAGACATTTCCAAAGTCGTCTGCTGCATATTTGTTTTATTTGGGAAAGGGTTATAAAATTATAATGATCTAAAATTTCCTGTCAAAAACTGGTTGAGTATCAAAGCAGCAGACATGGAGAGATTCATTAACCCTTTCCCTCATATAGACACCTCTGCAGCAGATGGCTTTTGGAAAACATAGTGACAAAAGAAGAAATTGCTTAAAACAAGCAATTTCTCCTTTTGCCACAATGTTTTCCACTTTTAGTCATAGGTTATCAATTCAAATTTAGAGATTTTCTATTTTTTGACAAAATATGTTCAAAGTCGTCTGCTGCAGAATTCTCGTATGAGGGAAAGGGATAAGCTGTAAGGACTTGCTTCACAATCCATGTAGAATGAATACATTAAAATGAAAAAAAAAAAGACATATAGGCTGAAGGTCCCTAACTTTGAAGAAAGACTGAAACTTTTTCCACATGCAAACATCACTATGCATCTGCTGCAGATAACTTTTGAAAACATTGTTTCATTATGATGAGCAGGATAGCCCTTTGCCACAATTCTTTTTAATTCCATTCAATACATATTCTTTCTTTTATTGTCCAGTCACCTGCTTTAGATTTGTTGTAAGTGGGAAAAGGTTAAAGGGTTAAGGATACTTGAACCTTCAAAAGCAGGCTCTTGAACTTCTTATGGTTGTTGTATACAACACAATTTCAAGTGGTGCCATTTAATGAAAAATCAAAGCGCCAATGGCACTGTAGTGGCGATCGTATTCATATATTGCAACAACTACAAAGCGTTTATAATATTTATAAAAACCTTTCAGAATTTCCAGATTTGATAAAATTCCAGCTTCCCGTTTTTAGGTCGGTATAGCTAGATACCGAAAACAACTTTTAATATGACTCATAAAGGTCTCACCGGGTGTTCTACACACCGGCTATTGTTTGTTGATAGAGTTGGAACATTGTGAGAATATGTATGAGTTGAAAACATTGTGATAAAATGTGAAATTTCTCATTTTATCACAATGTAAGATATAGCATTTGTATGACTTGAAAACATTGTGAGAAAATGTGAAATTTCTCATTTTATCACAATGTAAGATATAGCATTTGTATGAGTTGAAAACATTGTGAGAAAATGAGAAATTTCTCATTTTATCACAATGTAAGATAGAACAGTTGTAAGAGTTGAAAACATTGTGAGAAAATGATGATAGAATAGTGAAGAGTTGAAAACATTGTGAGAAAATGATGACAGAATAGTGAAGAGTTGAAAACAGTGTGAGAAAATGATGATATAATAGTGAAGAGTTGAAAACATTGTGAGAAGAACAGTTGTAAGAGTTGAAAACATTGTGAGAAAATGATGATAGAATAGTGAAGAGTTGAAAATATTGTGAGAAAATAATGATAGAATAGTGAAGAGTTGAAAACATTGTGAGAAAATGATCGCTGATAGAACACTGTAAGAGTTGAAAACGTTGTGAGAAAATGTCATTTTCGTAGGACAATATCTTTTCTAAAAAAATGTTAATCAATCATTTGTTCCTAATTCAAAAATTATGAAGACATACAACTATAAAAAGTTGTTTTCGTAACAACCAAAATATGGTAATATGGGATTAAAAGTCGTAAGCAAAGTTGTTTTCGCGGCAGCCGAGTTGTTTTCGTGAGCCGATTTTATTTATTTATATGCGTTTTAGCCTACGCCACTCACTAATTTTTCTATTTCGCGTAATTAGTACAAAAAAAAACTATTACATACTTTTAAAATTCATCGTTATATGTTTGTGCACATGCTTTTAAGTAAATAATTAGAAAACTTATGAATACATGTGATTTATTGTCAAATAAAACGTTGTTTTTGTGACAGTCATGTTGTTTTCGTGAGCCGACTTTATTTATTTATTTGCGTTTTAGCCTATGCCACTCTATAATGTTGCAATGTTATTGAAAACGGGACCAGGTACGAAATAAGCACTTTTTACGGACCATAATTGTTAAACTCGTAGGTATTTTCAGAAATTACAAAAGAAGTTAATTGGCCGTTTTATTTTGGCGATGTGCTTTCAGAGTACAACCAATTCCTGTAAACACGGTAATATTTTACCCTCAGGCCGAATCAGGTTAAAGGTCAAAAGGTTACGGTTGACTACAGTAAAAATAGAACGAGGCACAGCTCTGCATACCGTACCCAAGACGCGCGATGATATTTATTATCTGCCCAAACATGAAGAAAGCTAATATGTAAATAGTTTAACTCTATTTAGATATTTTCTCGGTAAATCTCAAATATTAGTACCAATCCGGTATCAAAGTAGCACTAACATTATCATTATTAATCGTGTGCCTGCATCATTGATGGAACTATATATATATATGGCGGTTTAACGGAAGTGAGTAAATTGCCTTTGCAGAAATATCCAACCGACTGTTCAAAACCGACTATATAAGTTTTTTTTCGTCGTTGTTGTTGTTTTGGTAGCACTGTGGCGATTGTCAACCAATCGCCACAAAAAACCACTTTATTAATCATCATGAACAATTTCTCTTTTCATTCTTTGAAGATGACAAACCTACACCCAATATAGAAGACTTTTGAAAAAAAGAAGAGAAAATCGCCCATTTTGAGCGATTTCCACATTTCCCTCGTGTTTCAACTCTGTATTAATAATAAATTCTCATTTTCCCCAAAAAAATCTTAATCCATTTCCATAGCAGCAGACTCATACTAGGTAAACAATTATACCTTTCCCACATACAGATTTATTTTGACACATCTGCTGCAAAAAACATTTGCAACAACGGCTCCAAATCAAGTATCCAATAACTTTTCTTACTTTTGCAAAGATTTTTTGTTGTTTGTGGCAAAACGGCTTAAGTTAGGGTAAGATTCAGTGACACAGTCCAACTGTATGTAGGATAGATCTCAGTGGTGAAGCCCTTTGGTTGTTATTTCTTTAGACTTATCAGTACATAGATTTCTGTCCCGGTGAAAAGTTAGCTTTTGTGAACAGTGTGCATCAAGATCAACCTGTGCAGTCTGATAACAGTCTACACTTTTCACACATTACTTACATGTACATTATATAAGGTTGTTAAAATACTCTGTCAATTTGTGTAGATTCTGATCTGAACTTACACAGTTCAGAAATGCCAATTTATCATTTTTCCCATGAACAGGCTCGAAGATAAGGTTATACCTGTTTGAATCATTTACATGTCCCTCTTATCTGATGGTTTTGCTGGGAGTCATCCTTTACCATGTTGAAATTGATTTCTGTATATTCTAAATGTCCTTCTCTTCAATATTTCAAGCCCTAGCTTGGACAACGCTCTTTTGGATGTTTGACAAAAGTCACTGTGACAAGCGTCATTCGTTGTCCACCAATGGGCTAACAGTCTATGTGGAAAAGCATCCATTTGCTTGGAACAACAAGCTTGGAGTTTGAAGAACTGTTGTGAGAACTGGTCACAGTGATAATGACTGAATTGTTGAAATTGGCATTTAAACCCCGATCAATCAATACATATATCAATGTTCATTATGATGGGGACACACACTCTTCAATTTTAACCCTCAACCTCGCAGGGGTGGTAATATTATGGCTCTGCAACTTTTCCGTTGCCATGATAATTTGGGCTATACATGTAACTAACAAGATATGTACTATACAAAGAGAAATTGAAATAATAGAAAAGAAAGTCTTAAATTTTTGGTTCAAAAGCACTTGTTAACCCTTTCCAACATGAAACAAATCTACAGCAGGCAACATCTTGGCAAAAACATGGAAATTCTTTATGAATGAGGGTATAACCATTTAAACCAGTTGAAAACATTGTCGTCGCAAAAGGTGAAATTGCTTGTTTTGAGCAATTTCTCCTTTTACTGTCAAAATGTTTTCAATAGTTTTCTGCTACAGAGGCCACATGATGGACAGGCTTAACCCTTTCCCTCATAGACAATTCTGCAGCAAACGACTTTGAACGTATTTTGTCAAAACATAGAAAATCTCCATAATTGAATGGATAACCTATGACTAAAAGGGGAAAACATTGTGGCAAAAGGAGAAATTGCACGTTTTGTGCAATTTCTTCTTTTGTCACTATGTTTTCAAAAAGCCGTCTGCTACAGAGGCGTCAGAAAGTGTCTATATGTGGGAAAGGGTTGAAAGAACTTAAAGAACAATTATGCTCAGAAACATTTATTATAAAAAGAGAGATAGAAAAAAAGTTTTTATTACAATTTAGTGTTGACAAAGATGCATTACGGTTGTATGAACTGTAAGTTTACAATTCATAGATCCATATAAATGAATATAGAGGATTTTTTTTCCTATGAGCAAATGAAACACTGTTGGAAACCAAGAAATTTCACCTTATGAGCCATTGCCCATTTGCCACTATTTATGTCCAAAGTCATCTGCTGTAGATGTGTCAATATAAAGTTTCTCTGGGAAAAGGTAAATACTCAAAAAAGATAAACCCTATTCCAGTTACAGAGGATTTTGAAAAATTGCAAAACAATCAAATTGTTCTTTTCTTGCCCTGTTTTTTAGTCAATATCTATGTTACAGTTCTGATTTTCATGATGTTACTTTTTATGCTTTCCTCAGAATGATGTTTTCAAAGCAGACGACTTTGATATGTTGTCAAATAAAAAGTTAAATGGAAATTTGTAAAGCTGTAGAAAGGAAAAGTGTGATAGGTATGGAATATGCCACAGATTAACCCCAGACCTATTTAATTTACTCTATCTGTAAATGCTTTTTCAACATACAAAAAACCTGCAGCATATAACTTTAAAAACATCTACGCAAAACTGTCGCAAAACTGTCGAAACTCTATAAATGAAAATAGTTATTGAATAAAGTTGAAAACATTGTGACAAAAGGAGAAATTGCTCAATTGAGCAATTTCTCCTTTTTGGCATGATGTTATCAAAATTCGGCTGCTGCTGTGACTTGAAAATGCATCTACTGTATATATAATGTGGCAAAAGGTGAAGGATTTACTCCCTCCCCTTTCCTTCACATATTTAATTAGAATTGACAGCTGTGAAGTCTTCCTCCTGTTAGTTTGAAGGGTAGTTTTAACCCTTTCCCTCATATAGACACTTTCTGACGCCTCTTTAGCAGACAGCTTTTTGAAAACATAGTGACTAAAGAAGAAATTGCACAAAACGTGCAATTTCTCCTTTTGCCACAATGTTTTCCCCTTTTAGTCATAGGTTATCCATTCAATTATGGAGATTTTCTATGTTTTGACAAAATACGTTCAAAGTCGTTTGCTGCAGAATTGTCTATGAGGGAAAGGGTTAAGCCTGTCCATCATGTGGCTCCCCATCACTCAATCATCATTTAACCCACTATTTTTCATTGTTTGTTTGTATATTGATTTATGCTGCTTTCAACAATTATTCAGTTATATAACGGCATTTCCTGGGTACTGTTACCAGTACTACTGGTCCATTTAACAGACACTAAGCGAGTCAGTCGTAATACTTACCCCCTGAAACCCAGGGTTTCAAGGAGAGAAATCCATTACAACCATTTTTAGCTCATCTGTTGTGAAAACCTTGGTGTCGTCTTAGTCACCACAAAACTTTAGCCTTACGTCATAATTAAAAAAAAATACAACCCTATAATCTTATGATGTGGGCAGTCTGAAGAATTCACTCACTGCATGAGACAACTCTTTTGAGAGTACACAACATAGGATTTGCTTTGGTTATAAGAAAGATATTGATTGGGAATGGGGAAAAAAGGAGAAATTGCTGATTTCCTCACTATAATATTTCAACTCTTTATTAAAAAAAATCAAATTTTCTCTATTCGACACAATTTGACTGGAATATTTGCAAATCAGGCGATAAAACCGGTTAACCCCCATTATATCAGTATGGTAGACAGTTAATATTGAATTTTTCAAAGTATATATTGCTATTTGTCATCAGACAACAATACTGTATAGCCAGACTGAAGATAGCTATTCCCAATATACTATGAGAACAATTTATCAAAAGACTTGTCATGGCTATAGTCTATCTACCGTGATTTGTAACAACAATGAGGATTCATTCACGATGAGCCATTAGGATTATCTTATCTCCACCATGTCTATCATCCTGGCCCTTTAACCCTTTCCCTCATCCGGCAATTCTGCAGCAGACTACTTTGAACATATTTTGTCAGATGGATAACCTATGACTAAAAGTGGAAAACATTGTGACAAAAGGAGAAATTGCACGTTCTGTGCAATTTCTTCTTTTGTCACTATGTTTTCAAAACGCCGTCTGCTTTAACCTTTTCCCTCATCCGGCAATTCTGCAGCAGACTACTTTGAACGTATTTTGTCAAAACATAGAAAATCTCCATAATTGAATGGATAACCTATGACTAAAAGTGGAAAACATTGTGGCAAAAGGAGAAATTGCTCGTTTTGTGCAATTTCTTCTTTTGTCACTGTTTTCAAAAAGCCGTCTGCTGCAGAGGCGTCAGAAAGCGTCTATATGAGGGAAAGGGTTAAGCCTCAACTGAACCAGCAATGTTTTCTAAACAATGTTCTGTCAACATTACAAAGGTATAATAAAGATGGTAGGGATACTCCTCTTTGTTTTACCCTTTCCCAAATGCAACAAATCTGCAGAAGGCAATTTCTCCTTTTGCCACAATGTTTTCAAAAGACATCTGCTGTCGATGTAATTTCTCCTTTTGCCACAATGTTTACAAAATTCATCTGCTTCGGATGCATCTGTCTGTGGGAAAGGAGATAATGGTTATGATATATTTGGTTGTTCCAAAATCAGACAAATTAATGTTAAAGATTGGAGACAGTTAAAAATGTTTGGAAGAACACTCTAGCCTGAGAGTCCTTTGAAAGGATCGAGATGTAAATTGGTCTGTACATGTTAATATGGTTACTCAAAATAAATGTCTGATGGTTTCACCCTTTCCAATCATTCAGACAACTTTGGAAAACATTGTGGCAAAAGGAGAAATTATTCATAATGACCAATTTCTCTGTTTGCCAAAATGTTTACAAAGACTATCCAATAAATATTCTCTCATTTATAAAAAAAATCCACATTGCTGTCAAGATACATATTTATTTTCAATTTGAATAAAATTTGTCTGCTGCAGATTAGTTGTATGTGGGAAAGGGATAATTTAGAAAGAAATGTGCAAAAGCCTAAAATAATGACTTAAGCTAAATTGTACCCGATGTGCTTTTAAGCTTGTACCCGATGTGAAACTGTAAGAGTCTTCTGCTTTTAAAAAACATCTGTGGAAAAAGATATCAAATACAAATTGGTAAGTTTAATTAACCCTTTCCCTCATATAGATGCTTTCTGATGCCTCTGCAGCAGACGGCTTTTTGTAAACATAGTGACAAAAGAAGAAATTGCTCAGAACGAGCAATTTCTCCTTTTGACACAAAGTTTTCCACTTTTAGTCATAGCTAGGTTATCCATTCAATTATAGAGATTTTTATATTTTTTGACAAAATATGTTCAAAGTCGTCTGCTGCAGAATTGTCGTATGAGGGAAAGGGTTAAGATACAGAATTGAATAAATTGCAGATGAAGAAGAGTTTGCTTATTTTGTTTATTTCTCCACCTTTTACGGGTATTTCCAAAAGTCATCTGGTACAGAGGCATCAAAAGTAAACGGTATTAGGAAAAATGTCGAGTGATTTGATAATTTCAGTGTACTAACTTGATCTTTCATGTAATGTAGAAATATTTGTTTTGCTCCCTAGGGTATAACTGATAAATATTCTTGATAAAACTTTATAGCTGGGCTCTTAAATACTTTAAGGTATTACCATTTACCAGGGTGGGCTTGGAGTAACTTGTTCAAAGTAGGACATCAATCAATTTTGCATTCCATGTTTCAACATCTAAGCACTTTTATTTAACCCTTCCCCCATCTAGATGTATTTTGTCGCATCTTCATTAGAAGACTTTTGAAAACATTGTGACCAAAGGAGAAATTGGTCATGATGAATAATTTCCTCTTTAACCACAATGTGCAATTCTCTATTCATTGAGTATATAATGTTCATTTATAGAGATTTTTCTAAGTTTTCAAAGGCGTCTGCTGCAGTTTAGTTGTATGTGGGAAAGAATTATTAGTCGCCGGGCAGAAGCCCGCGACTTCTATTTTTAATAGGTTTTCTGAAATCACATGGGAGGGGGGATTATTATTAGAAAGAAACACATTTAGATGTCTTGAACATATTACAATTGTGTTTGTTTAAAAACACTAAGTAATGACACATCTAAAATGAAATAAATATTCTGATGTTTTAGGTATTTACAGTTTCTTTATTTTGACTCGCATTTGTTTTTTTTGTCTTATTTACGAAGACACAAGAGGTCCCTGCTAGACTTGCTGCAGACCGTTATGTGTCAATGTCGAGATAAATACCACGTCGAATTCTCCTTTTAATAGCAATTTTAACTTACTAAATGTTGTTTTCATGTTCAAAGAGATGTCTTGATTTGTGTAGAATTCATTTAATAATGTTAATCCATGAATATCTAAAGTAGGAACTGTTTCTAAGCTAAATATAGACCCTATTCTGTTGTGTAGTTTCGTGATCTTTAACTTCGATTTTCGCGCATGCGCATTTCGATATGAAAAAGCGAGTGATATTATTTTATTTTAGACAAGTACAAGACGAATGTTTGACGCAAAGCGTCAAAGAGAAGCCGCAATATTTCGTTGTACATGTAGAAATAAGAAAAAAAGAACATTTTAATTCCACAAACAATAGAACAATTTAAACTGTAGACGGTAATGCTGATATATTTCTCCTTTTGAAGACTTTTGTTTACTTCAAATTACCTCCCTTTAAAGCAATACCAGGATATTTACCTTGTGATTCGAATAAAATTGACAAACATTGAAATTATATGAATGAATACTATTATTTAAATAAGTAACAACAGCAAAATTAAATTTAAGCCAAGATAAATGTGTACACATTTCGTTAATTTTATATAGATACCCTAATGTATAGGTATGAATATAAAATTTATAATCAAATGTTTTCATTTCAACGTTCCTAATGTTTGTACAGACTAAGGAAAGTCAAGAATACATAAATAAATCAATGCAGTCTTTTCCGGTGACATTGATGCCTTGCATCAACTTTCTCTTGTACATATCATACACAGGGTCATGGCTTCCATCAGTTCTGAATATGTCTTTTACAAAGAAATACGAAAAAGTTTCTTCTGCTTTTTCTTAGATCTTATTTCGGATGATATATTAGAGCAGAAATAATGCTATTTCCATATAACCATTGAAAAAGACGCCAGCTTATTTGCTTATCATGCTTGTTTTGGTGATATTAACCCACATGCAGACACTTTCTGACAACAGCCGCAGACAACTTATGAATGCTTATTACCTGGCAAAAGAAGAAATTGCTCATAATGCGCAATATTTTCAGCCCTGTTCAATAGTTATACAATCATTTATAGAGAATTTTCAGGTTTTTGTCTTGATATTTTCAAAGCGGTCTGCTTCAGAAATGTTGTATGTCTTAAAGTGTTAAAATGCAAAACATTGGCAATTGAATCTTCTTGAATGGTTATGTTGTATTGAGCTTTTGATTATTTTTTACTTGTTACGAATGCGCCCACAAAGAGTTTCCTGCTTAGTGATTATTTTCAGAATATAACTCTCAGGATCTGTGAAATAGGAATTACTTGTATAATCTGCTTCAAGTCATCTGTGACTTTAAGGATTAATTGATGAGTTTTCTCCTGAATCTTTGTCAAATTGATGGTTCTATTGGGAAAAGTATTGAAAATTGTCTTTTCTTAACCCTTTCCATCATACAACAATTTTGCAGCAGACGACTTTAAACATATTTTGTCAAAAAATAGAATATCTCTATAATTGAATGGATAACCTATGACTAAAAGTGGAAAACATTGCGGCAAAAGGAGAAATTGCTTGTTTTGAGCAATTTCTTCTTTTGTCGCTATGTCTTCAAAAACCCGTCTGCTGCAGAGGCGTCAGAAAGCGTCTATATGAGGGAAAGGGTTAATTATGTATTAACCCTTTCAGATACATCGAATTCACAGCAGACGACTCTGAAAAAATATACGAAAAAATGTGAAAAATCTCTATAAATGAAGGTATCATTTCTGCAAAAAGTTGAAAACATTGTGGCAAATGGAGAAATTGCTTGTTTTGAGCAATTTCTGCATTTATCACAATGTTTCCAAAAACCGTATGACACAGAGGCGTCAAAAAGTGTCTGTAATATGTCGGAAATGGTTGAAAGTCGATTAAAATATCAGAGTTTGTTAGGATCAAATAAGTGTGAAATCCTGAAGCCTTCATTTAACATATTGTTATCTTGATATTCCTAGAAATGGCCAATTACTCTTACAATTGCAAAGCTGGACTTCAATTCTCGCAACCTTTAGTTTATGATAAATTAATGTATGGCATTTGCTCTGAAAAAAAAGATTAGGTTTGCAGTTAAATGGTTGGATGAAAATGATAGTAAAATGCTAAAGGAGGCATTTCATGAATTTCACATCCAATAGTTGTGTTTTCTCCACTATTTGGATTGCAGTCATCTTTTGTTTTCCTTGTACAATATAGAGTTTGTATTATTCTGTAAATGACACTTGAGTGCATACACATTTGTAAAAGAAAAGAATGCATTTACAATTGTAATATTTTCAAGAGATTTTATTTCACATTATATATTTTGTTCTCTCTTTTCAGACCATCAGAATTACTTTGGTGTGGATGATAGTCTAGGGCCGGTTGCTGTGAGCATTAAACGAGAGAAGTTGGACGAGAGGGAGAATAACCTTGGCAAGAGTGAGTCAGGACTCTACCAATACAGAGTGATATTCAGAACTAGCGAGGTAAGGGACTTCTCATCTGGTCAGAACTATTAAGCCTTTCCCTCATACCACAATTCCCTCATACTCATTTGTTTGGAGCAATTTCTTCTTTTGTCGCCATATTTTCAAAAAGCCTTCTGCTGCAGAGGCTATATGAAAGGGTTAAAGTAAAACTTTTCTCATATATAGTTGCCTCTTGGCACATTTCAGCAGCCACAAAGTATTATAAAGACTTTAAAAATGGTAGAAATGGCTGCCCTCCTTCGCGTTCAGGGTTGTCAGGTTAGCATTACGACTGACTGGCTCAGATGTCAGGATAAATGGACCAGTTCAGTACTGGTAACTTAGCAAGGAAACATGTGTTATAACTGACAAGTTGTTGAAAGTGGCATAAAACACCCTAAAATTCGATAAATTTTATAACTGAATGATGATCTACTTTGTGATAAGAATAATCTCACAGATAATTATTTTGAGTATACACAACGTCAGGTTTAACCCGTTTCCACTTGCAGAAATATATTTGTGCATCTGCAGCAGACACTTTTTGAAAACATTGTTACAAAAGGAGAAATTGCTCATGATGTTCAATTTTGCCTATTACACTATTATGTTACCCTTTCCCACATGAAGACGCTTTTTGACGCCTCTGCAGCTGACGACTTTTGAAAACATGTTGGCAAAAGGAGAAATTGCTCAAAATGAGCAATCTCTCCATTTGCCAAAATGTTTTCAACTTTTATCAGTTATTGCACCTTCATTTACAGAGATTGTCCAGGTGTTTGCGAACATGCTTTCAAATTCGTCTGCTGCAGGTTTCCTGTATGTGGGAAAGGATTTTATATGCTATTGATTAAATTTGCTAAGATATTTTCAAAGTCGTCTGCTGCAGATTTGTGCTATGTGGAAAAGGTTTAAATTTCGTAAGGGAATTTAAAATATAAAAAACACCCCTCATCAGACTATAAGTATAGAGCTTTGTTTTCAAGTAGAGAATCAGTAATGACTTCAGGATGGTAACTGGCAGATGTCAAATCAAGAGTGCATATAAATCAGCCTGTTATGTCTGTACCATTTTATTAATCAGTTCCCACATACAATTTTCAAATCTGCAGCAGAAGATTTTTCCCACTCACTACAAATCTGAAGCAGACGACTTTGAAATCATCGAGACATAAATACGGAAAGTCTCAATAAATGATGGTACAATTAATGAATTATTGACCAATTTCTCTTTTTTCCACATATGTTTTCAATAGTCATCTGCTCCTGAAGTAGGAAAAAATGGAGATGAATGATGCTTTCCACTGTCAATACAACCTATAGCATGGGGAAGATTGTGAAAAGAAGCATTTGTAAACTGGCTTAAAATTGGATCAATTTACTCAATTCCTAAGCTTTTGTCCGTCATATCTTCTGAACAATATAATATTTATGACATTTGTTATGAATTATTTATAACCTGAAGGATTTATATCCTTTGTATTGACTGAAAAATAGGACAACCATTTCACTGTAAATCACAGTTCTATTTACTGCCTGTCTGTTTGTTTAAGATTTTAAAAACTAATGTTTCATCAAATCAATCACAGCAATTATTTTGGCAAATCAACAAACTAACTTGTCTCAATATGGTTTCCAAAAATGTCTTCTGCAAATGTGTTCAATGTTTTCGTATTAGGAAAAGAGTTAAAGTTATCAGTAACATGGAAAGGAATAATCCACAGTGAACAGAATTATAAATTTCCAGGGAAGTTTCCGTTTTGAGGTATTGACATTTTATGGAAATCAATTTATTTGACGAATGAAATTGCAGTGTTGACAAAGACTGACTGTATAAAAACTATAATATTACACTTAATTGGTTTTACGACAGTAATTATTCTTGGCACTGCTAATACTCAAACTTGACATTATTGTGACTTGTATGAAAATGTTAAGAATTCATTGGCAAGAAAGAATAAGTAACAGCATACGACCACCATTTAAATCTTAAATCTGTCCATACATTTTGACACATCTGTGTAGCAGGAGACTTTTGACACAATGTTTTAAACTCTAAGTAATTATTTAAAATTTCATTAATGCAGATTTTTAAGACTTTTTACCAAGAATTTTTCAAAGTCATCTACTGCAGATTTGTTGTATGTGAGAATAGAGTTAAGCCCTTTGATGTAGGTACTTACCGGTACTAGATCTAAACCTTATAAACTTCAAATTGAAAATATCTGTGGAAGAAATTATGTTGTTTCAATTCTGTTCATTATTAATATTTTCATTTATAGAGATCTTCCAGATGTTTTCAAAGTTGTCTGCAGCAGATTTCTTGTGTAAGGAAAAGTGTGGTTAATGGATAAAGATAAAAGCAACATGCTGACAAATAGTATGCATTTATTCTAACCTCTGAATCAGTTAAACCCAATACTTCAATCTCCATCAGGAATTAGATAAAAAAAAAGAACAAGTTGTACTAAATCACCTTTGAACTGCTTCATGCAGGAGAATGTAAATGACTAAGGCTTTCTGCTTCAAATTAATTTCTCCTTGATCCAGCCAATCATAAAATAACTGTTGAAAATTTTGCAGCAACAATTTGAAATTGCTCAAAAACAATTAATTTCTCCTTTCCAAAATGTTATAAACTCTTGTCTGGAAATAAAAATTCTAATTTTCTAAATATTACATAATTTTGTCACAATGTTTTCAAAAGTTGTTTGCTGCAGGGGCGTTAAACTATGTCTGTTTTTTGGAAAGGGTTAATGCCTTAAGGCAAGGGAGAGTTGTATGGATTGATGATGACTAACTTACATCTTATGACATACAAACATAACATCAGAATTTTTGAAAATGAACTGGGTTTTTTGTCTTTTAGGACTTTTTCAGATCTGGATTTGGAATGGCATATTTGAAACAAAATTAAAAGACATTGAATGAAATGATGAAATTGCTTGTTTTGCCAATTCGCCTTTTCGAACAACGTTTTCAAAAGGTGTCCAATTAATAATGTCTGTATCAGCGAAAGGGTTAAAATTGGTTACCCATATAGAGAAGGACTCTGATATTTCATTAGTTAAATTGGTTGAATGGGTAATTGATTGACAGGAACCATTTGATTAACCCTTTCCCACAAGCAGACACATCTTGGTGTATCTGCAGCAGAGAACTTTTTTTTTTTTAATATTTTGGCACATTGAGAAATTTCTCCTTGTGCCACAATATTTTTAACTCAATTCAATAACAACACTTTTATTTTACAGATTGAATAAATTGCTGTCTAGATATTTTCATAGTACATGTAGTCTGCTGCAGAATTGTTGTATATGGGAAAGGATTAACTTGTGAAGATCATAATTATAAATCAAGATGTAGTCCGAAACCTGTGTATCCATCTCCCATTATATTAAGACCCCTTTATATAGTGGAGCTGTGAGCCAAACAAGTCTAATTTAAGTACCTTGAAAAGATAGCATGTTGACATAAGAATAAAACTATTGCAATTGACCTTGAAAAGATAGCATAAAGATAGCATGTTGACATAATAATTTTACTATTGCAGTTGACCTTGAAAAGATAGCTTAAAGATAGCATGTTGATATAAGAATTTTACTATTGCAGTTGATAACATTTCGAGGTTCAGTCCTAGAAGATGCCATTCAAACATCAAGCCGTCTCAGTAGCTCTAAGGGAATCCCTGTCAAGGATTTGCTGGAGTTTCTCGTACCAGAGGTTCAGAGTTCGTGTCTCAGACAGGCCACAGTTGGACAAAAAACGTGTGATCAGCTGATTAAACTGGATGAACAAAGGGTAAACCTCATATGATATTTTTAGTCATTTGCTTTGAATGATTAACTGATTGGAGTCTAATGCCATTTTCAACTGTAATTCAGTTATATCACAGCTATCACTTCACATTAAAATGTTTTTCCTGACTCATTGGATCACAATACAGTCTTCCCCAGAAAACTGGCTTCTATCCCTCTTGATTTTTTTAGCCCAATTTTTGAAGAGGCTATAGTCACAATTTACATTCACAAGAAGCCCTGCCTGGATCATAAGTCAAAGTCGTTACTAACTGATTTGTTGCAGCTAAACGCATCAGCTTCGAAAGCATCTTTGGAAAATATATAGAACATTAGGAAAAAGTGTGATTGGTAAAATTACTTGATTTGATCAAGTTCTCCTTTGTCCACAGTGTTGTCAAAATGCGTATCTGGGAAGGAGTTTCCATTGATGGAGAAATAAATAATGTAAACTTTTGCAGGACACTTGTTTGGCTCTAAATATTTCTGAATTGTTAAAGTGTGGTCATATACCACTTTGATGTTGTAAATGATAACACAATAAGGCAATAAAAGCTGGCTGAATGTCATATTATAAACATCATGAAGCTGATTATTGTCATTATTTTTGTCCCATAAAACATTTTGAGAAAACCCCTCAACCCAACATTCTACTAAGGCACGCAGAATTGTCTCCCTTCAATATGAATTTATGGTTTTTTTTCTGCTTTGAAAGGTTAGTAATATCTTTAAACATTTGAGGTATATTTTATGATACAGAGATGAAAACATTGTTGGAAAAGTATAATGTTCTCCTTTTCTTACTGTCTTTTTAAAAGTTGTCTGCATCATTGACAAGGGTAAATATTGTATTCATTTATATCTTTCAGATATTCAATACCTATAAGATAGGTATATTGTACTGTAAAGCAGGCCAGTCTGCAGAAGAAGACATGTATAACAATGGTGAGGATTTTACTTTGTCATTTTTCATTTTCATCCTTCCTTTTTTTCAATATTCCAAAATGCTGAACAGATCAAGTCATATTCATGTGAAAAGTATTTTCAGAATGTTCTGAAATAATTATCATACTACCCAGAACACTATGTTGTGTGTGATTCATTGTTGATTAAAACAAATTTCTAGTTTTGTTAATTTACTCCAAATATTTAAAAGTTCTAACTATGATTAATCCACTTTGTCACAAGTGAGCAGATATATGATTAACCCTTTCCCACATACAACTTATCTGCAGAAGACGACTTTGAAAAGATCTAGACACAATTATGAATAAGCTCCATAAATGAGTTTAATTAATAAATAAAGTTCAAACTTTGGGGCATAAAGGTAAAATTTCTCCTTTTGCCACAATATTGCAAATAGACTGCAACAGAGGTGTCGTAAAGCGTCTTTATGTTTGAAAGTTTTAACACTTTTCCATATATAGACACTCTTATGACAAAATTATCTGGTTAATTGTTTTATGTTTACAAAGTTTTTTATATCGGCCAATATTGTGTGTCCTAATTATAACATGCCTTGAAATCATGTTATATTTAATATTTATTTATTTAATTTCAGAGCACGGAGGCCCAGCTTTTGATGAATTTTTAAACCTTATAGGCGCGAAAGTTCGGTTAAAAGGCTTTGAAAAATACAGAGCTCAACTTGATAATAAAAGTAAGTGTAATTTGATCTTGATATTCTACTCAGACATGAAATTTTAAATTGTTTGATATAGTTTATTATCCCAAGTCCTGTTGCATTTCCTGATACAGACAACAATAGTGGCCTCTGCAGCAGATGTCATCTGAAAAGGAGAAATGGCTCAGAACACACTTGCTTATCTTTGGCCTTGAGCCTGACGTACAATGATCGTAATGTGCCATCCATATGCTTACAATGTACTTAACCCTTTCCCTCATATGACAATTCTGCAGCAGACGACTTTGAACATATTTTGTCAAAAAGTAGAAAATCTCTATAATTGAATGGATAACCTATGACAAAAAGTGAAAAACATTGTGGCAAAAGGAGAAATTGCCCGTTTTGAGCAATTTCTTCTTTTGTCACTATGTTTTCAAAAAGCCATCTGCTGCAGAGGCGTCAGAAAGCATCTATATGAGGGAAAGGGTTAACCTTTTCTCACTTGCAGACACATTATGATTCATCAGCAGAGGATTACTTTTGAAAACATTCTGACATAAGGAGAAATTGATCATGTTCAGAATGTTCATTATATTTGGTAATTTGCAGTTGTCCTTACCGCCATGCGCTGACCATTACAATCATTGTTATCAAAGCATATAGACAATATAGAGAGACTTTTTGAGTATTTTATCGAAGTATTGTGTGATTTTTCGCATTTTTTGCTATAATAGAAATTAGGACGCCTGTGTTTGAACGTGTATTTTTGATAGGTATATATAATAGATTGAAATATTATGTTGCTACTAGGTATATATAATAGATTGAAATATTATGTTGCAGTAGCAATGCGTGGCTCTTTCGAATTTGAGAGAGTTGTCAATTTTACCATGCGTGTCACTACTGCTTGTATTATGTACAAAAGACAAATTATACAAATTTAAATGTTTTCAATAATGAAATATCATGATTTACTCATGAAATGTGATTTATTAATGGCATGGATAAAGAACTTGACACTACTACATCTTCAGTGATGTTTAATCGTATTTCAATGAGGTTGCATTACGGTTTTTTTTGGTACCGTATTTAAATATGTCGGGGTATTTGCGTGCGACAATCTGCATGTAAGTACAGGTACATAAAATATTCTATTTTTTGTTTTTGTTTTATTCACAGGTGATTCCACTGGTACCCACTCAATATATACAACCTTTAATAATGCTGAGATTATGTTTCATGTTTCCACCTTACTTCCATATACTCCCAAGAACCAACAACAGGTAATATTAACTTCTGCAACTATGAAACAGTATGACATAATCTAGATAAAATACCTTCCCCTGTTAATATCTTTATAATTTCTTAACCCTTTCCCACATACAGACATTTTTAATGCCTCTACAGCAGAAAAATCTAGAAAACATTGTGGCAAAAGGAAATATTGCTCATAATGGCAACTTCAACTACATAGCATGGTAGGCACTTAGGGATTACTTTTTTTTTTCCCGGTGTCTGTCTGTCCGTCACACTTTTTCGTCACACTTTCAATGAGCAGGTGCAGGTGACACACATGCTCCGTGGAGCACTCCATTCTAGTTTCAATAATTGTTTTCATTTTTCAAATTTTCATATTTTTGCCTAGTTGTTTTCAAAATCATCTGTTACAGATTTATTTTATGAGGGAAAGGGTTAAACAGTTACATGTATATATCTAGGGTGCAGATTAAAGGTAGTAAAAATACAATTGCCCGTTGATATCTCAGATTACTTAATTGAACAAAACTGTCTGATTCACGCCGACTTCAGAACTTGTATTTCCTCCAGGGTTTGTTTCAATGATATTGTTATGATGATACTTAACCCTTTTCCTCATACAACAATTCTGCAGCAGACGACTTTGAACATATTTTGTCAAAAAATAGAAAACCTCTATAATTGAATGGATAACCTATGACTAAAAGTGGAAAACATTGTGTCAAAAGGAGAAATTGCTCGTTTTGAGCAATTTCTTCTTTTGTCACTATGTTTTTAAAAAGTCATCTGCTGCAGAGGTGTCATAAAGTGTCTGTATGAGGGAAAGGGTTAACACTTTAATTTAATGGGATTTTACCAAAAGATCTTGAATAAGTGAACTGTTGCCAAAATATAACTGAAAAAATGTTGAAAACGGTGTAAAACATGAAAAACACTACTATTTAATGGGATTTTCCATATATTTTCATACTTGTCTGCTGTAGATTTGTATTTTCGGAAGGTTTAAAGTAATATTATATTACAATTTTCAGCTCCTGAGAAAGCGCCATATAGGAAACGATATAGTGACTGTGATCTTCCAAGAGCCAGGTTCAGCACCGTTTACAGCAAGATCTGTCAGATCCCAGTTCCAGCATGTGTTCATCATTGTTCGTGTACATAACCCCTGTTCAGATAAAACCTCATATAGGTAGGCAACCTCTGTCTTTGTTCAGATAAAACCTCATATAGGTAGGCAACCTCTGTCTTTGTTCAGATAAAACCTCATATAGGTAGGCAACCTCTGTCTTTGTTCAGATAAAACCTTATAAAGGTAGGCAAACAAAAAAAAACAAAAAAAATATCATTTTGAGGAAAATTTACATGGAAATAGAGCAATTCATACTGTCGTCTGCAACAGTTTAATAGTTCTATTTTTAGCTCGATTTTTAAAAAAACGAGAGCTATTGTCATGATCCTGGCGTGGTCGTCGGCGGCGGCGTGGTCGTCCGGTTAAGGTTTTTTGTTCAGCTCAGTTTTCTATCAGTCGAGCATCTGTGCTGTACGCGGTGCTCTTGTTAAACACTGTAAGCGAGCTATGTTTTGCAAGTATGCCATGAGACAAGCAACAAGGAGATAAACAATGTGCATTTCTAATTATATTGCTTATGTTGATTGGTACACGTAAAAAATGTATTAAATTAGAATACAGAAATAAAACTGTGTATTACATTTTTTTTCCTTTTTAAGTTTTTAAAAAAATTAACATCATAAGTGATAAGAAGAAAACACACTGGTATTATTACCTATGCATTTTCATTACACAAACCACAAGGATAGTCTGAATAAGACTTCTTATTTGTCGTAATGTCTAAAATTCTGACTGGATTATGGCCCTTGAAATGGTCAAAATTGCTATAAAAGAGCTTGTTAACACGATACAGTCTTCACTTTTGATTGTATCTCAACCAAACTTATACAGTAGTTAGATATCCATGAGAGCTCAGTTCCTTTCGAAAACCAGCCAGATCCGCCTCCCCCATGCAAGACTGGATTATGGCCCTTGAAATTGTTCAAATTGCTATAATTGAGCATGTGAACACAATAGAGGCTCTATTTACTATCTAATCTTCACCAAACTTAGATAGTAGTTAAATATTGATGAGAGCTTGGTTCCTTTTGAAAACCAGCCAGATCCGCCAAGACTGGATTATGGCCCATGAAATTGTAAAAATTGCTATAATACAGCTTGTGAACACAAAAGAGCCTCCATTTACTCTCTGATCTTCACCATACATACATGCTCTGGATTGAAAATGACCAAAGAACCATACCAGTAGAGCATAGGCCCTCATGGGCCTCTTGTTTATTGTATCTCAATCAAACTTATACAGTAGTTAGATATCCATGAGAGTTTGGTTCATTTCTAGAAAATGGCCAGATCTATCCATGCATGGCTGGATTATGGCCCTTGAAATTGTCAAAATTGCTATAATACAGCTTGTGAACACAATAGAGCTTCCATTTACTATCTGATCTTCACCAAACTTAGATGGTATTTGAATACTGATGACATATTGGTTCCTTTTGAAACAAGCCAGATCAATGCCAGTAGAGCATAGGCCCTCATTGGCCTCTTGTTTCTACTTTGTCTTCAAAATTTGTCTGCTTGAAATAATAAGTTAAACAGCATGGTACTTAATTTGTAGTAGCTACCTATTAATAAGGTTTGCTGGCACTTTTTTCTCACATACAACATATCTGAAGCATACAGTTTTGAAATATCTAGTCAAACAATATTTAAAATGAAATTGGGAAAAGGAGAAATTGCTTGTTATGAATAAATTATTACTCTACCATAATGTTTTTCAAAATTGTCAGCTGCAGATGCATCAAAACAGTTCTGCGTGTGATTAAGGGTAATTTATTGAAATTCTGTAGAGTAATGAGGTTGTTTCTAAATTATATTTTCAGCATTGCAGTCAGTCGTTCCAAAGATGTTCCTCCGTTTGGTCCCATCATCCCTGAACATGCCAAATTTCCAAAGTCAAAGGAATTTGCTGAATTTCTTTTAGCTAAAAGTAATGTGATATTTTGAATTAAAATAAATGTTCATGACAACTTGCAGAATTTCATTGATTGAAGTTTGGCATATTTCTCAACAATATTTCATTTATTTCACGACTGGTCGTGAACAAGCCTTTATGACATACCTGAAATACGGTTGAACCAGTGTTATACTCAAATAAATTAATCAATTAATCAAAATTGAATATTTGCAGTTGCATTAAAACGTATTCTGTTTTGTTTTTGCATGTGAAAGCTTGAAAATACATAGATAGATATGTGGACTGGCTGCCATTACATTCACTTAAATAAAGTTAACGCTCTCCCACATAGAACAAAGTTTCTGTAGAATAACTTTGAAAGTATCTTGTGGGAAATCCTGGAAATCTCTAGAAATGAAAGTTAATTTGAGGAAAGAGAAGGAAACATAGGGAAAAACAAGCATTATTTCTTTCCTTACAATATCTTCAAATGTTGTCTGCTGCAGTCTGCAAATGCTGTCTGCATGAGGAAAAGAAGACCGATATTAATCGTCTTTCAATTTTATCTAAATCTGTGTCATCTTCTGTGTTGATTTGTTAGACATTTCTCACCAAATGTGTATTGGTAGGTTTTGCTTATATATAAATAAAATATAGCAATGAGGGTTTATTTCCCTACTTTCTGACAGTTAAAATAATCTTAACCCTTTACCTCATATAGACGCTTTCTGACGCCTCTGCAGCAGACAGCTTTTTGAAAACATGGCCACAAAAGAAGAAATTGCTCAAAACGAAATGTTTTAAACTCTATTCAATCATTTTACTTTCCTATAAAGGGAGTTCCCAAATATTTTCAGGTATGTTTTCAAAGTCGGCTGCTGCAGATTCGTGATATGAGGGAAAGGGTTAAACATAATCATGCTTATAGTTGAGATTGATGAAGTGCCATAAACCGTTCACATGAAATGATAGTTTTCAAATCTTCTGCTTTAAAAGCATGATAGAAAACAACTTGTTTCATGGAAATTAGAGCTATATTTGTAATACCATTTGAAAACATTGTTGGAAAAGGAGAACTTGTTAATTTTAAGCAGAACTTCCTTTTTCTTACAATGTTTTCTTACTTATGTTGTCAACTGCAGAGAGAACAAAAACTGATTGTATTTGGGAATAAGTCAACCCTTTCCCTCATACAACAATCCTGCAGCAGACGATTCTGAACATATTTTGTCAAAAAATAGAAAATCTCTATAATTGAATAGATAACCTATGACAAAAAGTGGAAAAATATTGTGGCAAAAGGAGAAATTGCTTGTTTTGAGCAATTTCTTCTTTTGTCACTATGTTTTCAAAAAGCTGTCTGCTGCAGAGGCGTCAGAAAGCATCTATATGAGGGTGAGGGTTAAATAAGTATTTGATAAACACATCAACCTCCATATGTTATAACTGTTATACTTTGTTTCTGTTTTCAGTTGTTAATGCAGAAAATGCAGCCCATCATTCAGAGAAATTTTCAGCCATGGCTTCTAGAACACGACATGAATACCTCAAAGACCTGGCTGCCAATTATATTACTAGTAACTCATTGGAATCGGCATCTAAATTAAGTAAGTCACAGAAATGTTTCTTGAATATTTCTTTCAATCTATAGTTCTTTTCCCTGTTCCATATTTTAAACATTTCTTTATATCTTTCACAACTGTTGATCTTTCAATCAATTATGTTGACTAAGTTAAAAGTCTCAGATACCTTCAATGTATATATTAGATTTAATTAAAACATTTCTTACCAGGAATGTGGAAAAGCAGCAAGTTGCTTGGAAAGTATGGTGATTGGAGTACTGGTGTGGGAAAACCAGGAAACACATGAGTAGGTGAACTGGCCGTCGTGATATAACTGAAAAATTGTTGAAAATGACGTTTAAACCCCAATCAATCTTACACAGGAATCTTTTATCAAATTGAAAATAACAAAATAACATGGTTATTATAATTGTCTGTGTTGTTTTATCTTAGATGCAATAATGAAACCTCAATATTCTGTTTTCAGGTAAATTTGCTTTGTCTGGCAAAAAGAAAGAGAAGAACCGCGGTAAAGTTGTACCGGATAACTTTGCTCTTGGTGCTGTAATTTGGCATGTTCAGGTTAGTTTGGGCCCTAAATAAATATTTCTATCTGTGTCATTCCTCTGGGCACTCTCACAATTTATAGATCTCGGGAGTGAAGCACATAATTATAGATAATTATTTTTTCATTATAAAACATTGTGGAAATTGTATAATTTATCACGCTTTTTTAAAACATTCTGCATCAATATTTTCCAAGTGGCATCCTATTGTAGTTAAATTTAACCAACTTGCAGACACATTTTGATGTATATGAAGCAGTCAACTTCTGAAAACATTGTGGCAAATTGAAAAATTGTGCATAATGAGCAATTCTGTTTGTCCCAATGTTTTTAGCTCACCTGAGCTGTGCTCAAGGCGAGTTATTGTGATCGCCTTTTGTCCGGCGTCCGGCGTGCGTCAACTTCTTCTCCTCAGTAACCAGTGGGTCAATTGGGATGAAACTTCACAGAAAGTATCCTCTCAATGACCTCACCAGATTTCCTTCAAAATTTTGGGATCCATGCAGAATTCTGGTTTCCATGGCAACAAAATGAAAAAAGAATCAAGATTCTTCTTCTCCCAAACTGGTCGGCAGATTTTCAAATAATTTTGTAGAAATGTTCCTTGGATGACCCTCTATCAGATTCCTTTAAGCCATGTTGATTGGTCGAAAAACATGGCCGCCAGGGGGGTGGCGGGGCTATTTTGCCTTGTATGGCTATAGTGAAAACTTAAAAAATCTTCTCCTCCGAAAGTGTCAGGCCGATATTCAAATAATGTTGTAGAAATGTTTCTTGGATGACCCTCTATCAGATTCCTTCAAGCCAAGTTGATAGGTCGGAAACTATGGCCGCCAGGGGGTGGGGCTTATATAGCTAAAGTGAAAAAAAATATTATCAGGTGAGCGATCTAGGGCCATCATGGCCCTCTTGTTTAACTTTATCCCATAATTATGCCCCCCTTCGATGAAGTGTGTGTGTGTGTGGGGTGGTATATTGCTTTGCACATGTCGGATGGTCAGTCAGTAGACTAAAGCTTACCTGATTGATAACTGGATAATGCTTGGACCTACCATACTCAATCTTGTCTACGAGGTTGGGCAGGACAGTACATGACCACTTTTGATTTTGAGGTCATCAATTCAAAGTGACCTTGAACACAGAAAGGGTTGGAGCATTATGTTTGACAAACATCTCTGGTTTTATTTTTATGTATAGACATATAGTTTTGTCTAGTATTTTCAAAGTCATCTGCTGCAGATTATATTTGTAAGTTTGGTATAAATGAATCATCATGTGAGGATATATACTTTCAACTTTACAGGTAGAAGATGTGGGTAAAGCATCTAGTGTGAACTGTTTCCTGGGGATTGCTGCTGAAACATTGGTGATAGTGGAGGAGGCAACTAAACATGTGATATTTACAACGCACTGCGGTGCTGTGATAGGCTGGACTTCACAGGCTCTTAGGTAAATATGAAATTTTCCGAGAGAAGATGTTATTTGAAAATATGGAGGCTAAAGGAGCAGTTTCTTCTTTTGCCACAACCATTTGAACTCGACCTTAAATTTATTTTTTGTGAAAATGCAGCCTGCATATTAAGAAGATTTCAAGAAACTTTTGTAAAACAGTATACATTTGGATCTTTTAGCCTAGAGGTATAACTTAATCTACACATGTGATTATGCCACTAAGGTTTGTTTTCCTTGAGCACCTCTCATATTTATACCCCCTGAAAACAAAGCTTTTTTTTGGGGGGGGGGGGGCGGGTGTTGTATAGGAATCACCCTGTCCGTCCGTCTGTCTGTCCATCTGTCCATATGTCTTGTAAGCACAACTTCTCCTGAACGGCTGCACCGATTCTGATGAAACTTTACACAGTTGCAGTACACAACCTGGAGATGTGCATGAAGTAAGATTATCCTGGTCGGAAATATTTCAAGGGAGATAATTGCCATTACTTAGTCCAATATTGCAATATGTGGTGACGGGTCTCGTAAGCGAAACTCCTCCTGAACTGCGGGACCGATACTGATGAAACTTTACACAGTTGCAGTACACAACCTGAGGATGTGCATGAAGTAAGATTATCCCGGTCGAAAATATTTCAGGGGAGATAATTGCCATTAATTAGTCCAATGTGTGACGGGGGGTATCCTTTTGTGAGTTCCCTCACAGTTCTAGTTTAATGTTCTTTTTGTGTGTGTTTTTAGTATGAAGTTGTATTACAACCAAGGAGAGTGTGTGATGTTTAAACCATCAAGTGGTGACATGGAGGAGTTACAAGAGATTGTTTCACGACTCACAGCTGTAACTCCAGGTTGTGAGGTAAGATCAATATGATTATAAGGCATATTCGTCCCCAAATCTAAATGCTTTTAACCCTTACAAATATACATCAAATCTGCAGCAGATGACTTTGGAAACTTCTATGTAAATCCATGGGAAGGTATAACTATTCGATAGAGTAAAAAACATTGTGGCAAAAGGAGAAATTTTCAGATGTGTCATAATGTTTTCGCAAGTGGAAACAGGTTTGGCATCCTCTAGTAAATGATAGGCTCTTTTAGCGTCTCCTTCCTTGTTGGGGTGACACATATGGATCACTTCATTGTTGTCTGCCCATCCACCATGGTTTCACTTAACCCTTTCCCACATACAGCATATCTGCAGCAGACGACTTCTCCTTTTATCACAATGTTTTCAAAAGCCATCAGCTGTAGAGGAATCAGAAAGCGTCTATATGAGCGAAAAGGTTAATGCCATATTGGCAGGAGATACATGTCTTTTTTTGAACACTTACTGTGAAGCTATTTCAATTATCAGAAGAAAAGAAAGTAAATGCTGAACAGTTTATGATTTTTGTTAACACTTTCCCTCGTGTAGATACATCCTGACGCATCTGCAGCAGATAACTTTTGAAAATATTGTAATAACAAGCAATTTCTACTTTGAGCAATATGTTTTCAGCTCTTCAATAAATATACTTCCATTTACTATTTATTACTTTCCATATTTTTGACTAGATACTTACAAAGTCGTTTGCTGCATGTTTGTTGTATGGAGGAAATGTTTAAACTGTTATATTAGATAAATAAACCCTTTCCCACCTGCAGAAGCATTTTGACGCAATAGCAGCAGACGACTTTTAAAAACATTGTTGCCAAAGGTGAATTTGCTCATGATGAGCAATTTACCCTTTGGCTACAATATTTTCAACTTTATTTAACAATTAAACTATCTTTTATGGAGATTTTTCAGGTTTTTGTTGCTATGCTTTCAAAATCGTCTGCTGCAGATTTTCTGTACGTGGGAAAGGGTTAAATAAAAAAAACTATACACACCATGAATGGTTAAGTTATAGCTGTAAATGATGTCATTGTTGTAGACTGCAGAATTTACCCTGAAGAGAAATGGCCTCGGACAGCTTGGTTTTCACATACAGGCCGAGGGAATCGTCACTGATGTGGAACATTTGGGCTTTGCTTCCGAAGCAGGACTGCGCAAAGGAAGTCGGCTAGTCGAAATCTGTAAAGTTTCCACGGTAACGTTGTCACACGAACAAATGGTGGACTTGCTACGCACTTCAGCAACTGTTAAAGTTGTTGTTATCCCTCCATTGCAAGATGGTAGCCCTAGGTTAGTAGTTTGTTTAGATTAGCAGGTGTTGTCTTACTAATTAATACTCTTCTCTCTGATATAACCAAGTGTATACTATAATACAAGAACCAGGCTCAGACATGTTTTGTGCTTTATTTAAATTTCGCCTTTAAGCAGCAATGTAATATATACTTTGCAAGCATTTGATTGTATATTAATCACCTCTCTTTCTTGTTGTAGCCAATTTTGACTCATTTGCAGCAGTCAACCTTTGAAAACATTGTGGAAATTGGAGAAATTTCTCTTCTTTTTTTTTAACAATTAAGCTATCTGCTGCAGAGGTGTTTTGCTCACCTGTAAAAAAAGAGTAACTCATTGAAATAACCCTTTCCCACATAATTTTAACAAATCTGCTGCAGATGACTTCGGAAAACATCTTGGCAAAAATGTTGAAAATCTCTTCAAACAAAAGTGTAATCATTGAATCGAGTGGACACAAAAAATTGCCACACTCTATTTAAAAGTCATGTGCTGCAAAGGCATCAAAATTTATTTGCAAATAGAAAGTGTTTACGGCAAACATTAGGGGGCTGCATTGAACAAAATTTTAAATAGAAATATATCATGAATGGGCATGGTTCCCTCTATTTTACATACATTACCAACCATTGAACTAAAATAATGCTAGTTCACAAAAATCTAGCCTCTCACAATTTGTCTCTCAGATGATTTGATTTATATTATATCTTCTATAAACTGTTTTTTAATGGTGATTGCGGATGGGCCTTGTTACTTGAAAATGGACCTTTTGAATAGAGATATAGATCAGCCTGTGTCCCTGCACAGTGTAATCTTTATTTTCTCAGCTTACCATCTGGTTGTACAAGCATTTTAGAAGTCCATCTTCAGTGCTGTTATGGTACACATTTCTTAACCCTTTCCCACATGCAGATGCATTTTGCCACATCTACAGCAAACAACTTTTGATAACTGTGGAAAGACGTGAAATTATTAATAGTGAACAATATTTTTTTTGTTACAACATTTTTATTGCCTTTCAATTGTTAAACTTTCACATATAGATGATTTCCATATTTTTGCCTACATATTTTCAAAATTGTCTTCATCAAAATTTGTGAATGGGGAAACGGTTTTAAGAAATAGTGTTACCTACATCCTCTAGCAAACATTAACCTTTTCCCATTTGCAGGCATATTTTGATGCATCTGCAGCAGACTTCTTTTGAAAACATTATGGCAAAAGAAGAAATTGCTGTCACTTGAAAAGTAGTTCTTTTCCATATTTTTGCCTTGATGTTTTCAAACTTGATTGCTGCTGATTCTTTGTATGTTTGCAAGGGTTATAAAGATGGGCAAAAGAATTCTCCAAACCAGAAACATGGCAAAAGTTTATAGTGTTTTAAGATGTTAAAATGTCAGTATCAAATTGATAGATCGGTTTAGCCTAGTTTGCCAAGTTGCCAATGTGTGTTGTGTTTAGCGTGTGGCTGAAAGCCTGAAACAACTTTTTGGTGTTGTGAAAAGCTTTAACTTTGTGTGCTGTTCCTGATGGACAAGTTTGGCATTTGAAGTGCTTCATATTTAGGTTCTTTCAAGTGGAAACAAATTTATATAACACGCCCTGAATTTACAAAAGAGTTTCATCAGGCTTAAAGGGATCTTGTTACACATGCGAACATTAGCGTCTCAGGAACGTCAATGTCAACATTGAACATTGTGACTTGCATCATTGTGTGGGCTTCATGCAAAACAGTTGTAACTACATATTGTTACAAGATGTAGTTACAACTGTTTTGCATGAAGCCATTGATTTGTCTTCCATCAATGTACCAATTGTCTGCATGAATGGTAGCAAATTGCCTGAAATTAACATTGTCTGGAGTACTGACACAAAGAGAGACAGGAAGCAGATAGCTAGGTGAACTGGTCCCCATGATATAACCGAAATGCTGTTTAAAAAATGTCATTTAACTTCAATCAATCTGTTTGCCTAGATGTAACGCATACGTAGATGCAACCTATGTCCACCCAAAAATTATAAACCACTTATTGTACCAATTGTGCAAAGTTAAAGGTGCAACAGGACCTATAATTGCCTGACGCCACTGAAATAGTTTGTGTAATATATTAATTACCCTTTGGAAAAGTTTGATTTCTCTAAATTAGAAATGACCTATTGTTCAAATTTCATAATTAGTTCATTCATGGGAACAGCACTTTTGATTGAGATAGAACACATTTTGTAATGTAATTGGCTGCGAAATTTTGCCCCTAGTTCATGGAGAAATTGTTGAGATGAGCATGTGCAAAACTGATTGCGCCCTGTATATTGTCTTTATTGACCAGTATTCACTGGTTCTGGTGATAGGAAAAATATACCTTATATTTTTTCAAAGTGTTAACTTTTTTTTTAAATCAATATAATTATTATTATGTTTATAAACAGGCATATAGCACATCAACTTTTAGCACTTTTATCTAGATGTATCAGTATATATAATTTTTTCCCCATAGACTGGATTTATTTTCCAAACCTATTTTAATATATTTTGAATTGGGGTTTTTCTACCTTAGAAATAGCCTCATGCATCAACATGGGTGCGAAGAGGATAAGTAAGTACCTAAGAATTAGAACGAAATTTAGATATGGGAAATACCTTAACAAAAGCGTCTTATTTGCTAGTATATCATTTTGAACAAACTAGTAGCAATCCTTATCTCAATTCACACCATATTTTATCCTCACCTTATACATGTATTTATTCTTTTAAGAACACTAAGTAAGCTTTTATAACCCTTTCCCACTTATAGAGGCATTTTTAAAGCACATGCAGCTGATGACTTTCGCACAATGTTTTCAACTAGATTCAATGAATATACTTATATTTATAGAGATTTTTAATATTTATGCCAAGAAAATTTAAAAGTCATCTGTTGCAAGTTGGAAAGGGTTAAGCACCCACCAGTGATTAGATGTTTTATCAACAATTTTTTATCTGATTTGCTATGCATATTTGCATGATATTTCAAAAGAAAACCAACAATATTAGACTGTTTTAAGCTTGTGATTGCTTTAACAATGGTATTCAAGCCATTATATGCTTTTTTAATGAATAAGAAATGTCTAAGGAAGATGAGCATACAACTCACCTTTTAAGCTAACCTGAGCATGTAGTGGTCAAGGTGAGCTATTGTTGTGATCAATTATCATTGGTCCTTCATGAGCTGTTGAAATCTGATACCACTGGTCCAATTTCAAAACAATTCCGCAGCAAAGTTCTTTGTATAGAAAACACTTTTAAGCTGCATCTCATTAACAACTGTCCTACTTTCAAAATAAATGTTCCTTTTAAGCCCTTTACCAAAGTTGTTCCGATCTACTGCACAAGATACCCCAATTTCAAAACTAATTAACGCCAGAGTTTCTCTAATTGACCTCTACCCAAATCTGTTCGGATCTGCTGCATAATTATGATGGCCACCAGGCTAGAAATAGAAAATTCTTTAACCACAGACTAGCCCCTGTTGCTCAGCTACCCGGGCTGTCAACCTAGAGGTTTGAACCCAGCTTGACCATCATTCTTTGCAATGTTTGTCAAAAATCAATTTGACAAGCATCATTCGTCTTCCACCATTGGGTTTATTGTGTATGCAGGCTGTCAATCCATGGGTATAACCATAGCTCGGCCAACATTTTTTCCGACATTTGACAAAAGTCACTGTTACAAGCGTCATTCGTTTTTTCACCAATGGGCTAACAGTCTATGTGGAAAAGCAGCTAGTGTCTTGGAATGTATGTTGTGTGGGAGTACTGATGTGAGAAAGCTAGGAGACATATGAGTAGGTGAACTGGCCGCCGTGATATGACTTGAAAAATTGTTGAAAACGGCGTTAAACCCCAATCAATCAATCAATCATGTATGTGCAAAAGAAGCAAGTTGCTTGGGAAGAATGTTGTGTGGAGTGCTGGTGTGAGAAAACTAGGTAACACAGGTATCTGAACTGGCCTTGATGATGATTGAGACATTGTTGAAAATGACGTTAAGCAACAAACAATATAACTTAACCATTGGCCCAATTTCAAATTATTTCGCACAAGTGTTGCTCTACTTAAACTGTTCAAGCTGCACAAGATTGTCGCCAGAGTTTAAAATAGGAAAAATCTCCTCCTCAACCACTGGCACTATATCAAAATAGGTTTTTGCTACATAAAATATCTGCTGCAGCTTAACCCTTTCCCTCATACGACAATTCTGCAGCAGACGACTTCGAACATATTTTGTCAAAATATGGACAATCTCTATAACAATGGATAACCTATGACTAAAAGTGGAAAACATTGTGTCAAAAGGAGAAATTGCTAGTTTGAGCAATTTCTTCTTTTGTCACTATGTTTTCAAAAAGCTGTCTGCTGCAGAGGCATCCGAAAGCGTTTATATGAGGGAAAGGGTTGAACTAAAATTTAAACATCTTTTCCTTCTTACTCGACAATAGATGTCAGGTTAGCGATACAGGACCATCATGGTATTCTTGTCCTAACGTATGTCCCTTTTCCAATTGATTTTTCTGAATTATTAAGTAAAGAAGCCTAAAATGTCTTCTAGGTACCTGGTTAAAGCAACCACAGTTTGCAAGCAAGCCCATGAATCAGTGTAACCTTTTCACTGATACAGATATATTGCACCTTTGACAGCTTCTGAAAATATTGTGGATAAAGGAGAAATTGTTTAAAATTAGCAAATTCTCTTTTCCTTTAATGGTTTTTTCTCCGATTCAAAAGTGAACTTTCAATTTTCCTGATGTCAAACAGAAATCTTCAGATTTTCAAAGCAGACGACTCAAAAATATCATGTCATTTAAAGTGTTCAATGTGTTAAAAGACAGCCAGAGGTCTAGAAAAAGTGTTATAAAATCAATTCATAGTTGAAAATGATGTACTCCATTGCTTTGGCAGGGGTGTGGTTAATTTACATGCTAACCATCACTATTCCTCGTTCCCCGCCCTCAATGCCGTGTTTCAAGCGGAGTATTCCATCCACCAGCGACAGACGCAGCGCACGTCGAGCAGTTCCAGTGAAAACCTTCTGTCGCCCATCACACCTGTGTCGCCAAGAGAGTTACAATCTCCAAGGGAACCCATGTTCTATAAAACTGCACAGAAAAGAAGCAAAGATGTTGACGCTGAGAATGGTGGAGAATTGTCATACAAAGAAGTTCGGGAAAGTTGGGAATTAAGGGAGATAAAAAGAAAAGGAAGTAAGGAGAGTTACACACTTAGGGACTCTGCAGATTACGATGTCCTTCACCAGAGGGAGTCGTCCATCTCCTCATGCCAGAGTCAGGCCAGTCAGAGAAGTACAAATACGCTGCCACTACAGAACAAATCCTCATCCTCATCCTCATCTTCATCGTCAGATCATAGGTACATGCTTTTATGATGTGACCTTATTTGGTTATGTTCAGTTTATTTATGATTTATGTATATTGACTAGTTCTCTGATACTGACATTTGACGGGGTTATCATCAGACAACTTTTGGAAACACTGTGGGAAAAGGTGACACTGTCTTATAACATGATGTCCTGTTAACTGTTACAATTGTGCACACATATTGAGCTATTTTTCCATTAAAGACAACATTTCAAACACAATATGCAGGGTTGTCTGAAGTTGTCTTTATTTGGGAGAAGTGTTTAAAATGTAATGCGTGCAATGCTTTAAAGCAGTGTTGTAATGGTTTTACTATTCATTCAAGTCAGTAAAACTGAAAATAATGCTATCAAAAGTTACTTTCTCATTAGAAACATTTTGTTGAGTTAAATTGCTTGTGTTCTTTAATTGTTTGTTTTAACCCTTTCCCACCTATAGATGCATTTTGATGCATCTGCAGCAGACGACTTTTGAAAACACCGTGACAAAAGGAGATTGCTTAAAACGAGCAATTTCTCTTTTTGCCACAATGTTTTCAACTTTTTTCAGTAATTATACCTACAATTATAGACATTTTCAAAGTCGTCTGCTGCATATTTGCTGTATGTGGGAAAGGATTAATCACCCATTGCCTTCATACATTTAGTTTGAATTTAGCTACAGATACTTTTCGAAATTATTAGTAGAGGTCGGGAGTCATCCTAAGTTCTGAGAAATGATAATTTTTCTTCCTACAATATTTGAAATAGTTTGGTATCTTTTTACTATAAATTGAGCGTGATATTTTGAGATTAAGAAACCTGTGTATGATTGAAATGAGTAATTTGATGCATGTTACTGCTAACATTGATTTTGCAAGTTGTATGCTGTTTGCATATTTTGTTTGTGATTGCTTCTTTTGCTTTGAGTTTGTTTCTGTTACGTTTATTGCTTTGATTTTTTTTGCTGGTTGCAGAATGATTTGAGTTATGTTTCTTTCCTTCTTTGTCTTGCTTTGATTACTAAATCAGCTTGCTTTTTGTTGTTATAGCATGAAAATAAAGCTTAAGAAAGGTGCATGGTTTATTTTGTGTTCATTTTGTCATACATTATTAACGATTTCAATTTGACATACAGATACAAATATATTTTATCCCATAAGTTTAATTTTATACTCTGTAGAAAAGTCTTTGTTTTTTCTTACCCCTTTCCCTCATACAAAATATTTGCAGCGACTATCTAGACAAATATAAAGAAAATCTGTACATATAAAAGTACAATTCAATTTATGCATAGAAATGAAGACATTGCTTATTACGAGTAATTTCTCATTTTGCAACAATGTTTTCAAATATCTACTGTTGCTGCTTCGTCAAAATGTGTCTGGTGTGCAAGTTGAAAAACATTACCATTGAGTCTTTTTCATTATCTTTTCATTATCTTCATGAAAGCCTCAATCTTTTCTCTTCAATCAATCTTTTCTCATTTAGTTTTAAGCTAAACATTGTTATAAAGAAGTTTCATTTACATAAAAACTATCTTGAACTTGAACACAAGATATATTTACATATGTGTATCCATTTTAACCAGTTCACAACATATTTTGCAAAAAAGCCATCTTGTTGATTCTTATTAGAAACATGTTATTAATACCCTCTATAAGAATTGGATGCTATCAGACAAATGGCTATTAGATAATGCACTAGGCTAGTATGATACCATCATAAACAGTCTTCATACTGGAGCCAGGCTTAGCCATTTCCCACATACAACAAATCTGCAGCAGACCACTTTGAAAATCCCTCGTTTTGAGCAATTTCTACTTTCAGCTGTTTGCTGCAGAGACGTCAGAAAGCGTCTATATGAGGGAAAGGGTTAAGTAAAGCTTTTCCTATGTATCAACCCTTTTCCACTTGCAAATGCATTTGGACCCATCTGCAGCAGACGCCTATTGAAAAGAAACAGTATGGCAAGAGTAGAAATTGCTCATTAGCAATATCTCCTTTTGACATAAGGTTTTCATTTCTATTCAATAGTTATACATTCCATATTTTGGTCTTGATGTTGTCAAAGCCTTCTGCTGCAGATGTGTTGTATGTAGGAATTTCTGCCTGAAAATCTATGAAATGTATCCAAATGGACGCTGCTTGTCAAAAGATCTGTCAATAGGTAAAGCCAGATCAAACTGCTTGGGTGCGCAGGTTGATATTAATCACCATTAGTAGTGAACTACCCTTAGTTAAGTTTTGGTTGACCATCACTCATTTATTAGTACGCACACATCTTTAGTTATTTTGCCACATTGAGCTTATTTATTACACCAGAATAGTTTGCACCTATTTCTTTGCTTTCCATTCCTTAAGTTAATATCACTTCATTTTATCCAGAGTCATAAATATAGTTATCATTTCTTTTTGCTGGGGATTTTTGGAGTATATGAGCTGCACTCTTTTAAAACCAATATTAGAGCCGTTTAATAAATTATCAATGTGCACATTGTGTTATCTAAATGTCTGAGACCTTGAATGCTTTGACTTACTAGTGAACAGTGTAGATCCAGATCAGACTGCACAGTGTGATCTGGATATTCCCTGGTCTCTAATTTCCTGTGGTGGGGTTTCCTGTAGTGCCACTCATATGTTGATTAATCCTTTTTACCACATACAGCAAATCTGCAGCAGATGACTTTGAAAACATCTAGGCAAAACATGGATAATCCCCCATATATGAAGGTATAATTACTGAATAGAGTTGAAAACATTGTGGCAAAAGGAGAAATTGCTTGTTTTGAGCAATTTCTTCTTTTGTTACAATGTTTTCAAAAGTTGTCTGCTGCAAAGGCGTCAGAAAGCGTCTGTATGTGGGAAAGGGTTAATTGTTGGTATAGCGTGATCACTTACTGGTACTTTATCTGACATGTAAATGCCTGCTCTGAAAAAAACAAAGGATAAAAAATAATCCATATGGAATGTTGGATGTATAATTTGAATATGAAGTTGAACATTGGGGAAAAATGGCAAAAACAATACTCACAATGTGTGCAAATGAAAACATGATGCAAAGGTGAATAACAGCATGTGCACAATCATGTAATGATAAAGATTTATTTTTCTTGAGGGGCAAATGAACATCATTTACTCATTTGTCTGTTGTACTCGTTATTTTACCCTTTCCCACATACAGAACATCTGCAGCAGACGACTGTTAACCCTTTCCCTCATACGACAATTCTGCAGCAGACGACTTTGAACGTATTTTGTCAAAACATAGAAAATCTCCATAATTGAATGGATAACCTATGACAAAAAGTGGAAAACATTGTGGCAAAAGGAGAAATTGCACGTTTTGTGCAATTTCTTCTTTTGTCACTATGTTTTCAAAAAACCGCCTGCTGCAGAGGCGTCAGAAAGTGTCTATATGAGGGAAAGGGTTAAGGCTTAAATAGGGACAATATTTATCAATGAAAGTAAAATTGATGAATCAAGTTTAGAACATGACAAAGGAAGATATTGCTCATTCTGAGCAGTTTCTTCTTCTGTCACATTTTTTCCTGTTAAGAAATATAGACAAGATTATGGTCAATTGTTATAAATGAAAACATAATTACTAAATAAAGTTTAAAACATTATGGCAAAAGGAAAAATATATGTTTTCAATACGTCATAAAAAATAATTGTCAGAAAATGACATGATATATGTAGTTTCAAAAATTATCTGGTAAAAGCATTAAAAGACCTTTTCTATACTGGATAAGGGAAACAGTATCATGAGTATTAAAACACTCAGAAACAATAGAACATCGCCTACAGTTATGCATGACTATTACATTACTCTATGCTTTTTTGCTTCATGTGGGAGCTATTGTCAAATTAGTGATTTTGAAAATTGTTTCTGTTGCTTTCTTTTGTAGTATTCCTCAACCTGATATTGACTTTTGTATAAATTTGTATATTATTATCAAGACTTATATATATTTCATAAATTATGCAATGCATTTTATGAAAAAAAAACATTCTGGGATGAATGGCACACACAATTAACCTTTCCCCACATACCACAAGTCTGCAGCAGACGACTTTTAAAACATCTTGGCAATAATGTGGAAAATCTCTATAAATGTTAGTATACTCATCAAATAGAGAAGAAAACATTGTGGTAAAAGGAGAAATTGCTCATAATGAGTCCTTTATTAATAAGTTTTTTTGCCACAATGTTTCAAAAGGCATCAGAATGTGTGTGGAAAAGGGTTAAAATTGGATTCAAATATCTGAATGTTATGGTTATATATGTCTCTGCACAACAGTCAGGATCAGATCTGTGTTGTCAAGTAATAGCAATGTCTAATGACAATGACTTTGTTTTTTTCTCCAGGGGTGATTTGAAGTCCCCACCCACAACCAGGGCTATCTACATCACTGATTCTACATGGCAGTCTTCTAGTCTTCCACATGGGGCCAAAAACTCATCCGGCTACCATGGTTACCAAGATTCCACAGTGTCTTCCGGACACGGGTCTATGTACGAGGGTCGTGACCTGACTGCTGATCACTACAGCTCCGCATCACGGGGTTTAGATGATAGCAGTTATGGCACTTTAGAAGAGAGACATAGTCGTACGGGATCCAAAGATAGCGGGGACCATAATCTGTATGGTAAGTCCATCTTTTAATAATATACGCAAATCGGGAAATGATCCCAGAGCTCTAGTTAATATGCATTTTTCATATTATATTTTCCTTCTGCAAAGCTTTATTCCTATGCTGTTTGTACTCAAATGAATTGTCTCTGTATGACTACTCTTTTAATCCCAACAGCATGAGATGTAATAAGAGAGATATTGTTAGAAAATGACCTTTCTCCTCCTTATCTAGGAGTGCAGCCTTTTCCACACAAACATCTCCAGGAAGCAAACATCAAGCCTGATTAATATAAGCTGAAAGCTTTCACAATCATGTAAATAATAAAGTTTAAAATTATCTAGGCCTCTTGTGTCTATGTTTTCAGGTCTTTCTCTGATAGAGATGACCTTCGATCTCCTTAAAGTAGACAACATTTCAAAAAACAATTGGGAAAATAAGAGATTGCTCAAAATGAGCAATTTCTCGTATCATTTTGAACAATTTCTCATTTAGCAGCAATACATGTATTTTCTACTCTATTCAATAATTATACCCCCTTCAAAGAAGAGGGGGTATATAGGAGTCACTGTGTCGGGCAGTCTGTCGGTCGGTCGGAAGCCATATTTTGTCCGGCCTATTTCTTACAAACCACTAGGTGGAATTCAATAATATTTTACATAAAGCTTCTAGACCAAGAGGAGATGTGCATATCCTTAAGGGGTTACAATTGCATGTTATTTTACAGAGTTATGGTCCTTTTACTAATTAAGTTATGGTGTAGGTTAAGGTGCTGTTTAGGGGGTATTTATCATCTTCAGTGATAGTTCTAGTTTCATTTAGTGAGATTTTTCCATATCTTTGTAGATGTTTTCAAAGATTTGTTGTATATAGTAAAGGGTTGATGTATTAACATGAAGAAAGTCCATCTAAGGTAATAGTCCAAGTGTATGAGTTGATAGGTGGTTATTAGGACAGTTTACCTGTCATTATCTAGGTAATATACCTTTCATCTGAGCTGTTTATTTCCGACAGATAGGCTGGGACACTTCAAAAAGAGGTTTTGTTGAAATAGTTTGTTTGGGTGAGAGGTTAACCCTTTCCCACATATAAAAAGTCTGCAGCAGACAACTTTGATAACATCTTTGTAAAGATATGGAAAACGTCTATAAATAAATCTTGTTTATAGTTGAAAACATTGTGGCTAAAGGAGAAATTGCTCGCTAAGCCATCCACTGTAAATGTGTCAAAAGATGTCTACATGTACAACAGGAATAATTTCTAACCCTAGCATCTCAAAAGTCCAATTTAACATTGAGCTAACTAAAATCTGGCCATTTATATGCCAGGGTAAAAATCCAGAATATTTGGCATCAGATGATATTTGAAAATACTGTTGGAGGTAATGTGTAATATTTTGGGATTATATCAGATATGTTTTAACCCTTTCCCAAATATAGCAAAGCTGCAGCAGACGACTTTTAAAACATAGTGACACAAACCTGAAAAATCTCCATAAAAGATAGCTTAATTGTTAAATCAAGTTTAAAACATTGTGGCCAAAGGAGAAATTGATTATCATGAGAAATTTCACCTTTGGCAACAATGTTTTCAAAAGACGTCTGCTGCTATTGCATCAAAATGCGTCTGCAGGTGGGAAAAGGTTAACTTTGTATTGTTCAACCCTTTCCAACAGTGATGGAGACACATTTTGCAGAGAGCAAGTTTTGAAAACTGTATGGCAAAATGAGAAATTACTCATTACAACAAATCTTGCCTTTTGACAAACAATTTTCAATTAGAGAGATTTGCCTTCTTTTTTTTTTTCGTCTTTAGAAGCTTTTCAAACTTATTTAGACAAATGTGGTGCTACATGTTTTAAGAAAGTACAGTATGGATCATATCAAAATAGTTAAAGGATGTGTCATGCTGATTAGTGTACAATAATTCATTATCTAGAGATGAATTACCCGATATATATGGGTAATTAAATCTTTCTGAGGACTCTTCAATCTTTTACCTCATGCCTAACACTCTTCATACATCTTCCGAAAAATAAATCCCGAAAATAGTATGCAAAGAATGTTGTTGTCTTTCATTGAAAAACTGTATTCTTTTTAACCCTTTCCCTCTTACATCAAAACTACAGCTGACAACGAAAATATGTCAAAAATATGGAAACTATAAAAAAAAAAAAAAATGGGATAAAGTTGATACTTGTTTGGGAAAGGAGAAATTGCTCATTATGAACAATTTCTGCTTTTGAAACCATGTTTTCAAAAGTCAACTGCTGCAGGGGCATCAGAAAGTGTCTGTATGTGGGCAAGGGTTAAAATGGATAACAATTGTCTGTCTGACCAACTGTCTGTTTGACTTATGGGGTAGTTATACTGTCAAATATTTTAAAGAGTAAAGAGAATTGTGAATTAAGAAAAGGGTTTGACTCCTGTATGATATAAGAAAGTTAATGAATCAATTGTTGAGAAAACGATTGATTACATGGTGGGAAATTGTTTTAGAGTGTGGGATACAACAAGTTTTTTCTCAAGATAACGTTTATTCTTTGCAACATATCTAATGCTGTATGTTGGAACATATATTTTAGCTTATTTCGTTATGTTGAATCATTTTCCAGTTACACTTCAACTGCATTGGCAACAATGAACCTTTTAAAACATTTAGTAAAAATATGAACAATTTCTCCTGTCCCCAAAATATTTTACTTAAGTCTTATTCTGCAGATGCATCAAAATACATCTGCATCTGGGAAAGGGTTTATGGTAAGGCTTATTCAAGTCTGTAAAGGGTTTTTATTATATCATAAGCTAAACAACTTGTAAAGCTGTCAGGCATGCTTATAATCTATGTGAGAAAACCCTTTTCCACTTGCAGACACGTCTGCAGCAGATTCTTTTGAAAAAATGTGGCAAAAGAAGAAACCGCTCAGAATAAGCAATATCTTCCTTTGTCACGATGTTCTTAACTCGATTCATCAATTTTACTTTCATTTCTAAATATTGTCCCTATTTAAGCCTTAATGTTTTCGCAGTCGTCTGCTGCAGATTTGCTGTATGTAGAAAGGGATTAATGTGAATATGAATAAATGGATGATCATGTACATTTGACAACAGTACTTGATATATTCCTCAAGCTATATAGCACAGACATATTACACCTCACTCACAGGAAAGTGTCCATAATGAATGATTTATATAAAACATACATTGTGCATTATAAAACATAAATGGTGCGAATTGTTAGGTATAGGAAAAAATGTCATAGGATGGGATCTGTATTGAAAGGGATTCAATTGTTGGGAAAAACAAGTTTTCAGTAAAATATTAATTCAAGATTAATGGATTTTGTCACTTCTTTATAATAGTGAGATTGATTAGGTAAGCTTTAACCCTTACCCACTTGCATTTTTGGCATATTAACCTCTTTCCCTCACATAGAGGCTTCCTGACGCCTCTGCAGCAGACAGCTTTTTGAAAACATAGTGACAAAAGAAGAAATTGCTCAAATAGAGCAATTTCTCTTTTTGCCACAATGTTTTCCACTTTTAGTCATAGGTTATCCATTCAATTAAAGAGATTATCTACATTTATGAAATGGGTTGCTGCAGAAAAATCTCCATAAAAGATAACTTAATTGTTAAATAAAGTTGAAAAAGTTGTGCCCAAAGGAGAAGTTGCTCATCATGAGCAATTTCAACTTTGACCACAATGTTTTCAAGAGTCGTCTGCTGATATTGCATCAAAATGCGTCTGCAGGTGGGAAAGGGTTTTATCATTTATGCATAACAAAATTCTCTTGTTTTTATGCTTGGCCGGCCATTCACCTGATATGACATATTAAGGAATGTGTTGGTACATTGTTAATACAAAGTTGCAAACATTGTAGGAAAAAGGAGAAACTGCTTAAAAAAAAAAGTTTTGGCAGAATATCAGAAGAATATGCCAGCAGTTTTATGACATAAAAATCAAATTTGTTTCACATTAATTTCAAATTGGAAATCTCATGTTTTATCTTGATTTCCCTTTCCCAAATACAGTCACCATTGAATACCTCTGCAGCAGATGACTTTTGAAAACATTTTTGACAAAAGGAGAAATTGCTCAAAACAAGCAATTTATTTCTTTTTTTGCCACAATGTTTTCAACTTTGTTTAGTAATTAAACCTATATTTATAAAGATATTATATTGTTTTGCGAAGACATTTTAAAGTCTTCTGCTGCAGATTTGTTGTAACACAACATAGTATGCGGGAAAGGGTTAAGAGGAATGAACATACAAGGTTAGAATTTCATAGTGAAGTAATGTTTACCATTATCAGTATTATATTATGATTATGGGTGTTATGTTACGGGTATACTGTATTTCATGGATTGTTTGTTCGCAGTAATCACCTCAATAATAAGGTGTCATTTATAAGCTAGATTTGGCACAGTTGTCAGCTATATGTGCCAAATCTGTGCAGATAATCTGTTTTGAGGTTTTATTTGGATTAACTGTTCCTTTAGATGGTTATCTCAGTGGTATTCTAAATACATGAAGTAATAGATCTTGTTATATGGAATGTTAATGATATATATAATTTGTGGATAAATTGTTTAGCTTGAGGTAAGGAAAAAGGTGGGTTTTTTAAAATCAATTTTAACCCTTTCCCACTTACAGGGCTGGGTCATAACAAAGACTTTAAAATTTGAATTAATGGATGCCCTCCTTGGCGCTCAGGATTGTGGGGTTAGCATTAAGACTAACTGACTGGTGGCAGTTTAAATGGACCAGTAGTACTGGTAATTTACCCAGGAAAACTGTGATATAACTGAAAAATTGTTGAAAGCAGCTTAAAACCCCAAACAGTCAATCAATTCCAACTTACAGATGATTTCTGCCCCCTCTGCAGCAAATGACTTTTGAAAGCTTTGTGACAAAAGAAGAAATTGCCCATAATGTTTTCAACTCTATTCAATGTTTTCACTTTCATAAGTACATATAGATAGGTTGTAAGCCATATTTTGAAGCCATATTTTGTCCGGCCTATTTCTTACAAACCACTGGGTGGAATTCATTAACATTTTACATGAAGCTTCTATACCAAGAGGAGATGTGCATATCTTAAAGGTCTTACAATTGCATGTTATTTTACATTATGGCCCTTTTACTTATTAAGTTATGGTGTAGGTCAAGGTGCTGTTTTGGGGGTATTTATCATCTTCAATGATAGTTCTAGTTGTCATTGACATTGACTATGTGGTTGACTTAATTCAGGTTAGCGATCCAGGGCCCATATGGCCATTTTGTTTTTAAATTGCTCATTTCAAATAGTGTGCTGTAAATGCGTCAAAAGGCCTCTACATGTGGGAAAGTAATAATGAAAGAAGTGTGGCCACAGGATTGCCCATCTTTTATTGTTACATACCGTAGAATGACAAATGAAGGTATCAGTGTCGCATTCCAGTGATGTACATCTGGGATAAGATTGCAATTAACAGGCTATTTAATATGAAATTTATAAGCTGTTCAAACTTGCAGACACATAGCAGATGACTTTTGGAAACCTTGTACTGAAAGGAGAAATTCCTCAAAAGAAGGGAATTCTCCTAAATAAATAACATTTTCAACTTTATTCATTAAATATTCTTTCATTAATAGAGAAATTCTGTATTTTTTACCTAGTTGTTTTTAAAACCTTTTGCCATAAAGTATAATTGTGTGACAGTTATGGGAAGATTGAATGTGTTTAATATGAGTACAAGTTTAATTTTCCCTCAATGTTTCAAAAGCCATCTGTATCAGTAAATATGCATACTTGTCAATATATTTTTGTGTGTCCGACCTTGGCAAGGAGACTTGGGGATCACTCCTGTTGTCTGTCCATCTATCTGTCTGTCATGATTTCATTTACTCACATATTGGCAGGCAAAACATTTTTCTTTGAATTCTTGAACCCTCTCCCACATACAACAAATCTGCAGCAGACAACTTTGAAAACATACCTGAAAACATTTGGGAACTCTCTTTAAAAAAAAGTACAACAATTGAATTGAGATGAAAACATGGTGACAAAAGGAGAAATTGCTTGTTTTGAGCAATTTTGTCTTTTATCTCCCATGTTTTCAAAAAGCTGTCTGCTGCAGAGGCGTCAGAAAGCAACTATATGAGGGAAATGGTTAATAAAGTAAAAGGGCACTTTTCATTGCCTTGTTCTAAAACACTACAAAATTTAAAAAAATTGTAAGAAAATAATGCAGGTATAAGTTTAGATAAGATATAAAATAATGTGAGCAAAAGAGAATTTGTCATTTATAATTATTTTCTCTTTTTCAACAAGGTAACCTAACCTCAGGTATATTGTAAATGTGAACAGGGTTTCGATCCCATGTCAATTTACAGGTCACATTCTTTCATATGAAGCAAGTTATTTGACAGGATAGGGGGATATCTGATACAATTGGAAGGTTGTTTTATTGTAATGGTAACTCTTTTCTCTTGCCATTAACCCTTTCCCTCATACGACAATTCTGCAGCAGACGTCTTTGAATATATTTTGTCAAAACATAGAAAATCTCCATAATTGAATGGATAACCTATGACAAAAAGTGGAAAACATTGTGACAAAAGGAGAAATTGCACGTTTTGTGCAATTTCTTCTTTTGTTACTATGTTTTCAAAAATCCGTCTGCAGAGGCGTCAGCAAGCGTCTATATGAGAGAAAGGGTTAAAAGTTATTTAAGTTTCCTCTCTTCTTGAAGCTTAGCAATATTTACCTTTTGCCATTTACAACAAATCTGCAGAAGATGACTTTGAAAATATGGCAAATTTATGAAAGTAAAATGAAACAGTGTTGCAAAAGTAAGTTGTCAGCTGCAGATGTCTCAAAATGTGTCTGTATGTGTGAAAGGGTTAACGGTAAAAAAGACATGTTCATGTATATATTTATTATGAAACTTCTCCTTTTCCAACATGATTTTTACATGTGTTTGAAAAAATAAATCTGTATGTTTAGATATTACTGATACTTTTATTATTATATAAAATTAAATAAGATGATATTTCAGAGTTGTGGGCTTTGAAAACAACTAGAGAGAAGCAGCAAAACCTCTTGTTTTTTAGCTCACCTATGCACGAAGTGCAAGGTGAGCTATTGTGATCACATTTTGTCCGGCGTCCGTCCGGCATCCGTCGTGCGTCGTCAACATTTGAGCTTGTTAACACTCTACAGGCTACATTTTGCATCCAATCTTCATGAAAGTTTATCAGAACGTTATCTCCATAAAATCTTGGACAAGTTCGAAAATGGGCCATATGAGGTCAAAAACTAGGTCACTAGGTCAAATTGAAGGAAAATCTCAGTAACACTCCAGAGGCCGCAATTTTTGCTTCAGCAGTTGGAAATTTTGTCAAAATGTTTGTCTTAAAAATATCTAGGTCAACTTCGAATATGGGTCATATTGGGTCAGAAACTAGGTCACTAGGCCGAATTAAGGGAAATCTTGTTAACTCTGTAGAAGCTGCATGTTTTGTTTCAGCGGCTTGAAATTTGTTCAGAATGTTTGTCTAAATGATATCTAGGCCAAGTTCGGATATGGGTCATGCCGGGTTAAAAACTAGGTCACTAGGCCAAATTGAAGGGTAATCTTGCTAACACTCTGGATACTGCATTTTAAATTTCAGCATGATAAAACTTTATCAGAATGTTTTTCTTGATGATATGTAGGCCAAGTTCGAATATGGGTCATGCTGGGTCAAAAACTAGGTCACTAGATCAAATTGAAGGAAAATCTTGTGAACACTTTGGATGCCGCATTTTTTGCTTCAGCAGCTTGGTATTTGGTCAGAATGTTTGTCTGAATTATATCTAGGTCAAGTTCGAATATGGGTCATATTGGATCAGAAACTAGGTCAATAAAGGAAAATATTGTTCAAACTCCGGAGGCCGCATTTTTACTTTGAGCAAGTTGAAACTTTGTCAGAATGTTGTCTTGATGATATCTAGTCCATGTTGGAATATGGGTCATATCAGGTTAAAAAATATAGATCACTAGGCCAAATGAAGGAAAATATTGTTAACACTGTGGAGGTTGCATTCAGAATAATTGTCTTGATGTGTTTTGCATTGCAGTACATTGTATAATTAAGGTGAGCGATCCAGGGCCATCATGGCCCTCTTGTTTTTCAATTCTATCTCAAAAACCAGACAGTGACAAGTTACATCAGTCAAGATTTTCACTGCTTCTTTTTAATACAAACAACTCGAAATTCTTACCATTTTCTAAAATGTAATGTGTATAATAATGAAGAAGTATAAGAAAGGATTTATTACACTTTCCCACAAACAACAATTCTGCAGCAGACCAGTTTCAAAAGCATACCGGCAAATATTTGGGATATCTTTGTAAATGAAAGTATTATTAAAATACATATAGAATTGAAAACATTGTGGCAAAAGGAGAGTTTGCTGATCATGCATGAGCTATTGCTCCTTTAGCCACAATCTTTTCAAAAGCCATCTGCTGCAGTATCATCATATCGGGTCTACAAGTAAAGGGATAATTAATTATATCTCTACTGTTGAGCCTGTTCATTAGTGGTAAAGCTTACTCTTACTTTTGAACGCCATACAGACTAATATACCTTAGAACCTTCATCTATTCTGATCTTTGTCTAGTTGAAATTTTTTGAAGCAGACGACTTTGAAAAGATATTGACAAAAATCAGAAAAATCTCAATAAATGAGGCTTAAACCATTAACTCTTTCAGCGCCGAATTGTTTAAAGTAGACTCTTCCATGTTCAGAATCGGGGGTGTCCATTTCTCATGTACGAAAGTTTTGGACTATTTTGGTAACTAAAAGGCAAACAATGCTTATTTCAGGTGAGACAGCTCGTTACGAGCTGACTCACCTGAATCTGTATTGTTTGCAAAAACCTCAATATTGCCTGTGGCGCTGAAAGAGTTAAATAGAGTTGAAAACATTGGGGCGAATGGATATTGATTGATTTGAGCGATTTCTACTTTTGTCACTATGTTTTCCAAAAGTCATCTGCTCCAGAGGTGTCAGAAAGCGTATATATGTGGGAAAGGATTATAATTATTGTGTACAAGACTACATGAATTGGTTGAATTAAACGAGTTTAACAAATAACCTTAAAGTTGCAGTGTAACTTGATGCTATTAAGTATTTCTAGACTTTCCTACATTGAAATAAACATTTATTTTGATACAAAAAAATGAAATCATAGCTCTCGAGAAATAGTGAAAGGATGACTGCTAACTGTAAGCATTTCCGACACAATTTTCAAAAAAATCTTTTGCTGCAGACGTCTTAAGGTTCAGCTCTCTGAGGGAAAGGTTTTCACCAATTTGTAACCACTGCATGTTTTTCACATTTCATGCCCCACAAAGAACACATGTTTATGATTGCATTGAGTGGCTTATCTCTCTACCTACATAACTGACTCGCTAGGAGCTAGGTTATATTGTTGGTTATTGTGGATGTTTTTGTAAATATTCTACTCATCAGTTGTTATAGGATTTGGAATGATTGGAGGTAGAGGTACTGTTCGCTGCTTTTATTAGTCGCCGGGCAGAAGCCCGCGACTTCTATTTTTAATAGGTTTTCTGAAATCACATGGGAGGGGGGATTATTATTAGAAAGAAACACATTTAGATGTCTTTAACATATTACAATTGTGTTTGTTTAAAAACACTAAGTAATGACACATCTAAAATGAAATAAATATTCCGATGTTTTAGGTATTTTCAGTTTCTTTATTTTGACTCGCATTTATGTTTTTTTGTTTTATTTGCGAAGACAAAACAGTCCCTATTAGCTAGACTGGTATACTTTATTTTACACAATATACTACATGTTATCAAAAGGCGATAACTACAAACCTTTACGTCGCAGTCTAATTGGTTTACTTACGCGCACCTGCGTGACTCGCGAATACCAACTGCATAGATCAATCTACTTTGCAGAGAGCCGCTCTTTACACTCACTTACAAATAGTAAATTATCTATAGGGGATTTAAAATGTTTATTTGGTTCAAAACAAATGAAGAAAAGAACAAACCGAGATAAAACTGGTTTTAATGGAAAAATGACTTTGAACGAACACTCTCTGCCTATAAAGAGAGTTTCAAGAACGACACCTCTGCGAATAAGAAATAATCGGGTCTTTCGTACAAAATTATTTCGTCCTTGACAATTTTAAATGTGTCATTTAATTCCCTAAAGGCATATATTGCTTCCGATCTGCATATTGTTATGCATCATTGACACAAGAGCGCTCATCATAATATAATTTTAAAACATGAGTAGTTTGTTATTTTCATTATAAAAAAGGAAGGAAAGAATTAAAATAAATTAACATGTTTTAGGGCTAAGTTTATGTTCGAAATTAAGTTTAAATTATAAATACAACAATTTCAATGAGATTTAACTGTTTAGTTGATATTATATTTCGAAGGTGGTCTAATTTATAAATATTGGACTACATTTCAACATTTGTTAAAAAGTATGATATAATTAGGATGCCAAGCTAATATCATTTTGAGAAAAAGAGAAAACTCATGTCTTCAGCGATTTAACCCTTATCTCATTGTTTTAAAAGTAGATTGCTGCAAAGGTGTCCACTGTTGAGTTTAAAAGAGGAAAGGTAAAATGACGTGCTATTGCATGCAAATCCTAAATTGTCTGTTTTGTGGTTTTATTGAAAAATAATAATATTCAAATATTCTGACAAAACATCTTGAAAAGTGTATGTGGAATTCACAAATCTTATAATTATTCCTTAATGAAAGCACTGTTTTCATACTAAGACTAATGTTTGCAAGATTACTCATTTCCATTACTGTTTATGATCAATAATTAGTTGGTTGTGTGTATGGTCAACCTACTTTGGAATGGAGATTGATCATAAACAATGAAAGGCTTCAATTATCGTTCACTTCGTTGACAAAACAATGCAAGTTATGATACATTTTCACTTACCCCACCCCTGATGTTCCAATATGCCCCTCAGTTGATAACTGTTTATTCAACTACTATAATGTTAGTGTTATGCATAACTGCACTATGGATATCCGGCGACATTGATGTGTTGCATCAACTTTCTCTTGTCATTCTGTTTTGTAAGGTATAACCTATTCCCACATACAACAAATCTACAGCAGATAACTTTAAAAACATGTAGAAAAATGTATGAATAAAATCGAAGAAGGAAAGTATGAATATCCAAAAGAGATGAAAACATGTAAGCAAAAGAGAAATAGCTACTTTTGAGCAGTTTGTCCTTTTATCAAAAAGTTTATAAAAGTAGTCTGCTGCAGATGCATCAAAAAGCATTCACATATGTAAAATGGTCTCTCTGGTATGATATTTCTAGGAGCATCTGCTTTTGAAATTAATTTTTTTAGAAACTTTGACTTATCATCATGAAAATGAACCAAAACATTGTGGCAATATTTAAAAAATAATACCAATCCTTTATCCACAATGATTTCAAAAGTTGCCTGCTTCAAAGGTATCAAATAACAGCAAAGGAAAACTATTTCTTCTATATGTTATTCAGGGTATCTTTGATCATTTTGATGATTAACCGTTTCCCTCTTATAGACGCTTTCTGACGCCTCTGCAGCAGATGGCTTTTTGAAAACATAGTGACAAAAGCAGAAATTGCTCAAAACAAGCAATTTCTTCTTTTGCCACAATGTTTTCCACTTTCAGTCATAGGTTATCCATTCAATTATAGAGATTTTCCATTTTTGGACAAAATATATTCAAAGTCGTCTGCTGCAGTATTGTCATATGAGGGAAAGGGTTAAAATGAAGTGAGAGAGAGAAAAAAGTTAAATGCACGATATATGAGCAAATGCAGCTGGCTATATTGTAAGTGTTTATGGAAAAACAACACTCAAGTGTTACCAACTTTTTCTCACATGAAGACACGTCTATAACAGATCAATGTTAAGAAAAATGTTTTCATCTCTTTTTAATAATCATACTTTAACTTCCAGAGACTCTCCATATTTTTTCCATTATGTTTCCATTGTCTGCTGCAGATTTGTTGTATAATGGAAAGGATTAACCCTTTCCCTAATATAGACGCTTTCTGACGCCTCTGCAGCAGACGGCTTTTTGAAAACATAGAGACAAAAGAAGAAATTGCTCAAAACAAGCAATTTCTCCTTTTGTCACAATGTTTTCCACTTTTAGTCATAGGTTATCCACTCAATTATAGAGATTTTCTTTTTTTTGACAAAATATGTTCAAAGTCGTCTGCTGCAGAATTGTCCTATGAGGGAAAGGGTTAATGTTATGCTTCAGGTTACTGAATTATACTTACCACAAAGTAAGACAGATTGCATGAACTTATACAAAACAGGCTGAAGAACACCTTGTTACAGGATGGTGTTATGGCTGTTTAGCGTGTATTTCCTGTACATTTTACCTGATATGCAGATTTAGATTCCTCTGCCATGAAACATGTGGAAAATTGGAAATGTAATTGTGATATAGAGTTAAAAACAATTTTGGGAAACAGAGAAATTTCTCAGCACAAGTATTTTCTCCTTTTTCCACAATGTTTCTAAAACTTGTCGGCTGCAGAGATGTCAAATGTCATCTGTTTCAGAGAAAGGATTAAAATAGTACTTTCTGTATCAACCCTTTCCCTCATATAGACGCTTTTCGTCGCCTCTGCAGCAGACAGCATTTTGAAAACATAGTGACAAAAGAAGAAATTGCTCAAAACAAGCAATTTCTTCTTTTGACACAATGTTTTCCACTTTTAGTCATAGGTCATCCATTCAATTATAGAGATTTTCTATTTTATAACAAAATATGTTTAAAGTCGTCTGCTGCAGAATTGTCGTATGCGGGAAAGGGTTAAAACAGCCTAGTATGTTTAAATGTTTTCCAAAAAGCTGTAATGATGACTATTTTATATTTTCAGGAGGTTCCAGAGATTGGTCTGCTCGTCCCCAAAGACCTCCCGCTCCATCTCATTCACAGGTTAGTTAGTACCAATAATTTTCCTCTAAAAATGATTGCACGCTTCCTATTTATTTAAGAAATTACAGCAACAACAACAACACTACTGTGAATTGCACAACTCAATTCATTTGACACATTTACAGCCATCAACTCTTAAAAACATTGTGAGATGAGAATAAACTGCTCATTTTGAGCAATTTCTCACTATTTTCAAACCATTTTCAATACCGTATAAAAAGCATTTTGTTAACTAATAATTTCATATTAAGTAAACAACTTTACAGCTCTGAATTTATGTTATAAGAGGTCACATAAACCAAAAGTAGATTTCAGTAAATGTTTTTAACCATTTCCCACATGCAACAAAATTGCAGCAGATGACTTAAGCAATATTTAGTCAAAAACTAGAAAAATATCTATAAATGGAAGTAAATTTTACTGGATAGAGCTGAAAACAATGTGACAAATGGGAAAATTGCTCATGAAGAGCAATTTCTCCATTTGCCACAATGTTTTCAAAAGCCAGCTGCAGGTGGTTTAAGGTTAAGTGAAATAATAGTTAACCCTTTCCCACATACAACAAACCTGCAGCAGACTTTGAAAACATAGTGATAAAAACCTGAAAAATCTCCATAAAAGATAGCTGAATTGTTAAATAAAGTTGAAAACATTGTTTCCAAAGGAGAAATTGCTCATCCTCAGTAATTTCACCTTTGGCCACAATGTTTTCAAAAGTCGACTGCTACTATGTCAAAATGCGTCTGCAGGTGGGAAAGGGATAATTATTTACAATGTTTCTCATCAATGTGTTTCAGTCATCACAATGGTTAGAAAGCCGATCCACATCCTCACACAGCACCTACCTCACCAGTAGTACAGAAAACATCTACAGCAGCAGTTCATCACAGTCCACCCGGAAACCACAATCCAACACAGAATATATCACGCCATCCGTCCAGCATGGTAACTATGCCCATGAGCTACTCAAACAATCACAGAATACCAAGTACTTATTGAGTCAAGGGAGTGAATCTAGTCGTCGAGAGGGGGTTAACTCTGCCAACTCTAGTTCAGTCAATTTGAGTGACACATCCTTCTCCAGTGGGGGCTCGGCCCATACAGCTAATATGCCTCAACCATCTGACAAAGGTTTGTAGCTTATCCCTTTCCCACTTACAGATACTTACTCAACTCAACATTTTTATTTGCTATGGCAACTTCCAAATGCAGAGCTGGGCAATTTTTTTTTTTAAAGGTGCTGAACACCAGATTATACATATATTAGTTCAAGTTTTAAAACTGTTTAAAAATTGTCTTGATATGAATCATAATTTTGGGATAAAATTAAAGTAAAAATTTCACTTTCGAGTACAATAAACATCCCTATATTGATTGTTTAGGATTCATTTTTTACTTGGTAGACATACCCAGTAACCCAATTGTTGTACATTTTCATGACTTTCAATTGACTGTTTTTCAACACTATTGCCAAAATAATTTTGAACTATTTATTTCTTACTTTGTTACCAATATTTGCAGAAGTTTCAACATTTCAAAATTTTGATCTCCATCTGGAGTTAAGCACCTTTAAATTCAGTATTTCCATGTCTTTTATTAGCTTTACCAATGCACGAAGTGCAAGGTGAGCTTTTGTGATCGCTCACTGTCCGTCTTCCGTCATCGTCGTCGTCCGTCCGTTCACATTTTTCTACAAACGACTTCTCCTCCTACATCAATTAACCAAATTCAAAATAATTTTACAGGAATGTTCCTTGGGTGGATCTCTTTCAAACTTGTTCAAAAAATTCTATTCCATGCAGAACTTTGGCTGCCACGGCAACAAAAAAGGGGAAATTAACCAAAACTTAAAAAATCTTCTTGACTGAAAGTAGAAGGCCCATGCCTTTGATATTTGGTATGTAGCATCATCTAGTGAACCTCTACCAAGATTGTTCAAATTATAGCCCTGGGGTCAAAAATGACCCCTCCCCGGGGGTCACATGTTTAACATAGACTCATATAGGGGAAAAACTTTAAAAATCTTCTTGTCTAAAAGTAGAAGGCCCATGCCTTTGATATTTGGTATGTAGCATCATCTAGTGAACCTCTACCAAGATTGTTCAAATTATAGCCCTGGAGTCAAAAATGACCCCTCCCCGGGGGTCACTTGTTTAACATAGACTCATATAGGGGAAAAACTTTAAAAATCTTCTTGTCTAAAAGTAGAGGCCCCAGGCCTTTGATATTGGGTATGTAGCATCATCTAGTGAACCTCTACCAAGATTGTTCAAATTATAGCTCTGGGGTCAAAAATGACCCCTCCCCGGCGGGGGTCACTTGTTTTACATAGACTCATATAGGGGGAAAACTTTAAAAATCTTCTTGTCTGAAAGTAGAGAACCCAGGCCTTTGATATTGGGTATGTAGCATCATCTAGTGAACCTCTACTAAGATCGTTCAAATTATAGCCCTGGGGTCAAAAATGACCCCTCCCCGGGGGTCACTTGTTTAACATAGACTCATATAGGGGAAAAACTTTAAAAATCTTCTTGTCTAAAAGTAGAAGGCCCATGCCTTTGATATTTAGCATGTAGCATCATCTAGTAGACCTCTACCAAGATTGTTCAAATTATAGCCCTGTGGTTAAAAATGACCTCTCCCAGGGGGTCACTTGTTTAACATAGACTCGTATAGGGGAAAAACTTTAAAAATCTTCTTGTCTAAAAGTAGAAGGCCCATGTCTTTGATATTTGGTATGTAGAATCATAGCCCTGGGGTCAAAAATTACTTGTTTGATATAGATAGGGGAAAAACTTTAAAAATCTTCTTGTCTCAAAGTAGAAGGCCCAGGCCTTTGATATTTGGTATGTAGCATCATCTAGTGGACCTCTACCTAGATTGTTCAAATTTTAGCCCTGGGTTCAAAATTTACCTCTCCCAAGGGGTCACTTGTTTTACATAAACTTTGAAAATCTTCTTGTCTAAAAGATATTTGGTATGTAGCATCATCTAGTGGACCTCCACCAAGATTGTTCAAATTATAGCCCTGGGGTCAATTGCTTTTCATAGACTCATATAGGGGAAAGAACACTGAAAACTTTTTAAGTTTGATTAAATCAGGTGAACGATATAGGACCATCATGGTCCTCTTGTTAAACAATATATGTCACTTGAATTTGATAGTAATTATGATCAAATTGCAGGATTGTAAGGTAACATTTTGATCAGAACATCTTTCTGGTAGGACTAGATAGTGACAAAGAAAGATCCATATCAGACATTGCAGAGGCTTATATAAGCTGAACTGACTATTTACTGATCACAGATTCACAAAATTTGTTTTTCATGTTGATTGGCACATGTGGTTCTATTTCAAAATGTACCAGTATACAGTTTGCTGCCTTACAAGTAAATACGAATCAGCAAAATTAACAATTCCAACAATTATCTGTCCACAGATGATATCCATGCACGGAGGAGGGCAAATACAACCGTAGCACCTCAAGTGAATAAGTCCCGTAACCCTGTAGTTATTCGTAATCCAGCAGTCAATATGTCTCCTTCCAGTAGTGTACAAAGCAGTCCTAGATCATCACAAAAGTAAGTCATGTTTATTTGTTATGAAGTACCCATTTCTGATTATCATTTCCCCCATACATCAAATCAAAAGCAGACAACTTTGAAAACATATAGCCAATGATATTGAAAATATTTATACATGAATGAATAATAAGTGTATGATATTTGAAACATTGTGGCAAAGGGAGAAATGCATCTGTATGTGGAATAGGAAAATATGTAGCAGAAATTTAGATGAAGATGAAAATAAGCAAACATACATTTTGCTATTTACTGCTTTGATAAACTGTTCTATACAGAATAAACAACATTGTTGAAACTAATTTTTAAAAATAATTCATTACAAAATAAAAACTACCGGTAGAATTTACAGAGTTTTTCAAGGAAGAAATACTTGTTTTTAGAATGCTTTCTTTGAATATTGAAAGATTTATTATTATGTAGAATACCTGTCTCAAATTTTGAGTCCAAATAGAAAAATTCTGCAGCAGACTACTGAAAATATGTTGGCAAAAATATTTTTAAATCCAGTTGAGAACATCGTGGAAATGGAAGGAATTGCTTGTTTTGAGCAATTTCTCCTTTTGTCTTCAGTAATTCTCTCAAAATGCGTCTGCACTTGGGAAAGGGGTTAAGATAAATCATACCCTTTTGTAAAGAATCAATTTTCTACAATTCTTGCAGGAACTTGTCTGGTATGTCTTCTGAGGAGTCATTAGCAACGAGGTTACGTCCAGGGGTGACCACAAAACTTACCAAATCAAAGGGAACAACCAATCTACAGGACGACCTTATGAGATTAATAGACCCAGATCTCGATGATAATGATCTACAGGGGATACTGGTAAGCGTCATCTTTTTGAGTCCCCTGCCTTGACCCTTTTCCCACCTATAGACACATTTTGAGGCATCTGCAGCAGATGACTTTTGAAAACATTGTGGCAAAAGAAGAAATTGCCCAAAATGAGCAATTTCTCCTTCTGCCACAATATTTTCAATTCTTTTCAATATTTAAACTTTCATTTATAGAGATTTTCCATATTTTACCCCAGATGATTTCAATGTTGTCTGCTGCAGATTACTAAATTGTGTGAATGGGTTAATGTTTATAAACGTCAAATATCATTTATATAAAGAAAAGTGTAAGCTGAGCGGTAGTTTAACCCTTTCCAACTTGTAGACACATTATTATGCCTCGGAAGCAGACGACTTTTGAAAACCTTGTGCCAAATGGATTAACCCTTTCCCTCATACGACAATTCTGCAGCAGACGACTTTGAACACGTTTTGTGCAATTTCTTCTTTTGTCACTATGTTTTCAAATAGCCGTCTGCTGCAGAGGCGTCAGAAAGCGTCTATATGAGAGAAAGGGTTAATTGCTGATGATGCTATAAGAGAAACAATTAAATATTAAATACAGTTGAAAACATTGCTGGTAGGAGAAATTAGTCATCAAGCTAATTTCTCCTACCAGCAATGTTTTCAACTGTATTTAATATTTAATTGTTTCTCTTATGGAGATTTTCCATAATTTTACCTCGATGTTTTCATTGTCATTCGTTGTAAGTGGGAAAGGAATATGACAAGACTCGTCCTTTATTAACAGGGTCGATCGCCCAACCGTCGTTTATCTGGTCGGCTGCAGAGGACAATGTCCGACGAGAGCCTACACAGTGGTAAAGGGGGACATTCAGGTGTGATAGACCCCGACTTTAGAGAGGCCCTGTTTGCAGCCAAACACCAGGATACTCATGGCAGTAGGGAACAGCTGAGGCCAAACAGGTACATACTTATTCCACTGGATTAATATGAGATTCAGGCTGTTTTCAACAGTATTTCAGTTAGATCACATAACAGTACATTTGTTCATACTGATTCGAAAATGTAGCTGCACGTAAATATCGTTTTCCGGATCATTATGATGTTTATATGTTGTCTGCTTTGAAAATATCTTGTGGGGGGAAATTATAAATTAATGGAAAGTTGTAATTTTGATACAGATTTAAAATCAAAATGAGAAAAGGAGAAATGATTAAGGTTTGTCAGTAATATCATTATGTTTTCAAAAATCGAAAGCAAAAGTTAAGATACGTTCATTTTATTCACTCTCTGTTGAATGGCATCAAAGACACACTTTTATGATTGACATACTGTTTTCAGATTATCGCCTAGAGCAGTTACAGAAACCAAGTCCAAGGTACCCATGCCAGATTCAACAGCTAATTTAGACTGGTCAAGTTTAGTAGATGTAGCTACTAAAGCCATTGAAGCATCACCAGAACCGAATGAAGGAATCTCATCTCCAGTGAACTCCACAGCATCATCTAACATATCCATAACCAACAAATCCAGTGAAGTTAAAGTAGATTCATTATACAAACAGCAGAAACCACCTGTTGATCGCCAGGCAGGACCTCCCACTGGTACCAATCCACCTGTGTGGAGATCTGTGGTCGCGAACCCACATATTAGAATACAGGAACTCGAAAATAGAGTGGAACAATTAGAGGATGATTTGGCCCAGGAGCGGCAGGAAAGTGCTGCCCTCGATCTTGAGGTTCAACGATTGAGGAATGAGAATGCTCGATTACAGGAGGAGTCGCAGACAGCTGCGGCTCAGCTTCGACGGTTTACAGAGTGGTTCTTCACTACCATTGACAGACAGTGAATGCAGAACTTGAGCAGCCCTGTAGGAAAACCAGCCAATCGGTATCTCTCTCTAGTCACGATCCAGTTCACCCAAGGCATCCGCGCATTATAATCTTGATCAACACTGTTTGTCATAACATGTCTCTCACATGTGGTGAACATTTGGATTATATTATAATGTCAATGCAAATTGTTTTTCATCTGCACTTGTAACAAATAAACCTTAAGGTTGGTTTTTCCTGGTACATGTGTCATTGAACCCCTTTTCCCTGGTTCCAATATGTTCCAAAAATACTTGCACCCTTTCCCACGTACAGTATATTTGCAGCAGACGACTTTGAAATTAACAAGTCCAAAATATATAAAATCTCAATAAATGATGGTATTATTATTGGATAGAGTTTAAATCATTGTGGCAAATTTAGAAATTGCTTGTTATGAAAGTGTCTATTTGTGGAAAAGGGTAAAAAACATTTAGTCAAAAATTTGGAAACAACTTTATTATTGAATAAAGTTGAAAACATTGGTGCAAAAATTTTACCGCATTGTTTTTCGAATGTTTTCTGTTGCAGAAGTGTCTGAAAGCATCGCAATGTGGGAAGGGTTAAAGTAAACAATCAGTAAGATTAGTACTGCATTTATACATCAAACGATACTCAGTTTCTGGTTAACTGATAAAATGACATGCAGAGGTGAAGATAATTATCACACCTATGATACTTCACATCTAGTTTACAGACTGTAATCTTTTCCTGCATGCAGACACATTTGGCATATTTTTGGAAACTTTTTGGGAAAATGAAAAATTATTCAAAATCAGCAACTTTTCTTTTGTCACAATGCTTTCAAAGCGTAGATGTTATCAACTTTGTTTTCTACAGTTTTTGTGTATGAGGGAAAGGGAGATCTTGCTTTGACTAAATACTTTTGATATATGAAACATGTTCAAGTGGTGTGAGATAACAAAGAAATGCAAATTAAAGTGTGCTTTATAGGAAACTGATGTACAAAACCAGTATTTTGGTGCATGTAATCAACCATATCATTCAATTTGTTTGCAGCTGAAGACTTTTCCCCCATTAGTCTTAAGCATTCATGGGATGTGTTAAGATGAAAAAGATTGAGTTTAAATGCGTTAACGGTTTAAAAAGCATGGAGATGCAAAGCATTACTTAAACCCTTTCACACATACAACAATTCTGCAGCAGACGACTTTGAAAACATACCCGAAAAAATTGGAAACTCCTTTCAAATGAAAGTAAAATAATTGAATAGAGTTGAAATCATAGTGACAAAATAGAAATTTCTCATTTTGAGCACTTTTATCATGTTTTCAAAAAGCTGTCTGCTGCAGAGGCGTCAAAAAGCGTCTATATGAGGGAAAGGGTTAAAAAAGAAATGTTACACTTTTTAAATACATGTAGTTTCTAATAAGTCATATCTTTTTTAGAGGGATAGAGGAATGGCTTTTACAATTATAATTAGGTGTGAAATTAGACATTACACCGCTCCGGGAGCCTTAATTATAACCCAATATAGACAATTTCAGATGACTTTGAAAACATTGTGGAAAAAGGAACAATTGGGTTTTTGTCTTCCCTTTTTTGTCATGATATGAATAAAGATAGATATTTTAGTAAAAATAGTTCTTTTTAAATGAACCTTATTTTAAAGTGCAATGACTATCTTTTAACAAAATATTTAGTTTTCATGTAAACATGAAAAACCTTTTTTTTGTCATTCTCATCTATGAATCTGCTTCTTTTACGCATTATTCTAATGGTCATGATGAATTAAATTTGTAAAATAAAGGAAAGCAACATTATTTTATGCCCCCTCAGCATATGCAAATTATGAGAAAGTTCGCTTTTTCCAACAATATTTGAATTTTATAGATGGCATTAGAAGTCCCCCAAAGAAGACGACTTAATAATGTCATGAGCAATTTCTCCTTTTGCCAAATGTTCTGCTGCAGGTAGTACGTCCAAATACATCTGCACTTGGTAAATGGTTTAACCCTTTCCTATAAACAGACGCTTTCTGAGACCTCTACAGCCGACGACTTTCGAAAACATCGTAACAAAAGGAGAAATTGCTCAAAATAAGCAACTTCTACTTATGTCACAATGCTTTCAACACTGTTGAATAATTAAACTTTCATTTATAGATTTTTTCCAATTTTTTGCCTAGATAGTTTGAAAGTTGTCTGCTGCAGATTTGTTGTATGTGAGAAAGGGTTAAACCCTCCTCTAAATTTCAGCACAAAGGTTCAATTAATCATATAATTTCTTAATTGTAAACAATTAAAACCTAGAGGTTGTGATGTATATAGTAATAATCAATATAACTCATAATGTATATAATGTAAAGTATGAAATAGAATATTGTAATGCAAATAAGTAATGGTCAGTATTTCAAACAACAATGTCAATGTGTTTTCAAACAAAACATCCTCAATTCCCCTTGCATTCAGATTAAGAGCTTGTCCAGTTTCGATAAAAACATGTACCAGGGGTCAAACTTTGACCATTTAGAGTAGTCTGCTGTAAATAAGATTAAATGATTTACCATTTCCTACATACAATAAATATGCAGCAGAAGACTTTGAAATTATCAAGACCAAAATATAGTTTGTCTCCAAAAATGTGGGATGATTTTTGAATAGAGATGAAATAATTGTGGCAAATGGATAAATTGCTCATTTATTTGAACAATTTCTCCTTTTGCCAGAATGTTTTTCAAAAGTTGTCTGCTGCAGAGTTATCAGAAAACATCTTTTTGTGGGAAAGGGTTAGAGAAAATATTAACATTCGGAAAAGAAATATGAACTTTGATAGACTTTAACACTCTAGATATTCTTAAACATTTTTTGGCTTTTCCCAAAATGTTTTCTTTAAATGTTTGCTAAAACGACAATACGGTTATATTTATCAGGGAAAGGATTAATAATAATTCGGACTGATAATGCAACAGGAGAAATTCCTCACTAGGTGCAATTTCTCTTTTGCAACAAAGCTTTCAGAAGTCGTCTGCATGTGAATGAGTGTTAATTACTTTGACAAGAAGAGTTCTATCAATGCTACCATTAGTTGGTTCTTTTTCTGAAACAATTTTCATATAATTGTAGATCTAGTGCAATATGAACGAAATTATAAGATGATAAGCAATAAATTGTCCTCAATTTTACAATTTTACAGTTATTGTACATGTATTGTTGGAAATTAGAAAAAAGTTTTGTTTTGGTTTTTTACCCACAATGTTCTCTACTGTCTAAATCTTTAAATTATCCTACTTTACCAAATATCCCCTTCTCTTTTTTGGGTATTGGGAAATTTTTCTATTTAACCCTTTCCCTCATATAGACGCCTTCTGATGCCTCTCCAGCAGACGGCCTTTTGAAAACATAGTGACAAAAGAAGATATTGCTCAAAATGAGCAATTTCTCCTTTTGCCACAATGTTTTCCACTTTTAGTCATAGGTTATTCATTCATCTACTGAGATTTTCTATTTTTTGACAAAATATGTTCAAAGTCGTCTGCTGCATAATTGTCGTATGAGGGAAAGGGTTAAAAATAGCGGAGATAATCTGGTAAAAAAATAGGCCAGACTATTTTGCAATGTTTGGGTTACACTCTGTATTATCTTCTACAATGGCAGCTATTGGATTGGTACTATATGATTAACCTTTTCCCTCATTTAGATAACATTTGAAGCCCCTGCAGAAGACAACTTTTAAAGGCATACTGAAAACGCTAAAAAGGAGCAATTTCTGCTTTTTCTCCAATGTTTTCATATCTTCTAAAACTTACCATTTGTATCACCCTATTTAGATTGGTAACTTTTGGTGTTTAATATTTATTTAAATGACATATGTGTATGTGTGCATAAGTATTAATATTAATATTAGAAGCATAATCCTTGTCCAGATATAAAAGAAACAGAAGCTTCTGTTATGGCCCTATTCCACTACGACCACGAATCCCACGAATCACCAAAAATAGCTAAATTTTAGGATTCGTAGATGGATCGTAATCATTTCGCGAAGTTATTAACTCATTCGTATATATTCGTAGTCGGTTCTTGCAATTCTTGAGCGATCGGGAATTCGTGACAAAAGTTTTGAACTGTTCAAAGTTTTGGCCCCGAACTCCACGATTAAAAAAATCGTAGCTTATTCGTAACAACTTCGTAGTGCGTTCTTGGGCATCGTAACTGAAACGTAATCGATTCGTAGGTAATCCCACAGAATATGTATTCGTACCTGATTCGTACATGCATTCGGTGTGTTCTTAGCGTAGTCGTAACTGATTCCTAACGTCCGGGCAGTATTCGTAATAGATTCTTATACATCGTAGTCAATTCTCGCGGGACTCCAGCCGAACCAAATATATGTATCGTAAATGAATCGTCACGAATTAGACCAGAAAATTTGCAAAATATCACGAATCCTCCCGAATCCTAAAATTTAGCCACTTTTGGTGATTCGTGGGATTCGTGGTCGTAGTGGAATAGGGCCATTAGAGTGAACTCTTTTCTTCCACCTTTATCTGAATATATTGGTATCTTTGCTGCTGAGTTAATCTGTACCTTCATACAACACATCTGCAGCAGACAACCTTGCAAACATTTACTTTAAAACATGGACAGTCTCTATAATTGACAGTATAATTATTGAATAAAATTTAAAATATTCACCATTTCTCATTTTGCCAGACTGGTTCAAAGTTGTCTGCTGCAGATGCGGACAGAGTCTGTACTCTGTAGATGCAAAAGGGTCATAATAGAAAACAAGTGATATCAGTAATTTATTCTGATAAATTCTAAAAAAGCAACTAGGAAAAATTAGGTATTCTTTCTTTGCCATATTTTCAAATTCTAGTTAGGGGGCAAGTATCTTGCAAGATTGTGTATGCCTTTCTCCCAGGCTTGATTCAAAACAGCTGAAATATCATTTTGAAAAAAAAGATTACTGGGTCTACTGTTTTGTTTGAAGCCAACACACTTATCATAGCCCTGAAGTACATGTACGGAAAACAACTCTTCAATTATAGTGTGTTATGATGTCTAAATTTTATTTCTATCCTCTGTCTTCTTTTTTAAACCCTTCAATGCTGATTTGTTGGATTGTATTTGCCCAGCTTTGTATTTGGAAGAGCCCAATGTCATTTTTAAGAATATCAAGATAAAAATGTTGAGTTGAGCCTCGTCAGAAGGCTTAGATAAGCCGACTAGCCTGGCTCTATACTGTTGCCATGGGCTTTGCCAGCATGGTTCCAGCAGTCAAGATTAATAGATAGTAATGCTATGACAGGCGGGAACAGATATTCAAATGCTTAGAAATTAGGGGCAACTGTGATCAAATAGCATACCAGGTTTTCAGTATGCTAGTTTAACTTGATGAACATTTTTATTAGTCAAGTCCCACAAATACATTGTGTTATAAAAGAAAATGTTGCTACTTGTCATATTTAACCCTTTCCCACAAACAACAAATCTGCAGCAGACGACTTCAAAAACATTAAGGCAGTTATATAGAAAATCTCAATAAATTACGGAAACAAAAGTTGAAAACATTGTGGCTTAAGGAGAAATTGCCCGTTCTCAGCAATTTCTTATTTTGTCATAATGTTTTTAAAAGTCTGCCTCCTGTAAAAGGTGTCAGAAAGCATTTATTTGTGAGAAAGGGTTAATAGAGGTTTAACCCTTTCCCTCATATAAACGCTTTTGGACGCCTCTGCAGCAGACGACTTTTTTAAAAACATAGTGACAAAAGAAGAAACTGCACAAAACATGCAATTTCTCCTTTTGCCACAATGTTTTCTACTTTTAGTCATAGTAACATTATCCATTCAATATATGGAGATTTTCTATGTTTTGACAAAATACGTTCAAAGTCGTCTGCTGCAAAATTGTCATATGAGGGAAAGGGTTAAACCCATGTACTATTTTCACTTGTGAAGCTTTCAAGTTGACAGAAAGCATTATTTGATGTAAGGGGAGAGTAAAATGATTAATTAGGGAATTTTATACTCATCTTAAAACTCATAGATTATTATTGATAAATGAAAGATCAACAAATAAAAGTATTTATATACTGTAACCTTCCTTCTTTGTCATTTCATTTCCACTTCTATCTATAACCTGATAAGCTAATTATAAGCTAATTTTAGCTCACAGTACTCAGTGTAAAGAGGCTACTATGATCTGATAAATGAAAGATCAACACATAAACGTATTTATATACTGTAACGGTAACCTATCTTCTTTGTCATTTTATCTCCACTTCAACCTACCAACTGATAAGTCAAATTTACCTCACCTGAGCACAAAGTACTCAGTGTTAAGGGGCGGCTATTATGATCACATGCCATCCATTGTAATCCAATTGAGCCCCAGTAGCTCAGTTAGTAGGTACATGGGCTGTCAAATCAGGGGTTGTGAGCTGAATCCCAGCTTTGCCAACTTTCTCTCCGACGTTTGACAAAAATCAATGCAATACACATCATTGGTCTTCCGACAATGGTAATGTGGTGTGGAGCAGTGCTGTGAGAAAGTCTGGACATATGGGTTAACTGGCTGTTATATGATTGAAAAAGGTTGAAAACGGTCATAAACCCCAATAAATGAAATCAAATAACCCATTTACCAAAGAAATACCAAGATTGAAATGCTGTTGAATGCAGTGTAAAATATCAAACAGACAAATTAATTACAAATGCTTTTCGCATAAATTTTACATTTTTTCCTTTTAGAAAACTACAGCTTGGATTTCAAAATAATTGTATGCAGAATACTCCTTTGTGTGAGCCTCTATCCTGTTGATTAAGCCATCTTGAAATTGTTAAAAATAAAAAAGAGGGTCATGATGGCACTGGATTGCTCACCTTAGTTATGCCAACTGTCTAGTCAATCACAAAAACTAATCTTGCGGTCAGGTTAGCTAATACTTGTATTAACATTTTCACAAGATTTCCCTTTCAATTTGACCTATTGACCTTGTTTTCGATCCGACATGACTCGTATTCGAACTTCGCTTAGATATCATCAAGACAATCGTTTTGACATGCTCAAATTAAAAATATGGTTTACGGCGTGTTTACAAGATTTTCCTTCATTTTGACCTATATTTTTACCTGACATGACCCATTTTCGAACATGGCCTAGATATCATCACAAATTATCAACATGCTCACGGTTAAAATGCGGCCTCCAATCACAAGAACTAATCTTGCAGTCAGGTAAGCTAATACTAGTATTAACAAGATTTCAGTTTAACCCAGTGACCTAGTTGTTGATGTCACATGGGTAGCCAGACTTCTCGACCCTCCGACTTCTCGACCCCCGTTTTACCAGACTTCTCGACCCCCTATTAGAAATATCGTCGGATAGGACTATATAGACTTTATGAAAATAGACTCTGTTATTAACCTTTTCGACATTTCAACTCGGAGAGAAATTGTCGAATATGACTATAATAGGGTTTATTTATATAGAGACATGTTTTTCTATATTATGGTATAGTTAAAAGAAGATTATAATGGTTGTTTGGGTCTAAAAGTTGTACTAGTAAGACTTTATGAAAATAGACTATATTATTTTCCTTTTCGACAATTCCACTCGGAGAGAAATTGTCGAATACGAGTATCGTTAGATTTTCTGTTGGGGTTTCAATTATAATAAACATTTTTTTTTATCAAACTTTTTAATAAAATTATATCAAAAGAAAAACAAATGAAATATTTACACCTAACAAATGAAATATTTACACCTAACAAATATTTACACTTAACAAATAAAATTAACAAATAAAATATTTACACTTAACAAATAAAATATGTACACTAAAAATTCACTTTTTACTTTTTATATCACAATTGTTACTGTCCATAAATGTCCCCAATCTGTCTCAAAAAATCCTCACAGAGGATATCGTGATCGTCGTAAAGATCCCAAAGGTCAAATATGGCAGAGTCCATATTCAAGTAGGTTGGCCGTCTCCTACGTCCAACCGAATGATCGAGGATCAGATGTACGTTGATGTTCACTAATTTGGCCTCTTGAAGCAACATCAGCAGCAGCACATACATTGGCAGAGCCCCCCTACCCGCCTTCGCATTTAACCGCCTGTGCCAGCCTGAAAAAAATAAATTGAATTTTAGAGTTTAAAAAAACAGTTGAATTGAATACGAGCTATTTTTCATAATTGGCGCTTTCTTCTTGTCATCCCCTTTTCTACAACCTCGTACTTGACAGTAACATTTAATCATAACTTATATTTTTAAAGACATTTGTTGTTTCTCTATTATATGTTTTATGTTTTTTGTATCTGTTTTAGATTTATATACCTTCAGTGTCGTTGTTAGTCCTCACAGACTGCCGGTAAACTGTCCACTGTTCCGGCGACCAAATCGAACTCTCTAACCATTGGTCGTTAACATATTGAAACACGGCCGCTCTGTCTGATAACTTCTGGAAGGCCCTTGGGATATCACACGCGGGAAGGAATGGTATGGCTAGTAACTTTCTTATAAGGTGATGGACCCCTTCTCGTTGTTGATAAGTCGTCTGCAGACCGACTTCTTTGACCCGTCGCTGCAGAGCTTGGGCCAACCAAAAATCGATCAACCAGAAACTCTGTGTTGACCTAAAAAGTTAAGAATGTTTTACTTTTATCATAACTCATATATTCCTGTTCAATTTCTATTTAACTATTTTATTTTACTACAAACTATTATGAAATGGATATGTTCATAAGTTGGGAACATCAACATTAGATGTCGCTCATCTCCCACCCTAAAGTCGCCAACCAAAAATTGATCAACAAGAAACTATGTGTTGACCTAAAAAATTAAGAATGTTTTACTTTTATCATAACTCATATATTCCTGTTCAATTTCTATTTAACCATTTTAGTTTATTATATAAAAATTGTCGTTTTATTAATAATATACAATTATTACAATTAATTATTAAAAAATAAAACAAACAAGGACAAACATACCGCGTACATCAAAAGTAAGTAAAATAACACAATAAGTTTCATCCTTTGTGTGCATCGGGTGCGAATTTAACACCTCATTAAATGCACTTAAAATACGCAATTAACATAATAAGTATAAATAAAAACATTAATGATCTTAATTTAATTTCATAACAAACAAACATATTATAATTTAACAGTTTTAATAATGTATAATCGATCATCATTCGCTCGGGCTACAAATTTTTTAATAGGGGGTCGAGAAGTCTGGTAAAACGGGGGTCGAGAAGTCGGAGGGTCGAGAAGTCTGGCAGCCGTCACATGACCCAGTCTACAACTTAGCCAAAGTATTTTCTGACGAACTTTCATGAAGATTGGACGACAGACACCAGGTGATCGCAATAGCTCACCTTGAGCACCTCATGCTTAGGTGAGCTCAAAATGCATGTCATGAGAAATTTCTCCTTTCCCCATACATTTTCAGCTCGACTTTTGAAAAAACGAGAGCTATTTCCATGACCCTGGCGTGGTCGTCCGGTTAAGCTTTTTTGTTCAGCTCAGCTTTTTTTCTGTTTTCTATCAGTCAAGCGTCTGTGCTGTACGCGGTGCTCTTGTTTTTTTGTTATGTATCATCACATTTTTCCTTAGATACTTTTTCAACACATGACTATTCTCTCAAGTAAGCCGTTGATGGTACTATTTTATTTGTACAAGTCTTAAATCAAAATGCACAATAACCCCATGAAAACAAATCAAAGATCCTGGGTTTAGAGGCATAAAGAACTAGACAATATTAACTCTTTCCTATATGAAGATGCATTTTCATGTCAAAAATACATTACCATGTCATTTAATACCTGATATATAATCTCAATACAGATTAATACCATCCAGAAAGAATCCGCGTAGTTCTCACGCTGTGTGATATACACGGTCACCGGTAAATACCTGCGCACACGTCACTTTTAATTTATGGACACACTGGCTAACAGGCTAAAATATAATTATGTATACATTTATTTTGTTTGGCGCTTTTAGAAGGCATTCGCCCTTCTCTAGTTATTCCTTCCACTTATTAACCATTTATAAACCAACCCTACCACAACAATTGTATAAATTATTGTTTGTATTGTTTGTTTTTACTTTGACCTTCACGGGTTGAATCAACCCACCCACTTATTCGGCCTCAAGTCCGCCCCGCGAGTATTTACGACGATTATACATGCTGTGGGAACCTTTCTGCGTATGCAGGGGCCCCAGCTTCTTCAAAACTTCGACGACTGGCTACTACACAGGAGAGATCGATCGCTTCTGATCAACGATCTGTCCATAGCCTGGCGGACTATTCTACGATTGGGTCCTATTCTCAATACGCAGAAGTCGGACCTAGTTCAGCCAAAGAGGTTCACGTTCGTTGGCATGACCATTATCACCGATCTTGCGGTGATTCGGATCCCCTCGTACAGAGTCGATTCCCTATCCCGGAAAATTCGACTCATTCTGGGTCGGGTTATAACAACAGCCCGATCCATGATGTCTCCTTAAGTGCAGTAGCGGACCTAGTCATTCTAGGCAAGCTCCACAAGAGGCCCCTGCAGTATCTTTTTCTGTCCCGGTGGCGTCCGTCTGTGGACTCACTGGAACAGGAGATAGCTCTGACGGATTTCTTCAAGTCACACCTTCGCTGGTGGTTAGACCCGTCAAGCTATCTGCAAGGAGTCCCCTTGCTCACACCGCCTCCGGATCTGTATCTGTTTTCAGATGCCAGTGCTGTGGGTTGGGGAGCTCATTTAGAGCCACAGGGATTAACAGCCGAGGGCATGTGGTCAACGGAGGAAAGTTTTCTACAGATAAACAACTTAGAATTGAGGGCAGTCCTTCTAGCTCTCAATCAGTTCTCTGCCTCCGTTGCCAACAAAACTGTTTTGTTATCGACGGACACCACCACTGTTGTATCCTACATACCCAGGCAAGGAGGAACGCACTCTCACCTTCTCTTTCTAGAGACGTGGAAGTAACTTTGATGGTGCCGGGCGACGTCGTTAGTCATCTTAGTGAAACACGTTCCCTGTTACCTAAACGTCTTAGCAGACAGTCTATCCCGCCAAAACAGAATATTACCTGCAGAATGGACTCTGAACCAAAGTGTACTAAACTTAGTGTTCGTGCGGATCGGGACCCCTCTGGTGGATCTTTTCGCCACCAGAGTGAATCATCAGCTTCCATTCTATCAGTCACTGATGTACCATCCTGCAGCATGGGCAGTGGACGCACTGACCCTCGATTGGAACCTTCTTTTCGGGTATGCATTTCCCCTGTTCATTCTGCTTCCAATTATTCTTCAGAAGATTCTGCACTCTCAACCGTGCAACATACTACTGATAGCACCGTTTTGGCCCCAGAAGTCGTGGTTCAACGACCTGCTGGCATGTATATTGGCACAACCGTTACGTCTTCCTCTTCGAGACGACATACTGTTTCAGCAGCCGGGTCAGCGTCTTTATCCCAACCCGGCGATGCTGCACCTTCACGCCTGGACATTATCCAGCGTTCAATCTGAGAGAGAAACTGTTCTCAGAGGGTAGCCTCTCGAATCGCCGAATCAAGACGGCGGTCCACTAGAATCGTCTACGATTTTAAGTGGACAGTTTCTACGATTGGTGTTCTTCAAAGTCGGTCAATCCAGAGTATCCCTCTGTGACTAGTCTTGCCGACTACTTTCTTTTTCTGTTCGAAGAAAAAGATCTGGCTGTAAGCACAATAAAAGGGTATCGTTCGATGCTCTCCAATACGCTTAAAATTCAAAGGGGGAGAGAGTATTGTTACTGATCCATCTCTCTCTGACCTTATGCGTTCCTTCGAACTAGAGAAACACGTTTTTAGGAGTTTAACTCGAAAATGGGATCTCTCATGTGTTTTGTGGTCTCTGACTAAGGCCCCGTACGAACCACTTGCTTCTGCGTCTTTGAATTTCTTAACTTTTAAGACAGTCTTTCTCCTTGTCTTTGCAACCGCTCGCCGTACAGTCTTTCTCCTTGCCTTTGCAACCGCTCGTCGTACAGTCTTATTCCTTGCCTTTGCAACCGCTCGCCGTAGAAGTGAGCTTCATGCATTATCGGTAGAAACAGGTTTCGTCAGGTTAAACCAATCTTATGGTTCTGTTGGCCTTCTTTCTCAACCTAAATTCTTAGCTAAGAACCAGTTGCTGTCGGTTCTTTCTAAACCTATCACAGTTCCCAACCTATCTGCAAACTGTGGTCCCTCAGACGTAGACAGTGTCTTGTGCCCTGTCAGGGTTTTAAGTTCTATCTTATCGATGCTGCAAAGTCGTCAGGTATTAAATGACTCGTACAAATATTTACCAGTCATTTCAGACGGACCACTTAACTGTGGAAATTAAGTGACGTGTGCGCATGTGCGCCGGTATTTACCGGCGACGGTGTATATCACACAGCGTGAGGGCTACGCAGATTATTTCTGGATGGAATTAATCGGTATTGAGATTATATATCAGGTATTAAATGACTGGTAAGTATTTTCTAATAAAAATATGTTATACTTTAAAAAACTTCATTTTGAATTGTATGAAGCAGATTATTTTGGAAAACATTGTGGCAAAAGGAGAAATTGTTTTATTTGATGAGCTTTCCCATCTTATTGCCTGTATATTTTCAGTTTCCTTACGCAGATTTTATCCTACTTGGGAAAAGGGTAAACATCTACTATTCCCTAGATTAGTGTATAAACTCATTCATTTTACATTGATTGTGAAACAAGCTGTCAGCTTATATTAATAACACATGCTGTCTATTTCCTGGAGATTTAACCAGTCATCGTGCTGTTAGTGTTGAAAAATCCCGAGGCAGAACCTGCTCATCATTGGTCCGAGAGGCCGATGCTCTACCTCTGCACCACTGTTCTCAGGTATAAAAAACAAGCTCACTCATGTAAGATTTTTAAATCTTTATTTTCCAAGTCTCGACATTTAAAGCCTGATCAAGTAAAAAATTGTGTGCAACAATAAATATAAAACCTTTCCCTGAAACAGATACCTCTATAGTTGATAACTTTTAGAATATGTTGTAGAACATGGAGATATTGCTCAAAACCATTTCATACAGCAGACAACTTTGAAAACATCTACATTAATTACATAAAATCTCTATGAACGAAACACTCCTGATGAGCAATTTGTGACTGGTGGAGACCTAGAACATCCTGCATCATAGTCTATTCTGCTCTTGAAAAATAGATTTGACTGCTTGAAGACTGTAAGTGATCAATATGATTCTAACTATTGTTCGTCTTTACCATTTATCAAATATTTAAACAAGAGCTGTCCGTGAGACAGCGTGTTCGACTTTTTTAATGCTTGACAATAAAACAAAACTTTTTGCAGTAAAAGGCAAGACAAAAATCCTTGACAGAGTTACCTTCTCTTGTCTGCAGTTGGAGTCATGATGGTAAACAAGGATTCCAAGTTTCACAGCAATATCCTAAAGGGTTAAGTCAATCATTTGATTTTACCAAGATTCAATGTATTTTCTAAGTCGAAAAAGGGTCATAATTCTGACAAAAACCCCTTCACAGACTTATGTACTCTTGTCTGTTGATGGAGGTAATGATGGTAAATAAATTTTGTAAGTGTTTAAGCTATATATATATCTCATGGTTTTTGGTACAAAAAACTTAACCCAAATTCTAAGTTGAATAAAGGGCCATAATTCTTACAAAAACCTTGACAGAGTTATGCACTCTTGTCTGTTAATGGAGGTTATGATAGTGAACAAGAATTGTAAGTTCCAAAGCAATATCTTTATGGTTTTTGAAAAAAGGTGGTGGTAAAAAAAAAAAAATCAAAATTCTAAGTAAACAAGAGGGCCAAGATGGCCCTAAATCGATCACCTAATTGATAGTAAATTAGTAGCAAATATTTAACTGCAAATATCTTGATAAATTTTATCAGGGAATGCAAATGAAACTGCAAAGGAGTGGACACTTCTCAAGAAACAGCTTATCAGTGAAGGCCATTTATATCTTGAAATCTAACAAGAACTTTAATAAGAATGGAATTATAAAGTTTTTGTCATTTTGCACCTTTCCTGATGCCGCCTTGCTGCAATATGGATCAATCAATATGGCTTCAACAGTTTATTTAGAGGGTCACTTAAGGAACATTTCTACCAAATTATCTTGCAATCGCACAAGTAGATTATGGAGGAAAAGGATTTTAAAATTTGGGTATTTTTCTCACTTTCTGATGCCGCAGCAACCAAAGTTATCAATTGAATTTAAATCTTTGAACAATTTTGAAAGAGGACCACCAAAGGAACATTCTTGTGATGTTTTGTGGAAATTGGTCTATTGGAATGGTAGGAGTTGGTTGTCATTTGTAGCTAAAAGTTCAATTTACCCTTTTTGTGACGACGCCTGGTTGATATGATTGTGTAACCAATCAAAACGGCTTAAACAAATTAAATAGAGGATCATTACAGTAAGATTCGTATTATATTTTCTTAAAATCAGACAAACACTTTCATAAACAAGAGGGCCATGATGGCCCTGGAATCGCTCACCTGATTTTTTTTTTCACTTTAGCTATATAAGCCCCGCCATCTGGCGGACATAGTTTCCGACCAATCGACTTGGCTTGAAGGAATCTGATAGAGGGTCACCCTAGGAACATTTCTACAAAATTATTTGAAAATCGGCCTGACACTTTTGGAGGAGAAGATTTTTTAAGTTTTCACTATAGCCATAAAAGGCAAAATAGCCCCGACCCCTTGTGGCCATGTTTTTTGACCAATCAACATGGCTTGAAGGAATCTGATAGAGGGTCATCCAAGGAACATTTCTACAAAATTATTTGAAAATCGGCCTGACACTTTTGGAGAAGAAGATTTTTTAAGTTTGCACTATAGCTATATAAGGCAAAATAGCCCCGCCCCCCCTGGCGGCCATGTTTTTCGACCAATCAACATGGCTTCAAGGAATCTGATAGAGAGTCACCCAAGGAACATTTCTACAAAATAAGTTCAAAATCTGCAAACCAATTTGGGAGGAGAAGAATTTTGAAGTTTTTTTCGTTTCGTTGCCATGGAAACCAGAATTCTGCATGGATCCCAATAAATTGAAGGAATTCTGGTGAGGTCATTGAGAGGATGCTTTCTGTGAAGTTTCATCCCAATTGACCCACTGGTTACTGAGGAGAAGATGTTGAAGATTTTTTAAGTTTTCACTATAACCATAAAAGGCAAAATAGCCCCGCCCCCTGGCGGCCATGTTTTTCAACCAATCAACATGGCTTGAAGGAATCTGATAGAGGGTTACCCAAGGAACATTTCTACAAAATTATTTGAAAATCGGCCTGACACTTTTGGAGGAGAAGATTTTTTAAGTTTGCACTATAGCCATATACGGCAAAATAGCCCCCCCCCCCCCCCCCTGGCGGCCATGTTTTTCGACCAATCAACATGGCTTGAAGGAATCTGATAGAGGGTCACCCAAGGATCATTTCTACAAAATAATTTGAAAATCGGCCTGACACTTTCGGAGGAGAAGATTTTTTAAGAATTTTGAAGTTTTTTTCATTTCGTTGCCATGGAAACCAGAATTCTGCATGGATCCCAAAAATTTTAAGGAATTCTGGTGAGGATGCTTTCTGTGAAGTTTCATCCCAGTTGACCCACCGGTTACAGAGGAGAAAATGTTGACGGACGACGACCGACGGACAACGGACGCCGGACATAGGGCGATCACAATAACTCACCCTGAGCACTTCGTGCACAGGTGAGCTAAAAATGGAATTTTCAAATTTTGTCATTTTGCCCCTTTTCTGATGCCGCCTGACTGCCATGTTTTTCGACCAATCAGTATGGCTTGAACACATTTTATAGAGGGTCACCCAAGGAACATTTCTACCAAATTATATTTGAATCTGACGGGCAGATTCGGAGGAGAAGATTTTTAAAGTTTGGACATTAAATCGATCACCTGATTGATAGTGTATGGTGAGTGTAAGGAACGACAACTCTGCAAAGGAGATTGCCCTTGCATAATACTCTGCCAAGTGTATGTCATTTGAAGCAAAAAGTTAATTTTACTCCTTTTCTGATGCTGCTTGGTTGCTATGCCTTTCAACAAATCAATATGGCTTGACAAAGTATGTAGATGATCAATGAAAGAACATTTCTACAAAACTATCTTTAAATCAGACAAGCACTTTTATAAGGATGCTTTATTAAAGTATTGTCATTTTGCCCCTTTTTTGATGCCGCCTGACTGCCATGTTTTTCGACCAATCAGTATGGCTTGAACAATTTTTATAGAGGGTCACCCAAGGAACATTTCCACCAAATTATATTTTGAATCTGACAGGCAGATTCGGAGGAGAAGATTTTTAAAGTTTGGACATTTTGTCCCCTTTCTGATGCCGCAGCAACCAAAGTTCTCAATGGAATTTAAATCTTTGAACAATTTTGAAAGAGGACCACCAAAGGAACATTCCTGTGATGTTTGGTGGAAATTGTTCTTGTGGTTCAGGAGGAGATGATGTTTAAAGCTAAAAGTTAACGCCGGACGACAGACGACGGACGACGGACACAGAGTGATCAGAATAGCTCACCTTGAGCCTTTGGCTCTAGGTGATCTAAAAAGGGGCCATCATTCTTACAAAAACCTCGATAGAGTTATTTAATCTTTTCTGCTGATGGAGGTTATGATGGTGAACAAGTATTGGAAGTTTCAAATCAATATCTCTAATGGTTTTGACCAAAATGTGAAGCCAACACTGAGGTGAGTAGGATAGCTAGCCTTTTCTTCGAAAAAGTCGAGCTAAAAAGAATAATCTACTTTTTAAGCTAATTTCTCCATTTCTCACAATATTTTCAAAAACCTGTCTGGTACAGAGCCATCAAAAAATGTATGTATGCACTTCAAGGTAATGTGTGTAACAATCTACCTTCTTCTGTAGTGGAATCTTTCAGTGAACAGACTTAAATAATAAAATCAAATTAAAATTACATGCATAATTACAATAATTTAAATGTTTTTGTTCAACACGATACGTCATTGTAAGCAATCACAATAAGGACAGGGTTAAAATTGTTAAATCCAGAAACAATAACCATAGTTACAAAAAGGCACATGATACGGAATGAATTAGAACCAATTTTTTGTAAGTATAAAAGACAGGTTGTGTATACTGAATTGAAAATTCTTTTAACAGCACTGCATTTATAATAAGAATTTTCTATATTTTGAACATTGGATGCATAACAAAATCACAGCGTGCTTAAATCTTTAATATTAATTGGACACATAATGCATACTTAAACATACATTGTACATACTTAAACATACATTGTACATGAACATATAAATAATGTCCCACATACAACACATCTGCAGCAGACAACTCTGAAAATTAAAGTACATGTATACTCGTTGAACAGAGTTGAAAACATTGTTGCAAAAGAATGAATTGTTAGTTATGAGCAATTCTCCTTTTGCCAAAATATTTTCAAAAGTCATCTGCTGCAAATGTTCAGAACGCGTCTGCAGGTGTGAAAGAGTGAAGTGGTCAATGACTGTATCAGGTATGATGGGTACCAGTTTGATACAAAAGAGGAAAACATTATGAGTGACAAAATAGTAAAAACACATCTTTGAATTTTGTCAAATGTAAGTCCATATCAGCATAGCCAAATAGACCTGCTTTATTGGGATATAGAATATTTATGAGTAGAAATTCAAATAGTTCAAAGCCCGATCATGTGTAAATGATGACACTAGATTTACCTTTCTTTTCGATTTTCATCTTTCGGTTAAGTACACAGTAATTTTTATAGGAAAGCTACACATTTCAAATAAACAATGTCTGATATTTTCTCCTGTAAACAAATTTGATTAGCATGTTTAACCCTTTCCAACATACAACATATCTGCAGCAGACGACTTTGAAAACAATAGAGCCAAGATATAAAAAATCTCTATAACTGGAAATTTAATTATTGAAAAGTGTTGAAAACATTGTGGCAAAAGGGGGAAATTGGTCGTTTTTTAGAAAATTCTCATTTTATCACAATGTTTTCAAAAGTCGTCTGCTGCAGATACGTCAGAATGTGTCTGTATGTAGGAAAGGGTAGTACAGGTACAACATATAACAGATGTCATGAACATAATATAACAATAAATGTATAAAGGATTTGTTAGGAATCAATTTAAAACTTTCAAACATGAATGGCCAGTCAAAACCAGCATTCTTAAAGCATGTACTGTCACTGTCTTCCATAGGGCGTTGGAATGAATAACTAAACTGTCACCTAGTGAACAAAGTTGAGTCAGTAATATTGTAATACATGAATTAGGGATTTGTCAGGAACAAATTTAAAACTTTCAAACATGAATGGCCAGTCATAACAAGCATTATTGTCAGCATTTTTAAAGCATGTATTGTCTTCCATAGGCGTTGGAACGAATAACTTAACTGTCACCTAGTGAACAAAGTTGAGAGAGATATATTGTAATACTTGAATAATTTCTGTAAAAAGTGATTTTCAATTTTTCTTATTTAATGACATTTGTATTAATAGACAGGATTTTACGAAAATAATAGGTTTTTTCGGTTCAATAACATTGGAGTTTCTTAGTAATCATCTTCAACAATACTGTCAAATGCTGTCTTTTTAACCCTTTCCAACACACAACAACTTTGAAAACATATAAGGAAAAGTGTGGAAAATGTCTATTAATATGACAAAATTTGATAACATCGTGGCAAAAGGAGAAATCGCTTGTTTTGTGCAATTTCTCCTTCTGTCACATTGTTTTCAAAAGACGTCAGCCGCATATATTCCAGAAAACTTCTGTATGTTGAAAAGGTTTAAAATAAGATAAATGGGATCCATGAGGCTTGACAGATATAAAGGACAGATGAATTGTCCCATCTTGCATGACAAATAACATTCAGGAAAGATTATTGTAATCTTCATGTCTTTATAAGCTTCCACACCAAAAGTTTTTGTTAAGTGTGCCGTAAGACAACCAACTATTTTTATCATGTGTCCCACACATTTAAAGACTAGAATAAATTTAACAATTTGACTTTTAAATCATTCACACATACAGATGCTTTCTTATTTCTCTGAAGCAGACCTCTTTTTAAAACTGTGGCAAAAGGGTAAATGTTCTTAATTCTATTCAATAGTTACATATTCTTTTATAGAGTTTTTCCATATTTTTGTGAAGATGTTTTCAATGTTGTCTGCTGTAGAATGATTGTATGTGTTAACAATTTGACCATGCCCTTTAAATGAATGTATTACACAGAAAAAGTAACTGCCCATGCAGAACTCCTGTATTGAGAGCTACATGTATGTGGATCATTTATAAAAGTCCATGGTTATATCTAGTTTACTGTAATAAAGCTCACAAAGTTTAAAGCTTCTACAACATTTGAATCACAAACATTTATTTCACCTCACACTATTCGGTCATGGTGGAGTGCCCTTGGGCAAGGCACATTTTCTAGCCTAGTACTGGTTTGTTCACCCAGGGAACATGAATAATAAAATTTAAATGCGCTCTAAATGACCTTAGCTGTCGATGCGCCATAAAACAATATACATTCATTCATTCATTCATTCACCTCACACTAGATCAACATTACATTAAATGTACATACAAATGCATGGTTTTGTAGTGTGACTCCAAAACTCACATAACCCTTTCCCTCATAGGTCAATTCTGCAGCAGACGACTTTGAACTTATTTTGTCAAAATGTAGAAAATCTCCATAGTTGAATGGATAACCTATGACAAAAAGTGGAAAACATTGTGGCAAAAGGAGAAATTGCACGTTTTGTGCAATTTCTTCTTTTGTCACTATGTTTTCAAAAAGCCGTCTGCTGTAGAGGCGTCCGAAAGCGTCTAAATGAGGGAAAGGGTTAAAGTATCAATTTATATATTATTGTATATAACAGATAAATTAACAAACAATGGTATTTATTTGTATGTAAATCTTCATGCATATATGAACAACAAAGATTAGCGATTTGTTTAATAAAGAAAATACAAAAAGGTGAACCTCAGCACAGCTTTAGCTCTTTCCCAATACAGATAATGTTAGACTTATCTATGTCAGAGATATTTTGACTAAGTGTGAGAAAGGGAGAAATAACTCATTTGAGCAATTCTATTATTTATTTCACACATTGTTTTCAATTATGAACCAAAAGTTATATTTTCAATTTTCCAGGTCTAATATTGTTATCATTAGGACTTGGAAAACGTCTTGTCAAAAATATGAAAAATCTTTTTGTATACAAATACTATACATATATAAGTATAATATGAGTAATTTCCCTTTTGTCACAATGTTTTCTAATGTCATCTGCTGCAAATGGCCTCAAAATGTGTCTGTATAGGGGAAAGGGGGAATGAAAGATTATCCTTTTATCAGATATCATACCTTAGCTTTTTCCAAACTGAATACATATGAAGTAAACATGTGTAAGTTTGACTAATTGTAAAATCATTGTTTGAACAGGAAAACTGTTTTTTATGAACAATTGCACCTTTTTTTTAAATAATAATTTAAAAAATCAAAGTTCTATACTTTCAGGGTAATATAATAAGAGTAAGTTTGGTCCCCACAACATTATATAACAATATTGCATTAACAACATGGATTGAGTGAACATAATTATAGACAAATAAAGAATGTTATTTTGATTCATAACAATAAGTCCCAAACATTGAACTGGACTCCAAATTATCTTAACTTATCACATGTACAAAATAGTCACACAAAAAGTGAAAAACAAGAAAAGTAAAGAAAACCTGAAAATTTGCATAAGATATTTAAAGCAGTGAAATTGTAAAAAGCAGAAATATCACAATAACTTAAATCTCCTAAAACATTACATGGGCCCATCCATGAAAAAAGGTACAAGTTGGCTTGTGTGATCTGAGGAAAACCAGTTCAGTCTGTGCATCTGCTAGGTCTGATCAAGATCTACACAGTTCATATATTACTTACACAAGCTTGTTAGAAGCGTCTGTCAGCTTGTTTATATTCTAGTAAGACTGAGCAGATGTACAGGCTGATCTGAACGTACTATTTTCAGAAATGTCAACTTGCACCTTTTTCTAACGGACAGGCTCTCATTTCTGTTTGTTTGTGATGGTTAAACTTGAACCAAATTCACACTAGATTGTACAACTGTTTGCAACCATTTGCAAACCTGTATTTAACTATTGTCCAAAACTCAGCAACAAATTGCAGACCAAATACTGACAGTTACATATTGTATATATTGATTGTTTATCCCTTTCCCTCATATAGACGCTTTCTGACGCCTCTGCAGCAGACGGCTATTTGAAAACATAGTGACAAAAGAAGAAATTGCAAACAACGTGCAATTTCTCCTTTTGCCACAATGTTTTCCACTTTTAGTCATAGGTTATCCATTCAATTATGGAGATTTTCTATGTTTTGACAAAATACGTTCAAAGTTGTCTGCTGCAGAATTGTGGTATGGGGGAAAGGGTTATAGTCCCCCTTCTGCTTGCCAACAAAGCCTAAAACCAATCACCAACTGAATTTATTTGAACTTTTAGAGAATCTGGTTGCAAGTTGATGGTTGCTTCATATATATTTATGACTGGTTGTCTGAGGTTGGTCATGGCTATGTGTGACTGATTCTTGACTTCTGTAACCCATTTCCATGTTAACAAATCTGAAGCAGACGACTTTGAAAACATCTTGCCAAAACTTTACAAATGAAAGTATAATTATTGAATGGAGTTGAAAACAATGTGGCAAAATGACAAACTGCTCAATATCTACTAATTTCTCCTTTTGCCTAAATGTTTTCATTGATTGATTGATTGGGGTTTAACGCCATTTTTAACAATTTCTCAGTTATATCACGGAGGCCAGTTCACCTACTCATGCATTTCCTGGTTTTCTCACACCAGTACTCCACACAAAAAACTTCCCAAGCAACTGGCTGCTTTTCCACATAGGCTTAGCCCATTGGTGGAAGACAAATGACGCATGTCGCATTGACTTTTGTCAATCGTCGGAAAAAAAGTTGGCCGAGCAGGGATTCGAACCTAAATGTTTTCAAAAGTCAAAATGTGTCTGTAAGTGGAAGAGGGTTAACCCTCTTATAATTTTAGTACATAAGAGAAATTGTTCATAATGAACGAACAACTAGTTTTTCATACTAAAAGCCAATTCGGATAAAAACTAATTTTAAATAAATCTCATTTACTTATTCTCCTTAACATCTTTCTTAATTAAATTTGTAAAATGGCTTGCCATAACACTGGTTGTCCTGGCAACATAAAACCAATAAATACTAAGTATCACAGAGCCTGTACGGACTGGTCCTATAAGAAATGCTCTCGTTCCGTATGCAGCAGGGAATTCTACAAGGGCAGTATAACTGGCAAACCCAACTATCAACATCCAAGGGAGATAAATATGTCTGATCTGGTGCATCACAGTCTGTTTGAATGAGGTGATTTGTGAATAATGTAAAAGGTAACCTAGATACATTAATACTGGTACATTAAATGACAGCACCTGAAAAAAAAAATACAGTAAAAGAGCAATGAATTAAATGTTGCTATTTAGTTAATTGCATAAACTGGTTGACTCTTTTCCACATGAATACGCATTTTGATGCATCATTCAACAGCAGAAGACATTTGATAACATTGTAGCAAAAGGAACAAATCCATATTTTTCCATAATTCATCTGCTGTACATTTGTTGTATGTGGGAAGGGGTAATGGCTAGGTTCTTTGATTTGCATTCTTAACTCTTTTTAAGAGAGAGTTCTTTCTTGTTCAACATTTGCTCATGATACAACACTAATTGTCAATAATCCATAGACCCCCACACCGGGGTAGAGTTTAAACCAGAATTTTAAACTTTGCTGCAGTAGCATACTCACATATACATGTATATACATATGATGCCTAATTCTGGTATGTGATAGATCCTCATCCGTAGATGTTTGCACAGATCAAATTTGGTTTCATTAGCTGCTAACTTGCAGGAGATATAGCCAATATGAGATTTTACTTTAAGTGAGGTCATAGGTCAAGGTCACAGTGATGTGTATGTGATTAACATCTTCCCATGATGCATGTGCATATGGCTTAGGCATTATTCGTTAAATTGGGTTAAGGTCACAGCATCCTAGTTCAGTTCATGACATACACTCACAATATACATTTTCATACAATATATATTAACTGTAGCTGTGATAGCATAGGACATATGGCCTTGAAAATCTGTTTCTTTAAATGGGGTCAGAACTCAAGGTCATTTTTTAGATTTTTTTTGGTATGTGTAAAACCATCTTTCCAGGATACTTCTACATATCTCAATAGTAAAGGACATAGTATAGGAGATATGGCCCAGTCAAGTGTTTTCTTTGTATGAGGTCAAGTTTACAAAGACCAAATTTTGGTAGATCTTCCCAAGATGCAATTGGTAATATGACTGGCTTAAGGTTGGTTGGAAGAACGGAGGGATGGATGGATGGACCGACTACCGACAGATGAAACAAGGTGGACTAATTAAATCATCTGTATGAACATGTTTTAACCATTTCCCTGATATTATAGTTTAAGAGTCATCCGCCTTTATTGAATAATTATCACATCTGTAAAAGTTGTTGTATAACTTAGATAGTAATTAACCCTTTCCCTCATATAAACACTTTCGGACGCCTCTGCAGCAGACAGCTTTTTGAAACCAGTGATAAAAGAAGAAATTGCACAAAATGTGCAATTTCTCCTTTTGCCACAATGTTTTCCACTTTTAGTCATAGGTTATCCATTCAATTATGGAGATATTCTATGTTTTGACAAAATACGTTAAAAGTCGTCTGCTGCAGAATTGTCGTATGAGGGAAAGGGTTAATGGACAACATTAGGATAAAGGAAAAATAGCTTGTTTAAAAAAAAAAATGTCCTTTTCTTGTAATGTTTTTAAAAGTTGTCTGCCACAAAGGCGTCAAAAAAAGTCTGCACCTTGTACAACGTTACAGTTGGTAGGTAATCCTTTGCATTCTAGAAAACTTTATAATGTCTGATACAGGAAAGCACTAATTAAATCAAGAGGGGCCATGAGACCCTGGATCGCTCACCTGGAATGTGATCTTTAAGACAAGATCAATATTTACTGGACACTATTTTTTTAAATCTGGTCAATGCAACTTATTACTTTCCAATTTAACCTATCCTTTTATTTGAACATACTTTGTAGAGGGTCATGTTAGGATTATAAACCAAACCATATGGATTGAACTATTTTATTTGAGGGTCAGTAATGATTCTTTTTTGGCAAAATTATCTTGACAAGCACATTCAGTGCAGTAGAATTTTAAAGTTTTGCCATTTAACCTCTTTTCTGATGCAGCTTGTTTCGTGTTTTTTAACTAATCAATATGGCTTGAACAATTGTAGTAAAATGTTACCGAAAGAAGAGTTGTGTTAAATTATCTTGAAGGTAGAGAGGGAATTCAAGCCAGAAGAGTGTTACACCTTTTGCCATCTTACCCATTTTTGATGCATCCTGGTGCTCATGTTTTTCAACCAATCAATATGGCTTGATTCTTTTTGTAGATAGTCACTTAAGGAAGCTTCTGCTACATTATCTTGGAATCAGACTATCAGTTTGAGAGGTGAAGAATTTTCAAGTTTTGTTATATTCCCCACTTTCTGAAGACTTGGCAACCAAATTATAAAATTTAATTTAATTCTTAGAACAATTTTTAAATAATGAATACCAAAGGCACATTCCTGTGAAGTTTTGCTGCAATGGACTCTGGGTGATGACAATAGCAGTACTTGAGCACTTTGTGCTTAGGTGAGCTAACAAGTGTTTTTGTTCCATCAAAGAAACAAAAGGGACTTCCAAAGTTGAAATAAAAGTAGGGGTCATAGAAGATAAAAAGGTGTAACTCTAAACCATTTCCTAAATGCAGATGCATTTTGATGTGTCTTCATTAGAAGATGTTTGGAAACATTGTGGCAAAAGAGAAATAGCTCATAATGAGTAACTTCTCCCTTTCCCCCAATGTTTTCGAGTATATTCAATGATCATGCTTCCATTTTAAGGATTTTCAACATGTTTTCAAAGTAGTCTGCTGGAGGTTTGTTGTATTTAGCAAAGGGTTAAACCATTACCTGCATAAAGCCATAGACGTAAGTAAGACAAACAGGCAGATAGGTCCATTTCACATACATTCCCCACACAAATACTACACCCGTATGACCTTCTAACAGCTCTCCTATAAACCATGGGCCTAAAATAAAATTGACAGAAAAGGTGTAGGGAAATAATATGTGCAAAACCCATGCACTACTTAAGCATACACTCATGACAATATGAATTGCATCTATTTCCCTTTCCCACATATAGACGGTTTCTGACACCTTTGCAGCAGAAGACTTTTGAAAACAGTTTTCAAAGTCATCTGCTGCAGATATGTTGTAAGTGGGAAAGGGTTAAACTGAAAATTAGAGCTATCACTTAAAGTCAATAATACTCTCCAAAATACTGCCTTGTCACACTAACATGGCAACGGTGGCAACCATAACAAATAAAGGTCTAGTTTAAACATAGCTATTCCCAACAAATGTAAAAAGAAAGGGGGTTATCACACCATTATAAATCAATCTATTCTGCTATAAAATATTCATACAATTTAGACAATGGATTAATTATTTTTTTAGAATACAGAATATTAAATAAGCAGGGTATAAATTATTAGTGAAAGAAACCATAACGTGAACATGACCTGTATTTAATGGTCTTAAACCTTTCCCACATGTAGACACTTACTGAGGCTCTGCAGCAGACGACATTTGAAAACATTGTGGCAAAGGTGAAATTGCTCATTTGCCACAATGATTTCAACTCAATACACTGTCATAAAAAGAGATTGTTCATATTTGTGCACAGATGTTTTCAAAGACATCTGCTGCATATTTGTTGTATGTGGGAAAGTCTTAAACCTGTGTACCAAATATTATTAAAGTCCATCTACCATTTCAGGAGTTACTGTCAGACTACCTGTTTTTTTTATTATTTAATTCTAGGTTGAAAGGGGCCATAACTCCTTAAAAGAAATGGTGTACAAACAAATATTTATATCCGTCGGCCCTTTCAATTGTTATCATCTGGACATCTTTTTCTTTTTGGCAAATTCTAAGTTTCAAAGGAGCCATAACTCAAAAATAGAGGGCTTGTATCCAAAGTCCAACTTTATCTATATATAAAACCTGGTTAAATCGGGTGAACCTTTTGTAAGTTTTCATCCAGTCACTGTAAAAACCAACAAACAGATGGATGGACTGACAAACTCACTCCTTTAGTTATCTGAAGTCTATTGCTGGAGGTGTGTAAAAATAGGTCTGCAGGTGGGAACGGGTTAATCTTACCTAAAGTTATATAAACAATAAATCCTAAAAGACTTGCGAACAGTTTTGGTGTTTTACTGACAAGCCATATCCTGTATAACCATGTGTTGTAGAGCTGAGCCACTGGGTTAAAGAGCTTTCTACATCCTGAAAAAAAAAGTCAAATACATTACTTGAGATGTTGTTATCCATCTACATGATGTGATATCAACTTCTTTCAACTCAATGAAGAGAAAACGTGAAAAATTGGAAGTTTCATTCTCAAGTGGAGTTGAAAAAGAAAAATTGTGTGAGAAAGAGAACTTGTTCATTTTGATTATTTTTCCTTATAGGCTAATTTGACAAAGATTCATAAATTCAGAGGCCATTTCTCAATGCCTGGGTCTGTCTGTCCGGATATTGAATTTGGATGAGACATTATGCCAAGAAACATAGTCTCCAAGTTTGATGAAGATTTGATAGGCATTGTTTGAATTAGAGAGCTGATAACCTTTTTGATTATCAAAGCTTTTCTCAGAAAGTAGGACATATTTAAATTTAACAAATGGATACATTTATGAGATTTAGAAGGAAAGATTATTAGAAAATGTTAACATTTCAGGGATTTTTTCTTCTCTTCCAATAAAACATATGGCCACAGGAGAAATTGTTCATCAATTTGTTTAAAAATCAAATGAATATCTTCAGCATAAGATTTGAAGAAAAGAACACTCTTTTATAACCTCAATAACCAAGTCTAACAAATGGTTAACCCTGAACATTCTACCGAATCTGATGCAGATGACATTTGAAATCACTGTGACAAAAGGAGAAATTGATAATAATGGCATTCTCTACATTTTTGCTAATAAAGACATTTTCTACTTTTTCACAATGATCTCAACTCATTTTAAAATAGTAATTATACTTTCACTTATAGAGATTTTCAATATTTTAACAACACATTCTCAAAAGCCTCAACTGCAACAATTTTTAGTATTTAGGAAAGGAATACACCTTTCCCTATGACATTAACCATCATTCTAAGAAAATGAAAAATGTCTATGCTGAGAAATTTCTCCTGTTACCAAAATGTTTTTATCTGTATCAAAATTAAACTTCAAGTTTCCACTTGCTATATTTTCTTTCCCAGATATATCTTAAAATCAGAAAACTGTATATTAACCCTTTCCCTCATATAGACGCTTTCTGATGCCTCTGCAGCAGACAGCTTTTTGAAAACATAGTGACAAAAGAAGAAATTGCTCAAAACGAGCAATTTTTCCTTTTGCCACAATGTTTTCCACTCTTAGTCATAGGTTATCCATTCATTATAGAGATTTTCTATTTTTTGACAAAATATGTTCAAAGTCGTCTGCTGCAGATTTGTTGTATAAGAGAAAGGGTTAAGTAAATGGGTAATCACCTTTAAGAATTAGATGCATGAGTTCATTCATGTGGATTATCACCTATCAAACTTGTCTGACCTGGACGATTGTATTCGTCAGCAAATGAATGTTTAAACTTATGACCAAATCATTCTTCTTTTTTTGCGTAGATGTGTGCAATTCCTTTTTTTTTGTTTTCAGACCTTTTCGATATCAACAAGCCTAAATGTGCACCATGATTGATTGAGTTCAGTTAAATGGCATTTTTAAGAGTAATTTAGTTATATCATAGTAGCCAGATCAACAAAGTGTTTTCTGGCTTTTAAGTTATTGGTGAAAGACAAATAATATATTCACAAAAGAATTGTCAATCACCGGACAAAAGGTTGGACAAGCCAAAATTTTAACTCACAAACCCTACCGGGTCAACAGAAAATTGGAATTTGCAGAAGCTGTACTGATTGGTTAGTTGATTATGTTACTTACCAGAAAAGTAATAAGGTTTAATGTTGTTACAGTTCCTTAGTGCCACTAATATTGCTATGTATGCTCCAACAACAAAGAAAAACAGTGTCTCTACCTAAAAATCAGAGAAACTTAAGGGTTTATTTACATACAAAAACAAAAAACAAAAGCGTAATTTCATAAAGTGATAAATATTCCTGTACACTTTCAGAACTCTTATTAAAATAGAGAAAAAAAAGCAAATATGAAAATATAAAACCCAAGGCACATATGCTGACAAACATTTGTTTAATGTTTCATGACCTTTTCTAAAATTCTTTTGGAAATATGCACAACATAAATTTTCTCTCTCCCCCATGTAGGTTTGTGTGATTTTCAAAAAGGACAATTATTCTTTATTTCTAGTGTAAGTTAATGGACAGGTTGGATGGAACACACAGGAACATAATGATAAAAAATTCTTTATTTCTAGTGTAGGTAGATATGGTGTGATATGCAATTGCATATCTGCTTATGATCTTCTAAATGGTGACTAAATATTTTGGAACTTTGTCTCAAGTGAATTCATAGGCTGTTGTCATAGATGTACTGACATTCTGCTTTTCAACAGTGAATATCTCAAATAGGATGCATGCTATTACTATCCATCACAATGATGATCAGTGCTTTCATTAACTTTCTGAAACAGGAAGTCCTGACTTCCTGGGTCTGAATTTTGGAAGTCCTGGTCATAATCTTGGAAGTCTCAGGTGCTGCGTTGGTATTGGTTATTCCACATCTTGCACTTGTTTCCCTTTCTTTTATTTTTTAAAAACATTATCAGAAAAGAAGCAAATTGTTACAAAAAGCTTAAAATTGCTCCTTTGTAAATAATGTTATTGTTTCAGTTTTTTTCATTACACTTTTAAACCAGTAGGTGTTTTATGCGATGCCTAATGCTCAGTACTGATTATGCTATCTTCTAGTCACATGTCATGATCTATCTAGCATAAAATGTATCAAAAAGATTGGCTTGGCCATGATTCATTAGATTCACAATCACATATATCATGAATCATGTTCTCAAACCACATGCATTGTGGAAAAAGGAATGATTTCTGATATTGAGACTGTCTGCAGTGCTTTCATTTTAAACACCAGTAAATCAACTATTCTGCAGTGAGTTGTATTAACGAAACACATACTAAACTCTTACAATGATAACATTTTAAAACAAATAAGAACAAGTAATACTTTCTTGAATGACATTTCCGATTTTCAGAAAGTAGAAAAAGGCACGAAAACCCATTACAATATTTATTTTCTCCTTTCGTCTTCAATATTTCTTATCTTCTAAAAAGAAATTAACTAAAATGGCCAAAAACTTTATTTAGTTGTATAGGCAAGTCTTTTTTTACAGATGGCTCTGAATTTGATCTTTAGGCCATGATAAATTGATTGTTTGGTTCCTATTTTATGCTGAAAAAAAATAGGGTAGGTAGGTAGGGAAATTATTTTATTTTTTCAAAACATTTTTTTTTCTCAGCCTCCGCACAGTGTCCAGTTTTGTCTGGTTTTACTGCATTCTAATGTAGATAATGTTATATTTTAAACAAATTACTGAAATAAAGTTGCTTACTTACAAACTTGTTGAGTTGCTTTTTGTTCAGATACCCAGTGAAATAGCCCATTTTACCATTCTTGTTTTGCTTTAAATAGTGTGGGTTGAGTGTTTCTGACCAAAAGTGCACATGGATATAATTAATATGAAGTACAAATAAAACACATCATACATTTGTTTGTAGGCTTAACTCTTACAAATTTATTAAAACTGTAATATTTGGACAAACACATTTAAAAGATTGGTTTTTAATATTGGAATCACAATCAAATGTCAAACATTGCAGATCCTGACAAGATAGCTCTTAAACTATCTGCTCTGGATATGTGATAATTGTAGATGCTGTTAAGTGTAGTCAGATTGTGAGGTATCATAAAATAGTATCTTGTGAACTGCAGGACAAGGATTTACAAGTGCTCACAATTTTCAATGCCACCTTCTAAACCATAGTGTGAACATAGATCCTGCCTTCCAAGACCACTACCATATAATGGAATTTCAATAGGTGTTAAACACTGCAAATCACTGCGTGTCACTACCTTACCAAGAAGGTTATCATTATGTCTTGGTGGGGTTATTGGGTCACCACAACTGTATTCATACTCACTTAATAAAATGGAAAGGGATACTGCTTATCTTTCAGTTAGTTTGTACTTGCAGTAAATAATATAGCAACCTAGGCTTCTGACATTCCACATGTAACAACAGATCTGTCATTTTGTGTTGTGCACATGCTATAATCACCAAATAATGGTTCTTCGATTAAGTTGACAGCTACTTGTTCTGTTCTGGTACAACAGTCTCATCCTCAGATAAAACTGTTGTGCATGAAAGTAATATTTCAACCAGAACTTGTAATACTATTAGTTTTGTTTGTTTGGAGTTTAACGCAGCTTTCAACAGCTTTGGTCATATCACGGCGGTCAGTGCACCTACCCATGTTTTCGTGGCTTTCTCACACCAGTACTTACACAACATTCTTTCGAAGCCACTGACTACTTTCTCACATAGATCAGAGGTGAGAGGCAATGGAAAACATCGCCCGAAAGAATGTTGCCGCAACAATACTATTAGTAGTGCTTGGTGAATGTTTTAGCTAGTATACTATATATGTTTGAATGTATAACCTCATGTTGACTAGGCCTCATTTTTTTTTATGTACTTCATATCTGTTGGTGGACCGTGGTATTGTTCTTTCTTTTAACTATATATTAACATCTGTTGTTCCCTGTTTAACACTGCATAATACGGTATAAAGAAAACACTTGACAAGCTTGCTATTTAAGATGTAGCATTCATGTTAATATATATAAAGAATGCTTATCAGTGTGATTGATTGAATAGAAATTCTGTTCATATACAAAGTAAAAACTTTCTGAAGGTGTTATAAATGGAAAACTGTTTGCATTCTGTGTTGGATTCAAATGCCAAGTTTGTCATTCTTTAATATATTAAATTACAGGGTGATGGTGCACTGCTTCATTAAAAACTAGTACTTCTGTAGCTTTTACAATGGGTTTGCAAAAGGAATAACTAACTTTGCTAGTAGTATTTAGTGTTTTAATACACTATGTTTTATAAACCAGACAGCATGCACAGCTTTTTGTATCAACTACGTTCTTAAAACTACTCGTAGCGATAAAACCGGAAACCATTCACCGCTATTTTCGTACCATTTTTTTTCGTCCCGAACATTTTCGTATTAATTATTTTCGTCCCGCGCATTTTCGTAACAATTTTTTTTAAAAACATGAAAAAATGTTTTAGGGTCGGGCTGAATAATTAGGGTCGGTCGGGACACCGGAACCACACAATCAATTTATCTTGGCCTTATGGCAAAAAAACTTCAAAATCGGCAATTGAAAAAATATTTCTATGGATTCATGTAAACAAAATCATAATCTTTAAACAGTTTAATTAATATAGGGACATTCTTTAATCATATCCTGGTTTGTTATCAAATTGGTTATTGAAATTGTTCTCCTCTACGCTGCTTGAAATGAAAAATAGTTTTGATTGGGGTGAAGTCGTTATCGAGTGTCAAAGCTGGAGTTGGGTGGGATACGGTTTCTCGATAGTGATTGGCTTAAATCTACCAAATTGATAACTCCCACTGTCCATCATTGACACTTAATCAAACACAATACACAATGATTGCAGAATAATTACACACGATTTCAACTGGAAATATACGCCCTGTGTTTTGATTGCCGGCGTATACCCTTAATTCCTGGACGTACTTGGACGTCTCCCTTGTCAATTTTGGGCGTACGAGAATGCTTTTCAGGGCACAAAAACGCCCAATACGTCCATTAACGTGAGCGCTGGATAATAATTTGACTAGTTAAGGAGTCAAGCAGCAAATGTTAATGTATGCATGCAAATATAACAAGATTGGAGGAGAAGAGCAATCACTATAAAATAAATGTCACCTCAAATGAGAACCAATGCTGACAATGATTGAAACAGTGCCATTGTCTAGTTAACACTTTATACACTTATAGATGCTTTAAGCAGACAGCTTTTTTAAATCATGGCGACAAAAGAAGAAATTGCTAAAAACAAGCAATTTCTACTTTTGTCACCATATGTTCAACTCTATTCAATGATTGTACTTTCATTTAAAGGGAGTTTCCAATTTGTTTGGGTAAGTTTTCAAAGTTGTCTGCTGCAGATTTGTTGTATGTGGGAAAGGGTTAAACGTTTTAATATTAGTTCTGCACTTTTATTAACACAGTTTGATGAACACGGTCACTTATGTGTCTTTTACCCTATTAATCCTTTCCCACTTGTAGACGCATTCTGACGCATCTGCTGCAGATGACTGTTGAAAGATTTTATGGCAAAAGGAAACATTGCAAGCAATTGTTCAATAATTAAACTCCCATTAATGTACATTTTTCAAAATGTTGCTGGGATGTTTTTTTAAAGTCATCTGCAGCAGATGTTATCATTTGCTATATGTGGGAAAGGGTTAAAACAAATAATGCATGTAAATGTAATTGGCATTTGAAAATTTATTCATGATTTTAGACAAACTTCTTTCCCTTTAAACAGCTTCAAAAGAATGAATACAATAAAATGGCCTGGCCCAAATAATATTGAGTTGTCAACTTATTAATCAAATATTTGTCATGTATCATACAGACATATTGAATTTTAAACAGATCAAGTTTATTTCTAAAAAAATAATGGTTTGTGTTGAAATCATAGCAAATGTCCCATCACTTTTGGATATTAAAGCCCTTATACTTGTTCTTAGATATTTTAGTCTTTAGCTGTACTTTTGTTGTATATGGAAAAGAGGTAAAAATGTATGGAAACATAACAAAGGAAAACAGACTTACAATAGAAGCAAAGCCCATCATGAGTATATATCTACCAGAAATAGCAAACAATGGACTGGTGCCATCCAGTGAAAAAACATGTTCATGGTCGAGTCTTTTCCCTAAAGAGTCCTGGAAATTGTAGAAATTACAGATGATAAGTGAACTGTGTTTTATTCATGTTAATCCTTTCCCATCTACAGACTCATTTTGACACATCTGCAGCAGACCACTTTTAAAAGCACTGTGGCATAAGAGAAAATTTCTCCATTGCTTCAATGTTTTTTAACACATCTCAATAATTATATTTTATCATTAATAGACATTTTCCATAGTGTTATCTAAGTGTTTCAATGTCGTCTGCTGCAGATTTGTTTAAACAAGTTAATGTCATATTGCAAGCAATAAAAAAGTCCCCTACCGGACAAGGACAGCACATTGTGTCTTTTGACCTCTAAGTGTGACCTTGACATTTGAGGAACAGGCCTGGGTGTTGTGCGCGACATGCCACCTTATCATGGTGAACATGTGTGCCTAGTAACTTTGGATCCTATGATGCATGGTTGAGATGCGGGCCTTACAAGGTACAGTCCTATCAAACAGTTCTCATTTTGACCTTTGACTTCTAAGTGTGACCTTGACATTTGAGGTACAGGCCTGGGTCTTGTGTTGACATGCCACTTTATGATGGTGAACATGTGTGCCTAATAATTTGGGAATCCTATAATGCATGTTTGAGATGCGGGCCGGATAAGGTACAGTCCTATCAAACAGTTCTCATTTTGACCTCTAAGAGTGACCTTGACATTTTAGGTACAGGCCTCGGCCTGGAGTGTGACACGCTGCCTCATCATAGTGAACGTTTGTGCAAAGTTTCATGGAAAGCCTATGATGTATGGTTGAAATGCGGGTCGCACAAGGTACAGTCCTATCAAACAGTACTTATTTTGATCTTTGACCTCAAAGTGTGACCTTGACATTTGAGGTACAGGCCTGGGTCTTGAGTGCAACACGCTGCCTCATCATAGTGAATGTTTGTGCCAAGTTTCTTTCAAATCCCATGATGCATGGTTAAGATGCAGGCCGGACAAGGTTAGGTGGGACTGACTGACTGACTGACAGACAGATGGACAGACGGAATCGCCAAAACCTATAATCCCCAAACCGGTCTTCGACAGGTAGGGGACTAATAAACACTCTTCTGTAGTTTTGACGGACTTAAAAGTTTACCTGATATACTATTTTAGAGTCGTCTGCTTTGAAAACAGCGTATTTCATCATCACAGAATATGAAGAAGTTGAACATTTTGTTGGAAAAGTTGTCTACCCCTTTCCCTCATGTAGACACTTTTTGACGCCTCTGTGGCAGACGACTTTTGAAAACTTTGTAACTAATGAAGAAATTGCTCAAGACGAGCAATTTTTCCTTTTGAAACAATGTTTGCAACTCTATTCAATAAGTATGTCTTCATTTAGGGAGATGTTCCATATTATTGTTGAGATGTTTTCAAAGTCGTCTACTGCAGATTTGTTGTATGTGGGAAAGGGTTAATGCAAGGAAATGGTTCATATGAACAAGAACTGTATCAGGAGAGCATTGCCTCCTAGATGTGATGTGTTACTTTATTGTAAATATCAAAACTTGTCCCTTTTTCATTTACGGCACTTCTGTAGCAGACAACTTGGCAAACATACGAAAAATCTCTGTAAATGAAAGCAACATAACTGAATAAAGTTGAAAACTTTGTGGCAAAAGGAGAATTTGCTCATTCTGCTTTCAAAAGTGGATTATTACAGAAGCATCAGAAAGCATCTGTTTGTGCGGGATTAGGTTAAACATTATGCTAATAATAACCATTCTAAATGCCAGTACAATATATGCTCCTTTTGGATAAAAAAATCTAGATTTCTTTTAAGTTGAAACAAAATATAATACTTAGCAAAATTAACCCTTTCCCTCATACAACAATTCTGCAGCAAACGACTTTGAACATATTTTGTCAAAACATAGAAAATCTCCATAATTGAATGTATAACCTATGACTAAAAGTGGAAAACATTGTGGCAAAAGGAGAAATTGCACGTTTTGTGCAATTTCTTCTTTTGTCATTATGTTTTCAAAAAGCAGTTTACTGCAGAGGCGTCCGAAAGCGTTTATATGAGGGAAAGGGTTAAGTTAGAACAACCAGTATAAGAAGTTTTAATACAAAACAATACAAAACAAAAACATGAAATACTAACCTCAACAACTAGTCTTAAGGTGTGAAGGCCTGATGTATACATGTGTGGATGCCATGGTGCCACATAGAGTGGTCCGCTGGATTGCACAGCTCTTCCAACATACACCTCATCAATAAATATCTCTACATTCGTTACTTGTCCTGGAGTGAATATCAGAACCCTGGAAATTAAACAAAAACTGTGAACAAGTAAGGATATGTGAAATTTGTCTTTCACAAATTAAAATCATCTACTTAGAAAAAAATATGAATGATTGCTTGTCGTCAGTCTCTAAAACTTCTGGAAAGAAAAAGAAGCCAATCTGGAAAATTGGTAGAAAATGTGGTACAGAGGAGGTGAAAACATGGCGAGAAAAGCAGATTAACTTTATCAATTATTCTTTTTCAAAACCATCTGCTGCAAGGGCATCAATTGTCACTGACTTGTTTAAAATATACCCACAAATTGACTTTACCCTTTCCCAAATACAACAAATCTGCAAATGTAAGTATAAAGCATTGTTGAAAACATCGTGGTAAAAGGAGAAGTTGCTCATTTTGAACAATTTCTTCTTCTTTTGTAACAATGTTTTCAAAAGATATCTGCTAAAGAGATGCCAGAAAGCATCTATATGTGGGAAAGGGTTAATTAAAACTGCCAATGTACCAGGTTTTCATTGTTGGCTTGATGTGCAGAGTCATGTGTCATGATCACACAAATACTGCAATACATCTCTTCTATAAGTATTTGAACAGCTGAAAACACTGTGGCAAAAGGAGAAATTGTACATGATGACTTCATAATTTCCAACCATGTTTGCTGCTGATGCGACAAGCAGTATCTTCATCTAGTCTTTAAAGAAAAAAAATCACTATTTGATAGTTAAATGTAAATTTGAAAAGAAAAAGAGGCACAGAACAATAACAAAAACAAACCTGATATGGGTTGAGTTTATCATTCTGTGGACAGGCTCATGTTTAGGAGCTAGAAGTGCAGCCCTCTTTGGATTGGTCACAACAACAGCGGGCCATTGATTCATGTGTTCATCAGAGAACGAGACTATGTCATGGTCAATTACAAGAATCCGGTACCTGTATGTCAATATTCAAAATGGAGGTAACATTGTTGATAGTAATACATTCCCACTTGCAGATGCATTATGACACATCTGTAGCAATTTCCCCTTTTGCATAATGTTTTCAATAATATATAAAAGCTACCAGTGTCCGACAAATCCATTGCCCGGAGCCCGCGGGCTACCACAATAATTGCTCGGGCTACTGTCATTTTCAAATGCAAGCCCGGCGGGCTACTGTTTATTCCCGTGTCTGGTAGCCCGGCTTAATTACTTACACACATGTCGTGTATAAACAGTGACTGTATGTTACATGCGAAAACCACTCGCTGTGACCATAAAAAAATCAATAACAGTAGGCGGAGTTAAAAAAGAGAAAAAAAAATCATATGACTAATAATTGCGATTTCATTGGAAGAAATGAGAAATTGGGTCAATGACGTTAACGACCCCTATCAAGAGTGGACCCCGATGATTACATTCAACGCTGTTTACCGATTTCAAATTCTCAGTAGGGAACCATGATTGACATTGCGCAATTATCAAAATGGCGGCTATGTTGTGAATAATACCGTAACACATGAAACAATTTATTCGCGTCATTGTTTTTGACAATATTTTATGATTTAACCCTTTCCCTCATACAACAATTCTGCAGCAGACGACTTTGAACATATTTTGTCAAAAAATAAAAAAAATAATGGATAACCTATGACTAAGTGGAATACATTGTGGCAAAAGGAGAAATTGCTTGTTTTGATCAATTTCTTCTGTTGTCACTATGCTTTCAAAAAGCTGTCTGCTGCAGAGGCGTCAGAGAGCGTCTATATGAGGGAAAGGGTTAATAACTTCATTGAACCTGATAAATTTGACTTTTGGTTAATAAAATTGAATCTTATTTAATATATACATAAATGTCTTTCTTAGTAAAACTGACTCGTATCGTATGCCCTGTTTCGGTGAGGGACCTAAATCGGTGACCTCCAAGTTGAAGAGTTTATATTACATCATTTGATTTTTTGGTCTCAAGTTTAAACATTTCTGTCACTAGCTTTTGAATCTTTTGTAAATATGGATAAAATACATACATTTTATGCAGAATATTTCAAATAACCTATTAAAAAATAATCTTGAAAAACTTAAGTACCAATTTTCTCCTATCTGTCAAGCTCCACCAAAAAGTCTCTTTTCCAAATTTCATTTGTTTTAACTGAATGCTGAATTACTTTTAAAAAAATCGATTTGAACTTTTTTACATTAGTTTTCTTCCCTCTGGATAGAAATGCCACTTTAAATCATGTACATGTTGTGCTCTTAATATTATGTTTGTACAGAAGTAGAAAAAAATAACAACCATAAAACACTCATTAGCATCCGCGATATTTCGGGCTACCAGCTTCCAAATCTGGTAGCCCAGTGGGCTACCAAACAATTTTCAAATTTGTCGGACACTGGCTACCCTTTCATTTGTTATGATTTTCCATAATTTTGCCAAAATGTTTTCAAAGTTGCTTGCTGAATACCGGTAGTTATTCTATGTGGGAAAGGAATAATTGTTAGCGGTAAGACCTTTCCCAAGTACAACAAGAGGGCCAAGATGGGCCAAGATGGCCCTAAATCGATCACCTGAATGATAGTAAATTAGAAGTAAATATTTAACTGCAAATATCTGTGAAAATTTGATCAGGAGTTCAAATGAAACTGCAAGGATTGGACACTCAGTTAAAGAAATAGTTTATCAGTAAAAGCCATTTGTATCTTAAAATCTAACAAGAACTTTAATAAGAATGGAATTATAAAGTTTTGTCATTTTGCACCTTTCCTGATGTTGCTTTCCTGCCCTGTTTGTCTACGAAATCAATATGGCTTGAACAGTTTTTGTAGAGAGTCACTCAAAGAAGATTTCTGCCAAAGTATTTTGGTATCTGACAAATGGAATATGGAGATGGAGGTTTTTAAAGTTTGGGTATTTTTCTCAATTTCTGATGCCGCAGCAACAAAAGTTCTACACTGAATGTAAGTCTTTGAACAATTTTAAAAGAGGACCATCAAAGAAACATTCCTGTGAAGTTACGTTGAAATTGGTTGAGTGGAATGGTAGGAGTTGTCATTTGTAGCTAAAAGTTCAATTTACCCCTTTTATGATGACGTGAGGTTGCTATGATTTTAAAAACAATAAATACAGCTTGAACAAATTAAGTAGAGGATCACTGAAGTATGATTCCTATTCATTTTTCTTAATATCAGACAAAGACATTAAAAGAATGGAATTTCCAAATGTTGTCATTTTGCCCCTTTATTGATGCCTCCAGACTGTCATGTTTTTCAACCAAACAGTATGCCTTGAACATTCTTTGTAGAGGGTCAACTAAGGAACATTTCTACCAAACTATATTGGAATCTGACATGCAGATTCAGTGAAGAAGATTTTTAAAGTTTGGACATTTTGCTCCCTTTCTGATTCTGCAGCAACCAAAGTTCTCAATGGAATTGAAATCTTTGAACAATTTTGAAAGAGGGCCACCCATGGAATTTTTCTGTGAAGTTTGGATGAAATTGGTCTTGTGGTTAAGGAGGAGATGATGTTTAAAGCGATGGACGACGGTCAAAAAGTGATCAGAATAGATCACCTTGAGCCTTTGTCTCAGATGAACTAAAAAGTCTTCAACAGGCAACTTTCAAATGTGAGACTTACTGGAAAAACTACAAGGATCATTTTGGCTTCAGCAAATTAATCATTTCCATCAAATCAATATTTATTATGACATAAAGCATTTCACGATCTGAAAATTTGCTAAAAAGTTAAATAAATGTTATATATATTTCCGAAGATGTTTCCAAAGTCGCGTGGTGCAGATTTGTTCTATGTGGTCAAGAGTTAAAGAAAGTTTCAGATCAAATTGATCGCATAGCATTATAACTCACACTCTACTGTCCCTCCAGTCTCCTAGTTCTAGCTCTAAAGTCCCAGTCCTGTGTCGAGCATACATCTCTTTTACAAGACCTCCAAGTGTGTGCAAATGTCCACAGAAATATGCAGTCACATTCCTGTAATATTATATGAAAATGTCCATGGAAATAGATAAATGTTGGCTTTTGGGAAAAACGCAGATCCAGATCTCTGCTGCTCACATATTCCTTACATATGCTTTTAAGACGCTTCTGTCAACTTGTGTATATTAAATTGAGATGGAGCAAATGTACAGGCTGATTGCATTGACTTAAATTGGATGTTAGGTTACAGGTATATTGATTTATTTCATGACAAGCAGCCAAGAACAAGAAGCACAGATACAAAGGAGCGAAATGAATTTTGGTTTTTAAAAATATCCTTCATTATCATTTATACCATTATATTTTGAAATATTTATGAAGTATCTCATTATATCGGAATGAGTAACCACAACAAAAGCATTCATTGTAAGAAAAGGTCCCTGTATTTAATATGTTTTCTACATGCACATGCTTTATCTATAGCACTGTTAGATTAATAGATGACCCTCAGTGGACCATGTGATGAAACCAAACCTGCATTAATGCTTTCCCACATACAGACACATTCTGACGCCTCTGCAGCAGACGACTTTTGAAAACATGACAAAAGGAGAAATTGCTCAAAGCGAGCAATTTCCCCTTTTGCCACAATGTGTTCAACTCTTTTCAATAATTCATTATTCTTTCATGGAGATAGTTCACATTTTTGCCTTGATGTGTTCAAATTTGTCTGTTGCAGTTTTTTGTATGTGGGAAAGGGTTAAATGATCTCTCAAGAAGTAGAAATCAGAGAATGTGATATATCAGGCAGCAACTGTATACTTTACTTCACTCCCCTTGGTATGAGCCTGGTGCTGGATCCTGTCGTATTGTAACTATGCAATTCACTCATGAGTATAAGTCTGATATTGTTTCCTGTCTCATTGTAACTATGCAATTCACTCATGAGTATAAGTCTGATATTGTTTCCTGTCTCATTGTTACTATGCAATTCACGCACCTAAATAAGTCTGATATTGTTTCCTGTCTCATAGTAACTATGCAATTCACTCATGAGTATAAGTCTGATATTGTTTCCTGTCTCATTGTAACTATGCAATTCACTCATGAGTATAAGTCTGATATTGTTTCCTGTCTCATTGTTACTATGCAATTCACGCACCTAAATAAGTCTGATATTGTTTCCTGTCTCATTGTAACTATGCAATTCACTCATGAGTATAAGTCTGATATTGTTTCCTGTCTCATTGTTACTATGCAATTCACGCACCTAAATAAGTCTGATATTGTTTCCTGTCTCATAGTAACTATGCAATTCACTCACCTGAGTACATTTAATATATCTATAGGTGCTACCTATTTACGAAAAAAACGCAAGATAATTATAAACAACAAGAGGCCCATGAGGGCCTATGCTCTACTGGTATGGTTCTTTGGTCATTTTCAATCCAGAGCATGTATGTATGGTGAAGATCGGATAGTAAATGGAGGCTCTTTTGTGTTCACAAGCTGTATTATAGCAATTTTTACAATTTCATGGGCCATAATCCAGTTATGCATGGGCGGATCTGGCTGGTTTTCAAAAGGAACCAAGCTCTCATCAATATTTAACTACTATCTAAGTTTGGTGAAGATCAGATAGTAAATGGAGCCTCTATTGTGTTCACATGCTCAATTATAGCAATTTGGACAATTTCAAGGGCCATAATCCAGTCTTGCATGGGCGGATCTGGCTGGTTTTCGAAAGGAACCGAGCTCTCATGAATATCTAACTACTGTATAAGTTTGGTTGAGATACAATCAAAAGTGAAGACTGTATCGTGTTAACAAGCTCGTTTATAGCAATTTTGACCATTTCAAGGGCCATAATCCAGTCATGCATGGGCGGATCTGTGGCTGGTTTTCGAAAGGAACTGAGCTCTCATGGATATCTAACTACTGTAAAAGTTTGGTTGAGATACAATCAAAAGTGAAGACTGTATCGTGTTAACAAGCTCTTTTATAGCAATTTTGACCATTTCAAGGGCCATAATCCAGTCATGCATGGGCAGATCTGGCTGGTTTTCAAAAGTAATTAAGCTCTCATGGATATCTAACTATTGTATAAGTTTGGTTGAGATACAATCAAAAGTGAAGACTGTATCGTATTAACAAGAAATTGTTTACGGACGGACGGACGCACGCACAGACAACGGACAAATCGCCACAACATAAGCCCTTCTGGCCTTTGGCCAGTAGAGCTAAAAATTAAAGAGCATACTTTGGCCATAAAAAAGGATTTATAAGTAATTGACTAGACAATAATAATGTTAATGTCATGTTTCTTGCATTATTAAAACATATTTGGAATTCGTATTGCTGTTGTCTATTATTTGAACAGAAAATAATAAAGTAAAGACTTTCAGAAAATCAAGGAATACATTTATAATGAACGAGGTTAAAACATTGGGGCCAAGATGATCCTTAATCGATCACCTGCATTGTGGTAAAGAAGCAAATAGATCAGCCCTTTTCTGATGCCACCTGGCGACTGCCTTTTTCAACCAGTCAATATGACTGGAACAAATTATGTAAGAGGTCACATTTCTGCTAAACCCTTTCCCTATTAGAGACGGTTTCTGAGGCCTATGCAACAGACGATTTAGGAAAAGATTGTCGCCACAAGAACAATTGCTCCTTATGAGAAAGTTATCCTTTTGCCACAATGTTTGATAAATAATTATACTTTTAATGAGTGAGTCAATAGCTCATGTATAGGAATTTGGGGTCTTTCATGTTGATACCACTTTTTTGCAGGAAACGACGTCGCTCCATTGACGTTACGCCAAGATGAAGTGTAACGGAAATGATGTCACGTCCTTCTTTGGCTAGGATACAGTTAAAATTTAGTTTCGGGCGTAGAAGGCTAATGCTGTCTTTTTTTGACGAACGGGAAAACATATTTCTTACAGATTTCAATTTATTTTTAACTTTTCGTACAAATGTTAAATTCCCACACATAACACAGCACTTTAATGATCTTAAATATAGATTTAAAAAAAAAAGGATTAAAAAGACGACAATAATTTTCAATCCGTGTTTTTCTGCTCATTTTATACGTATCCAAATAAACTGATTTAAAAAAAAAATGATTAAAAAGCCGACAATAATTTTCAATCTGTGTTTTACGTCTGCTTTTTATACAAATCCAAAATGGCGGCCCCCATGGATTTTTCCAGTTTCATTTCAGAAAGCTTCATGGGTTATTGAAAAAAAAAAAAAAAAAAAAATTCTCACACCTGTTACATATAAGCGAAAAAACCCATTTATGTTTTTTTTTCCGTTTAAGTCTGATATTGTTTCCTGTCTCATTGTAACATTGCAATTCCTAACCTTGGTATGAGTCTGATGCTGGAATTTTTCTCATTGTAACTAATATTTCACTCACCCAAGGATATTTCTGTTTCTGGTTCCTGTCTCATATTAATTATGCATTTCACTAACCTGAGTATATGTCTAATACTGGTTCCCGTCTCTGTTGTAATCAGAGAGGTGGGGTAATGGCCAAAAGCAAATGTCAGGTTACTATTGTGGCTCTCTTCCAACAATCTCTGCACTGTAGCCTCTCCATTCTGAAAAATAATTCAGCATAGTTTTAACAAAAACAAAATTGTTAAGAATCTTGTTACAAATAAACAAACAATTGAGAACTTTCATGACCATTAAATTACTTTCTGAGGGAATTGCAATTCATTTGTAACGTTCATATTAACTACTTTTCTCAGATATTCTCAAGAGCTTTAACTTTAAGCAAGAACTCTTGTAATATAACAGGTGATTCACAGTTTAATACAGTTATGCCAATGGGTAGTATTCTTGTAAATTCTGATGATTTAAACCCTTTTCCACATACAAAAAATATGGAGCAGAAAACATTAAAAACATCAAGGTTTAATTTTGTTTTTTTTGAAAACATTGCAGCATAAGGATAAATTGGTTATTATGACAAGTCGTCGGCTGCAAATAGGAACAAGAGGGCCATGATGGCCCTGGAATCGCTCACCTGATTTTATTTTTTTTCACTTTAGCCATATAAGCCCCGCCCCCTGGCAGCCATAGTTTCCAACCAATCAACTTGGCTTGAAGGAATCTGATAGAGGGCCACCCTAGGAACATTTCTACAATTTTTTTTGAAAATCGGCCAGACACTTTTGGAGGAGAAGATTTTTTAAGTTTTCACTATAGCCATATAATGCAAAATAGCCCTGCCCACTGGCGGCCATGTTTTTTGACCAATAGCTTGGCTTGAAGGAATCTTAAAGTGGGTCATCCAAAGAACATTTCTACAAAATTATTTGAAAATCGGCCGGACACTTTCGGAGAAGAAGATTTTTTAAGTTTTCACTATAACCATATAAGGCAAAATAGCCCCGCATCCCCTGGCAGCCATGTTTTTCGACCAATCAACTTGGATTGAAGGAATATGATAGAGGGTCATCCAAGGAACATTTCTACAAAATTATTTGAAAATCGGTCTGACACTTTCGGAGGAGAAGATTTTTTAAGTTTTCACTATAGCCATATAAGGCAAAATAGACAGCCCCCCTGACAGCCATGTTTTTTGACCAATCAACATGGCTTGAAGGAATCTAATAGAGGGTCATCTAAGGAGCATTTCTACAAAATTATTTGAAAATCTGCCAACCAGTTTGGGAGAAGAAGATTTTTTAAGTTTTCACTATAGCCATATAAGGCAAAATAGCCCTGCCCACTGGCGGCCATATTTTTCGACCAATCAACATGGCTTGAAGGAATCTGATAGTTGGTCACTTAAGGAACATTTCTACAAAATTATTTGAAAATCGGCCAGACACTTTCGGAGGAGAAGATTTTTTAAGTTTTCACTATAGCCATATAAGGCAAAATAGCCCCGCCCTCCTGGCGGCCATGTTTTTTGACCAATCAACATGGCTTGAAGGAATCTGATAGAGGGTCATCCAAGGAACATTTCCACAAAATTATTTGAAAATAGGCCTGACACTTTCGGAGGAGAAGATTTTTTAAGTTTTCACTATAGCCATATAAGGCAAAATAGCCCCGCCCTCCTGGCGGCCATGTTTTTTGACCAATCAACATGGCTTGAAGGAATCTGATAGAGGGTCATCCAAGGAACATTTCCACAAAATTATTTGAAAATAGGCCTGACACTTTCGGAGGAGAAGATTTTTTAAGTTTTCACTATAGCCATATAAGGCAAAATAGACAGCCCCCCTGACAGCCATGTTTTTCGACCAATCAACATGGTTTGAAGGAATCTCATAGAGGGTCATCCAAGGAACATTTCTACAAAATTATTTGAAAATCTGCCAACCAGTTTGGAAGAAGAAGAATTTTGAAGTTTTTTTCATTTCGTTGCCATGGAAACCAGAATTCTGCATGGATCCCAAAAATTTGAAGGAAATCTGGTGAGGTCATTGAGAGGATGCTTTCTGTGAAGTTTCATCCCAATTGACCCACTGGCTACTGAGGAGAAGAAGTTGACGCATGACGCACGACGGACGCCAGACGCCGGACAAAAGGCGATCACAATAACTCACCTTGAGCAAAGCTCAGGTGAGCTAAAAAGCTAATCAATTACCTTACATAATATAAGGATTTCAAATTATAAAGTCATAATCATCAAAACTAATTTCCCTCTTTCCGCAAATGATTCCAGACACGTCACAGCATCATCATTATGCTTGCAGTTTAGCAAATTTGACTTAAAAGGAGGGATATTTCCTGCCGACAATTTATTTCATGTTCCATATTAGGCCTCATACTGTCATAACTTACCTTTTTCAAAGTTCCAAAAAAGTTAAATGGCCTCTTCGGTCCTGGATTAGGAGTAGCATCCACAGCAACAAAGGAATATCGACCAAATGGCTTTTGGTGATGGTATACATATGAACTGGGGTATTCTTTGCCTTGGGCTGAATACAGTCTGAAAGTGATTGTAAACAGAACTGACATTATGGGTAATGTTAACACTGTTTTGTTTAACCATTTCCAACTTATAATAAATCTGCAGCAGATGACCTTAAAATGATCTATTCCTTAACATCTTTAAATGATAGAATGCTTTTTGAATAGAGTAGAAATTAGTGTGACAAATGGAGAAATTGCAATTTCTCCTTTATCCCACAATGATTTAAAAAGTCTTCTGCTTCATAGGCGTCAGAAAGCATTTGTATGAGGGAAAGGGTTAAAAATGTAATCACTAGTATACGCGTCCGTCCATGGGGAAAGGTACGTTCTCAAACGAAGTGACATCTATTGTCCGTCTGTAACCTTTTATACATTGCTTGATGGTCATTTCATTATTTTATTACCCCTAATTAACTGACATGCTGTTTATTACCCCTAGCCAGCTGCTGCTACTAATCAGCGTATCAAAGCCTTGTCGGTGATTGATGGTAGAACATAAGTATTGACTGATCGCTACTGGTTATTTGATTGGATTTTATGACCTTTAATTTCCAATAATCAACATTACAGTGTGATTAACGCCTTTTGACACATCGTTTCCTACTTTATTTCTATTTGATGCCATACAGATTGTACTGTAATGTAATAAAGACATACTTCACATTGTAATGTGAACACAGCCGCCGTGACAAGATTGAAAATTGTTGAAACAGTGTCAAAATCTTATCAACTTTAAGAGTTTTGTACACTGTTTTTCCTAGATGGTTTAAAAGTTGTCTGGTGCAGATTTGCCGTATGTGGGAAAGGGTTAATTGTCCAAAACTGTCCATTATGTTGATTTGCACCCTATCCGTTTTATTTTAATTATGAGAAACATAATATATTGAGATTATCGGTATACCCACCAATTTATTTTGATTATCCACCAATTAATTTTGATTATCCACACAACAAATTCGGAAAATCTATTTCACTTGTCCCAAATTTGTTGTGTTAAGAATTTGTACCACACCATACGAAAACGGGGAAAACCTCGCGAGGCAGAGATCAGTCTGATCAAGAATTGTTGTCTTTGCTTTTAAGCCGTGAATCGCACTGTTAGCCTCTTCTTGCGATGATTCATGACCAAAAATCTACCACACAAAAATGCATATTGATCTTATTATGCAATTAACACTAAAACTTTCCAAATGCGGAAATTGTGCTGACGCGGTTCATCTGAGTAAAATGCTCACGCGCTATGACGTAAGCATTTCCCATAGGCTCTCCCAAATGTTGGTGTTAAAGTCTATGACCTTTTGTGTTTGTGAAATTGGACGATTTTATTTGGATTATACGGGATTTGTATGCAGTTTTGTGAACAATCGGTTCATCTGAGTAAAATGCTCACGCTCTATGACGTAAGCATTTCCCATAGGCTCTCCCAAATGTCGGTGTTAAAGTCTATGACCTTTTGTGTTTGTGAAATTGTCCGATTTTATTTGGATTATACGGGATTTGTATGCAGTTTTGTGAACATTCATTTGGATTACAAGGGATTTTTATGCAGGCTTGTGAGAAATTATTTTACAATTCACTCTTTAACAAACAAATAAATCTTTTGAAAGTTTGGTCAAATATAACAAAATTAATTTTATTGAACACCGCGACCATTTTCTTGTTGAAGACGTGTTTGTAGCAGACGACTTTTGAAAAACATCGTGACTAAAGGAGACAGCAATTTGCTCAAAATTAGCAGTTTCTCCTTTTACCATAATGTTTTCAACATTACCATTATGTTTTCAACTGTTTGCAATGATTATACTTTATAGAATTTCCTAATTTCGAATGTTTTTTACACATGCCAAGGTCTTGTTTGTGTTTACCTTCCCTGGACACGCAGTGTAAGAATTGCGCATACAGAAATACACAGCATGGTTTTATATTATCATTTACTGGCAAACTTTATATAGTAACAATATGTTGTGATCCTTGTAACTGCATTTTGAATAATTAAAGTTTAGGTTTATTAACTTTCGGGAGTAATTTTCTTACATAAAAGTTGAGAATTAAGCTGTTGAAAATCAGACGCGGGCGAATGCGTATGCATTGGGGAATCGATAGACGCGGGCGAATGCGTATGCATTGGGGAATCGATAGCCGCGGGGGAATGCGTATGTAAGTGGTAAAGGGTTAACACTTTGGTTCCATAAAACTTTTGAAAACATTGTAGAGAAAAGAAAAAATTGCTTAAAATTGGCAGTTTATCTTTATCCCACAATGGGTTTTTTATTCTGTACATGAGGAGTTATTTTGTTTTTGTTTCATGTTTTCTGAGACATTTTTAAAGCAGACAACTCTAGACATATAATATCAGTTAAACATTGTATTTAGTTATCAGGAAAATATCCCCATTCGTTTGCGTATAATAGACACAGACCATTTATTTTGCTACTACAAATGACACTATTCAAAAGTATTTTGATGAAATGATTGAAGAGAAGATTCTATTTGAAGGTACATGTATCAATAAAAACTTGAATTATCACTAAATATAATGAAAAATCGCAGGTACTGCCTTGACACATTTATCCTATTATTTTGATGATATGTTTGACTTTGAGACAGACAAAAGCATTACAGTTCCACATCAAAGGGCCTTAACTCCCCGAAACATTATCCAAGAGTAAAGTTGCACTGATATAAACAGGCTGAGCTAGGCTTTGTATTAACCCTTTCCCATATAAAACAAATCTGCTGCAGACAACCTTGAAAACAGAGTGACAAAAACTTGAAAAATCTCAATAAAAGATAGCTTAATTGAGCAATTTCACCTTTGGCCACAATATTTCGTCTCTTGCTATTGTGTCAAAATGCTACTGCATGTGGATAAGGGTTAATGATTCTTGTAAAGATACGTTGGAATACGATCAATAGTTGCCAAGAAATCTCTCAGACAAAATTTTCTCCAGACCAAGAAACTGAAAGCATGGCATCAATATATCCCATGATAATTTGTATCTGGGAGTATTAACAACATTACTAACCGGAACAGGTTGTTTTCGTGGTCATGATCTGCTGTATCAAAAGAATCTGAAAAATATAACATGGAAGAGGTTATTGGAGGAGTCTACAAAATAGCCTTCTGCTATTAACCCTTTCCCTCATTATACAACAATTTTGCAGCAGACGACTTTGGACGTATTTTGTCAAAAGATAGAAAATCTCCATAATTGAATGGATAACCTATGACAAAAAGTGGAAAACATTGTGGCAAAAGGAGAAATTGCACGTTTCGTGCAATTTCTTCTTTTGTCACTATGTTTTCAAAAAGCCGTCTGCTGCAGTGGCGTCAGAAAGCGTCTATATGAGGGAAAGGGTTAACATCTAAAACAAAGACATATTACTGGTTATTTCACACATGATACAATGGAAAAACTATTTTTGAGTAAATATAAAAATTTCTCCTTTTTGCCACAATGTTTTAAATGTTGTCTGCTGCAGAGATGTTTCAAAGCGCATGAATGTGGGAAAGGATTAAAATATTTCATTAACATACCATGATTTCCTCTTATGTCTAGCCATGGTTGTACAACCTTTTCACATTTCTTAATGACCTCTTTATAGCTGATCCATTCTTCTAAAAACTGTTTTGAGCCCCTTAAATCTCTGAATTTGGCATCAGTTAAATCACCTGGAAAATAAATATGTTATTATAAAGTTTCGGTTAGAAACTTCTTACGGTCAGGGTCAAAGGTCACATATACTATGGTGCTATTTTTCCTTGTTACAAAACGAACTCTATGGGTCATTTGGGATCTACTCGGACATCCGCTTTCCGATTTCAGACTGTATATCAAATGTTTACATCATTGAACGTGTATCGAAGATTCTGTTCAGAGAACAATTCCATAAAAATTGACGTCGGTGTCACTAAGCGCATTCAAATTTCAAGCTTTTCATTAACCGCGTTAAAAATGGCCGATTCTTGACCTCTGGCCCGGCTCGACTCGATTTAATTTTTCGATCTAGTAGATCCGATATGCGTTTCGTTGGTAACAGGATACTGGAAACACCCGTCATTCTATCATTTAGACAACTTTTCAATGGATTTATTGTGTTAAACTGTCCATAACTATCGAAAGTCAACGACCGTCAGGTAAGCTGGTGCTATCGTGATTCATTCAAAACGGCTGATCATGGCCTATTTGTCACAAATTGTGTTCACTTAGTTTATTCGAAGGCAAATTGTTGCACATGACATGTTTAGGGAGTCATGTTGTTTTGTTTAATCTGTGTGTCACGAAACCATATTAGAGCGAAACATGAGAACGATTTGCATTGTTCCGGTTCAGGGTAAGAGCTACCGTTTGACATGCTTGTAAAGACAACAAAACTGTGAAGACTCGAGAGTGTTTTGCCGAGCCATAATGTAAGTTTGAGCTGCATCCCCACAAGCATATGATTATATAAATAGTTTTTAAGCACATCGCAACATTATTTCCATGTCAGACATGTCCAATGGCCAATGCTTCTTATTGCTTAAAATGAAACTAGGATTCCGTTTCGTACCCAATGTTTAACGCACTCAGTCAAATGTGAAGTTCAAGTTGTGAACAGTATGTATCGTCTTGTGTTCATCTGCTTCTCTGATAAGTAGAACCACTGATGATATTCTCTGTTCATATATGTTGTAATCTTGAGGCAGACATTATAGTGATGGTTTAGATTGTGTTCTTGTTACTTCTTTATGGATAAAGATAACATTTCTTTATATTTAGTTAATACAGATTTTTATTTATTTAACCAATGGATCAGCTTATTAATTATAAGTGATCAATTGTTGGGTCCATCGGTGTGAATGTGTAGAATCTAATGAACCTGTGCAGATCTGTAGAAAAGACAATTCCCTATCCAAGTTGCCCATTTGTATTGGTTTAAACCAATGAACAGTCATTATCATGACAAGTAGTAAATTTTATGGTTTTCTTTATTTCAGCTTTTTACTTGCCTAGTCCAGGTTTCTGTACTAGGAATGCGATATTTTATTTTGACTGTTCGCATCATTAGTTACAATGCAATATTTAACGGCCATATATTGAGACTAGGTCCTTGCCCTGACACTGTATGGTTACACTTTGGCTTTATGGCATTGCTACCTCGACTACTTGTTATGTCTCTCAACTGTGCCATTGTTAATTTTTTTTTGCCGCTTTCAATAATTCTCTAGTTATATGACGGCGTGTTCTTGTTAAGTTACCAGTACTACTGGTCCATTAATTCAGACACCAGCCAGTCAGTTGAAATGCCAACCCCGCAACCATGACTAACATGAGCATCAAGAATTACTACCATTTTTTAAGGTTTTGGCATGACCCAACCGGGGATCGGACTTGCAACCTCCCACACCCAAGTCCAAATAGCACCAAAGGCAGACGTTCTACGAAAAACACCGCCGAGTTCGTCCACTGTGTTTTAGGCACACTGGTTAAAAATGTTCATTTACTAAACTCTGTTACTACCTTCAATTATGACAAGATTTCATGGATTCATATAGGTTAAAGTTTAAACATAATTAACATATAATAATTATTATTTAAGTACATGTACACTACACAGTCAATGAAATCAAGATTTTGCAAGCTGGAATGTACATGCTGGTTTTTAGTAAGATGTAAACAAGTATTTTCTTTCTATGTGTGCAACTAAACTTGTTCTTTCAGATTGAAATTGCAGGGGTTCGGGGGCGCAGCCCCTGATGATGATAGAAAGTTAGATGCGGTTGGCAACATAAAATAAACTATTTTAACTTTTATTCAAAAGGGCTGATGTTGACCAATGTACAGTGGCAAATTATCTTCATTCTGTATAGGTTTATTTTATAATTTAGATGTTAAATCCATGGCAAAGATCTATAGATGCAAGTCACCTGAATTAAAAAAAAAATTGCGAGCTGGAATGTGTGTAAGTTTCTAAGAAGATCTAAACAATTTGTATTATGCGTGCAGCTTAACTTTGGTTTTTAGATTGAAATTGCAGCGGTTTGGGGGCACAGCCCCTGATCAGATTTTAAATTCATCTGGCAATATGAAATAAACTAATCTAACATTCATTCAAAAGGGCAGATAATGACCCATGTGTGGCAAATTATCTTCATTCTGTATGGGTTTATTCAGATGTTAAATATATGGCAAAGATGATCTATAGATGCAAGTCTCCTGAAAAATCATGTCTTTTTGAGAGCTGGAATGTGCATGTAAGTTTGTGAGAAAATTTAAACAATTGTTATTATTTGTGCAACTAGACTTGGTTTTTCAAATTGAAATTGCAGGGGTTTTGGGACACAGCCCCCGATCAGATTTTAAATTTGTCTGGCAATATGAAATAAACTATTCTAACATTCATTCAAAAGGGCAGATGTTGACCCATGTGTGGCAAATTATCTTCATTCTGTACAGGTTTATTCAGATACATGTTAAATCGGCAAAGATCTATAGATGCAAGTCCCCTGAAATCATGATTTTTTGCGAGCTGGAATGTCTATGTAAATTTTTAAGAAGATCTAAACAATTTTTATTATGTGTGCAAATTGACTTGGTTTTTAAAGATTGAAATTGCAGGGGTTTGGTGGATCAGCCCCTGATCAGAATTAAGATGCGTCTGGCAATATGAAATAAACTTCAAAATGGCTGATGCCTGATGGTGATCAATGTGTGGCAAATTATCTTCAATCTGTACAGGTGTCTCGTCAGATCTATGTTAGTTTAAAGTTCTGTTATACATACATGTATAATGTTGCTTTGATTTAAAACTTTTACAGTTAAAGTACAAAATGTTTCAGTAACAACAATTTTGTAAATATTTGAAATGGTTGATGGTGGATTTTTCAAGGACATGTCAAGGAGATCAGGGTTGTTATTAGGTTGATTAGGTAAGAGCATTCTGACCTGTATTGTTTGTGCATAGTGTCATTGTAAAGCATCTTTTTGACTGCCTGTTTGATAAATAGTGTATATAGGTGTGAATAAATGAATGATGGTTCCTTTGTTGTATAATCAAATTCATTATAATAAACAGAGCAGTCAGCAGTCTAAATCAACATTTTCTGCACACTGACAGGATATTTGTTAAAATATTCAGATGAACAATGCAGAATCAAATGAGCTAATTATTAGCTGTCTACACTGAATCTGCATGGTTTGAAGATACCTAGAAATTGTCTTTGGCACAGAAAGAGTTAAATGAAAAGAATGTTATGCTATAGTTTTCACTTGTTTGTAAACTTGTGTGTTTGTTTTTGAATTTTAAATAACTTTAGTAATTACATATATATATTGTACATGGGTCTCTGAACTGATCGTTAACCCTTTCCCACCTAAATACGCATTTTGATGTGTCCGGCACAGATAACTTTTAAAAACATCGTGACAAAAGGAGAACTTGCTCAAGACAAACAGTTTCTCCTTTTGCCACGATGTTTTGAACCTTTTTCAGTAATTGAGTCACTAATTGTACCTACGATTATAGAGATGTTCCTTAATTTTTAGTAGACATTTTCAAAGTCATCTATTGCAGATTTGTCAAATGTGGGAAAGCTTCAAAGTGTTTAACCCTTTCCCTCATATAGACGCTTTCTGACGCCTCTGCAGCAGACGGCTTTTTGAAAACATAGTGACAAAAGAAGAAATTGCACAAAACATGCAATTTCTCCTTTTGCCACAATGTTTTCCACTTTTTGTCATAGGTTATCCATTCAATTATGGAGATTTTCTATGTTTTGACAAAACATGTTAAAAGTCGTCTGCTGCAGCATTGTCGTATGAGGGAAAGGGTTAATTGATGATGTCTGTTAAAATTATTTTAAACTAGATTGGCATGAAATTATAACCTACAATTGTGAACAGATTTTATTGATTCAAATAGGTGAAATGTACTGTGCATGTCCACTCAAAATATTTGCATTCTTGAACATGGTTATTTTTACTAACAGGCATAAAAGCATTGTTTATGATATGTTGCCACAAAGTGTATTCAGTTTGACCTAGTCACCTATTGTTCTTTGTTACAAAGTTGTTGTTTTTTTGTCTTTGCACAGTATAATTGAATTAATGATTAAGCAGGAGTTCAGGGGTGTAGCCCCAAATGAGAATTGAATATCAGTTTAAATTAAAAATATTAACCTAAATCCTTTCTCACATAAAACAAATATGCAACAGACCATTTTGAAAACATCTAAGCAAAACAAATGGAAAATCTCTATATAAATGAATGTAAAATTATTGATAAGACTAAGAAATAATTGCTCAATATGTTTAACCCTTTCCCTCATACGATAATTCTGCAGCAGGCGACTTTGAACATATTTTGTAAAAAAATAAAAAAATCTCTATAATTGAATGGACAACCTATGACTAAAAGTGGAAAACATAGTGGAAAAAAGAGAAATTGCTCGTTTTGAGCAATTTCTTCTTTTATCACTATGTTTTCAAAAATCCGTCTGCTGCAGAGGCATCAGAAAGCATCCATATGAGGAAAAGGGTCTAAAGCTTCTTCTGAACTATCTTTCCAGGGTCTTGTCGGTTTGCATCATGTGATGTAATGAGTGACATTCCTCATCTGTATTTTCTTTATTCCTTTCCCACAGACAACATTAAAAAAAGCTAGGCCAAAATATTGAAAATCTCTTCGGATAAAAGCTAAACTATGGAATACAGTTTATAACAATTTTGCAAAAGGATAAAATATTCACTATGAGTGTTATCTCTCTTTGCCACAGTGATTTCAAAAGTCATCTACAAGCGGGAAAGTGTTAAACAATGTCTCCTTCTAAACCACTTTGTCCATTGCAATCCACCTTCATAAGAATGTTCCTTAATTCTTATCCTCTTTGCAATGGAAATGCATTTTTTTTTAAAAATAGTGGCCTTATTTGAAAATAATTTGGCCCAAATGTTCCTTCGGTTATTCTCTTCAAAATTGATTAAATTATTTCAATCCTTGAAAAGCATGGCTTATTCTACTTGTAATTGAATTTGAAATACTTCTTATACTCATGTTTTACATAGCAAATAGGTGATACCATATAAGGGACATGGTTGCATCAGTCTAAACAGTTATAAGAATATTATAGTGTGGTAAGATAACAATTCAATGTTTAGAAAAACATCATTTGTAAGGTTTTTTAAATTACAATTAAACTATCACAAGCTCTGATTTATTAGGAATTCCCTTTTTTGGTAAAGAACATGAGGCATTTACCACTTGTGACTTTCTTTGAGGACAATCTTGATCATAATTAAATGTGTTTAGCTACATTTTGAGACCTTATAGTTTTAACTGGTAAAACACCTGGTCTAGCCAGGAGTTCTGAGTTCAAATCTCAGTGGGGACAAAATGACACTGTAGCTAAATACATACAATTTAATCAATATCAGCACAGATTTTGTGATAATCCTCAATCCATCATGCAATATCCACCAGCAACCCTAAAAATATTCAAATCATATTGATTGGTTGAAAAATATTATCTGCATGTGGCATGAGAAAAGAAGGAAGTTGCTGGTATCATTTCAAAGTTATAAGACTGTTGCATTAATTTTCCTTATGAGACCATCCATACGATTATTCAAGTCATATTCATTAATTAAAAAACAATGTTGCCAGGCATCATCAGAGTTTGCGGTCTTGTTTTAAGATAATTTGGCTTAAAAAACCCATTATGATGCCAGGTGGTATCAAAAAGGGAGTAAGATAACAATTTTCCTCTTAAACTGCTTGTCTTATGTCAAGATAGTCGAGCCCCGGTAGCTCAGTCGGTAGCGACGCAGGCTGTCAATCCAGGGGTTGTGAGTTTGAATCCCGGCTCGGCCAACTTTCTTTCTGACGATTGACAAAAGTCAATGCGACATGCGTCATTCGTCTTCCACCAATGGGCTAAGTCTATGTGAAAAAGCAGCCAGTTGCTTGGGAAGATTGTTGTGTGGAGTACTGGTGTGAGAAAACCAGGAAATGCATGAGTAGGTGAACTGGCCGCCGTGATATAACTGAGAAATTGTTAAAAACAGCGTTAAACCCCAATCAATCAATCAATCAATATGTCAAGATAGTTTGGCAAAAAACGTTCTTTAATTAACCTTACCCTCTACATAAATTGTTCAAGGGATATTGATTAGTTCAAAGCAATGCTGAAATGTGGCACCAGAAAAACGGTAAAATTAAAAAATCTAAACGTTTTTCCTCTGCAACTGCTTGTCTGATTTCAAGTTCAGTTGGCAGAAATGTTTTTTTTTTATTCAAAATGTTGATGCGTTTATCTAGACATAAACATATTTTATATGTTAATTTATGCATTTATTATGGCTATCAGGATATTCTCTCAAACTTCATGGTCATAATATGATCTATACTCTTTAAAGCTCTTAGAAAAATGTTCAATATTCACTGGTAAAAGTAGTCTTTGACATTTATATAAGTAAGTTGACTCAGCCTGAACTGGAACTCTCTACCCCTGGATTGACAACTATAACCATTATCAATTGAGCAATTAGTCAAAGCGTTAGTGCACAACAGCTTAGTAGGGGATTAAATCTGTTGAGACTGAATGCACTTCCCGAAACTTTCAGAGGCTTTGCCTTAATTCATATTAAGCAAGAAATGATAAATTCCATTTTAACCCTTTCCCTCATATAGACACTTCTTTAGCAGACAGCTTTTTGAAAACATGGCAACAAAAGAAGAAATTGCTCAAAACTAGTAATATCTCCTTTTGTCACCATGTTTTCAACTCTATTCAATTATTGAATTTTCATTTAAAGAGAGTTTCCAAAAAAAATGGGTATGTTTTCAAAGTCATCTGCTGCAGATTGGTTGTATGTGGGAAAGGGTTAAGTTCATATTTGGTCAAGGGCCGATACCAGTGATATTTACATGTAATCAATTTAAATGAGTATAACAAGAGAAATGCTATATGAATCAGTTATTATACATAAACTATAACTATCACTGAATGTGATTAATACCCCCAATGTTATGGATCGTGTTATTCTTCTTTTATCATTTTTGGATTGTCTTTTTTAAAATTAGAAACTAAAGCTTTTTTAATTGTTGTGCAGTGCACAAGCTTTCATGGTAATCAATAAAAAAATAATAGAGTTATGCTGAGGGACCCAATGAAGAGAAATAAACAAAACAGCAACAGAGAAATACAATCACACCTTCTTTGCTTGAACTCCATTTATTCATCAACTTGGTTCTTCCATGAACTTTATTTAAACTGTTATCACTGGTGGCCTTTTTTATGAGGAAGAATAATGTATTGAATAATGTTTTATTAACTTCCATCCAGTAGTTGTCAGGTTATTCATCGGACAAAAAAAAAAAACTCTGTAATTAGGTAAAATAGAGTTATGGTTTCTGTACACTGCACTTCCTCTCATTGCTCTCTAACATTGTATGAAGTTTTATTAAATTCCATCATGTGGTTTTAAAGTTATTCTCCTGGCAAGAAAAAGTAACAAAAAGCAATTACTCTGTAATAAGGCTAGACAGAGTTATGGTTCCTGTACACTGAACTTCCTCTCAATGTGTTGTTTCATCGTATGAAGTTTTATTAAATTTCATCTGGCAATTTTAAAGTTATTCTCCAGACAAGAAAAAAGTAAGAAAGGGCAATGAACATTATTCTACGGACAAGAAAAATTAGCAAAGGGCAATAACTCTGTAATTAGCTAAATACGAGTTATGGTCTTTGTACACTGCACTTCCCTCTCATTGTATAAACTTTTATTAGATTCCATCCAGTTGTTATTAAGTTATTCTCCAGACAAGAAAAGGGAGCAAAGGGCAATGACTCTGTAATTAGCTAAATAAGAGTTATGGTTCTTGTACACTGCACTTCCTCTCAATGTGCTCTACCATTGTAAGAAGTTTTATTAGATTCCATCTTGTAGTTATTAAGTTATTATCTGGACAAGAAAAAGTAAGACAGGGCAATAACTCTGTTATTAGGTAAAATAGAGTTTTAGTTCCTGTACACTGCTCTTCCTCTCATTGTGCTCTACTGTTGTATTTCCATCTTGTAGTTATTAAGTTAATCTCCGGACAAGAAAAAGAAACAAAGGACAATAACTCTGTAATAATCTAAATTAGAGTTATGGTTCCTGTACACTGCACTTCCTCCCATTGTGCTTTACCATTGTATGAAGTTTTATTATATTTCATCTAGTAGTTATTAAGAAATTCTCCGGACAAGAAAAAGTAACAAAGGGCAATAACTCTGTAATTAACTAAATTAGAGTTATGGTTCTTGTACACTGCAGTTCTTCTCATTGTATTCTACCATTGTATGAAGTTTTATTAGATTCCATCTGGTAGTTATGAGGTAATTCTCAAGACAAGAAAAAGTAACAAAGGGCAAAAACTCTGTAATTAGGTAAAATAGAGTTATGATTCCTGTACACGGCACTTCCTCTCATTGTGTTGTATCATCGAATGAAGTTTTATTAAATTCCATCCAGTAGTTTTAAAGTTATGCTCCGGACAAGGAAAACTTCAACGGACCAACCGACCACAGGGTGACTCCAATATTATATACCCCCTTCAAACTTCAATTGTTGGGGGTATAATAAATAAAATCACAAACAATTAAAGGATATATATTAACAACCCCAACCAATAGGCAGCCATTGTATATGTTAGGTTTAAACAATCATATAAGTCAATAAGACAGCATGCTCTACTATTTGGCCGTTTGATACTATAGTCAACAGTAATTACTGAGATAGTAGCTTGATATTTTAGTAACATAAATCAAGTTGGATAAGTCTTATATGAAATTTAATATGGATTTCCGATAAGTGTGTGAAGTGTAAAAGTAAGCCTTGAAGAGAAAAGGCGTTGCATGCAAAACTTTTAACCAAATTTGGGTGCATTTTTCTGCAAAACATTTGACATATATACAAGAATACACTTTATCCAATCCAAATTATGTAACTTGTCCAGCAAGGTCATTTGCTGGCATCTAAAAAGTCTGTGATGTTTCAAAGCAATGGCATCTGTGGTTAGTGAAAAATGTCCTTGCATGCAATACTAAAACCAAAGCTGCAAGCAGCAACGCTGGCAAAATAAGACACAATTCAGTCAATATCACATGTAGAGATATGGGACTTGTCCAGCAAGGTCATGTGATGATTTCCAAAATGTGTGTGAAGTTTCTAAGCAATGGCATCAGTTGTTTTTGAGAAATGGCCTTGCATCCAAAATTTAAACCAAAGCTGCAAACTCTTACGCCAACGCAATAACAAGTGCAATAGCCCTCCTTATTCTTTGAAAAGTATTTGGCCTGGGGCTTTAGCCCCTGGTCATAATAGTAATACCATTTTTTCGGAGTTGGCAGCCTGCCAATTGCTGTTAGCACAAAACAACGCACTGAGAACTGTGCGAGAAAAATAGTTCATCATGGATTCAACAAAACTGAATTTAAAAGGTTAGGATCTCCCCCATAAATATCATCTTAATGTTGTTGGAACATCAGTGAAAGACTAAAGGCGTGAGTACTCCAATATAAGTTTAAAAAATGTTTTAGAAATTAATGCGCCACGAGGTCAAATATGGATGCCTGTTAACACTATTAACATTCGCGAAGAGGAACGGAACAAAAGAAAGAAGTCACATGAAATATACAGTGGCGGATTAACCACAAAGAAAAAGCGTGGCAAATGTAGTGGCAGATTTAGCGGGGGTCCATAGGGCCCGTGCCCGACTCTCCCAACCCCACGAAAGAAATCATGTGAAATATACAGTGGCGGATTAACCGGGGGCCATAGGTCCTGTGCGTCGAAACAATTAATGGTAAACAAAGAAAAAGCGTGGCAAATGTAGTGGCCGATTAAGTGGGGGCCCGTTTGCCTGTGCCCGACTCCCCCCCACCCCACAACACCCCGACCCAGTTGGGCATCATACATATTGAATGCTTATCTTAATGATATCTAGTCCATGTTCAAATAAGGATCATATCATAAACAAAAATAGGTCACTAGGCCAAATGAAGGAAAATCTTGATAACACACTGAATGTTGCATTTTGAATCTTTGTCAGAATAATTGTCTTGATGAGTTTTGCATATTTCAAACACTTTCTCCCAATCTAGTACATGATTTAGAGAACTATTTCAACTTGAAGGAATGCGATTTAACATTAAACATATTTCTCAATATAATAATGCAGAAACTTCAAAATATTCTGCCTAAACCTGCTGTCAAATTTGATTCTTCATGTCTTAAATGTGTATACTTGTGAGCTCTTGCACTCAGGTGAGCAATATAGTGCCAACAAGGTCCTTCTGTTTTTAAATTGGCAGTTTAATAACATTTACTATTTTTGAAATGCTCTTTCAACTTCTTGACAACAAATACATAAACATAAGCTGCAATTGTTATTTCCTTTCACTTTTCCCCTACTTCTCCAACCTTCCAGCAGCCCCCAGGCCGTCAGCACTGCAGTGCTTTGATAAGGGAATGGAGGATTTTTGTAACCAAGAGCAATAATCAGCAAAAGCCATCAAACATCCTTTTTTTAATAAGTTCTGGCCTAATCATGTCTTTTCATTGGTAAAACTTAGTTACCACGAACACTGAACACCATAGGATAAGGAGTCAGTTTAAAGCACTACTACCATTAAACCCTTTCCCACTTGAAGACACAATTTGACAAAATAAGAAATTGCGCATAACAAGCAATTTATTACAATGTTTTCTTTTCTGATTAATTATAATACTTTCATTTATAATCATCAAGCTAAAAATGATTTGTTGAAGGGGAAGGGTGAAATATCTTTAAGTATGACCAAAATTAAGCTTGTAAACATAGAAGCAAAAATAGAAGGAGTAGAAACAACATGAAACATACCACTGGCTATCACAAAGTCGGGTTTTATCAAAGGTAGATGGCTTTCACAGAAGGCTTGTAAATCTGGAGCTCTACCGAAACCACTGAATTTACTCACATGAATATCAGATACCTATATTAAAAAGATTACAAAAAAACATGAGCCATGCTACAGAGCTCTAGATAAGAAGAGTATTTCACATCGCCAAATCCTTATATGACCCTCAAACTCTATGTTGCGGGTACTCAAAAGAATCATCTCAATGATACGATTCTTTTGAGTACCCACAAGATAGGGTTTAGTTGAGTAGTTAACGAGATATTGTGAGGAAAGGACCAGTTCACTCCCCCTTATATAGTTCTCTGCGCTATAAAGAGATGGTGGATTAAGATCCAATGGTTAACACTTTCCCATATGAAGAATATTATTGAAAACATTGTGGGAAAGGGAGAAAATTCTCATGATTAGAATGTTCTTTTTTTGTTACAATATTTTCAACTCTATTCAATAATTATACTAATTAGGTTTTTCATATCTAAGCCAAGATGATTTGAAAGTCATCAGCAGCAGATTTGCTGTAATTGTGATACGGAGAAGTAATTGTCAAATATTATTCTCTTTTACGCTTTATTATTTTAATTTTATAGTGACTATAATGTATACACACACAGAATAATTTTTTCCTGACTGTCCATAATTTAGCGCAACAGGCCAATTGCACAAAGAGATTATGGAATGCAGAGGACTAGATAAGGAGGAGTAAACTGGTCTTTTACCACAAATATTTCTCTTATGACTCAACCAAACCCTATGTTGTGGGTAGTCACCGAGACGATTCTTTTGAGTACCCACAACATAGGGTTTGAGAGTCAAATAAGGGTTTTATAATTTGAAATACTCGCCTTATCTAGAGCTCTGGGAATGGTATTGATCCTGACATCTGAAGGTAATTATTTTTGAGTTTTCTCATGACATCAAGTTTTGTTTATTATGACAGCATCATTATATAATATTATATATCATTTTTAGTTGGTGTACACATTTTTCCCTTACAAATTCTAAAAACAGTGCCCGGGCGCCCAACAGACAAATTGCTCATATAGCCTGCGTCTTTGCTGGAGGAGATGCCTGCAGAGAACAGATCTAATCTTGGAGGTGCTGCTTGTTGCCCTGATGTCTACCTTGATGAAACAAGTAGCCCTACCTTGGACAACATCTAGTTCCTGTAGGCATACCTGGGTATGTGGGTCACACACTGTAAAGGCATTCTCGAGAATCAGCATTATGAAGGGCGTTTAAAGCAGGGCCCGAGCTGTCGTTGGCCACTTTCGCCAAATTCAAAAATTATTTTAAAGTGGCGAAGTTTTTTCATGATTTGCGAATATAAGTGGCAAAAGGTTTTTATCATCAAAATTTACCTCTTTGGGATATCAATTTACGAAGTACAGTGACGGTTTCCGTTATTCTAAGATAATGCACTGCCATTTGATTCAATGTCGGGAACCAGTGACCACTTTACGACATCCGTTTTATCATTTTGACAGTTTGTGTATTTCACACTTGTTTTATTGTTGTGAAGTGTTAAATTCAGCCTTTTGATCCGACTGACCGATATTGATACATTAAAGGCCGTACATATAATAATTGGCAATTATAGATGCATTAAATGTATCGGCACGCTTTTTGAAGTAGGTTTCGACGATCGACGTAGGCCTTTCATGATTTAATGACAATGTAAGTTTGTTTTTTTGATTGGGAAAAATCTATTTATTTATGGATGGTACAAACAATTAGTGGACCCATTGATGAGATTGCATATAAATATTTGTTGGAAACTATGCTTGTTGTCAATGACAAAAATGGCTGCAAAACAACCACTTGATTGTAAAATATTTACCGAAAGTGGCGAAAATAAATGGCTCTTAAATTTTAAAAGTGGTGAAAAATTCAACCCAGAGCAGGCCCTGTTTAGTCCTGGGCATTCAACTCATATGGGCAGCAGGAGAGATTCCTACAGTTAGGCCCAAGCTGTAGTTTGCCTTCTTCAAGTTCTTGGTTTATGCATCAACATAATTATATTTTCGATTGTTTGTCTTCACATAAATTAATTGGAGAATAATGTAGCGTGCATCGGGTCCTTCACATCTAGTTAAGCCAATGCTGGTCACCCATCTAGGCACTAACCGTGATGTACGTTGCTCAACTTTATGAAAAAGCTAACTAGTCTACCAACGTCTGCTCGCAATACCAAGTACGCTTCTACAGCAAGGCTGTAGAAGTGGTATTTGCAGTTATACCCTATTCCAGTTACATTTCTCCCTATTTTCTCTTGACTTCGGCTCGAAATCACACAACTGCCCACTAGCAGCAGAGGTGGCGAAATATGATTTTGACTTAATTGTCCGTTTTTTCAAAATGCTATTTTGCACTTGTCCATATGATATTTATATAGTAAATCCCTACAAAATTTCACTTGTCTGTACAGGCTCTGGGACAAGCTAGGCAATACGGACAATGGATTTTGCCATCCCTGAGCAGTATACTATACCAGACTATCCAGAGGAAAGCCTATACCTGTACGATACCTATAAGATGATTTTGGGCTCTGTAGTAAGGACATCTGTCCCTTTTAAGCCTCCCTTCTAAGTAACATCACTTGGAACCATAAGATCCGGGGATGATGGTGATGTCACCCCAAAATCCCACCATTCGCAACATGTATGGGGTCCCTTGCAGAGTTAAGCCATTGCGGGTCACCTATCCAGGCACTTACCGCGATGTATGTTGCTTAACCCTTTCCCTCATATAGACGCTTTCTGACGCCTCTGCAGCAGACGGCTTTTTGAAAACATAGTGACAAAAGAAGAAATTGCACAAAACGTGCAATTTCTCCTTTTGACACAATGTTTTCCCCATTTAGTCATAGGTTATCCATTTAATTATAGAGATTTTCAATTTTTTGACAAAATATGTTCAAAGTCGTCTGCTGCAGAATTGTCGTATGAGGGAAAGGGTTAACTTTGTGAAAAAGCAAACCATTCTAACAACTTCACTAAAGAAGTGGTATTTGTATGTTTACCCCATTCCCATTACAGTAATATGCATACTTTTTTTTCATAGTATCCAATATTGCATCAGATCTTTCATGGTTGTATGTACTATTGCATCAGGTATCTTTGAGTGTATGAACAATTGCATCAGCTGTCTCAAGATTCCTTACCTGCACTACCCAAAACAAATTATCTGGCTTGTCTCCAAGTGTTATTTTATCGAGATCGTGGTCTGCTTGATACACAATTTCTCTTTCGTCTATGTCATTATGTAAAACTGTTGACAAATATCCGTAAAGTACAACAGAAAATGACAAAATTACCACGATTAACACAAGTTTCATTATCACGAACACCCCTTCCACAAACTTCATTTGGTCGATTGGAATAATCTCCCTTTCTTAATTTGGTACCCTAAATAATAGTAATAATTGATGAAAAAAAGAGTACCAGCTTGTTTATTTCCTAACAAACTTCCGGTATAATTTGCATCAAATTATGAACAGTGATGTCATTGTACGTATTTCAGTCTGTCATTTTGGCTGCCATCGTTGGTTTGACTTTTTCTGAAACAGGTAAACTAAAAATAACTTTTCTTCAGGGAAAATAAAAAATATTTATTTGTTTGCGACCAGGATAAGATACTGGTACCAATGTTTTGTCCATTCTGATTTCTTAATGGATTCGTGCGTTTTTTTGAAATACCAAATTTCTCTCCGATTTCATTAGAACTTTCAGTGAAGTAAAGCTAACAATCGAGAGATATAGAAATTGTTGAGGTCCAGAAATGTCGTAAAGTTTCAGATTCGCAAACAAATTGGCTGTTTCCTATTAACTGATATTGTTATGTACCCGGAAATAAATCGGCTGTTTCAATCTTTCAATCCTCTGGCAAAAATTCAATCATTTAATGGAAATAACGAAGAGGGTAGACTCTTGAAGTTAAGAAAATGGGTTTATACTCCATAGCAGGCCTGCTCCATATCCTTATACTTAGAGTCAGAAATAGTTGAGGTCCAGAAATGTCGTAAAGTTTCAGATTCGCAAACAAATTGGCTGTTTCCTATTAACTGATATTGTTATGTGCCCGGAAATAAATTGGCTGTTTCAATCTTTCAACCCTCTGGCAAAAATTCAATCATTTAATGGAAATAACGAAGAGGGTACCGTAGACTCTTGAAGTTAAGAAAATGGGTTTATACTCCATAGCAGGCCTGCTCCATATCCTTATACCTAGAGTCAGAAATTGTTGAGGTCCAGAAATGTCGTAAAGTTTCAGATTCGCAAACAAATTGGCTGTTTCCTATTAACTGATATTGTTATGTGCCCGGAAATAAATCGGCTGTTTCAATCTTTCAACCCTCTGGCAAAAATTCTACGGAATCCTGTTTGGCTCATGTCGTCCGTCGTGCCTTAGGTGGATGCGCGACACAACGTACGACAAAGTGACACGACGGACGACAAAGCGACACGACATAATGTCGTTATGTCATGTCGCTTTGTCGTCCGTCGTCTGTCGACCGGTGTAGAAGTAGCTTTTTATCATAGACACCGTGACGGTGTATTTGGAAGTGTAGTAAATACCTTATGTTTGTTTCCTTTTCTAATGCCAAAATATCTTGAATTTCAATATATGAGTAGCCTGAATTATAAGAAGTTCTTAATAAATCATCCAAGTTGTTCTCCATTTTAAGAAATGATGGCAGTCACATGTTCACCGTGTATGAATAAAAACATAATACTACACCGGTCGACGGACGACAGATGACAAAGCGACACAACGGACGACAAAGCGACAAGACGGACGACAAAGCGACACGACGGACGACAAAGCGACATGACATCGCGACATTCCACGGACGACCCACAACATTACGATGCGTCCGTCGTGTCGCTCTGTCTTGCGTCATGTCGTTTTGTCGTCCGTTGTGTTGCTTTGTCGAGCATCATGTCGTTTTGTCGTCCGACGCATTGTAATGTTGTCCGTCGACCTTCTACTCTTCCATGTCGACGTGCGACACAACGCACGACAATGCGACAAGACGCACAACAAACGACAGTACAAGGGCGATGCTCGACGGACGACATAATGTCCCTTCCTTCGTGTTGCTTTGTCGTACATCGTGTCGCTTTACTGTGCAACGTGTCGCTTTGTCGCGCGTCGACCTACGGCACGACAGACAACGGACGACATGAGCCAAACAGGATTCCGTAGTTATGTGCCCGGAAATAAATCGGCTGTTTCAATCTTTCAACTCTCTGGCAAAAATCCAATCATTTAATGGAAATAACGAAGAGGGTAGACTCGTGAAGTTAAGAAAATGGGTTTATACTCCATAGCAGGCCTGCTCCATATCCTTATACCTAGAGTCATAAATAATATACATACAGATCATGTGGGTAACTCAGGGTATGCAAAGAATATATCTTGCTAAAATCTTGGCGTATGGCGAGATGTGCAAGAAGTCATGTCTACTGTATAATCCAACCAGCTGTTAAGGGTTGTATGGAGTAACTCTGATATCCATTTATAATTAATTCCAGTCCCACTTCTCATTTTAAGCTGTCATTTCAACTACATTCATGGTTTTAGTCATTTGTTTAGTGTAACATCCATGGAAAAAAGGCATATCAAGGTTTGGAAACATAGTGGGAATCTTTTTATAATAAGGCCAAGCAGCCGATATGTGCCATAAGGACCTGGGGAATGAACTCTGGGTCACTATTTATCAAGGAAATTATTAATTTAAAATATATGCATTATTCATTCTTATGCAGATCCTACTATATTTACGAGACATGGCGTTTTATCTTTATTATTGCACAGTTTCAGCTTAAAGATGGTGTATGAAAAGAAAATTATCGATGTCAAAAATGCAATTAAATCAGAACTGCTTTATTCCAGTCGACAAGTATAATTAACCATTTGTATTAGTTGATTTTTCTTATTGAATAAATAACAAGATTTTTTCTTGTATTTCATTTGTTTATCTGTCAAAACTTCTCTTATATTATTCAACTCAAGTGAATTTTATTCTTCAAGTCGGCACATAAGTGCCATTGGTCACTTACAAGTTTATAAACATGAAATTATAGCTCAATGACACAAAAATACATTCATTTTCGAATGTATAATCGGGATCTTCAGACTCTTGATATAGAGCGCATGCAGAACAAGAAATTCCGAGCCCCAGTAGCGACGCGGACTGTCAATATAGGGGTTGTGAGTTCAAATCCCAGCTTGGCAAACATTCTTTCCGATGTTTGCCAAAGTCACTGTGACGTGCGTCATTCGTCTTTCACCAATGGGCTAACAGTCTATGTGGAAAAGCAGCCAGTTGCTTGGAAGGTATGTTGTGTTGAGAACTGTATGAGAAAGCCAGGAAACGCATAAGTAGGTGAACTGGCTGCCGTAATATGACTGAAAAAGTGTTAAACTCCAATCAAAAGAACGAGAAATAGGATCTGCGAGATTCACAGCATACTGCACCCGTGGTAACATTCGAGATTTAGTGATGTAGCTTATATCTGTTTTACCTGATAGAAGATCTATTTCAGATTTGTTATGTGCCAGTTTATGTCTAATCAAATAACTGGTATAACAAATAATTTTAAAAGCATCATTTACATAGATGGAATTAAAGTGCAGAGAATGTGAATAAATCACAATGTATTTGTTTTATGGCAGTAAATATATATTGACAAAATCAAAGACGACTACCCCATGCTATTGTTTTAAGATGGTTTTCTTGATATTAAATGGTTTTCTTAACTTTTTGACAAATTTTGTTTAATGATGTAGTATTTATTCTTTGAATGTAAAAATTATCTTCTATCCAACCAATATTATTGATAAATCATATTGACATGAGGCTTGCATTCCAGGTATTTAATACAATCTGAATATATTTTGTTTAAATCTCATGTAACATTAGTAATGATATTTCCTGATTTATTAACAGTCTTCCAGCCAACAGAATGCCCTGGTCTGTACTGTGGGCGTACAAGTTATGATAATGGCCAGTATTCTGAATGTAGGGTAAGTAAACATTTTAGTAGATGACTAAAGTTAAAATCCTATCCCTCATACAGAAGTCTTTTGATGTCTTTGATGCATACAACATCTAGAAACAAACTATTTCTCCTTTTCACACATTGTTTTCATTTCTGTTTCATATTTTGATTTAAATTTTCAAGGAAACTGAAATGTTCATATCAGGTAAACGTTAGACCAGAAAGAAGAAACTTTGGCAAGTAATGTGTGTTCTAAAAGGTTGTTCATCTGGCATTGATTTTCTTTAGTTTGTAACTTAAGCGTTTTCCATATACATCAAATCTCTTCTGTTCTGGAGAAGACAAAATGTTGGTAGATATTGGGGCAGCACTGAAATGGAATAGACTTAAATGTGTGACTAAGTCACCAAGTCTTATGGCCCGCAATGGTGGTAAATAAGTGGTATGTCTTGTCCAAAATTTGACAACTGCATTCACTCTGCATCGGTACAAAGGAGTTCTGTTCAGGTTGTTGATGTTGGTTACACTATCCGGTATCTTAGGGTTAAACAATTATTACAAACGAAACACAGTGCCTTGTACTTGCTCCAGTTGTTTAGTCTGGGTTTTCTGTTGTGGATAAAATGCTGGCAATGCATTTTCAAGTTTTGGACGAACTAAGCATAGGTATGCTTGCACTTTGATCTTCTGTGGACAGTGTTTAAGGTTGCGTTTCAAAAAAAATCCTAGTATGCTACATGCTTTCTTAGAGATGTTGTTAATTGAATTTTATATTGTCGCTCAATTCAACACCTAGGTATGGATAATGTTGTACTTACATAGGTAGGGATAATGTTGTGCTGTTTCGAGCTAATGATTGTTATTGAAATAATTAACTGTTATAATAACTTACATAAGTGCTTCCTGGATGTTGCTGTCAACTGCATGACTGCACCGTTCTTAAAATTAAATTCCATCCCCCAAGTGTCTCCTTATTTCACCAGTCACTCAAGTTCCCTCAGAAGAAGGAGATGGTGTTTTATTTTATTTATAATAGGGATGGCAACGAATACCAAAGTTAGTGTTCGAATATTCAACCCATTTGTGCATGCTTCGCCAAAAAAGAGTTTATAAATACGTTATTTGCCATAAAGTGATCTTACAATTGTCTTTTTTATTCAAGTTCCAGGACTTGCATTTACATGTTCGTTCAACCCATGAATTTGAAAGAAAATAATGTTAGTGAAAAAATCGTCAGTAAAGTGCTCAGATTTTTATTAATTGATCACTTGCTTAATGTATTTGTGTATGAAGCATGTATTAAGCATGTAGTTCTGATTACAATGTATACAACTGAAATACTGTTGAAAATGACATGAAATGTTCCCAATTATCAAATCTTTTCAAAACATGACAAATCGGACATGGATCCTCTTGACGGGATACTGTTGAAATATTCCCAGTACCGGATTGCTTAAAAACATTAATATGTAATCAGATAATTGCACAGCCAAACCAACGGATTTGTGTGATTGATATATAATTGAATAATAACGTAACTACCTGCTATCTAAGTTGAAGTTACGGAGTTTTGGAACGAAACCATCAGTAGTGTATCGATCACTTTAATAGCCCAAAGTAAGGATTATCAGATTGACATGTTATCTACAGTATTGACACCTTATACAATACGCATAACATTGACCATCAGTTGCAGTTTTTAACAACAAAAAAGCATAGGTAAATATTTCAAGTATCGTCAATTTGATTTAAATATATAAATATTTTATAAATACTTCTGATTTTTATTGAATATTCGAATATTCGAATCATGATATAGTGTTTGAATATTCGACCATACGATTGAATAATCGAATATTCTTTGCCATCCCTAATTTATCATGATAATTACAATGGTGAAAAAGAGTATTTCTTTATGACTGCCTCCTGCAAAGAATGTGTAATATTAAGAACAACATTTTAAATATATTGTAGGCTTGTGAAAGAGGAGCTCAGCCAGGTCCCTTGTCAGTTTGTACCAAGTGTACAGGTAACCCTGACCTCTATGGCTGGCTTTACCTGGGCTTTATGGCTCTGTTACCCTTACTTCTTCATCTGTTCTTCATTGACTTCACCAACTCAAAGAAGAATTATGAATTAGATTCTGACAGGTAAGAACTGGTTTATCGGTATATTTTTACCTTTTCCCACATAGAATAAATCTGCAGCAGACCGCTTTGAAAATATTAAGTCAAAAATATTTAAGCTGTCTTAGTCTTAAAATGAAAAACATATTTATTGAATAATGTTGAAAACATTGTGGCAGAAGAAGAAATATTTGAATGTTGAATATTTTATAATACATGTACATAAAAATATGAGCCATACTATGGGAAAAGGCACAAGTTCAGTAGAAGAGAGATCCAGATCAGCCTGTGCATCAAAGTCTGATCAAGATCTCGACTGTACACTTATTTGTGACAGAAGGTTTTATCAACTTGTGTGGATTCTTATAAGACTGAACAGATGTACAGGTCATCTGAAAATGATAATTTGTACCTTTATCCATTCACTTACTTAAATAAGGGCATATTTGACTGATTAAAATCCTATTTCTTGTTGCAAGCCATGATAGCTGAGTTAGTAGATACAATGGCTGTCAGTCCATTGGATCTAGGGGTCATAAGTTTGAATCCCACCTCAGCCATTTGTTCTTTGCCTCTAGCATCATTCTTCTTCCACCAAAGGGCTAATAGTCTATGTGGGAAGGTAGATTGTTGCCTGGAAAGATTGGTCTGTGGAGAACTGGTGCGAGAAAGCTAGAAACATGTGTGAGGTAAACAGGCTGCCAGGATATAAGTGAAATACTGCTGAAAACGGCGATTTACTCCAATGAATTAACCTTTTGCTTGTTATGATATCAGGAACTTGGACAAAATATTTATAAGTTACCAATTAGAGGTAATCACATTTAAACAGTTCTTACATAAAAAGTTGTGTATGCATAAGAAGTTAAGACACAATATTGATGTTTTGAGATTTCCATGCTTTTGTTTTAACCCTTTCCCACATACAAGAAATCTGCAGTAGAAGACTTTGAATACATATTGGCAAAAAGGAGATTTATATATAAGGGTTTAATTATTAAATACAGTTGAAAAGATTGTGGCAAACGTAGAAATTGCTCATGATGAGCAATTTCTCCTTCTGCCACAGTATTCAAAGGTCGCCTGCTGCAGAGGCGCCAGAAAGTGTCTAAATGTGGCAGGATCAGGTTCAAATTATAAAGTGTCATTAAAGGTGTTGAACTCCAGAATATAGATGGACAAAGTTAAAGTTAAAACTGTTCAAAAGTTGTCTTTTTAAAATACTAGAATCATAATTCTGGGATAGAATAAGAGTAAAAGTGCCAAAAACATCCAAATATTGATCAGTTATGCTTCCTTTTTACTGGGTAGACATACCTAGTAAGCCAAATTGAGTAGATTTTCATGACTTTTCAACATTTACTGCCAAAATAGTTTTGAACTACTTATTACGTTGTCATCTAGAGTTCAGCACCTTTAAAGGTAAAACAGTTACATCAACTGAAATTAATTTATTTTCAGGTCACTGATAGTACTGCATGTGTCAGCTTTTGCAGAATGTGTGATCGCTGCTTTTATAACTTTACTTTTATCAGAGCCAATGGGTTCACTGAATATTACATCATGTCCTGTAAATAGACTGGAAGACTGGTACACCATGCTGTATAATCCATCAATCAACTATACTACGACGCTGCACTGCACACAGGAAATTGTATATCCACTGTACGTACTTATATATCATCTCAAAAAAGATACTGTGGATATGAGTGTCATCTGATGTTAAGGATCCCGAGTTTTTGGGAACCGTTATGCATATATCTTAACCCTTTAAAACTACTTGATGGAATTTAATAAAACTTCATATGACGTGCAGTGTACAGGAACCATAACTCTACTTTACCTTATTACAGAGTTATTACCCTTTGTCACTTTTTCTTGTCCAGAGAATAACTTTCAAACTACAGTATGGAATTTAATAAAACTTCATATGATGATACAACACATTGAGAGGAAGTGCAGTGTACAAGAACTATAACTCTATTTTACCTAATTACAGAGTTATTGCTCTTTGTTACTTTTTCTTGCCTAGAGTTTAAGGTGGGGTTTCTAAATAGTTCACTACCTTTCCTTTAAGGGTGGCGTTCAGGGGTATTAATCACATTCAGTGATTGTTCTAGTTATACAGTTAATTAAATTTAGCAATTTATCAATAATATTCATAGTATTCCCTGTGGAGTTTTAAAGTCATCTTCTGTAGATATTTTATTATATGGAAAATTAACTTGAACAGTTTCACACAGTTTACAGTTATCTTTATAAATACTGGTACATGTCTTGTTTTTTCTTTATTTGAGAAGACATCCATGATTTTACATCACCACCGAGTTAGAGATTATGATTTTTTTTTGTATTCTAACAAATTTGGACAAATGAATGAACAAATGTAAAGCATTGTATAAACATTATAGGTAAAAGGCAAAGGGTTTTTGTCATTCAGACAAGGCCCTTCAAAGTGATCAACCTTGCTTTAGAATTGTAATCAAATTATTTAAAATTTCCTAATTTTTGAAGCAGACAGCCAGAAAAATTCATATCAGGTTAAGCGGTTACCCTTTCAGATATACTGAGGCATTTTCACATTTTAATGCAACTGACACAGACAACATTTTAAAACAATGTTTATATATAAGAAGAAATTGCTCATGATTACCAATTACTTCTTTTCCCACACTGTTTTCAACTCTGTCCATCGAGCATAAAACCCTTAATTTAGGACTGCAAAGTGAGGAGAGCGCCTTACAGGCGAGGTTTTATGGTACCTAAACTTTCATTTATAGAGATTTTCCATATTTTTGCCTACATGTTGTCTGATGCAGGTTGGTTAAATGTGGTCATGTTTATTTCAGGTACACTATTATAATGGTGTATTATGCATTTGTCCTGCTGCTGTTGATGTGTATGAGGCCGTTTATAAGCTATAAATTTGTGCAGTGCCAGGGAACTAAATCTATTTATGCTGCACTCTACTTTCTACCCATTCTGATTGTCATCCAGGCTGTTTTTGGAGGCCTTTTGTGTAAGTGCTCTGTCTTGAACCTTTTATAGGAATTATGTTATATGTGTATTCAAGAATAACTTATTAACCCTTTCCCACTCACGGACGGTTTCTGATGCCTCTGCAGCAGACGACTTTTGAAACGTTGGGACAAAAGTAGAAGCTGCTCAAAACAAGCAATTTCTTCTTTTGCCACAAGGTTCCCAACTTTTGTCAGTAAGTAAACCTTCATATAAAGAGATTTTTCGTGTTTTTGATCAAAGTGTTCAAAGTCGTCTTCTTCAGATTAATTGTATGTGGGAAAGGGTTAATGCAAAACATTATGAAAGAGGTATATTATTAATTGTTTACCGATTCCTTTTTTGTTTCAACAAAGCTGCAGCTGACAAATTTTAAAATATCTATTCTGGGCAAAACATGCAGGATCAAATGAAAGTATAATTATTGAAAATGGTTGAAAACATTGTGGCAAAAGTATTTTTTATGTTCAATATGATCAATTCCTCACTTTCCCACAATCTGTACAAAAGATGTTTGCTACAGATGCATGTGTATATGGGAATGTTTTCAGATTTATTATAAACATGATACTTTTGAGCATTACCATATTAACCCTTTCCCTCATATAGACGCTTTCTGACAACTCTGCAGCAGATGGCTTTTTGAAATCATTGTGACAAAAGAAGAAATTGCACAAAACGTGCAATTTCTCCTTTTGCCACAATGTTTTCCACTTTTTGTCATAGGTTATCCATTCAATTATGGAGATTTCCTGTTTTGACAAAATACGTTCAAAGTCGTCTGCTGCAGAATTGTCTATGAGGGAAAGGGTTAATAGGTATGATCTTGTACATAAATTCACTTAATGTTTTCTAGAACATTTTGATAAATTCTTTTTTGATATCATTGTCTTGTATATTTCAGATTACTCCTACCCATATTTCATGATAATTATCTCCCTTGTCACCAGTGCAATACACATGTCTACAGGAATTTCTCAGGTAGGCAATTGTGTTTAATCCTTTAACTTTTTAGCTCACCTATGCACAAAGTGCAAGGTGAGCTTTTGTGATCGCTCGTCGTCGTCGTCGTCGTCCGTCTGTTCACATTTTCCTACAAACGTCTTCTCCTCCTAAACCAATTAACCAAATTCAAAATAATTTTACAGGAATGTGCCTTGGGTAGATCTCTTTCAAACTTGTTCAAATTATTTTATTCCATGCAGAACTTTGGCTGCTACGGCAACAAAAAAGGGGAAATTAACCAAAACTTAAAAAATCTTCTCGTCCAAAAGTACTGGCCCGATTTGAAAATTATTTTGCACAAATGTTTCTTGGGGTACCTTCTACCAAGATTGTTCAAATATTTCTGATCCGTTGAAAAAAATGGCCGCCAGGGGGGCGGAGCTTATTTTCCTTATATGTGCATTGTTAAAACTTTAAAAATCTTCTTGTCCAAAAGTACTGGCCCGATTTGAAAATAATTATGCACAAACGTTCCTTGGGGCACCCTTTACCAAGATTGTTCAAATATTTCCAATCCGTTGAAAAACATGGCCGCCAGGGGGGGCGGAGCTTATTTTCCTTATATGTGCATTGTTAAAACTTTAAAAATCTTCTTGTCCAAAAGTACTGGACCGATTTGAAAAATTTTGCACAAATGTTCCTTGCAGCACACTTTGACAAGATTGTTCAAATATTTACAATCCGTTGAAAAACATGGCCGCCAGGGGGCGGAGCTTGTTCATAGACTCATATAGGGAAAAACCTTTAAAAATCTTCTTGTCTAAGAGTAGAGGGCCCAGGCAAATCATGCAAAAAAAAACATGAAAAAGCTCTATAAATGAATGTAAAATTACTGAAAAAAGTTGAAAACATAGTGGCAAAAGGTGAAATTGCTTGTTTTGAGCAATATCTCCTTTTGTCACAGTGTTTTCAAATGTCATCTGCTGCATATGCGTCAGAATGCACCTACAAGTGGGAAAGGTCCTAACATTGGTCCTAAAACGGAAAAGTTTCTATTCAAGTTTCAAATTTCTTGGTTAATATCAATTTTCCTGCTATGCTCTCTTATTTAATGGAAATATTTTAAATTCTAGCTTTATATCGATTATCAAAAAGTTCTACAACCTCCTTCTTTTATAAATTTAAAGAAAAATATAAACATGTGTAAAATTAGTTGTGTACGTGTATTACTTTCTGACAAAGTAGAACATTTTGTCAGAACATTATGAGTAATTTCCCCCTTTCAACATTTGTTTAACCCTTTCCCTCATATAGACGCTTTCTCACGCCTCTATAGCAGACATAGTGACAAAAGAAGAAATTGCTTAAAATGAGCAATTTCTCCTTTTGCCACAATGTTTTCAACTTTTAGTCATAGGTTATCCATTCAATTACAGAGATTTTCAATTTTTTGACAAAATATGTTCAAAGTTGTCTGCTGCAGAATTGTGGTATGAGGGAAAAAGGGTTAAGAAGTCAATGTAAGATTTATCTTTATTTGTTTGTCAAGGGGAAAGGTTTGAAAGAGGATTTACAGTTTTCTATTAACTTTCATTTTCAGAATTTCAAAGACTTATTTAAAGAGAGTTTCTGTAACGGTAGAAGTTTAACAATTCTAGTCGGACACTGGATTCTACATGCCTATGGGATTGTAGCTTTGACGGAGCTAGAGGAACCCTCCTTTCATCTACCATTGATAGTTCTTGTCTTCTTTCCCTCGTTGTTTTATGTAGCAACTTCTAGATATACAGATTCTGAAAATTTGGAGAAAACTGAGTGATAATGCATTTGTGAAGTCTTTTTTGTATGTGATATAGTATCTTCTACATGTTTCTGGTAATTGTAGAGTAGGGAGACAGTGGCTAATCCCATGAGAACGGTGTTAACTTTTTCCAACAAACGGGGTTGCTTTCTGATTCCTCTGCAGAAAACGATTTTACCTATTTGTAGAGACTAGAGTATGAGGGGTGATTCAAAAGTAATAGGACTCCAAACCTTTACCACATATAGACACATGACATTATTCGAAATATTAAGTCGCCCTAACATTGAATATATGCAAATGGGATGAATTTCATCAATATATATCAATTAGTAGAAAAGTAACTATTAACCCTTTCCCTCATATAGACGCTTTCTGACGCCTCTGCAGCAGACGGCTTTTTGAAAACATAGTGACAAAAGAAGAAATTGCACAAAACATGCAATTTCTCCTTTTGCCACAATGTTTTCCACTTTTTGTAATGGATAACCTAAGTTTTGACAAAATACGTTCAAAGTCGTCTGCTGCAGAATTGTCGTATGAGGGAAAGGGTTAAGAAAGACTTTATTAATTTTGGATCACACCTCATTACTTCTCCAGCTTGGGAATGAGTTATTTATAATTTGAGAGAGCTTGAACTCATTGTGGACTGAATATCATTGCCAACCCCCTTTCCTTTGCAAAGATGACTTTTGGAGCCTCTGCAAATGGTAAACATTGTGGTAAAAGGAGAAATTGCTCAAAAAAGTAATTTCTGCTTTACTCACAATGTTTTTTACTATGTTTAAAAATCAGAACTTTGTTGCAACTTTTTCTTTAGATGTTTTCAAGGCAAACAATTCTATAGAATATGTCCTCCATATTTGATGTTATTTCTTATATTTAAAGCATATCAATTCTTCCAAATCTTTTTCGTTTTATTATTGATAAGTTTGTAAATCACGTGCATTTCGTCATTGCTTGTCAACTCTCATGTTTGTATGAATTTGTTTGAATGGTTTTAAATAAAATGTTACTTTGTCATTGTTGTTTGACTCTTTACCTTTTACACCAAACAAATAGAAAAGATAAGATAATTTGAATGAAAGAATGGAATTGTTAACCCTTTCCCATTTGCAGACACATTTTACGCATCTGCAGAACACAACTTTTGAATACAGGAGGAACAATTTCTCCTTTTGTCACAATGTGTTCCACCATTACATAATTACACTTTCATTTTAAGAGATTTTCGCAATTTTGGCCTAGGCGCTTGTTAATCAAGTTGTCTTCTGTAAATTAATTGTACTTGGGAAACATGTTCAAATTTTGCAACAGTATAATATATGCGAAAGCAGAGGTCTAATGATTTCGTATCAGATAGATGTTCATCTTTTTCTCACAAAGGCTGACAAAAGTTACAATATACAGCAATAATAACACTTTCCTACCTGCAGACGCATGATGCAATAGCAGCGGATGACTTTTGAACACATTGTGGCCAAAAGTGAAATTGCAATGATGAGCAATTTCTCCTTTGGCCACAATGTTGTCAACTTTATTTAACAATTGAACCATCTTCTATGGAGATTTTTCAGGTTTTTGTCGCTATGTTTTCAAAGTCGTCTGCCGCAGATTTGCTGTATGTGGGAAAGGATTAAATGTACAAATAAAATATAAGACAAGCAGAATTTTTATAAAAGTTTATATATTCAGTCATTATTCATTGTGACTATTACAATATACACTTTTTTTAAAATTCATTTTATGCTATTAGTTTAAACTTATTTATTTTACATCGATTGCGAAATAAGCCTTCAGCTTAGATTAATCACACTCGATGTTTGCTTCCTCGAGACTTAACCAGTACTCACGCCGTTTGTGTGGAAAAATCCCAAAGTCAGGACCCGCTCATCACAGGACTTAAGCCAGGGACCTTTGATACAAGAGGCTGACACTCTACCTCTGCACCTGTCTTCCACAAATGCAATGATAATGATAATGATTGCATATGATCTCTTTTTTACATGCTGGATGCACAAGAAATGTTGACAGTTGGATTTAGGGAAAGAAAAACTTTCTGACAATATTTCAAGCTGCCGATGCAAAAATTCCGGCCTCTAGAGTGTTAAGATTTTCCTTCAATTTGGCCTACATATCATCAAGACAAATATTCTGATAAAGTTTCAACCTGCTAAAGTTAAAAATGCGACCTCCAGTGTAACCCTTTCCCACTTGTAGACGCTCTCCGACACATCAGAACAGACAACTTTTGAAAACATTGTGACAAAAGTAGAAATTGCCGAAAGCGAGCACTTTCTTCATTTGTCACAATGTTTCAACTTTTTTCAGTAATAATACATACATTTTGTTTTCAGTCGTCTGCTGCAGATTTGTTGTATGTGGGAAAGGGTTAACAAGATTTTCCTTCCATTTAACCTAGTGCTTGACCTCAAAGGCCCAGTTTCGAAGTAGTCCAAGAATTGATGGAGATGAATGTTCTGATAAACTTTCATGAAGATCAGATGCAAAATGTGCCTGTAGAGTGTTAACAAGGCAATTGTTGATGATGCACGACGGACAAAATGTGATCACAATAGCTCACCTTGAGCTAAAAAAGAGAATAACTCAAAACTAGTCTTGAGAAAGTTGCATTTCTTGCTCGCTGTAGATGAGAAGATATATCTGAAGGTGATAAATCACCTAAGTAATGGAATAGTTCCAAATGTGTTATTTTTATATCGGGGATTTTTGACCTTTAAGATATTGCTTGCATATTAACGTTGATGAAGAACAGAGAGAGATCCCAATAGACAACCTTCTACTTTTGCTAAAATGAGGAGGAATAGGCATGCTACAGATATGTTGTATTGTTCAATTCTCCTGATCATTTTTTATCAGTGTTACAAGTGTTATGTGAATCCCTGAAAAACAAAATTATAACCAATTTAGTCAAAAATTGACAGACAGATTGAGGACAGTTACTTAGTATTTATTATATATTAGTATCCCATATTAGTATAATTAAAATAGTATTAATATTAAATAAAGTTTAGAGAAAAGGAAAACATGTTTTTTTTGTCTGCCAATAATCAGTTGATATAACTATTGAAGTGTTTTGTTTGATTGAATGGCGTGTTATGTCGCTTTCAACAGTATTTCAGTTATATAACGACATTTCGAGGGCTTGGCGTGAAACGGTTGTAACTAAAATTGGTAATTTTTCACCAAGGTTAATCACCTCGCCATAAAGTCTTTATAAGCGTTAAAGCATTTTTCTTGGTAAACAATGGAAATTTAGGTGCCATTGCTCGTTCTGAGCAATGGCACCTAAATTTGCATTGTTTACAAAAAGGTCAAAATTGCCCCTAAACCAGGGTTTTCAAAATATGTTTTTAGTTACAACTGTTTCACGCCAAGCCCTCGATTTCATTGGTAAATAACTGCTGGTAAGCTTTCTCTGACATCATTACATCAATCGTAATCCCCGAGCATCAAGCTGGGAAGCAAAACAGTTACTATCCATTTAAAAGTATTTGGTATGATCTTATAAGGGCTCAAACCTCCGATGTGGTTACAAATGTCGTCAAAGCATTTAACTGTTTCCCGCTTGCAGACACATTTTGATATGCAGCAGAAAACTTTGGTAAACATTGTAACAAAAGGAGCAATTTCACCTTTTCAAGCTCGCCTATTCGAAGAAATAGGGGAGTTTATGTAATCACCCCGTCATTGGCGTACGCTTGGTCAAACCTTTGTGTGCAAGTTCTTTTCTCAGACACTGTGTATGCTGTTGCTTTAAAACTTCACACTCTTATTCAGGGTCATTAGGTGACCTTGTATGTCAAGTCCCATAACTCTGGAATGGATTTTGACTGAATTGGGCCCCTTTTTGGACTTAGAATTTTGGTCAAACCTTTGTGTGCAAGGCCTTTTCTCAGACAATGTGTATGCTGTTGCTTTGAAACTTCACGCATTATACAGGGTCATTAGATGACCTTGTATGTCAAGTCCCATAACTCTGGAATGGATTTTGACTGAATTGTGCCCATTTTTGGTCAAACCTTTGCGTGCAAGGCCTTTTATCAGATACTGTGTATGCTGTTGCTTATCGTATATAAATAAATTTACAGATTTAAAAGGCCCAAAAGGACATGTATGGACATGATTAACATTTGCATGCAAGTATTGAAAAGGTGTTTTATCTTGCAATAGGTGATACTGTGACTTTACCTAATGCTATAACTGTTTGAAGTAGGCCCTTATAGACGATGGCCCTGATAGGCGAGCTATATTGTCCTCCGACAACTCTTGTTCCACAATGTTTTCAACTTTTATTAAAGTTGTCTGTTGCAGGTTATTTTATGAGGAAAAAGGTTAAATCTGCTGCATTAGTAGCCTGGTCCTGTAACAAATATTAACAAACTGAATATTACAATTTTATTCTTAAAAACTAATTTTACTTACAATTTTTTCATAAACAATACATTTAAAAATATGGCAAAAAATAAGAAAAATACTAAAAAAAAAACATATTAAAAAAGACATAAAAATAAACAAAAAGCTAAGAATGCAAAACATTTCAAACTGAAATACATGTACAAAACTTAAAAATATTTGAATATGAGAAATTGCTTAATATGAGCAATTTCCCCTATCCCACAATATTTGTTTACTTAAATTCTAACAACTAAATCTTATTTTCTGTTTTGACACTTTTTCCCACATCAGACGACTCTTAAATAGCAGATTATGGTAGTACGGTGAACCAATCTGACTAAAGTACACAATCTGAATAAATGTAAGCGTAGCGTTAATAGAAGATGATTTTAATGAGATTATACGGTGAACTAAAACGGGGGAGATAATGCACATTGATGTCCGATAAACCTACCAGTCTCATTGTGTGATTAGGATCTTATACATAAATCAGATGTCTTTACCTGATAGAGACATGTGACCACTTTTAAGCAGATAATTCTTGAAAATGTGAAAATAACAAGAGGGCCATGATGGCCCTAGTTCGCTCACCTTAATTATACTATGTACTGCAATGTAAAACACATCAAGACAATTATTCTGAATGCAACCTCAACATGTTAACAAGATTTTCCTTCATTTGGCCAAGTGATCTATATTTATTTATCTGATATGACCAATATTCCAACATGGACTAGATATCATCAAGACAACATTCTGACAAAGTTTCAACTTGCTCAAAGTATAAATGCGGCCTCTCGAGTTTGAACAATATTTTCCTTTAATGCCCTTGTTTCTGACCCAATATGACCCATATTCGAACTTGACCTAGATATAATTCAGACAAACATTCTGACAAAATGTCAAGCTGCTGAAGCAAACAAGAGGGCCATGAGGCTATGGAATCGCTCACCTGAGAATGGGCTATTTAAGACTTAACTCTTTCAGAGCCAATGGCAATATCATCAAGACAAACTTTCTCACAAAAAGTCAAAAATGTGATCTAGTAGTGTTAACTAGATTGTTCTACAATTTGGCCTAGTGACCTAGTTTTTGACCTGACATGACCTATATTCAAACTTGGCCTAGATATCACTAAGACAAACATTCTGTCAAAGTTTCAACATGCTCAAGCCAAAAATGCGGCTTCCCGAGTGTTAACAAGATTTTCATTAAATTTGGCCTAGTGACCTAGTTTTTGACCCAACATGACCCAATTTCGAACTTGACCTAGATTTGATGGAGATATATGTTCTAAACTTTCATGAAGATTGGATGCAAAATGTTGCCTCTGACGAACGACAGACAAAAGGTGATCTGGCGAGCTAAAAATGAAGTCGCGAGTGTTGACAAGATTTTCCTTCAATTTGGCTTAGTGACCTAGTTTAAGAGTCAATATGACCCATATTCGAACATGACCTAGATATCATACAGAAAAACAAACTAACAAAAGTTCAAGCTGCTGAAGCAACAAAATGTGGACTTGTATTAACAAGATTTTCCTTAAATTTGGGCTTGTGACCTGGTTTTTGACCATACATGACCCATATTCAACCTTGGCCTACATATCATCAAGACAAAAATTCTGATTAAGTTTAAGTATTTTGAAGTTGAAAATGCAGCCTCCAGTGTTAACAAGATTTTCCTTCAATTTGACCTAGTGATCCAGTTTTTGACCCAATATGACTCATATTCAAACTTGGCCTAGATATCATTTAGACAAACATTTTGAATTGTTTTCAAGCTGCTGAAGCCAGTGCGGCCTCTAGAGTTTTAACAAGATTTCCCATCTATTTGGGCTAGTTACCTTGTTTTTGACTGACCTAGCTATCATTAAGACATACATTCTGTCAAAATTTCAAGCTGCTGAAGCCAAAACAAAATTTCCTTCAATTTGGCCTTGTGACCTTTTTGACTGGACATGACACATATTCAAATTATCTAGACAACCATTCTGATAAATTTTCAACATGCTCCAGTTAAAAATGCTGCCCTCAGAGTGTTAACACGAGTTCCCTTCAATTTGACCTAGTGACCTTATTTTTGACCTCATATGGCCCAATTTCGAACTTGTCCAAGATTTGATGGAGCTGAATCTTCCGATAAACCTTCATGAAGATTGGACGCAAAATGTAGCCTGTAGAGTGCTAACAAGGCAATTTTTGACAACGCACGACGGACAGACATTGGACAAAATGTGATCATGATAGCTCAGATGAGCTTCAAACATAACAGAAAAATGCAAATATCATTTTTATACAGTTAAAAATATTGTTGGAAACAGTGGTTTTAAACTGTGGCTCATTTTCTTCAATTTCCAAATATGTCTGCCCTAGAGGTGACAAATATTGTATGCATTTGGGAAAAGGTTCACTCAGGTTAGCTTATTGAGGGGCCGATCTATTGCTTATTTGCATCCCTTAGATATGAAAGACTAAGTGACATCAGTTTTAACCCTTTCTCACATTCAAGAAATCAACAGCAGACAACTTTGAAATGATCAAGTCCAAATTATAGAAAATCTCTCAAAATGATTGTATGATTTTTGTATAGAGTTATAAATTATTGTGGCAAATGGAGAAAAAAAGGTCTATATGTGGGAAAGGGTGAAGCTCACTTAGTCTTTATTAGACTCTTTTTGTTGAACTAGGTTCATATAATTTCCCTTAATCCGTTTAGGTAGCAAGATTTCTTTGGATCATTTCATAGAGTTAACCAGTTTGTGGCAGCCATTTATTTTGGCTAATGAGTTCTCAGCTATTTTTGTAGAGGGTCAGCTAAGGATCATTCATGTAACATATAAATTTCCTTTCAGGAAAATAATTTAAAAACAAGAGGCCCAAGAGGGCCAGTATCGCTCCACGGCCATAAGGCAAAAATAAAATCTCCAAACAGCCCTGCCCCCTGGTGGCTATTTTTTTACCAACCACCATGGCTTAAAGGAATCTTGTAGAGTGTCACGCAAGGAATGTTTCTGCAAAATTATTTGAAAATCGGCCTGACACTTTCGGAAGGAGAGGATATTTTAAGTTTTCACTATAGCCATATAAGGCAAAATAGCCCCACCCCCTGGCAGCCATATTTTTCAACCAATCAACATGGCTTGAAGGAATCTGATAGAGCGTAAGCCTAGGAACATTTCTACAAAATTATTTGAATATCAGCCAAACACTTTCGGAGGAGAAGATTTTTTAAGTTTTCACTATGGTCATATAAGGCAAAATAGCCCCGCCCTCTGGCTGCCATGTTTTTCGACCAATCAACATGGCTTGAAGGAATCTGATAGAGGGTCACCCAATGAACATTTCTACAAAATTATTTGAAAATCGGCTGAACACTTTCGGAGAAGAAGATTTTTTAAGTTTTCACTATGGTCATATAAGGCAAAATAGCGCCGCCCTCTGGCGGCCATGTTTTTCGACCAATCAACATGGCTTTAAGGAATCTGATAGAGGGTCACCCAATGAACATTTCTACAAAATTATTTGAAAATCGGCTGAACACTTTCGGAGAAGAAGATTTTTTAAGTTTTCACTATAGCTATGTAAGGCAAAATAGCCCCGCCCCCCTGGCGGCCATGTTTTTCGCCGAATCAACATTTCTTGAAGGAATCTGATAAAGGGTCACCCAAGGAACATTTCTACAAAATTATTTGAAAATCAGCTGAACACTTTCGGAGAAGAAGATTTTTTAAGTTTTCACTATTGCAATATAAGGCAAAATAGCCCCGCCCCCCTGGCGGCCATGTTTTTCAACCAATCGACATTTCTTGAAGGAATCTAATAAAGAGTCACCCAAGGAACATTTCTACAAAATTATTTGAAAATCGGCCTGACACTTTTGAAGAAGAAGATTTTTTAAGTTCTCACTATTTTTTTCTTTCGGTTGCCATGGAAACCAGAATTTCGAATGGATCAAAAAAAATTGAAGGAATTTATTAGAGGACATTGAGAGGATGCTTCCCATGAAGTTTCAACCAAATTGGCCAAGTGGTTAGGGAGAAGAAGTTGTTAAAGGAAAAAGTTTACGCACGCACGCACGCACGACGGACAATTCGCCATGACATAAGCTCGACTGGCTTTCAGCCAGTGGAGCTAAAAATAATTATAATTTGGTTGACATAGCAACAAAAAATATTCAAAGCATAAAATTAGTTGAGCCAAATCTTAAGAGGAACATTTAAGGAGCATTCCCATCAATTTTAAATGAAAGTGATTCAATAGTTTTTAAGAAGGCATAACAAGAAATTTAGATGACAGTTGATGGACACAGGGTAACCACATTTAGCACTACTTGTTCAGATGAGCTAAGAAGCAAATGACATAATAATTGGTAAATGTCTAATAAAACCTGTCAGGAGCAAGGAATTTCTGTTGGGATGAGCATTTTCTCTTCTCATTTTCCCACCCCAAAAATATATCTGCTGCAAAGCCACTAAGATCTATCGGTCAGAGAAAGGTGAAAAATAAACAATGTGATAGATTAACATCTGTATTTCCCACCCCATAACAATATCTGATGCAAAGCCACTAAGATCTATCGGTCAGAGAAAGGTGAAAAATAAACAATGTGATAGATTAACATCTGTAGAAATGTCACAACACCTCACAAGCAATGATCATCCATTTTCACTTTACAAGTCACATAAGCTGCCAATGAATAAAACACCTATCTATGAGACTGGCTTTATCATTTTTTTGTTTTTCACAAATTTTTTGGCCTCCTTCTTAAGTCGACCAATTTCCTCCTCCGAGCCTTCAATGTCTGATCCTCCATCATCTGCATCATCTTTCGAGTCGTCATCATCATCTGACGGCTTCTGTGTTCCATCATTAATAAAACTGTCATTATAATCATATGTATTAGGCGCGTCATCATCATCTTCTTCGTCATCATCTTTCACTGGGGATTTATCATCTGGAATAAAAAGAGGACATTTATTTAAACCCTTGCCGACATTCTCTAACACCTCTGCAGCAGATAACTTATGTAAACATTGTGACAAAACAAGAAATCACTCAAATCAAGCTATTTCTCCTTTTTGTCAAAATGTTTTCAACTTTTTCCAGTAATTATACATTCATTTATAGAGATTTTCTATATATTAGTCTAGATGTGTTTAAAGTCGTCTGCCTCCGAATTATTGTAAATTTTCAAGATATGAGCCGTCACGCGAGAAAACCAACATTATGGCCTCTGAGTAGTGTATAGACCCAGTCTGCGCACACTGATCTGGGCCGACACATTCCGTCTCAGGGGATAGAGGTATAGAGTAATGATTCCTGAAACAGAAAATCAACAAGAGGTGAACAGTGTCTATCCGGGTAAGCCGGCGCAATGCTTAGGCTTATCCGAGTCGATACTTTACGCGGAGTCCACAATGTTGGTTTTCTCGCAGGACGGCTCATATTATACCTCAGATAGTCTTCAAGTAGATGACTCTTTACAATTTCATAATTGAATGGTTTGACTGTATATTGAACAAGAGGCCCAAGTCGGCCAGTATCGCTCCACGGCCATAAGGCAAAAATAAAATCTCCAAACAACCCTGCCCCCTGGTGGCCATGTTTTTTACCAAACACCATGGCTTAAAGGAATATTGTAGAGGGTCACCCAAGGAATGTTTCTGCAAAATTATTTGAAAATCAGCCTAACACTTTCGGAGGAGAGGATATTTTAAGTTTTCACTTTAGCCATATAAGGCAAATAGCCCCACCCCCTGGCGGCCATATTTTTCAACCAATCAACATGGCTTGAAGGAATCTATTAGAGGGTCTCCCAAGGAACATTTCTACAAAATTATTTGAATATCAGCCAGACACTTTTGGAGGAGAAGATTTTTAAAGTTTTCTCTTTAGCTATATAAGGTAAAATAGCCCCGCCCTCTGGTGGCCATGTTTTTTTACCAATCAACGTGGCTTAAAGGAATCTAATAAAGGGTCACCCAAGGAACATTTCTACAAAATTATTTGAAAATCTGCTGAACACTTTCGGAGAAGAAGATTTTTTAAGTTTTCACTATTTTTTTCTTTTGGTTGCCATTGAAAACAGAATTTTGGATGGATAAAAAAAAAATTGAATGAATTTAAGAGGACATTGAGAGGATGCTTCCTATGAAGTTTCAACCAAATTAGCCAAGTGGTTAGGGAGAAGAAGTTGTTTAAGGAAAAAGTTAATGCATGCACGCACGACGGACAATTCCAGTGACATTTAAGCTTGACTGGCTTTCAGCCAGTGGAGCTAATAATGTTGAAGAGATCTCTCGTTTTGGTAGTTTCAAAAGTCTTCTGTTGAAGATGAGCTAAAATGTGTCTGTAAGTTGGAAAGGGTTTAACTTGATATCCTACCTGGTTTCCTTTCTCGATATTTTGAAGAGTGACGAAACTGTTTCAGATGATTTGGATTTGTCCTGAAACCAATAGATATGATTATATCATAAACCATTTAAAGATTTTGATTTTTTTTATGGCTCAGCAGCAGTCAACTTTAGCAGCCATTGTGAAAAAAGGAAAAATGTTTCTCTAAATATTTTAACTCTGTATCAAAACAAGGGCACCGCAAAGCGGATGCATCCCCTCGGCTTTCAATCATCACATTGAGTTCTCTTGTGATCTAAATATTTAAGTCCAATTTTTGACTTCGATCTTTGACCTATGACCTTGAATCAATAGGCTTCAAAATATTGTCACAAACTAACTGTATGCCAAGTTTGGATAAGATCTGTCAAGGAATGGTCAGTGTAGAGTGGTGACAAGGTTGCCACAGCTGAGATATATTGTAAGATCAATCAAGTTCAATTTTGGGCATGACCTTTGACCTTGAAAACCAATAGGCTTCAAGACATATCATAAACTAACTGTATAATAAGTTTTATTAAGATCAGTCAATGAATGGTCAGTGTAGAGTTGTGACAAGGCTGCCACAGCTGAAAATATTGTAAGTCCAATTTTGGGCTTGACCTTTGACCTATGACCTTGAAAATCAAAAGGCTTCAAGATGTTACCATATACTTACTTTATACCAAGTTTGGTTAAGATCTGTCAAGAAATGGTTAGTGTAGAGTGATGACAAGGTTTGTTACGGACGGAAAATATTGCAAGTCCAATTTTGGGCTTGACCTTTGACCTATGACCTTGAAAATCAATAGGCTTCAAGATGTTACCATATACTTACTTTATACCAAGTTTGGTTAAGATCTGTCAAGAAATGGTTAGTGTAGAGTGATGACAAGGTTTGTTACGGACAGAAAATATTGCAAGTCCAATTTTGGGCTAGTCCAATTTTGGGCTTGACCTTTGACCTATGACCTTGAAAATCAATAGGCTTCAAGATGTTACCATATACTTTCTTTATACCAAGTTTGGTTAAGATCTGTCAAGAAATGGTTAGTGTAGAGTGATGACAAGGTTTGTTAAGGACGGAAGGACACACATACATACATACGGACGGTCCCGTTACTATATCCCTTTCTCGCTTACTTTGTAACCGAGGGGATAATAAACAAGAGCTGTGCGTAAGAGCGGGCTAAAATATTCCACCGCTTATAAGTAACTGATTGATTGATTGATTAGGATTTAACGCCGTTTTCAACAATTTTCCAGTCATATCACGGCGACCAGTTCACCTACTCATGCGTTTCCTGGTTTCCCACACAACATACTTTCCAAGCAACTGGCTGCTTTTCCACATAGACTGTTAAACGGCCCATTGGTGAAATACGAATAACGCTTGTCACCGACTTTTGTCAAACGTCACAACCCCTTGATTGACAGCCCGCGGTGCTATCAACTGAGCTACATGGGCTCGGCTATAAGTAACTTAGATATGGACTCTAATGTAGATGCATGCAAAACTTGAACCAGAATTTCGAAGTCAAATAGTAAAGGGCATTGTTTGCAAGATATGGTTTACTAACTTACTGACATAGGTGTGATGGTTGGAAAGGGCTGTATAATGTTTCAATGCAATGCATCATGTAGTTACCGAGATATGGAATCTTAATGAAGCTGCTAAAAAACATTTAACCAGAATTTATACAGATGCCGGACAAAAGGGAATCACAATAACTAACAAGAGAGCCATGAGGCCCTGGATCGCTCACCTGAGAATGGGCTATTTAAGACTTTACACTTTCAGCGCCAATGGCAATATCATCAAGACAAACTTTCTGACAAAATTTCAAGCTGCTCAAGTCAAAAAAGTTACAAGTGTTAACAAGATTGTTCTACAATTTGGCCTAGTGACCTAGTTTTTGACCTGACCCGACCCATATTGGAACTAAGCCTAGATATCATAGATTGTTCTTCAATTTGGCCTAGTGACCTACTTTTTAGCAGACATGACCCATATTCGAACTTGGCCTAGATATCATCAAGACAAACATTCTGTCTGATAAAGTTTCAACATGCTCAAGTTAAAAATGCAGCATCAAGAGTGTTAACAAGATTTCCCTTCAATTTGGCCTAGTGACCGAGTTTCTAGACCAATATGACCCATATATGAACTTGACCTAGATATTGTTAAGAGAAACATTTTGAACAAATTTCAAGCTGCTGAAGCAAAAAGTGCGGACTCTACGAGTGTTAACAAGATTGTCCTTTAATTTGACCTTGTGACCGATTTTTTGACCCAACATGACCCATGTTCGAACTTGACCTACATAACATCAAGATGACCATTCTGATAAAGTTTCAACATGCTCAAGTTAAAAATGTTAACAAGATTTTCCTTCAATATGGCCTGGTGACCTAGATTCTAACCCAATATGGCCCAGTTTCGAACTTGACCCAGATATCGTTCAGACAAACATTCTGAAAATATTTCAATCTGCTGAAGCAAAAAAAAATGCGACCACCAAGATATACCTTCAATTTGGCCTAGTTTTTAACCTGGCATAACCCATATTCGACCTTGGCCTAGATATAATTAAGATAAACATTCTGACAAAATGTTAAACTGCTGAAGCAATGCGGCTTCTACAGTGTTAACAAGATTTCCCATCAATTTGGCCTAGTGACCTAGTTTCTGATCCAATATGACCCATATTTGAACTTGACCTAGATATTAATAAGACCGACATTCTGACAAAAAATTGTGACCGCTTGTGTTCATCATCATCTTTACCCTCACCTTCCGGCATAAAGCCATTTGGCGAGCTGCCATTGTTTTCTCCTTTCAACATTTTTATGGGGACTATTTTTTCCGAATTTCTTTAGTTTACTTAAATTTCTTCTATCTTTGACTTTCAATTTTTACTTTCCAATTGCTTAACATTTCTCCCATATTCTGTCCTAAGACTAATGTTTAGCAAGAGCACAGACGCTCGACTGATAGGGAGAAAAACAAGAGGCCCAAGAGGGCCAGTATCGCTCCACGGCCATAAGGCAAAAATAAAATCCCCAAACAGCCCTGCCCCGTGGTGGCTATTTTTTTTACCAACCACTATGGCTTAAAGGAATCTTGTAGAGTGTCACCAAAGGAATGTTTCTGCAAAATTATTTGAAAATATGCCTGACACTTTCGGAGGAGAAGATTTTTTAAGTTTTCACTATGGTCATATAAGTCAAAATAGCCCCGCCCTCTGGCGGCCATGTTTTCGACCAATCAACATGGCTTGAAGGAATCTGATAGAGGGTCACCCAATGAACATTTCTACAAAATTATTTGAAAATCGGCTGAACACTTTCGGAGAAGAAGATGTTTTAAGTTTTCACTATAGCTATATAACGCAAAAAAGCCCCGCCCCCTGGCGGCCATGTTTTTCGCCCAATCAACATTTCTTGACGGAATCTAATTAAGGTTCACACAAGGAACATTTCTACAAAATTATTTGAAAATCGGCCTGACACTTTTGGAGGAGAAGATTTTTTAAGTTTGCTCTTTAGCCATATAGGCAAAATAGCCCCGCCCTGTGACGGCCATGTTTTTTTACCAATCAACATGGCTTGAAGGAATCTGATAGAGGGTCACCCACGGAACATTTCTACATAATTATTTGAAAATCTGCTGAACACTTTTTGAGAAGAAGATTATTTAAGTTTTCACTATAGCTATATAAGGCAAAAAAGCCCCGCCCCCTGGCGGCCATGTTTTTCGCCCAATCAAAATTTCTTGAAGGAATCTAATAAAGGGTCACCCAAGGAACATTTCTACAAAATTATTTGAAAATCGGCCTGACACTTTCGGAGAAGAAGATTTTTTAAGTTCTCACTATTTTTTTCTTTCGGTTGCCATGGAAATCAGAATTTTGAATGGATCAAAAAAATTTAAAGGAATTTAGTAGAGGACATTGAGAGGATGCTTCCCATGAAGTTTCAACCAAATTGGCCAAGTGGTTAGGGAGAAGAAGTCGTTTAAAGGAAAAAGTTAACGCACGCACGCACAACGGACAATTCGCCATGACATAAGCTCGACTGGCTTTCAGCCAGTGGAGCTAAAAAAACAAGAGGCCCAAGAGGGCCAGTATCGCTCCACGGCCATAAGGCAAAAATAAAATCTCCAAACAGCCCTGCCCCGTGGTGGCTATTTTTTTTACCAACCACCATGGCTTAAAGGAATCTTGTAGAGTGTCACCAAAGGAATGTTTCTGCAAAATTATTTGAAAATATGCCTGACACTTTCGGAGGAGAAGATTTTTTAAGTTTTCACTATGGTCATATAAGTCAAAATAGCCCCGCCCTCTGGCGGCCATGTTTTTCGACCAATCAACATGGCTTGAAGGAATCTGATAGAGGGTCACCCAATGAACATTTCTACAAAATTATTTGAAAATCGGCTGAACACTTTCGGAGAAGAAGATGTTTTAAGTTTTCACTATAGCTATATAACGCAAAAAAGCCCCGCCCCCTGGCGGCCATGTTTTTCGCCCAATCAACATTTCTTGAAGGAATCTAATTAAGGTTCACACAAGGAACATTTCTACAAAATTATTTGAAAATCGGCCTGACACTTTTGGAGGAGAAGATTTTTTAAGTTTGCTCTTTAGCCATATAGGCAAAATAGCCCCGCCCTGTGACGGCCATGTTTTTTTACCAATCAACATGGCTTGAAGGAATCTGATAGAGGGTCACCCACGGAACATTTCTACATAATTATTTGAAAATCTGCTGAACACTTTTTGAGAAGAAGATTATTTAAGTTTTCACTATAGCTATATAAGGCAAAAAAGCCCCGCCCCCTGGCGGCCATGTTTTTCGCCCAATTAAAATTTCTTGAAGGAATCTAATAAAGGGTCACCCAAGGAACATTTCTACAAAATTATTTGAAAATCGGCCTGACACTTTCGGAGAAGAAGATTTTTTAAGTTCTCACTATTTTTTTCTTTCGGTTGCCATGGAAACCAGAATTTTGAATGGATCAAAAAAATTTGAAGGAATTTAGTAGAGGACATTGAGAGGATGCTTCCCATGAAGTTTCAACCAAATTGGCCAAGTGGTTAGGGAGAAGAAGTCGTTTAAAGGAAAAAGTTAACGCACGCACACACGGACGCACAACGGACAATTCGCCAAGACATAAGCTCGACTGGCTTTCAGCCAGTGGAGCTAAAAATGAGCTAAACAAAAAACCTTAACCGGACGACCACGCCAGGGTCATGACAATAGCTCTCGTTTTTTTTCAAAAGTCGAGCTAAAAATGTTGTTTCATTTGATTTGCTTGAAAAATAAATGTATCATTTCTATGTGAATTGCAATGTTTTGTATGAAAATCAATGGTCCAACAATCATTTGATAGGGGGCCTCTGATTGGCTCAATTTCAATCCGTTTTTTCTTTCAAACTCGACTCTCCCCTCTCAATCAAGCTTGATTGAAAGGCAAGAGCCGAGCCTGACCAAGTGTTTCGCTTGAGTGTTAACAAGATTTTCCTTCAATCGGCCTAGTGACCTAGTTTTTGACAAGACATGACCTATATTCAAACTTGGCCTAGATATTACTAAGACAAACATTCTGACAAAGTTTCAACATGCTCAAGTTTAAAAAGCGGCTTCATGAGTGTTAACAAGATTATCATTTAATTTGATCTAGTGACATAGTTTATGTCCCCCATATGACCCAGTTTCGAAATTGTCCTAGATTTGATAGAGATGTATGTTATGATTAACATTGGATGCAAAATGTTGCATTTAGAGTGTTAACAACCAAATGTTGACGACGGATGGCAGACAAAAGGCGATCACAAAAACTCACGTTGAGCACTTTGTGCTCTGGTGAGCTAATATAACAAACTAAGCAGATGACTCTGAAAAAGATTTGATCAAGTAAACGGACAACTCACCTGTAACACCCGGGTCCAAAAGGACAATCACGTCGTTCATCTTCATCTTCGAGATCTGATTGCTCATCAAAACTGACATCTCCAGGGTGACTGAAATCTGTGAAATGTTCTGGGTTTTTCCTGAAATCAACATCTCAAGTATACTACAATGCAAAAACTGAAATCAATAAGCTATTTTTTAAAAATTCTTAACTGGGTGAAGTCAAGTTTATAAATCTAATTGTAAACATAAAAGGATATTTTTAGCATTACATTCTTTAATCCTTTCCTACTGATGGATTTTGAAAATTGTTGCAAGGGAAAAAATTGCTAATGACAAGTATTATCGGCGTTTGCCGCAAAGTTTTCAACTCTATTCAATAATTACACTTTATCATTAGAGCTTTTCCATATTTTAGCCCAGACAAGCTATAATTTGTCTGCTGCAAATTGTTGTGTGTGGGAAAGGTCTGTGGGAATTAAAAAAGAGCGCCATAGTGGCCCTGGATGGCTCACCTGAGTTGAGTCAACCACATTGTCAATGACGATAACTCATTGTGCAGTCAGATAAGCAAACACTAGACTAGTGTTAAGTTAATAGTAAGATTCCCATTCAACTTGGCATAGTGATCCTGTATTTGACCCAACATGACCCATATATCATCAAGACAATCATTCTGACAAAATGTCAACACGCTCAGGTTAAAAATGCTGCTTCCAGAGAGTTAACAAGATTTCCTTTCAATTTGGCCTAGTGAAATAGTTTTTGAGCAGACATGACACAAATATTCAAATCTAGCCTTGATATAAAACAAACATCAATTCAGACAAAGTTTCAACATGCTCAAGTTAGAAATACAGCTTCCAGAGTGATAACAAGATTGTCTTTCAATTTGGTCTTATGACCTTGTTGTTGGCCTAACTTGGCCCATATTCGAAATTGGGCTAGATATCATCAAGACAAACATTCAGACAAAATTTCAACATGTTCAAAGTAAAAATGTTTTTGTCTTGATATGACCCATATTCAAACTTGACCTAGCTATCATCAAGACAAACATTCTGACAAAGATTCAAGCTGCTGAAGCAAAAATTGATATTTCTCAAATTTGGCCTAGTGACCTAGTTCTTGACAGGACATGAACTATTTTCTAACAATTAGTCTGACATGATTTCAACATGCTTAAGTTACACTAGAGTGTTTACAAGATTTCCATTCAATTTGGCCTAATGACCTAGTTTTTCATCTGACATGATACATATTTGTTCTTGGCCTAGATATCATCAAGAAAAACATTCTGGCAAAGTTTCAAGCTGCTGAAGCAAAAAATGCAGTCTCTGTAATGTGAAAAAGATATTTCTCAAATTTGGCCTAGTGCCCTAGTTTTTGACCAGACATATCCTACAAAATGCTCAGGTTAAAAAAAAATGCGACCTCCAGTGTTAACAAAATATTCCATCAATTTAACCTTGTGACCTAGTTTTTGACCTCACATGACCCATATTCTAACTTGATATTTTTCAAATATCCTAGGATATTTTTCAAATATCCTAGTGACCTTATTTTTTACTAGACATGACCAATGTTAGAACTAAAATTAGAAATATCACTGAAGGTGATGAATACCCCCAGCTGGTGCCTGACAATATACATATGTATGAGAAATTCAAGGGGCCATAACTCATTTAAAAATAATTCCAGAGCAACACGCCGACAATATGCACAATTAGGCTTGGTATCAATCATTCTTGTGAAGTTATAATGAATTTTGACCAACCAACGGGGGGTATAATAAGACTAGACATGACCAATGTTAGAACTAAGTCTAGATATCATCAAGACATTTAATCTGACAACGTTTCAGCATGCTTGAGTTAAAAATGTGTCTTCCAGAGTGTTAACAAAATGTTCCTTCATTTTTATCTCGTGACCTATGCTGAAGCAAAAAGTGCAGTCAATAGAGTGTTAACAAGATAGTTCTCAAATTTGGTCTGGTGACCTAGTTTTTGCCAGGAAATTACCTACTTTCAAAACAAGCAATTTCTTCTTTTGCCGCAATGTGTTTTTAAAGTTTCCTGCTGCAAAATCGCTGTATAAGGGAAAAGGTTATAGATCAGACTACCTTAACCTGCATACAGAAAACTTTGTAGATGAGCATAAAGCTCAAATTTCCTTAGCTGCACATTGCAAGTTTAATGAACAAAATGTGTTGGTTTAAGAGAGTCTTTTTAACTCCAATAACTTTGTTTATAAAGACAGCAGTAAAAACTATGATGTGAATTATCTCTTGACTTGTTTTCTATGAACATACACAACTTCATAAACTCAGCCTGCATACTTTAAGAGATATTTCTGCTGCATAATACAAATTTTCTTTTACTGTGACTTTGACATCGAAGCTAGCATTAATTTGGATTATAGCCCTCTATGTATAAAAGAAGTTTTAAATTAGCTCAAATATTTTAATAGTAAAGTATAATTCCTAGTTTTACCAAAAGCAGGACATAAACCTTCAAGCTAGTAGAAAAATTTAACAATATGTATTTTCACCCTATTACCATCTATTTGCAAAACCAAGTTCCTTCAACCCTTTCTATACGCATTGTGATTAATTTGAAGTTTCTAAATCAGATTATTTTCATAAAAATAATTCCTTCTCTTACAGAGATTATTCGCCTTTTGTTCCAGATGTTTTTTTAAGTCATCTGCTGTGAATTTTTTGTCAAGTGTTAACCTAGTACATATAAACAATAGTAGATACAGATTTTTTTAACAAACAGAAGATGTAACAAGAGCACCATGTACGGCACAGACGCTCGACTGATAGGGAGAAAACAGAAGAAGAAAAAAAGCCGAGCTAAACAACAAGAGGGCCAAAATGGCCCTAAATCGATCACCTAATTGATAGTAAATTAGTAGCAAATATTTAACTGCAAATATCTGGGAAAATTTTATCAAGGAGTGCAAATTCAACTGCAAGGAGTGGACACTTCTCAAGAAACAGCTTATTAGTAAAGGCCATTTATATCTTGAAATCTAACAAGAACTTTAATAATAATGGAATTATAAAGTTTTTGTTATTTTGCACCTTTCCTGATGCCAGTTTATTTAGAGTGTCACTTAAGGAACATTTCTACCAAATTATCTTGCAATCGCACAAGCAGATTATGGAGGAAAAGGATTTTAAAATTTTGGTATTTTTCTCACTTTCTGATGCCGCAGCAACCAAAATTCTCAAAGGAAATTAAATCTTTGAACAATTTTGAAAGAGGACCACCAAAGGAACATTCCTGTGATGTTTTGTGGAAATTGGTCTATTGGAATGGTAGGAGTTGGTTGTCATTTGTAGCTAAAAGTTCAATTTACCCCTTTTGTGATGACGCCTGGTTGATATGATTGTGTAACCAATCAAAACGGCTTAAACAAATTAAATAGAGGATCATTACAGTAAGATTCGTATTATATTTTCTTAAAATCAGACAAACACTTTCATAAAAATGGAATTTTCAAATTTTATCATTTTGCCCCTTTTCTGATGCCGCCTGACTGCCATGTTTTTCAACCAATCAGTATGGCTTGAACAATTTTTATAGAGGGTCACCCAAGGAACATTTCTACCAAATTATATTTGAATCTGACAGGTAGATTCGGAGGAGAAGATTTTTAAAGTTTGGACATTTTGTCCCCTTTCTGATGCCGCAGCAACCAAAGTTCTCAATGGAATTTAAATCTTTGAACAAATTTGAAAGAGGACCACCGAAGGATCATTCCTGTGATGTTTTGTGGAAATTGGTCTATTGGAATGGTAGGTGTTGGTTGTCATTTGTAGCTAAAAGTTCAATTTACCCCTTTTGTGATGACGCCTGTTTGCTATGATTGTGTAACCAATCAAAACGGCTTAAACAAATTAAATAGAGGATCATTAAAGTAAGATTCGTATTATATTTTCTTAAAATCAGACAGGCACTTTCATAACAAGAGGCCCAAGAGGGCCAGTATCGCTCCACGGCCATAAGGCAAAAATCAAATCTCCAAACAGCCCTGCCCCCTAGTGGCCATATTTTTTACCAACCACCATGGCTTAAAGGAATCTTGTAGAGTGTCACCCAAGGAATGTTTCTGCAAAATTATTTGAAAATCGGCCTGACACTTTCGGAGGAGAAGATTTTTTAAGTTTTCACAATAGCCATATAAGGCAAAATAGCCCCACCCCATGGCGGCCATATTTTTGAACCAATCAACATGGCTTGAAGGAATCTTATAGAGGGTCACCCAAAGAACATTTCTACAAAATTATTTGAAAATCTGCTCAACACATTCGGAGAAGAAGATTTTTTAAATTTTCACTATGGTCATATAGAGCAAAATAGCCCCGCCCTCTGGCGGCCATATTTTTCGACCAATCAACATGGCTTGAAGGAATCTGATAGAGGGTCACCCAATGAACATTTCTACAAAATTATTTGAAAATCGGCTGAACACTTTCGGAGAAGAAGATTTTTTAAGTTTTCACTATGGTCATATAAGGCAAAATAGCCCCGCCCTCTGGCGACCATGTTTTTCGACCAATCAACATTTCTTGAAGGAATCTAATAAAGGGTCACCCAAGGAACATTTCTACAAAATTATTTGAAAATCGGCCTGACACTTTCAGAGAAGAAGATTTTTTAAGTTTTCACTATTTTTTTCTTTTGGTTGCCATGGAAACCAGAATTATGGATGGATCAAAAAAATTTGAAGGAATTTAAGAGAGGACATTGAGAGGATGCTTCCTATGAAGTTTCAACCAAATTTGCCAAGTGGTTAGTGAGAAGAAGTTGTTTAAAGGAAAAAGTTTATCTGCTGTGAATTTTTTGTCAAGTGTTAACCTAGTACATATAAACAATAGTAGATACAGATTTTTTTAACAAACAGAAGATGTAACAAGAGCACCATGTACGGCACAGACGCTCGACTGATAGGGAGAAAACAGAAGAAGAAAAAAAGCCGAGCTAAACAACAAGAGGGCCAAAATGGCCCTAAATCGATCACCTAATTGATAGTAAATTAGTAGCAAATATTTAACTGCAAATATCTGGGAAAATTTTATCAAGGAGTGCAAATTCAACTGCAAGGAGTGGACACTTCTCAAGAAACAGCTTATTAGTAAAGGCCATTTATATATATCAGAATTATGGATGGATCAAAAAAAATTGAAGGAATTTAAGAGAGGACATTGAGAGGATGCTTCCTATGAAGTTTCAACCAAATTTGCCAAGTGGTTAGTGAGAAGAAGTTATTTAAAGGAAAAAGTTTACGCATGCACGCACGGACGCACGACGGACAATTCGCCATGACATAAGCTCGACTGGCTTTCAGCCAGTGGAGCTAAAAATCTTAACCGGATGACCGCCGACGCCAGGGTCATGACAATAGCTCTTGTTTTTTCAAAAGTCGAGCTAAAAATCTGTAATCCCTTCTTTGAAACTGGAAAAGAACATTAATATGGACATGAATTGACCCTTTCCAAATTTAAAACATATATGCAGCAATCAACCTTGAAAACATCTAGATTGAAATATGGAGAATCTCTATAAATTAAAGAATAATAAGTGTAAAGATTTTAAACATTCTTGAAAAAGGAGAAATTATTCATTATGTTCAATTATCCTTTTGTCACATTGGTCACAAGTCATCTGCTGTAAACGCTTCAAAATGTGTCTGAATGTGTAAAAAGGGTTAAAAACAACTTCTTGGGGGAAAGAAAATTAATCTGATAAGTAAAGATCTCTCGTCTTTTTTGATTACCTGTAACATTTCTTTCCAAACATACATGGGGGCCTATGTTTACTCTTCAACTGTCGCACTTTCTTTACTTCTGTCCGTTTATCAACCTTCCTACCTCCGTCAGAATCATCATCGCTTTCCTCATCTTCAGAGGAATCCTTTCTCCTTTTAACTTGTCTTTTATTGTTTTTTGTATTTTTTTGCTTTGGTTTTTCATTCTCAGATTCTCCTTCAGATGACCCTGAATGATCCTTTCTCCTTTTAGTTTTAGGGTCCCTATTAGGGGCCACATAATTGTCCTCACTAGATGCATCCTCTTCACTACTACTTCCTGCCTTTCGCCGTCTGCTCTTTCTTTTAGGTTTCTGAACTGCTTTGCGTTTACTCCGTTTAGAACTTGGCACATAGTCATCCTCACTTTCTGAAACTTCGTCTGAATCTGCATATCTTCTACGCTTTCCACCACTTCGACCCGAGGCTCTTGTTGGAGTTTTTGAACTGCCTCCTCCCTGTTATCAGTTTTTCAAAATAAAAAATAGAATTCTCTAGCAATTTACCAAATACCAGGGACGTAGATAAGAGGGATATGCAACTAAATTGTATACTAAAATATCACCCGTGCCAACATTTGTAGCAAGTAAAACTCAAAAACTATTCAAGATATGAAAATAAAGAATATATTTTCTGAAAGTTTAAACATTCTTCTATTGCAGTAGATAAAAATATTTTAATATACTACAGATTTTGATAATATGTTATTCTTATTAAAAATGTCAGTCTATTAATTTTTGGAAAAAAATAATATAATTCAGAAATCCCAATATCTGTGTCTTTTAAACCAGTCATTGTTCAAAATACAAAGAAATTTCAGTTGTTCATTGTATCTCTAACTTTAGTTGAAATTTTAAGCTTTCAGAATATGTATGAAAATTTGGACAATTTTATTGCTTTATGTGATATTTTAACAAGATAACACGTGTACAGGTGGAGTTGCATCTTATCTACGTCCCTGCAAATACAGACAATATTTGAAGCCTTTGTAAAGACATTTTGAAAACATTCAGGGAAAAGAAGATATTGATCAAAATTAGCAATTTCTCCTTTTTCCATATTTTCAATATCCTACTCCAATTTTCCATACTCCACTTTTTTCTTCAATTTTTTTCCCTCATAGCATGTCAGGCAAAATCTCAATTTCAAATATATTAACATCTGATTTCTCCTTTTCCCATGATATTATCAAAATCCTACTCCAAATTTCCAGACTTTTTTAATCTCATAGCATGACTGTCAAAAAGTTGACATATCAATGCAAAATATACAAACATCTGATTTGAAAGTGGTTGAAAATGATATATACATAGTTTTGCAAAATCCCTGTATTTTTTAAATGAACAGTTTTTCTGAAACCTTATATTTCTAACAAATCTGCAGCATAATTTTGAGAAATCTCCATTAATGGGAGTTTTATGATCAAATAGAGTTGAAAATATTGTGGCAAATTAAGACATTACTCATAATCAACAATTTGTTGATTTGCCAGAATGCTTTTAACCCTTTTCAATAAATTTACTTTAGCTTAACCCTATAGACGCTTTCTTACGCCTCTGCAGCAGACGGCTTTTTGAAAACAAAGTGACAAAAGAAGAAATTGCACAAAACGTGCAATTTCTCCTTTTGACGCAATGTTTTCCACTTTTAGTCATAGGTTATCCATTCAATTATAGAGATTTTCTATTTTTTGACAAAATATGTTCAAAGTCGTCTGCTACAGATTTGTCATATGAGGGAAAGGGTTAAAGAGATTTTCCATATATATGCCCAGATGCTTTCAAAGTCATCTACTGCAGATTGGATGTATGTAAAAGAGTTAATGTCAGAACCTCTGAAAGTCAGTTTTCGTGTTGAGTGGCCCATATGGTATATACCAGTTTATAGATCTCACCTTTTTACCAGATTTCTTACTTTCCTCCCAGTCACTGACAGAGTCATCATCCTCATTATTATCCATAAGGAAATCACTGTCCTCTTCTTTAGATTGATCAAGCTTATCATCATCCTCATTTTCAGAGAAGTCAACAAAATCCTCAACTGGAAAGTATAGTAAACAAGATCTTGTATAGTAAATATCAAGCTAATGGTATTCAACCTATATTCAATAAATATTCTTCATTTGTACAAATTTTCAATATTTTTGCTCAGATATCGTCTGCTAAAGATTTGGTGTACATGTATATGGGAAAGGGGGTAGGGGAAATAAGAAGAATCCAGAAATAGCAAGAAAAAGTGTCAAGAGAATTTTTCAGCCAGTGCTTTAAATTACACAGTCCACACATATTACCATAGCTCTTCCTCTTAGCTCTCGCTGCCCTCGAGTGTTTCGATGTACCCGGCTGTTCATCATCAGATGACTCCCCATGACCTCTTTTTCTTCGCTTTGATTTTTTAACAGGAATCTCTTCTTCCTCATCCCAGTCATCTTCACTGGAAGCAGCTTTTCTTCTCGGTTTGGGTCTCTTCTTCGGTGAAGGGCGACTGCGCCCTTTTGACCTTGGAGAGGATTTGTTCGATTTAGGCTTATAATCGTCTTCCTCATCCCAGTCAGATTCGACTTCCTCCTCCTCACTATCATCTCGGTATTTTGTTTGAGGAACGGCCCGACCTGAAAACAAATAGACTTTATACATTAAGTCTTTAAAATTCCTATATGGGCACACATTTTGATGCATTTGCAGCAAACAAAGTTTGAAAACTTTGTGGCAAAGGTAGAAATTGTTCATGATAATCAATTACTTCTTTTGCTATAATATAAGCAAAGGAATCTGAATACCTGTCCAAAAACATGATTCTAATTGGAGTATGGATTGTTCTGGTTACTAGAAGGATACAAACTTTGAAAAAGCCATGCTTAACCCTTTCCCTCATATAGACGCTTTCTGACGCCTCTGCAGCAAATGGATTTTGAAAACATAGTCACAAAAGAAAAAATTGCACAAAACGTCCATTAAATTATGGAGATTTTCCATTTTTTGACAAAACATGTTCAAAGTCGTCTGCTGCGGGATCGTCGTATGAGGGAAAGGGTTAAAGGTGCTGAACTCCAGAAAAAAGATATTATAGACAAAGTTTTAAAACTGTTCAAAAATTGTCTTGAAATATTAGAATCATAATTCTGAGATAATCATTTCAATTTCCAGTACTTTAAACATCTAAATATTGATCATTAATTTTAAGCTTCATTTTTACTGGGAAGTCATACCCAGTAAGCCAAATTTTGTACATTTTCATGAAATTCTATTAACAGTTTTTCAACATTTACTGCCATAATAGTTTTGAACTACAGTCAAACTTGTATTAAGAGACCACCCACGGGAAATGCTGTAAGTGGTCTCTTAAGACAGGTGGTCTCTTATTGAGGTACAAATGTATTTTTCAGTTTTTTGGGTCTTATGTATACTACATCATACATGTATTTGCATTAAAGAATAAATAACAATAAACATTTTGTTGTTCTTCTAATTTTATATTTTATTTCAATATTAATAATATTTATTTGCAAAAGTGTAAGTTGATAAATAAAACTTATATACATTTAATCACAAGCTTGATTGTTATTTTATTATTTGATGTTTTTGTTTAACTATAACATGAGGATATGTACATGTATGTTCTGTAGAAGAATAGAGCACTACTTCTTACTAAAAAGGTCACTGATCGTTTTCTGTTTCAAAGACTGTCCATTTAAAAACAAATCAATTAAGGAGTCATTTAAAGACATTGTGAAGTTTAAAATATTGAGTGTCCACAGATTTGCTAACTAAATTTAATAAAAGAGCCGATTAAATAAACGTGCTATCACCATTAGAAAGCAAAAAACAAACACAGATCCAATTAAAGAGATCAAAAAGTCGGACCAAAATTGTCATAATTAATCAACAAACAATCCCCAAATTATCCACGGGTTGATTTAACACGGACAATAATTAATGGTAAAGTGTATTAAATACAAACTGCTTAACCTGCAATTATCGGCTCTTACCACTGTGATACATCTGCAGTATTTGAGAGTCATAACAAAGACAATAATTGTAGCTAAAGTGTATTAAATACAAAATTGCTAACACCGCAATTATTCTTTTTTTCCTACTGTAATACACGTCTGCAGAATTTGACCTCGGGTAATTTTACATGCAACACCTTCAGCGTGTGTATACCACGTGACTTTTGACGTCATATTTGCATGGTCAGACAGCAATAATTTCTCTTGTTAAGAATGTAAAAACAATGGTAACTGTTTTATTTCTTTACCCTTTATAATGAGACATGGCGCAGTCTACGCCGCTTACAATGTCCTATCTCCGGTTTTTTACAGGAGTTTTATTGGTGGTCTAGTTTTTTCAAACACTTCGACGAACCTGTTCTCAAAATCCAGTTTTGATAATGCTCCGGCTGTCGGCGATATTAATACATTTTGAGAAAAGGTTCATCGAAGTGTTTGAAGAAACTAAACCACTAATCAAACTCCTTTGAAAACCCGGAGATAGGGCTCTGTAAGCGGCATAGATTGCGCCATGTTTCATTAAAAATGATGAAGAAATAAAAAGTTACCTTTGTTTTTACTTCTAAACCGAAGTAAAATATTTCTGTCCACCGTAGCATTTGTGACGTAAAAGTCACGTGGTATACACACACTGACCTTGCTTGATGATCATTTAAAACCTGTGTGGTTTACACGCGACAGTTGTGTTAGGATTATTTGACTGTTAGATTTAAGGTCGCTGAACCGTGGATATTTATTAAAATGGGAAGGGTTTTTGTGTCCGTTGGTCGCAGACAGCAGGATCTCGCTTATTGCAGGTTAATTTATGACTAAAAGTCAACAGGGGAGTTCAGTGTGGTCGCTTACACCAGGGGGTCGGTTATACCAGGTGGTCGGTAGTACAGGTTTGACTGTACTTATTACTTACTTTGTTGTCACTATTAGCAATATTTGCAGAAGTTTTGACATTTCAAAATGTTTATCTCCATCTGGATTTCAGCACCTTTAAAGCACTTTGTGCTCAGGTGAACTTAAGCAGCATTTCTACAAAATTATTTGAAGATCTGCCAACCAGTTTTGGAGGAAAAGTTTTTTCTTTTTGTTGCCATTGAAACCAGAAGTATGCATGGATCAAAAGGAAAGGATTATTGAGAGGACAATGCGAGGATGCTTGATGTGAAGTTTCATGTTAATTGACCCACTGGTTACAGAGGAAAAGATGTTGACAGATAGTTGATGGACAAGGGATGCAGGGTGATCACAATAACTCATCATAAGTAATTTCTAAATGACTTGGGTTGTCAAGCTGATTATTATACAAGGCCAAAAAAGAAATTGACCCTTTTCCACATATAGATGCTTTCTGAAGCTTCTGCAGTAGATGTCTTTTGCCACAAGACTTTCAACTGTTTTAAGTAATTATATCTTCTCTGTGTTTTCAAAGTCATCTGCTGCTGTTTTGTTGTATGTGGGAAAGGGTTAACCCTTTCCCTCATACAAACATTCTGCAGCAGACGACTTTGAACATATTTTGTCAAAAAATAGAAAATCTCTATAATTGAATGGATACGTTAATATGGCCTATGAGTGGAAAACATTGTGGCAAAAGGAGAAATTGCTCGTTTTGAGCAATTTCTTTTTTTGTCACTATCTTTTTAAAAAGCTGTCTGCTGCAGTGGCGTCAGAAAGCGTCTATATGAGGGAAAGGGTTAAGGGAATGAACAGGATGATTGTTATTAATTTTGCCTAAAATACAAACCTCTTTTTGAAGTTTTGTTTACTTCTTCCTCCTCTTCTCCTTCAATGTCAAAGTCTTCATCCTCTTCACTCTCTGTTTTTCTTAAAACATAAAAACAATTCAGTCATATTATCAGACAGGCCACTATCTTGGTAAAATGCAATTGATAATTTAACCCTTAACCTAATTTGCTAATTTTAGGCTTAAAAGTATGTGACGAGTCTTTCTAATTATAAATTTGTAATCTTTTACTATATTTTATCATAAGGTTAAACACTCACTTTTTGCTCACAGGTGTTCTTTTAGGAGGTGGGGAGTCTTCTTCCTCGCTGTCTTTTTTCACTTTCTTTTTCACAGGAGATTTTGCAACTATAGTGAATGAATAAACAAAATACTATTATCATTTCCTGATTCAGACGACTAAAACAAGAGGCCCAAGGGGGCCAGTAGCGCTCCACTTCCATAAGGCTATCTATAAAAAAGAGGCCCAAGAGGGCCAGTATCGCTCCACGGCCATAAGGCTATCTATAAACAAGAGGCCCAAGAGGGCCAGTATCGCTCCACGGCCATAAGGCAAAAATCAAATCTCTAAACAGCCCTGCCCCCTGGTGGCCATGTTTTTTACCAACCACCATGGCTTAAAGGAATCTTGTATATTAAGTTTTCACTATAGCCATATAAGGCAAAATAGCACCACCCTCTGGCGGCCATATTTTTCAACCAATCAACATGGCTTGAAGGAATCTGATAGAGGGTCAGCCTAGGAAGATTTCTACAAAATTATTTGAATATCAGCCAGACACTTTCGGAGGAGAAGTTTTCTCTTTAGCCATATAAGGCAAAATAGCCCCGCCCTCTGGCAGCCATGTTTTTTTACCAATCAACATGGCTTGAAGGAATCTGATAGAGGGTCACCCAAGGAACATTTCTACAAAATTATTTGAAAATCTGCTGAACACTTTCGGAGAAGAAGATTTTTTAAGTTTTCACTATTTTTTTCTTTGGGTTGCCATGGAAACCAGAATTTTGGATGGATCAAAAAAATATGAAGGTATTTAAGAGAGGACATTGAGAGGATGCTTCCTATGAAGTTTCAACCAAATTGGCCATGTGGTTAGGGAGAAGAAGTTGTTTAAAGGAAGAAGTTAATGCATGCACGCACAACGGACAATTCGCCATGCCATAAGCTCGACTGGCTTTCAACCAGTGGAGCTAAAAACCATACATCCCAATATTCTGATTTATCTTTTTTCTTTAAATATTATACTTTTAAACTAGATGACTTTAGAAATATCATAAGGCAAATGATTAAATAATTGCTTTAAAATGTTCTCACATGCAGACACATTTTGACACATCAGCAGTAGATAACTTTTGAAACAAGAGGCCCAAGAGGGCCAGTATCGCTCCGCTGCCATTAGGCAAAAATTAAATTTCCAAAAGTTAAACAGCCAAGCCAATCAAAATGACTTGAAGGAATCTGATAGAGGGTCACCCTAGGAATATTTCTACAAAATTATTTGAATTCAGCCCGACACTTTCGGAGAAGAAGGTTTTTTAAGTTTTCACTATAGCCATATAAGGCAAAATAGCCCTGCGGCCATGTTTTTCGACCAAACATGGCTTGAAGGAATCGGATAGTGGGTCTCCAAAGGAACATTTCTATAAGATTATTTGAAAATTGGCAGAACACTTTTGGAGGAGAAGATTTTTTAAGTTTTCACTATAGCCATCTAAAGCAAAATAGCCCTGCCCCCTGGCAGCCATGTTTTTCGACCAATCAACTTGGCTTGAAGGAATCTGATAGAGGGTCACCCAAGGAACATTTCTACAAAATTATTTGAAAACCGGCCTTACACTTTTGTAGGAGAAGATTTTTTAAGTTTTCACTTGGTCAAAGGGAAGTAAATCGGATCGGCTTGCCGGGCAGACAATTTTGTCCAGGGAATTTCAGATGAATATATAAGACTGAGGTTGACTCCCATTGGACAATAATGATTTTGTTGAAAGTTGAAAGTGATTTTCATAAAGTTGAATAACCTCTGACTGATTTATAACCAAAATAGTGTTTGCTTTCAGCTATGTTGACACTCTAATAGCCATTTTCAGAACATGCTGTATTTTCTGAAATTGAAAGTAAAATTCATTGCGGGATAAGGGTCACCTTTGATTTGACCTCCTAGCTCTGTCAAAAAACGGTGAACATGTGGGTTTGTTTTGCTTTTTTTGTAGTTTTAAGAATTAACTTTAGTTTGATATAGGTATATGTGTTAATTAATTTGCTAGTAACGAACCATAACCCATAACGCTATAATGGTTGCCTATGGAAAATGATTTACTTCCCTTTGACCTTTAGCCATATAAGGCAAAATAGCCTAGCCCTCTGGTGGCCATGTTTTTTAACCAATCAACTAGGCTTGAAGGAATTTGAAAGAGGGTCAACTAAGGAACATTTCTACAAAAAAAAAATGAAAATCAGCCTGACACTTTCGGAAGAGAAGATTTTTTAAGTTTTCACTAAGAGGACATTGAGAGGATGCTTCCAAAAAAGTTTTATCCCAATTGGCCAAGTGGTTAGGGAGGAGAAGTTGTTTGAACAAAAAGTTTACGGACGCGCACATGCACAACAGACAATTGGCCATGAAATAAGCTCGACTGGCTTTCAGCCAGTGGAGCTAATAATTGTGACAAAAAAGGAGAGATTGCTCATACCACAATGTTAACTTATGTTTTAGAGATTTTTCAATATTTACACCCGATTTCTCCTGTTGCTAATTTGTTGCAAGTGGGAAATGGTTAAATGTGACGCTATGTGTCGAAACAATTATATTTTAAGACATTACAATCTTGCCAGACCTTTTTTATATGTTACAAATGTTATCATATACTTGTCAGTCAATATAATACCTTTAGGTTTACTTGGTGACCTTGCTTTGTTCTCTGGAGGAGAATCTTTAGCCATTTGTAGCATCCATGAAGGAAGAATCCGCTTTTTGTCGAGAGGCATGGCCATGTTCTTGACACCTTTAGGCCACTCAAATCCTGTCTGAAAAGTAAATTTTCTGGTGTATCAAACATAATCCCTTTCCTACATACATACACTTTCGTAAGCCTCTGCAGCAGACATCTTTTAAAATCATTTTAGCAAAAGGAAAAAATTGCTCAAGCATTTGTTGTACATGGGTATTAAAATGGTTAACCATTTCCCTCATACGACAATTCTGCAGCAGACGACTTTAAACGTATTTTGTCAAAACATAGAAAATCTCCATAGTTGAATGGATAACCTATGACAAAAAGTGGAAAACATTTTGACAAAAGGAGAAATTGCACGTTTTGTGCAATTTCTTCTTTTGTCACTATGTTTTCAAAAAGCCGTCTGCTGCAGGTGTCAGAAAGCGTTTATATGAGGGAAAGGGTTAAATGATGTGACAGAATAAATAAAATTGACTATCTACTCCCATAATATGAAAGTAGATAGCACTTGTCACTTCTATTTAGGTCTTTTTCGCCCTTCAAACAACATAATTATTTTCCTTAAACCAAACTCGCTACATCTTGGATAAATGATGCTTCAGATACGGTATGCTTGATGCAAATCTGAGAAACCAGACTGAATTTAAAGAGTCTCTGACCACCGGAGTGACCGGACTCCTGTTAGTGTCACTTTATTTTAACAGTTTGACATTATACACAATACTTTACCCCATAGCGATACACGATATAGAGTCCACATCCATGAACCAGTCAATTATGCAGATGAGTATTGATTTTTTCATATTGGAGCACCTGTTGGGTTATGAAATACGTCAGATTTAACAATGTTGATTTTTATCGCACTGATTTTTTTTAGAAGCCATAGCTTGAGCCAATATGATTTTTATGAGCTAATTTTTTTCATTCTATCCCCGATGGCCGAAGTGGCAATCACCAGCGCCAGCCCTGCATATATTTCAACAGATTGTTTTCCAGCGAACCATTTGCAGCTTAAGTGTTGTGAATATTTTTTCTGGATAAACAATTTTTGTTATTTCAACAGTTGTTTCCCTTAGAATAGAAAATTTATTTCATTATTATTATCCTATAAATGCATTTCAAATTGAAAGTCATTTAAAAAGATTTTTTTAAATCATTTTCAAAACCTCTGATCAAAATTTCATCATTACCTTTGCTTTCGCTGGCTTTTCTTCAACTTCTTCATCAGATTCTGAAATGGGTAAAATATCTTATTTGAAACATTGTGGCAATGTGAGAAATTTCTCCTTTTTCCATAATGACTATGGTTCTAACTTTGCTCATAATTTACTTTCATTTATAGAATTTTTCATATTGTTACCCAGATGTATTAAAAGATATCTGCTACAGATTTGTTGATTGTGCAATACTTAAATACAGGCGACTTTAGATACCTTTTGGGATTGTTAGGAAGGAAATATTTCCATAATTAAGCAAATGTTTTCCATGGTGCATCTGCAGTCTTATTAGTATCTACAAGTTGACACAATCTTCTTAAAAGCTTATGTAAGTAGTATGTGAACAGTGTAGATCTTGATCAGACTGTCCAGATTCACAGGCGGATCAGAATCTACACTGTGTTCAGTGTTCTCATACACCAACTTGCAATTTTCCCATGCACAGGCTCATTTTATGATTCTAGTCTATGGTTATAACACACAGACATCAAAATGCTGACCAAAATATGTCTGTAGTTTAACTATGATCACTAGTTTTTACCTCTTTCTCATCAAATTTTTAAAGCAAAGAAAAAATGGTATTTGCAAACAATGGACAATTTTCACTTTTCCTGGAATGTTTTCAACTATTCCTATTTCGAAATACTACTTCTGTTTATAAAGATTTGAATTATATTTAGTGGTTAGTATAATAAAGATGAGTTCAAAATAACTATACGGTTAACCCTTTCCCATGTACAGACGCTTTCCGACGCCTCTTCCGCAGACTACTTTTGAAAACAGTATGGCAAATTGAACAGGGTCATAATGAGCAAGTTCTCCATTTGCTACAATGTTTTCAACTCTACTTAATGAACGTATTTTGTCAAAAAATAGAAAATCTTCATAATTGAATGGATAACCTATGACAAAAAGTGGAAAACATTGTGGCAAAGGGAGAAATTGCATGTTTTGTGCAATTTCTTCTTTTGTCACTATGTTTTCAAAAGGCTGTCTGCTGCAGAGGCGTCAGAAAGCGTCTATATGAGGGAAAGGGTTAAGTGTTCAGATAAAAAAAATAGATGCATACCAGATTTCACTTCTTCCTCTTCCTCTTCCTCTTCTTCTTCTTCTTCTTTTTCTGCATCTTTCTTACTGTAAAAACACAAAGATCAATATAGGAAGCACATACAAATGTAACATTGGTAAACTTGAATGTATCATTTTAATACAATGTGGGAAAAGACATTGTTTGTCTTGATTGATGAACTGGAGTTTAACCCTTTCCCACATAAAACAAATATGCAGCAGACGACTTTAAAAATGTTTACCCAAAAATATGGAAAATCTCTATAACTGTAGGTATAATTACTGAAACAAGTTGAAAACATTGTGGCAAATGGAGAAATTGGTCGTTTTGAGGTCTGCAGGTGGGAAAGGGTTAACATAGTCGTCAAAACTATCTAAATTATAGCAAAGCAGCCAGTTAACCTAACTTGCTTCCTGGCCTTCTCGCACCTGTACTCAACAAAATATTTTACCTACATAACTGGCAACCTTCCTAAAAAGACAATTTATCCCAATGGTGGATGATGAATTTCCAACACATTGTAAGTCATTTGTTGCAGACTTATCAAACTATGTCTCAGGGTTTTCAAAATGAACCGATTGCCGATCAATATCATCTGTTAAAATCACTATTTGATCTGTTAGTTTTGCTCCCCTGGGCCCCCTACCAGGGATTTGCCCTTGACCTGACCCCAAACCTGATCGGTTATTTTTCTCATTTTATCTGTTACAACAAAAACATTTTGACAACCCTGATGTCTGCATCAGGGAAAATTACTTATTAATTTCTATGTTCAGCATAACTCTTGACATCTCTGCAACAGCAGTAGACCCTTTAACCCTTTTCGACATACACTAAATCTGCAGCAGACGACATTGAAAGCATCTAGGCAAAAAAATGGATTATATCTATAATAAGACTATATTATTGAATGATGATGAAAACATTATGGCAAAAAGGGAAAATGTATAATTTTAGCAAAGCCTTCCATGCCATTTTCAAATTGCATCTGCATGTTGGAAAAGTTTTAACACTCATGATGAACTCTAACAAAGTAAGTTTTTGATGTTTCATGTATCAACAACCTTCAGCATGTACTATGATAATGATTAGTCAGTCACATCCCTTTCCACTCTAAAACCATTGAAGACCTATTTTAGTCTGGGCTTCCTTAATTTCTGATCAATGTCTTGTCTGGCATTGCTTTGTAGTTTTTACAACTATCTATTTTAAAATCCCTATCATTGGCATGTCTGTAACTTGGCTCCCAATCGCATATTTATCAGAACACATAATCACCTTTTAGAAGTTCCATTCTGTACAGACGGACAAATGACTTTGAAATACAAGCTGTCTGGTAACAAACCAAATATGTGTCCATGTTCTAATAACCTCTTCTCATCTTTTGGCATTATCTCAACAGAACTGTTGACTGTTTTCTTGAAAAAACATGGGTTTGTATGTGTCTGAAATTAACATTTAGCATAGACAAATTACTCAATGAGTTCTCAACATTATTATATTTTATTCTGACAAAAATCAATAAATAGAACAAGATTTATGTGGAGATATGATGAAGTAACCTTTGGAATCATTTGTGTGGAAAAATTCTTTTATGTAGAGATGATCAGATCTGATGACTTTTAAGATAATTGTAAAGAATATCGGTTGCTAAGAGCAATATCTCTTTTTATATAATATTTTTGACTATTCCATTCATACAGAATTCTTTTGTATGCAATTTTGTAATTGCAAGTATAATTGGAAAATAACGGGAAAGCCATTGTGCTGCAGAGAGTCCAAGAAAATTAAAAAAAATGTGAGAAAAGCAGAGAATACTATCCCCATAATAATACTTAACCCTTTGCCACCTGCAGACACATTTCGAAGCAATAGCCGCAGACAACTTTTGGAAACATTGAGGCCAAAGGTGAAATTGCTTTATTTAACAATTAAGCTATCTTTTATGGAGATTTTTCAGGTTTTTGTCACTATGTTTTCAAAGTCATCTGCTGCAGATTTGTTGTATGTCGGAAAGGGTTAAATAACAATTAACTTGGAAATTGGAGACTAGAAAATAATTATCTAGACATAGGAAATTTTTCAAGATTAACATGACAATGTTTCCTTTGTTATGTAAGTCCATACTTACTGGAGTAAGGTACAACTTTCCACCAGAACCTTCGAGAATGGCATGATTTCTTGACACCCTTTTGTCATTGATCTGCAGAAAGAGAATTCAACATACATTAAACAAAGAATATTACCTCTGTTGACAAAAAATACTGTATCCCCCACCACATTTTTAATAGTTTCCCTCATTTAACAATTCAACTCTGTTGACTGTTGAAGAAAATATGGCAAGAGGAGAAATTGCTCATAATAAGCAATTTTAACTATGCTCAGGACGTCAATTCAATTCAATATTTCCAATTTGGAGACTGAGTCACTCACACAAAGCAGTATACATGTATAGCTAGAAAGAATAGTAGTAACTAGTTGCAAGGTTAAATTCTAATATCATTGTTGCATATGAAGACTAAATCCCCATAACAAATTTAATTAGGGATGGGAAAGGCAACGAGTATCGATATGAGTACTCAGCTACTTGTATACTCTTCTGATTGAGTACTCGGGTACTCGCAAGAAATCTAAATATGTTCACTTGTTCATCAAAAAGTCTTGTCCCCCAAAATATTCTGGCCATCAGTCACTTACTTTTAATTGTCTTTTATAAGTACCAATGGGCGCTTGTGTTGGCCAGGGATGGGCTGAGTAATGGGGGTTAGTACTTAGTACTGATGCTTAAAGAGTACTTGAGTAAGTATGGAGTACTTACTTTTGTGTGTGTACTCAAGTAAGTACTGAGTACTATTTAGAGAACTCACAGGGTTTTTTTTATGAAAAAGGGGAAGGGGCCTGGTGCCTTTGAGAAGGGGAAAATTTGGCGGCGTTTTAGAACAAAAAGGAGAAAAATTCTAAACTAGCATAATGTGCATGTTTAACTTTTATCATTACAAGGCCATATCTCTCTATTTTTCATGTTCTTGATTTTTCCTTTTTCTTTGATTGGGGTTTAACGCCGTTTTTAACAATTTCTGAGTTATATCACGGCGGCCAGTTCACCTACTCATGCATTTCCTGGTTTTCTCACACCAGTACTCCACACAACAATCTTCCCAAGCAACTGGCTGCTTTTCCACATAGACTTAGCCCATTGGTGGAAGACGAACGGAAAGAAAGTTGGCCGAGCCGGGTTTCGAACTCACAACCCCTGGATTGACAGCCTGCGTCGCTACCGACTGAGTTACCGGGGCTCGGCTCATGTTCTTGAACTCCTCCACTAGAGTGTCATAATCCAGTTCACTCAAACTATACCACTGTCAAGGGTTGAACTTAGCAAGATTTTCTACATGCATTCTTTATCTAAGCTATTAAATGTTCAAAAGTTAAATATGAAAAAAAAAAAAAAAAAAAAGATTATCGGAGGGGAATTTATATTTTTAGGGGAAAAACTATGCTTATTTGCCAAGGGGAAGGGGCCGTTAAATGGCCCCTTTTATATATGGTAAAAAAAACCTGACTCGCAAGTACTTTCCGAGGACAGATTTTTTAAAATATATGGTATAAAACTGTCTAAATTTAATGTATACAATGACGGGTCACAAATAAAAACAAGAAATTTTATGTAGAATTAATTTAACATTTCACAAACAAGTGTGGAAGAATTCATATAGTACTCGTAAAGTACTCAAAATTACTGTCCATTTTGCTTTAGTTCTAATATTAGTATGCGTACTTGTACTAATAATTTAAGACAAGTACTGGGTACTGCTGACAATTTGTACTCAAGTAAGTATGTGTACAAGTATAATAAAGTATGAATACGAGTAGCACATCCCTGGTGTTGGCCTCTTTATATTTGAAGGAAACAAGTTGTTTACTTTTAAACAAGAGGGCCAAAAAGGCCCTAAATCAATCATCTGAGTGATAGTTAATTAGTAGCAAATATTTGGGAAAATTTGATCAATAGTGCAAATGAAATTGCAAGGAGTGCCCAAGAAGTAGTTTATCAGTAAAAGCCATTGGTAATAAGGCATTAAATCTTTGCACATTTTGAAATAGGACCACCAGAACTTTAGTAGATATCTGTCCAATGGTTTACGAGATGTCATTTGAAGCTAAAAATTCATTTACCCCTTTTCTGATGCCACATAGCATAACTATTTTAACAGAGTAAATTATGTAAATGTTCAGTGCATTTCTGCTAATTAAATTATCTTGAAGTCTAACAAGATCACAAGATCACTTTCTGATGCCGATTTAAGCAACCAAATTTAAGTTGTACACAGAATTAAGTCTTTGATCAAAGGAACATTCCTGTAAAGTAAAGCTAATATTGGTCCAGTGGAATGGTACGAGTTGTCATTTGTAGCAAAAAGTTCAATTTACCCCTTTTGTGAAAATATGAACGAAAGAGTAAGACCTTGCGTTGCAGAATAATAACAAAATGAAAAATGAGCATACGCGATGTCTTTACATGTACTGATATAGGATGGTCCAAAATTTTGACCCCACTCTTGCTTGAAGCAAACAAAGGACCTATGGATTATGATTCCCTCGAGTCACATACCGCCCGTCAACTGAAAGTAAGCTTAGCTTTATGCACAAATGATGTCAAGAATCTTAATAAGAGAGAGAACTTTTTAATTTTTTGGGGGAAAAGAGTGAACTTTTGTATGATTTGTGTCTGTCAGCTGAAAGTAAGCTTAGCTTTATGCAAAAATGATGTTAGGATAGAAACTTTTTATTTCATTGGGAAAAAGGGTTACCTTTCGTATGATTTTTTTCAACTTTTTAGACTTACTTGCAGGAGCGGTCCTCTTCCTATGATTAATATCTCCTCTTTTATTGGTATTGGACTCGACGTCGCCTCTCCAAGTTTGATGATGGCTAGTTCACTCATCGTTTTGTTTTAACTTTCAGCTGTTTGCAAAGTAAAACTAGGTCAAAAACGTGCACGATTTGAGGGTGTTCTGGGGAGAGATCGGTTGTATGCGTGGGCATGCATGTAGGATAACTTACGATGTTTCAAATAATCTTCTATAAAGGTCTATAAAATGAGATAAGGCGAAGATATACGATAAATTTGAGGCAATTAGCATAGATTATTTTTCTATTTCTCCATTACGACCGAATAAATCTCCAAACATTGAAGAATTATAAATTACGAGAAAGGAAATATTTTCGTGTAAAGGAAAAATAATTATCTTAAAGGATTTCTATCACTTTATCTTCTCAATAACGACTTGCACATAAATTAACAAGGTTTTGTATTTTGTTGTTTTTTTCAGCACACACGTTATAATGCCTGTATGGCAGATTATTTATGAAAAAAATATATAATTATTAAAATTTAGTACTTTTGCACAGAGACACAACAACAACACAGGTATTTGTATCGGTTGATAAATTTGCCCCTATATAGTGTATCCTTAACTTAGTGTTAAGGATAGTAATATAGTGACGTTATCTATGAATAATATCGACCGATACAAACACCTGTGAACAACAAGTCTACAGCAGAGGATTTCATAAACATAAGGACAAAAACGTGAAAAATCTCTATAAATAAAGGTGTAGTGTCTGAAAAAAGTTGAAAACATTGTGGCAAATACTTGTTTTGAGCTATTTCACCTTTCCTCTAATGTATTTAAAAGTATCTGCTGTAAGTTGGATATATCTGGGAAACCTTGGGCATGATGTTGGGATTTTTTTTAGGAGCCAAGCATGCTAAACCACAAACAGATGTCAACAGAAGGGACAGTGAACATGTTTCACACTATAACTACCCGTCATTCACCAAATGCTATGCAGCAGAAAACTTTTACAATGAATTGAATTGGTCCACAAGGAGTGTGTATTAGCACTGGGCATCTGCAACCCAGGCCCAGGTTTCGTTCCTCAGTCCGGGCACACAGTAAACAAATAATTCATAGAGATGTTCTGTGTTCTGGGGGTTTGGATGACATAAGGGGAACAAAACATACCTTTTCACACTATAACTCTCTTATCGTTCAACCCAACTCTATTATGAGGATACCCAAAACTCTATGATGTGAGGCCCTTACTTTCAGTACCAATATCTTTGGGCTTGATGCTGGGACACTATTTTTAGAGCCTAGCATGGTAAATCACAAAACAGATGTCAAGATCATTTTGAGTACACACATTGTACGAGATAAGAAGTTTAGAACATGAAAAACTACCCTCCAGAGCAAAGGGCCTTCTGACCACTCTTCAGCAGATGACACATTCAATGCATTGCATTGGGCCTGGCAAAAAGGAGTCTGTATTAATATCGGTCATCTGAATCAACTGTCCGGGTTTCGTTCCTCAGTTGGGGCACGCAGTAGAAAAAATAATTCATTGAGATGTTCTGTGTTCTGGGGATTTGGGCGAGGTAAGGGATAAAAAACATACCTTTTCACTATAACTCTCTTAACGTTCATCCAAATGCTATGATGTGGGTCCGACTGAGCCCATTCTTTTCAGTACCCATAACCTTGGGCTTGATGCCAAACACTAGGATGTGGGTACCGAAATGTGCGTTTGGCATGGATTAGATGCGGGCTGGACAAGGTACAAACAAAAAAACGCTATGTAGTGCAAGTTAGCACAACAAAAATCAGGCCTATTCGTTAGACATGTAGATTTTTAAAGTTTTCACTATATATATGTATATACATGTAAGGAAAACAAGCCCTCAGGTGGTTGTTTTTCAACAGATAAGAATAATTTAAACAATCAAAGTCATTTTCCAATCTGGCCATAGCTTTTGGTCACTTTATACATGTATAAGGAAAACAAGCCTCGCCCCCTGGCGTTCATGTTTTTCAATGTATCTGAATAATTTGAAATTTTTTGTAGAGGATCACCTTTAATTTTGCAAAATTATTTTCAAATTTGGCCTTTTGGACAAGAAGATTTTTTAAATTTTTGACTGATTCAGACAAATTTGAACAATCTTGGTAGAGGGTCACCCAAAGAACATTAAATTTTGTACAAAATATTTCTCAAATCAGGCCTGTAGTTTTGGACAAGAAGATTTTTGAAGTTTCGTCTTTTAACCCCATTTCTGGAGCCTCAGCAACCAAAGATCTACATGGAATTGAATTCTTTGAACAACTTTGAAAGAGGACCATAATTATAAGGAACATTCCTATGAAATTATATTGAATTTGGTTAATTGGTTTTGGAGAAGTTGTTATTAGAGAAATCATCCAAAATAAGCATCATTTCTTTTTCCCCACAAAAGTTGTCTCTATAAGGGAAAGACTTCATCCAAACACAAACAAAATATACGATAATTTTTAATAATTTATATCAAGAGGCTTGAAAATAGTATATCTGATGGTGATATACCTCAGTTTTGTTTTCACAACAGTGAGAGTGATGGATTGGATTTGAATTACTTAGAATTCCAGGGTTAGTTTGACACTGTTAAAACCCAGTGACTGGTGGACAAGAAAGTAGAAAACGAAACAAAAAGCGAAAACAATGACCATGAATCATGATTCACCTGCTTTCACTTAAAATTCCACAGAGGAGATTCCTAAGAATGGGCTTTTTAAGACTTTTAAAACTCTTTCTGCGCCAATGGCAATATCATCAAGACTTCCAGAGTGTTAACAATATTGTTCTTCAATTTGGCCTAGTGCCCTAGTTTTTGACCTGATATGACCCATCTTCGAACTTGGCCTAGCTATCATCAAGACAAACAAAGTTTAAAGCTGCTCAAGTAAAAAATGCAATCTATATATCTCTATAGTGTTCTTCAATTTGGCCTAGTGCCCTAATTTTTGACCTGATATGACCCATATTCAAGGTTGGCCTAGATATCATCAAGACAAATATTCTGACAGTTTCAACATGCTCAAGCCTAAAATGTGGCTTCCAGTGTTAACCAGATTTTCCTTAAATTTGCCTAGTGACCTAGTTTTTGACCGGACATGACCTTTATTTGAATTTGGCCTAGATATCACTAAGCCAAACATTCTGACAAAGTTTCAACATGTTCAAGACAAAAATGTAGCTTCCAGAGTGTTAACCAGATTTTTCCTTAAATTTGGCCTAGTGATTCGAACTCGGCATAGATATCATCAAGACAAACATTCTGACAAAGTTTCAACATGCTCAAGACAAAAATGTAGCTTCCAGAGTGTTAACAAAATTGTCTTTAAATTTGGCCTAGTGACCTAGTTTTTGACCGGACATGACCCATATTCGAACTTGGCCTAGATATCATCAAGACAAAGTTTCTGACAAAGTTTCAACATGCTCAAGTTTAAAATGCAGCTTCCAATGTTCACAAGATTTTCCTTCAATTTGGCCTAGTGACCTAGTTTTTTGACCCGACATGACCTATATTCAAACTTGGCCTAGATATCACTTAAGCAAACATTCTGACAATGTTTCAACATGCTCAAGTTTAAAATGCAGCTTCTAGAGTGTTGACTAGGTTTTCATTTAATTTGATCTAGTGACCCCACATGACCCAGTTTCAAACTTGGCCTAGATGTGATGGAGAGATATGTTCTGATAAACTTTGTTGAAGAATGTTGCCTCTAGAGTGTTAACAAGCTAATGTTGACGACGAACGATGGATGACGGACAAAAGGCGATCACAAAAACTCACCTTGAGCACTTCTTGCTCTGGTGAGCTATAAAGGTCCGACCCCCTGACGGCCATGTTTTAGCAACGGATCGGAATAATTTAAACAATCTCGGTAGAAGATTTGTGCAAAATAATTTTAAAATCAGGCCTTTGCTTATGGACAGGAAGATTTTTAAAGTGTTGAGGTTTTCCCCCTATTCAGATGCCACAGCAACCAAAGTTCTGAATTGAAAATATTGTGGCAAAAGCCCTCTACTGCAGATGCATCAAAATGTGTCTATATTTTTAAACCCTCAATTGCGAGACATTACATGTTACAGTAATCTATTCTAATTTACAACAGTTCACATTTTGCTTATTAAATTTATTAGAATGTATTGTTAATCTCCGACAAAGTATTTTCCTCTGGTAGTACTAATATAAGGATCTCAGACTCCAAGATAAAAAGAAACAGATCTTTCTTTCTTAAAAGGTCTATTCTAAAGGACCCTATAGGGTTGGCACCTGAAATAATTGTCTCAGTCCAATCAGCTTTTTGAATATCCAAAGGAGGTCTAATACTTGAAGAAGATTGACCATTATCTTGAGGTCTTGAACTCATTAAAATTGTGTGTTCAGATTCTGAAAAGTTTGCATGGTCTGATATTCCCTTCATAGATAAGCAATGCTCCTCATTATAATAAATAAAATTTTAAAAATGCTTTGGAAATAAAACAAATGCTTGAAACACTTTTCAGATAATGGTTAATTTCAAACCTTGGTGGCTCGAACATGGGAAAGTTTGAACACCACGGATAGCTCAAACTCGTCTCTCGGTGCCGACCAAAGCCCTATATAATTCAAGTTGTTCTACTACAGATAGCTTGAACACCTTCCCCTGTAATCTCAAACTAAATGCTTGGTCCCTTTCGCGTCATTAGTGTACATATTACACATGGATAGGTCGAACAGGTAAATTGTGACCACTCAGTCGACTGTTTTTCACACCTTCAATTAATCGCAACAGCTGTTTGGTTTCTTGATTAAGGCAGTGCATAATATGTATCACACGTTTGTGATATTCCCACAGGATATGTTTGTAGTTAAGATTGTACCAATTAGGGGCTCACTGTTCGTATTTTATCAATAATTGTAAATTATACCTTAGAAATCTCTACGTCATAAATGTGTTTGCAATCAAAAGAAAACACACTGGTATTATTACGTATGAGTTATCACAACACATACTACATGAATATAGTCAGGACAAAGCACTTCATTGACGTTGTAATGTGTAACATACAACATTGGATGCCTCAAACTATGGATTGGATAGGTCAAACTATTTAGTTTGGGCCCTGCCAGTTCGAGCAACCGAGGTTTGACTGTATTTTCATATCTGTCACTACTTCACAGTATCCAAAAAATACATGAACTTGTAAGTTGTTTCTGACATTTTGTTTCGTCTTTATTATTTTTTAATATTTCAAACACAATCTATAGGGGAAATGGGTTAACAGTTTCCCACATACAGTCTACAGACAACTTTTGAAAATATTGTAGAAAAAGGAGAAATTGCTTCAGTAATTTATCCTTTTGCCACAATGTTTTTAACTTTATTCTATGATTGTTCTTTCATTTATAGGAGTTTTCATTATTTTACTAATGTTTTCAAAGCATTCTACTTCAGATATTTTGTATTTGGGAAAGGGTTAACTCTTTCCAGCATGCAGTTACATTCTTGTGTATCTGCAGCAGATGACTTTTGCCACATAGTTTTCAAATCTATTCACTAATTATACTTTTACTTATATAGATGTTCCATATATATCATTCCAAATTGTCTGCTGAATATTTTTTTGAATTTGGAAAAAGGTTAAACCATAGGAATTATTTTCACAGTTTAAGCCGAGGTACATGTATGTCTAAGTTTTTGTTAAAATACACATTTCTTTGGTGAAAACAGCTAGCATCTTCTTTATACCATTGTTCAGTGAGGAATTCAGGAAAGAAAAAAGCAATTTCTTTTCTTGCAGTGTCTTCCGAGTCTGATCCATGGGTGGAATTTCTGGTATCCGTTAAACCAAATCTACCTCTTATACTGCTTGGTTCATCATAAATAGTTTTAAACACTTTTGTCGGTCCCATGAGTTTTCTCCATTCAGTAATAGCATCATCCCTTGCTAATATATGAGTGGTTATAGGTCCACTAGACATAAATGAAACAAGTCTATTATAAAAAAATCTCCCTTCATGTTCCTTGTAAAACTCTTTCACTCTAGACTGTGTAAGATGGAGGCGTTTTGATCTTACAAATAAAAAACTGTGTTTCAGCATCAAAGACTTGATTTGATGGGCTATATGAGGATGTGCTGTCACATCTGGCTTTAATATTGCAAGAGTCAGTTGTAGAGGTCTTGTTACATTACTCATGACTTGTTTTGCCTTCAAACAGTTTTAGATTTGTTATTTAAAACATGTTGCCCACTTCAAAAAATATCTACTGATCTCCACTTTGTGATTTTTTTTCAACCTGAAATAAAAAAAGTACATATTTATTATATGAACATTAAAATATAATTAATTGTATGACACATGGGTTAACTTTGATCTGGGCATAAACTACTAATGTGCAACTGCCATGGGCTTATGTATTAAGAATGATTTTTATTAAAAAGCTTACTATTTATTTGAAAGCATTAAAGATAAGGAGAAATTGTCAAAACCCTACATTAAAAAAAAATATATAAAGATATTTGAGTGTAGTTGAGGTGATTTGTGTTGTATTTATCAAGTTTTTTCTTTCAAGTTACATCATCTCATAAAGGTCAAACAATATTGGCACTTCTCTTTCAGTCCACAATTTAAGCATATGTATCATTAACAAATATAAGCTACTTTCTCATAGACATGAAATTTGAAAAACGCAGTAACATTAACCACACTGCATGCTATGCAATAATTAGATATTTCTAAATTACAAAACGTCTTTAGAAATTGATAATCAATTGGTACAGTAGTCCAATATATATTTAAATATGGAGTACACACGGGTGATGGTGGAAACGTCGAATGTCAATAACGTCGAATTAATAAAACAGAACAAAATGGGAGTGGAAACGTCGAAAAGGAAAATGTATAGCCTATGATGATGGTTTGGGGTTAAACAAATTTACCATCGGAAAGACGAGCCTTTGACGTCACTTGATCGTCACTTGCAAAACTGGTTCATCTAATACCCTTGTTGAACACCCCTTGTTCACATGGTATGCTAAAGATGCTGAGTGTGACCTTTTGTTTTTGTTTTAATAAAACATTATTATATACATAATTACAATATAATTTGAATTCATATATAATAAGTTTTTCTTTTCTCACAACGTTTTGATATGTTTTAGTTATGTCTTTGTAAATACTGTACACTTTGTGAATATATAATATCGGTGTCACTAAACAGAGTCTGGTAGAGTCTGGTAGAGTCCGGTAGAGTCTGGTCGTCAAATATCCCATTTTATCACTGTTTTGTTGTGTTTTTGTATTGAAATGAATGAATAAACGTGTTATTGTATCATAAAAATAAAAATAAAAAAGGTATTTGCCTATTTCAGATCATTTTCGAGTGGATATAGAAATATTATATGCGTGAACACGGACACTGGTAGAGTCTGGTCATTATTAAGCAATAAATACAAAGTTTTATACGATTTTTAAGTTATAAAAAGTTTAATTTGATTTATATGAGTCATATTATATATTTATTTCTTATATTATTTCAGCTGATAATCAGGAAAATAGTGGAAGATTGAGGATTTTTAACGATAACATTGTGTTTCGTAAATCAAAATGGCTGACGTGAAATTTCTGTTTATAATGCGGCAATATCGCACATCCTGAACGAGTAATACACTAAATTCTCTCTCTATTATGCGTCAACTAATTGATTAGGTGTGATCAACAGATTAGTGTTATAATTATATTATAACAATACCAAGATATTAAATGTATGAAAACTACTAGATTGGAATAATTTTATGTTTGATATGTCATTAACGTTAATTAAACCAAAAACTTAGAGAGCTATATATACTTACTTAAAAGTAATTCATATGAAATTAAAGAGACTGTGTAGATACTACATACCGCAAAAAGTAGAATCAAACTAAACCATATTTGCATTTTTTTTTTTTAAATATGCAAAAATATTTTAACTTGAAAAATAATTATATATCCTGATATAGTTCATAAAATGCATTTTGCGAAATATTGTATCCAGGCCACACCACGTGGGGGAACTCTCTCATGGCCTAAAATTTGATGTTTGGATCTATATTATATAATTTTTGGGAATTTATTCTATGTTTTCCATTTTAGGTTACCAAAATAGAGCCGTAAAAGTCCCTACACAGAGCTGCATTTTTTGGATTTGTTATTTTATGATTTTGGTTCTATGTACATTCATTTGATAGAGATTCAAAGCATGGCCGAGCAGCAGCACCCAGCTACCGGCCGTGTCTGCACCACTGTTGAGCGTGCTAGCTTAGGGTGCTCACAGCGCTTGTTTAGCATGCAGACATTGCCGACATGCGAAACCCATAAGTCAATATAGAGCCCTTCCCCTGCCAGCTCGCTATTAAATCGAGTAATACGCAAAGGACAAACCAGGAATTCTCCCTTAACACATTTGTCTCAACCCGAATCTCTAACAGATGTATGCCGGTTTATTTTGTATCCTCAAGATTAAGGTGTGTTTGATTCAATTCGTTTCTAATTGGTGACGTGATCTCATTTTTGGTTAACAAAAAAGACCCTACACAGAGCTCCATTTTTATTCATTGTTTTTGGTTTATATTTTCCGCTTCTTTATGTCTGCTTCCTGGATACATAACCAGTACTCAAATTTAAACCTTGTCCTAGCGTTAACATTCTAGACAGATATAGAGGAATTTTTGTTGAGAATGTCTAATGTACAACTGACATACAGGTATTAGCGAATGCTTGATAAAAAATATATTGTTGTTGGTGTGCAGCTAAAATATGCAGTCCTTTTTACATGAATGTGTTTTTTTTTTATTTTCAATTGTGTATGTTTTGCAATTTTTCAGGCGTTTGCGCGTGCCGAGTTTTCGTGCAATTCTCGTAATGGATGGTAATGTTAGTTGCTTATTTGTTGATGTGATGTTTGAAATGTGATGCGACTTAAAGTTCAATAATTTCATAAATCGCCTTGATCTCTGGTCAGGACTTAACTGTGTCCATGTAGCATGAGAAACATGTAGCACCGACGCTTGTGTCGCCAAACAATATTTACCCAATTCGTGCAATGCGCCTCTCACATTTAGAGTTTGACACTGTTCAAGTTATTGTAACTTTTCTATCATGTCGAGCAATTTCTGGACTACCCAGTTTGTCGTCCTTTTGATAACATGGTTGTATGACTCATTTGCATTATTAAACCATTGTTGTGGTAGCCAGGGATGTTTGAGTTTGGGGAGAAACATATGCTTCTCCAAATTGGTAAGTATCCGTTCTAAATATGTCAAATTTGGATGTGTATTGGATACTTCTTAGTTCATTTCTGTGAATGAGGTTGCAGTTTCAGCACTTAAGATACCATTAGGACCGAAGAGTTTACAAATATGCGGTTAACCTCAGGTTAAGGAAGACACTTATTGAGTTGATTTACCGCATTATCCTTCAAATGTTTCGCGCAAAGGACTCTTGTAGTTTGTGGGAAACATATGTCAATGGCTTTACAAGTCGAAAACTCTTCGTCGGAACAAAGAATTAATTTACTCTGATCGATGTAACTCAATTTATCCTGCAATTTCATATGAATTACTTTTAAGTAAGTATATAGTTCTCTAAGCATTTGTTTTAATTAATGTTAATGACATATAAAACATAAAATTATTCCAATCAAGTAGTTTTCATACATTTAAAATATTGGTAATTATAACACTAATCTGTTGATCACACCTAATCAATTAGTTGGCCCATAATAGAGAGAGAATTTTGTGTATTACTCGTTCAAGATGTACGATAGGGCCGCATTATAAACAGAAATTTCACGTCAGCCATTTTGATTTACGAAACACAATGTTATCGTTAAAAATCCTCAATCTTTCACTATTTTCCCGATTATCAGCTGAAATAATATAAGAAATAAATATATAATATGACACATACAAATCAAATTAAACTTTTTATAACTTAAAAATCGTATAAAACTTTGTATTTATTGCTTAATAATGACCAGACTCTACCAGTGTCCGTGTTCACGCATATAATATTTCTATATTCACTCGAAAATGAACTAAAATAGGCAAATACCTTTTTATTTTTATTTATATGATACAATAGCACTTTATTTTATTCATTTCAATACAGAAACACAACAAAACAGTGATATAATGGGATATTTGACGACCAGACTCTACCAGACTCTACCGGACTCTACCAGACTCTGTTTAGTGATACCCATATAATATCTTATAATATATAATTTAAGATAACATTAAAAGTTTATCATTCATTGATGTGTTTTTCTTTTTTCCGCTTATTTCATTTTGAATATAAATGACCTTTTATTTAATTTCTCCTTTAAAAATGCATTGATCAAAAAAGATACGAAAATGTAGTGGTATAGTAGGTTCTACGAATACAGTGTTATCACGAATACCAAAGTTTGCTTTTTTTTTTTTTTTTTTTAAAAACGTAATTACACCGATAATAGGGAGTCCCATCCTACGTAACTTCCCGTAAGCTACATTATTATTAACTTATAAGCTACTAATTACATTGTGTGGTATAACTTTATATAACAGTAAAATAAATAGTCTATAAGTTGTCCTTTTCGACGTTTCCACTCCCATTTTGTTCTGTTTTATTAATTCGACGTTTTCGACATTCGACGTTATCACTGTAATTCGTACACACTATCGAGAAAATTCATGTGCAATTTATGATTTCCCCCTGAGCATGGCTTATGCTTTCTAAAGTGGTCTATTGCTGTGGTTTGAAAACGTTCAGCATGTCTCTTACGGTGGCTTGCGAAACGTATTTTCATTTGTGCAAAACTATGTTGGTACGAATGTTGCGTTACCTAAAATCATGTACAAAAATGTTTTACCTTTATCTTTGTCTCGTTAACTTTTGACTGATTGTATGATTTATATGCAAGTACTGCAAGGCAACCTGCCATCGCAATCCGAGCGAGTCCAGTAGCCGCTATCTTGCCTTTGGCCATTGATTAATGAAGGGATGTTACTTTCGCAAATTAACCAAGGGAGATAACATTTGAAATCGTAATCAAATAGACGCTCTTTTTATTCAGTTGTAAACATGAAATTCAAGCATTTGTGTTACCAGGTTGAAAATGTAAACATTCCTTCTCTCTTGCAGATTTTGATGACATTTTTACATTAAGATAGAAAAAGATTAAGCTTATGCAGTGGTTATGATCATAGATTACAAAACTTTACAAAACAGTAAGTCAATATCCATAAACTTCATCTGCCAATAAAATTCCTTTCAGGATTTTGTTTTTGTCACAAAGATCTATCCTAGGATTAGAACCGTATTATTAAAATCCATCAGCTGACTGACTAAGTAAATTTCCACAGGCGAATACAATCTTAGATAATTGCTAAGTGGATAAACACTGACAATTCTTCAAAAAACTAGTTGCCCCAATCATTAGACATCATCAACTTTAACCTTGGACTTCTCGCTTAAAATTATTAGATTATCATTAGTTTAACAACCAGGAACCTTTCTTCTCCAAATTAAATATTAATATAACAAGGTGCTATCCAATGTCCAATCTAGGAGGGGGGATCATGCTAATTCCCACACTGATTTGACTGTTCTTTTTATTCAGTTGTAAACATGAAATGCATGATTTGTACTTTGCATGGAAAGGGACACTGCTCCCTATCTACATAACAATTACAGTGATAACGTTGAATGTCGAAAACGTCGAATTGATAAAACAGAACAAAATGGGAGTGGAAACGTCGAAAAGGAAAATATATAGACTAGTTATTTTACAGTTCTATAAATTTATACCACACAATGTAACTAGTAGCTTTTAAGTAAAGTTGCAGAGTCAAGTTTGATGTACAAAGTTTTTGAAAACGTTGTGAGAAAAGAGTGTCTTTTCACTTGTATTGATGTTTTATAGTTTGGCAGAGATATTTCCATTTACCGCGATATTCTCATCAATAATGTATTTTCAGAATCACATTTCGTGAATAAATGTTGTCTTTTTACCAAGTGATATACATGTTTTACAAAGATCTTTTATAGTTTGCCCACGTTTTCATCGGTTATTGAGAGTTTTGGAAAACTTTGTGAGAATAGAGAAACTTGCTCATGAGGGTCTTATTTTTCCTTTAATCGTAACGTTTTCATGTTTTACAAATATGTTTTATAGTTGGCCGATGCTTTCAAACAAACATGACAAAGTTTAATAATGGATACGACAATATAAAGCACAACTTAAAACACATATAAAATTCATGATTAGTACAACAATTTATTTTTAAAGTTGCAACAAACAAATTCATTAATTATGCCGTCATTTTATTCTTTTTATTTAATTGCACAACTCTAAATAAATATATCAAATATCACTTCAATTAACTGTAACAAACAAGACAAAAATAAATATTACAAATATCACTTCTAATTAAAACAATTATATATATGCTCTACATGTTCCTTTTCGACGTTTCCACTCCATTTTGTTCTGTTTTATCAATTCGACGTTATCGACATTCGACATTTCCACCATCACCCTCTACATAAAACCTAATTTTGATTGTAAAAGAAAATTATATAGCATACATGTACTATGACGATAAGGAATGTTAGAGATTACTTATAAATAAGATGGATTTATTATTAAATCTTATATGTAATATATACTTAGCAGTTATATATTATAATTGTTTATAAACTCAATTGATAAATATCTCTTACAATTTATTGTCCAATGTGTTCTTATATTAATAACATGTTGTTATTCATTATCCCACGTGCCTGTATATTTTGTATATGTATTTACTTTTTTATTTAGGTTTGTCAATCACTATGTACTTTGTATGTATACGTCAAAATAAACTTTCTATTCTGTTCTGTTCTATAAAATGTTGTTATGTTCTGTTAGATATATATATATAAATGAATAAGAAACAAGTAGATAGGAATTAAAAAAGTGAATACAGTAATCATTGTTGGAAAAGGATTGAAAACATTGAGGGGAGAGGACAAACTCTCCAAGGGATGTAATGAACATTTACTGTTGATATTGAATTAAATGATATCAAATACAAATTAAATTACAAATTAAAATCATAAAATTTTCAAACTATTTGAAATTGTTTGTTGTCTTTCACTATCATTGGTCAATTAACACCTTAAGGCTTACTATAAAAACTTCATTTTGATATAGATTATATAGTACTATAATTCATAAGTTAGATGAAATCTCTACCCCACTTACTTTATATTATCAGTTAGACGAAATGGTAATTAGACGAAATCTCCAGTATCTGCCATAAGTATTGAATTTGAAAAATGATAATGTTCAATCTGCTTTTTTAGCATGACAACTTTCTTATTGGAATTTGATTGCTAACATCTTTTATGACATACAGAAAATAATATTAAATATACAGTAACTTTAAATATATCATACCCTTGATGTTATTTATTTCAAATTATTTCGTGAGAATTTGAGTGAACGAAATGATATTGCACTTCTTTTAGACTATTTTCGTAGATTTCAAATTTAATATAATTGAATGGACATACATGACTGCTATTATTTAATACATATCCTAAATGGCATTTGACATTTTCAGAAAGATTAATAGGTTATTGATATTTTTTTTTTAAATGAGTGCATTATCTGTTGACAAACAAAACTGATATGTGTTTGTTTTTTTGAACATTATAGTTCATTGGAATAACTTCAACAGTTAAGTTGTAAAATAAGTATAGGTCTTCTGTTGAAACTTCAAGCCTTCAGTTCTTTATTTCAATCACAGGCCTAAGAAATTTCCCATCTTTCACTTGCCACATATATACCAAAAGATCTTTCAGTGTACATGTATTATTCTAGATTTACCAACTGTTGATAAATGTATTATACAGTTTATGATATAGTAAGTAGTCTCAAAAAATGACATTAACATACATAAATACTATTGCAAAAGAGTCCAAATGTAAAGTCACATTCAAGAATAGTTAGTTTTACATCTATTTAACATCAAATGTAAGGAAAAACAAATCAGACTTGCATATATTCGGTATATATGATGAAACAGGAATGTAGGAAAATGTAAATACATTCCTGTTACTAAATACATTCCTTTTGTAACAGGAATGTAAATCTTAAAATGAAATAACTCAATAAATATGATTATTAACTGATTGAGTTTTATCTATTATTAAATTATATGCCCTATAAAATATATAATTTTCGAGTTTTGGGTTAATTTTACCATGTATTACGGTAGCTATATTATAATGATTTAATTATTCGCTATGTACTTCCCACTTAGGAAAGGAAAAGAAATGTAATACAAAATATGAAATTAATCAATAAATTTAACTAAAATATATTGTTTGTTTTTATACGCCCGTTTTGAACGGGCGGGCAGTGTCCAGTATGTTGTCAGCTAAATAACTTGAGAAGCCTTTTGTCCCATCATCACCAACTTTGGTCAGAATGTGTATTGGCATACTATCTTGGACAAGTTTGATAACTAGCCATATCGCTGTAGTCAATCAAGAGTTATCGCACTTTAATTATAGAAATTACCTAAAATTGGTCTTGTCAGCTAAATAACTTAAGAAGCCTTTGTCCCATCATAACAAAATTTGATCAGAATGTGTATTGGCATAATATTTTGGACAAGTTCGATAACAAGCCATATCACTTTAGTCAATCAAGAGTTATCACCCCTTAATTATAGAATTTACCTAAAATTGATCTTGTCAGCTAAATAACTTTAAAAGCCTTTGTCCAGGCATCACCAAATTTGGTCAGAATGTGTATTGGCATAATATCTTGGACAAGTTTGATAACTAGCCATATCACTTTCGTCAATCGAGAGTTATTGCCCTTTAATTATAAAAGTTACCTAAATTGGTCTTGTCAGCCCTATAATTTAAGAAGCCTTTGTCCAATCATCATATAATTTTGTCAAAATGTGAATTGGCATAATATCTCGGACAAGTTTGAAAACTAGCCATATTGCTGTAGTCTATCTTGAGTTATTGCCCTTTAATTATAGAAATTATCTTAAATTAATCTTGTCTACTCAATAACTTTAGAAACCCAGCTTGTTCAAATCACTACTAAATTTAGTCAAAATGTGAATTGGCATAATATCTGGGACAAGTTCTATAACCAGCCATATCGCTGTGGTCAATAGAGAGTTATTGCCCTTTAATTATAGAAATTACCTCAAATAGGTAATGTCCGATCAATTTCTTTTGTAGCTTTTATCCAATCATCACCAAATTTAGTCAGCATGTGTATGGGCATAATATCTCGGACAAGTGCTATAATCAGCCATATCACTTGAGTCATTGTATTTGATCATCACCAATTTAGACAATATGTTGATGGGTAGAATATCTTGGCCAGGTTCGATAACTAACCACGTTATCTTAGACACTCCACACTTATATCCCTCTAAATGGCCAAAACTATATCAACAGTGTCCACTCTCTAAATTTGCCTGACGTACAAACAATTATCACTATACTTGGTCTCAAAAAAATAGGACGGGTGTATTTTGTGACATTTGGCGCTCTTGTTTTATAATATTTAAATGTTAAATAAAATTACTTTTGTAGACTTTTTCTTACCATTGCTGACATAGTAATTGTCACTTTAGATAATGTTAAAAAATGGATATATTGTTTTGTAACTCATGGCAAATATTTGCATTAATTAAGTCTCTCTAAGCTCTTGATTCCATCCCAAAAATAAAGCAATGAATGAACAACTCATTCTTTCAAAGATATTTAGAAAGCAAGTACTTAATTTTTAAGTTTAAAAGGAGTGTAATTTAATAATTTATTTATTAACCCTTTACCTTATACAATTCTGCAGCAGACGACTGAACATATTTTGTCAAAAAATAGAAAATCTCTATAATTGAATGGATAACCTATGACTAAAAAGGGAAAACATTGTGGCAAAAGGAGAAATTGCTCGTTTTGAGCAATTTCTTCTTTTGTCACTATGTTTTCAAAAAGCCGTCTGCTGCAGAGGCATCAGAAAGTGTCTATATGAGGGAAAGGGTTAATGTTCCATGTTTTCATTTCTCTAGAAAAGCAAGTTTAAAAATGAACAACTTGTGGGATTTAGCAGTCGATAATGCAAACAGACAAGAAGGTAAGTTAATTAGCAATTTGTTGTAGTATCATTTTTTTGAGAATTCAGAGTAGACAATATATAACTGGATGATTATGTTAAACTTCATCAATATACTTTAAGAATTTGAACCAGACTTAAAATTTCCCAAAACAAGCTTTGCACATTTTTAACTAGAGTAGAGTCAAACCGGTCTGTGCATCTACATTCCAATCAAAATCCAGTGATATTTGCAAACAAATATTTAAAAGCTTTTCATGACACCTTCAACTTACTAAATAGAACATTAATGAGATTACAATCATGATTGTGAAAACTAGACTATATCAGCATTTGTTGTAAATATTGTGAGGTTTATGTTCCTGTGATTTATGTATTAAAGCAATGTGAAAAGAAAATGGCGTCTCTTGGATATAAAAGGTAAAAGTTCAACTTAGAAGGTAGTAACCTTCAACTGCTGTTATTAAATTATTCCAGTATAATGTAATTCTACACAAGACATACTAATGTTAATTAAGCTGTAATATTTTGATATAATTATTTTTTTGATCTAATTATCATCAATACATCATACCGGTAGATGAAATATAAATGTATTGTTCTTTTATCAGGAGAAGGTAAATCTGGAGATGAAAATGCTGTTTTCGTTATGGGAGGAAAAAATTCTGTAAGTATTTTGTTTTATAATGAACTGTTATGTAATGATAACATTTCAGTACAGGTATTTTTCATAAATGTATGCATTCTTGAACCTAGCTTGAGAACTATTATATATATATATATATATTATATATGGTCCAATTTTTGTGAACTGATCTTAATTTCAGAATTCATTGTCCAAGTTTAAGTATGGACATACATTGGGTCATCTGGTTGTTGTTTACCCTCGCACTCGGCAATATTGCCATTTGGCGAGCATAAAATCATCTGGCAGTTATATCACATATTACACATAGTATTTATAATCAGTAGATCACAAAGAAAGGACATGTTTCGATAACATTTTTTATTTGTTTGAGGGCTGTCAATCTAGGGGTTACAAGTTCAGATTCTGGCTTTCCTAGAATTATTTCTGACACGGCAATGTTACCAGGTTTTTTATTTGGCTTAATGCCTTCAACCTTTTCCCACATACATCAAATCTGCAGCAGACAACTTTCAGAACATGGTGACAAAAACCTGAAAAATCTCTATGTATAAAAGATAGCTTATTTATTAAAGAAAGTTGAAAAAATTGTGATCAAAGGGGAAATTGCTCATCATGAGCAATTTCACCTTTGGCCACAATATTTTCAAAAGTCGTCTGCTGCTATTGCGTCAAAATGAGCTGGGAAACAGATAAAGGAGTGCGGAGTACTGTTACAAGAAAGCCAGAAGTCATATTGGAAGGTTGAATGCCAAAGTTATATGTTTTGTCATGTTGAGAGATTATTATAAGATGAAAGAATTATTATTGTTGGTTATATTTTTCAGGGAAAGACATCAATCATTCTCCGATTTTTGGACAGGTATTTTTTCATATTGAAATGATTTTCTCTCACATCAAACAATGAATTTCACCTATACCTCACACAAAACCAAGCTATTTCAATGTTCTGTCTATGCATCTTTTTAGATCACCTGAGCCGAAGGCTCAAGGTGAGCTATTCTGATCACTTTTTGTCCGTCGCCCGGCGTTAACTTTTAGCTTTAAACATCATCTCCTCCCAAACTCCAAGGACAATTTCCGTGAAACTTCACAAGACTGTTCCTCTGGTTGGCCTCTTTCAAAGTTGTTCAAAGATTTAAATTCCATTGAGAACTTTGGTTGCTGCGGCATCAGAAAGGGGGCAAAATGTACAAACTTTAAAATCTTCTCCTCCGAATCTGCCTGTCAGATTCAAATATAATTTGGTAGAAATGTTCCTTGGGTGACCCTCTATAAAAATTGTTCAAGCCATACTGATTGGTCGAAAAACATGGCAGTCAGGCGGCATCAGAAAAGGGGCAAAATGACAAAATTTGAAAATTCCATTTTTATGAAAGTGCTTGTCTGATTTTAAGAAAATATAATACGAATCTTACTTTAATGATCCTCTATTTAATTTGTTTAAGCCGTTTTGATGGGTTACACAATCATAGCAACCAGGCGTCATCACAAAAGGGGTAAATTTAACTTTTAGCTACAAATGACAACCAACTCCTACCATTCCAATAGACCAATTTCCACAAAACATCACAGGAATGTTCCTGTGGTGGTCCTCTTTCAAATTTGTTCAAAGAATAAAATTCCATTGAGATTTTTGGTTGCTGCGGCATCAGAAAGGGGACAAAATGTACAAACTTTAAAAATCTTCTCCGAATCTGCCTGTCAGATTCAAATATAATTTGGTAGAAATGTTCCTTGGGTGACCCTCTATAAAAATTGTTCAAGCCATACTGATTTGTCGAAAAATATGGCAGTCAGGCGTCATCAGAAAAGGGGCAAAATGACAAAATTTGAAAATTCCATTTTTATGAAAGTGTTTGTCTGATTTTAAGAAAACATAATATGAATCTTACTTTAATGATCCTCATTTTAATTTGTTTAAGCCGTTTTGATTGGTTACACAATCATAGCAACCAGGCGTCATCACAAAAGGGGTAAATTGAACTTTTAGCTACAAAATGACAACCAACTCCTACCATTCCAATAGACCAATTTCCACAAAACATCACAGGAATGTTCCTTTGGTGGTCCTCTTGCAAATTTGTTCAAAGATTTAAATTCCATTTAGAACTTTGGTTGCTGCGGCATCAGAAAGTGAGAAAAATACCCAAATTTTAAAATCCTTTTCCTCCATAATCTGCTTGTGCGATTGCAAGATAATTTGGTAGAAATGTTCCTTAAGTGACCCTCTAAATAAACTGTTGAAGCCATATTGATTTCGTTGAAAAACAGGGCAGCAAGGCGGCATCAGGAGAGGTGCAAAATGACAAAAAGTTTATAATTCCATTCTTATTAAAGTTCTTGTTAGATTTCAAGATATAAATGGCCTTTACTGATAAGCTGTTTCTTGAGAAGTGTCCACTCCTTGCAGTTTCATTTGCACTCCTTGATAAAATTTTCCCAGATATTTGCAGTTAAATATTTGCTACTAATTTACTATCAATTAGGTGATCGATTTAGGGCCATCTTGGCCCTCTTGTTTATGTTGCTTGCCTTTTCTGGTGACAAAAAGGGATCGGATTTCTGTCATCTGTCTGTGAAACTTTCACTTTCTTATTCATGACAGTCTACTCATCAGACCCGCTTGTTTCTTTATTGTTTTTACAGCTTGTTTCACATCTTCATGATCTTCAATGAAAATATCCTGCAATTTAAATATGCAGTTCTAAAACAGTATATTGATTTGATAGGGATTTCAAATGCCCTAAATTTTCAAAGGAATGTTAGTAAACAACTTTCTCTTAAAATGATACAGTTTTTAAAGATAGATAAGATGAAGTAAAGTGGTCTGCACTCCACACTTCCTCTTTTATAAGTCATTTAATCCTTATAATGTGGTAACCGAAAGAATAGTCTCTCTGAAAAGAATTTGTAACCCTTTCAAAACAAGCAATTTCTCCTTTTGCCACTATGTTTTCAACTTTTTTCAATTATTAAATTTTCCATCATTTTGCCTTGATGTTTTCAAAGTCGTCTGCAGCAGATTTGCTGTATGTGGTAAAGGGTCAAGTGACCACAATGTATTGTTTTGAGGCCCAGTTAACATTTCTGAACATGAAATAGGCCCCCTTATCTAGAGATCTCTTTACCATTTTCTCTATACACAAATTAGATCTTTGGTCCTTTCATTTTTTCTTCAGGAATGAAGCACCAAAACCAACTGTAGCTTTAGAATATACTTATGCAAGAAGATCAAAGGGTCATAATATTGTAAGTCTGTTCCCGTCTCATTGTCTGTCAATGTAAATGTCTGTCTCTACCTATACATATATGTTTAAGCCATTTTGAAATGTATAATTAAAAAATTGGCCAACAGTGATCAAAGCAATCTTGTCGAATTTTAGTCGAATTTTAAAATCTACAGATATTTCAATCAAATTCTCGCTATATATATCCATTAGATTGATATAGTTTATGTTGTTTGTAATGAATATGATTGTCATACCAACAAAACTGTAATGAAAGGAATTTGGTATTTTGTTTTAAAAACCCAACAGATGTTAACAATGCTTCTCCCACTTCTTTTTTGCACAGAAACAGAAAGGAAGAACACAGATCAATATCACAATTGAATTCTGATTCATTTATGTCTCGACAAAGAAGCAAAAGCGAGCTAAAGTGTTGCTTTTCTGGAAGTGGTTGAGTCAAACATTTTGTTTAGCTCAATATTAAAGTTTTGTTTTTTTTGTTGTTAATTTTTTGTATTTTTGTGTTTGATCCATGAAGAATTCTGGTTTCCTTTGTAACAAAAAAAAATAACAACTTAAAACAAATTTTCCGCCCAAACCGGTTGGCTAATTTCCAAATAAATCTTCTTCTCCTAAAGTATCTAGATGATTTGAAAATCTTCTCGAAGAGAATTTGGCAGATTTCCAAATAATATTGTAGGTATATTTCTTGGGTGACCCTCTATCAGATTTTTTCAAGCCATATTGTTTGGTTAAACAAGAGGGCCATGATGGCCCTGGAATTCGGAGGAGAAGATTTTTTGAGTTTTCACTTCAGCCATATAAGGCAAAATAGCCCCGCCCCCCTCTGGCAGCCATGTTTTTTGACTAATCAACTTGGCTTGAAGGAATCCCATAGAGGGTCATCCAAGGAATATTTCTACATAATTATTTGAAAATCTGCCAACCAGTTTGGGAGAAGAAGAATTTTGAAGTTTTTTTTTCATTTCGTTGCCATGGAAACCAGAATTCTCCATGGATCCCAAAAATTTGAAGGAAATCTGATGAGGTCATTGAGAGGATGCTTTCTGTGAAGTTTCATCCCAATTGACCCACTGGTTACTGAGGAGAAGAAGTTGACAGACGCCGGACAAAAGGCGATCACAATAACTCACCTTGAGCAGAGCTCAGGTGAGCTAAAAACATGGCGGACTGTTTTGACTTATATTACTATTGTGATTTAATTTTTGCTTAATGCAGTGGATTCAAATGACCAAAAATGAAATACTGGAAAGGGTTCTGACATTTTGATAAATATCACAATGCTGAAATGAATTGCGCAGCATGAAACAAAAAAGAAGTTTTGTAAAATCTCAGATTTTTGGGCTGCCTGCCTTGGCATGAAGACATAGGGATCTCTTCATTGCTGTCTGTCTGTCTCTCTTTCACCTTTCACTTTGTGATATATTGGCAGGTGCAACATGGCTCTATTCAAACACTCTAGTTGGATCACATCAATGTTTGGGAATTAAAATGCAGTTCTAGTGTTTAATAAGAAGCTACATCATTGACTATTCAGAAGAAGACTGCAATGCATAGACTCACCTGAGTTGTGTCTTTCTTATTTACATATGCAAATATACTTCTCATTGGCTGACACAATTCATTTGTATATTTTCTAGGCCAAGGATGTGGGTCATATTTGGGAGCTAGGGGGAGGTACTTGGTTATCCAAACTGATGGACATTCCACTGAATCCAGATACCATTCTGTAAGTTGCAGTTGCATGAACAATAACAAATATTTGTTTTGATAACAAACAGTCTAGATATGAATTTGAGTTTTAACTCTTACCCAGTCAATTTTAAAGGATATCACTATCACCATCCTTATATACTTAAAGCATTTTCTTACAACTTTATGGAAAAGTCTTAGTAACCGTTTTATTAATTAGTAGCTAATGATGTAAACAGGGAATTAATTGCATGAATGTGCAGGTGGTTCTTTGACTACATTATTAGAAAATCGAGTTTAAAATCTTACACTTTGGCATACGTAAATGTTGCTTAAAGTCTCGTACTATAGCGGGATAGAGGAAAGGTTAGTACACAGTCATGTTTTGAGCCATTCTATAGTCAAAACAAGTAAAGGCAAATTTTTCACCAGTGTTGATTAAAACTAACCTGCACATCTGTGCAGTCTGATTTGAATGCACATAAATTGTCAGACAGCATGTTAATAAAATTAATAAAAATTATAATTTCTGATGAGATTTGTGAAAGCTAAACCACAATTGTCAAAAATGCAGTTACGTTGGTATGTGTGAATCGCAACACTTATATGTCATACAATTAGTAATTCTCATTGACAAAGACTGTAACTGGTAGGCACAATATAGGTTTAATTTGCAGAAAGAAATCTAAGCACTTGAGCCCATCAAAGGGAAAAGTTACAAGCTAGCTTTTGTGGACAGTGTAGATCCAGAGTAGCCTGTGCATCCTAACAGTCTCTTCAAGATCTGCACTGTTAAATTATTACTTACATAAGCTTGGTAGAAGCTTCTGTCAATTTGTGGTGATTCTAATAAGATGAAGCAGATGTACAGGATGATCTGAAACTACAACGTTTAAAATTGCTTTTCTAAATTTAACTTTTCCCATGAAAGGTCTCATTTAAAGTAGGCTTTTTACCTAGAAAAAAGAACTGTCATCAGGCAAAACAGGGTCTTGTAACATTATGCATCATTTAAAAGTCTGTTGGTTTAAATCTTCTTAGGATACACTTTTGGTTCTTTTTCTAAATCCGAAATAGAATAGTTTGTTTCCACTTTCCAACTGTATCCAAAATCACTTCACACAAAAAGAAAAGAACATGTCATATTTTCATTTTTCAGTCACACAGCTGTTTATATAGTTGTCGATTTATCAAATCTGGGCGAAATGTGGTTCACGCTTGAGACACTACTGGCTGCTTGTCGGGCCAGAATAGAGACTATTATCAATGACATGAAGCCGGAGCATCCAAACATCCGAGATACTCTACGCCGTCAAGCATGGGAGAGACTTGGTGAAGATCAACCCGATAAAAATATGATGGATCCATTCCTTATTCCAGTAGTCATTGTGGGCAGTAAATATGATGTATTCCAGGTAGGTTACTTTTCCTTTCCCACATACAACAGATCTGCAGCAGAATGAGCAGGTGACTTTAAAAGCATAAAATGGTTAAAACCTGTAATTGACTATATACAAATTTGCAATTTAAACGTAGTTGCGATTTATTTGAAAATCTCTGAAGATCTGTTTTAGTGTGTTGTTGCTCATCAATGTTGTGACATTTGCATAAAGCAAATACTTATATTTGTCTGGTGTAGTATCTGGACATTCTGATCTGACTCGGTCTAAAGAAGATTTGTATCCAATGCTTCTATTACAGGACACAAAACATCTGACTACGGATTAATAAGTTTTATTTATAGCGAGGCTATTGAGTCACACTTGTCAAGCTACATTATCCAATCAACATAATTGATATATATATATAGAATCATCGGCTGTTTTATCTAATTTTGATTCTGAGTGACACAATATTGTGAGAAGAGGAATAGTGAGCAATTTCTCTTATTTCCTCTATGATTTCAAAAATAAACAGCTTCGAGTATGTCTAATTCAGTGAATAGGTTAAAGGGCATTCCCTTTTACAATTGATTTAAATATGTACATGGGGTTGTCTATGCAGTATTTACCATACTGTTGTTCAATGAAATATGGGCAAATACATAAAAGTTAAATTATATTGCAGATGGAACTTACCGGTAATGCATTTTTCAGATATCAGTATGTGGTGGCATCACACAATTATTTTCTTTAAACAGTCATGAAAAAGTAGCCTTATTACAACATGTCTGCAGCAAACAACTTTGAAATAATCTGAGTATATATAGAATAGAGTTGAAAACATTGTGGCAAAAGGAGCATTTTCTTCTTTTACTGCAATGTTTTCATTCATTTGCTACTGAGAAAGGATTAAATTGTGATAGTGATAAAACAAGATGATATAAATGTGATGTATTGTTCTTATCAATAATGACAAATCTTTCCAATGTTTAGAAAAGGTTTGTAGAGAATGGTTTTTAGTATTACCTACCTTTGACTGTAGAGACACTGTGAGTTTTTGTTACATGACACATGTGTTCCTTCAAACACTCTTGCTTTTTTAAATCTTTCCCACATTATAGACACTTTCTGATTCCTCTGCAGTAGATGACTTTTAAAAATATTGTGACAAAATGAGAGATTGTTCAAAATGAGCAATTTCTCCTTTTTGTCACAATGTTTTCAATTATTTTCCAGTAATTAAACCTTTATTTATAGAGGTTTTCCATGTTTGTGCCAAGATGTTTTCAAAGTGGTCTGCTGCAGCTTTGCTGTATTTGGTAAAGGGTTAACTGATTAATTTGTTGATTTTAGTGATTGACTGTGATATCTAATTTATTCAGGACTATGATTCAGAGAAACGAAAGGTTGTCTGTAAGACTTTGAGATTTATAGCCCATACACATGGAGCCACTCTACAGGTAGATAATGACAAACCTTATTTAACCTCCCCCACATACCCTTTCTGATGCCTCTACAGCAGACAATTTTTTAAAACATTGTGGCAAAGGAGTTATAGCTCATAATGAGCAATTTCTATTTTTGCCTCAATGTTTTTAACTCTTTTCAATAGTTATATTACAAGTACAAGTTTGAAGCATTCAACAAATACAAATACTATTTGATGTCTTTGTAGCAGACGCAATATGTTATTATATTGAGAAGTTTTCTTGAAACATACTTTTTTTTCATTATAAACAACTCTTCCTTTTACAACAATGCTTTATTTTCTGTCTTAATTTTTTTCATTTGTTCAGATTTATTAATCTTTTCTGAAAATATATTTGATAATTTGTAACACTGATAAAATAACTTGTGATGACACATACTCAGGCAATGTAACATGATATGTATGTAAAACTGAAAGTCAATAATGTGCCATCATATATTTTAGTTTTTCAGTACTAAGATTGATACCCTGGTTACCAGATTAAGGGCATTGGTTACAAGCAATCTTTTTGGAACACCTGCTAGGTATGACTTTAACCCTTTACCACATACAACAAGTCAGCGGCAGACAAGTTTTAAAAAAGTCTAGTCGAGAGTCAGATAATATCTTAAGATACAAGTTTTAGCATTAAATTGGTTTAATACATTTAGGCAAAGGGAGATTTTGCTTATCATGAATAATTTACAGATAGACTCAGAATCCATTCACTTGTGCAGAACTTTACAGTGTTTGAAAATAAATGAACTGCGTTTTTCAGAAAGTAATCTTATTGCATCCTGGATTAAGCATAACATTTATGGTTTTATCACATGACAATGCTTGTATCCGATGTAATATACCCATTACCTTTTTCTTTATATACAACATGTGTAATATAACATGACCTAATACTAGGAAAATGACGTCACGTCAGCGTTTTGACGTCATACATTAGTCACTTTGGCGCCAAAACCCGTAAATTTCATCTAGAAATATTGTAAACGTTAAGTACATTTTTATCGAAATACACCTCATAAGTCACTTTATGTGATAGATATGAGTGTTATTTATTATTACTTTTAATAAACTAAGCTGAATATGACCTCAGCATAATTATTTGTGACATTGTTATACGGTTTACGGACGAAATTAAAATAGCTTTGAAAAAATCGATTTTCTGTGTGTGTTTTGTCATGTGATAAAAAGAATCTGACATTCATTGTCATTTCATAAACAGTTTTATTAAACTCGTCCAAGATAATTGTTATTAAGCTCGCCACAGGCTCACTTAATAACAAAAAATGTTGAACTCGTTTAATAAAACTTTATATGAAATGTCAACTCATGTCAGATCCTATATATGTGAGTCAGTGAAATTACATCTTAGACTACTTTGGATGTTGGCTGACGATGATGAGCTGAACATAACCCTTTCTAATTTTTTTTTTTTTTTTTTATCTATGATAGCTAAAACACAATGCAGAGAGAAATAGTTGACAACTTTATTAAATCAAATATATATTAATATGATGATAACAAAGATATTGTTCAAGCTAAAAGGTGCAAATAGTTGCTTTCTGCAATTAGAATATCCATTTTTGTTTTCGTTTCAGTAAAACCCTTCAAATAGATGCCAACAAACCTTTAATGGTACCAGCTGGTTTAGATTCTCTTCAGGCTATAGGTGTGTTTTACTTGTGATATTATTATCTATTGCCATACAGGTTTTTTTCGCCATTCCAAAGCCATTTTCAAGTTATGGTTAAAGGGAAATATTACACTGCAATTTTTGGCTTAAACATATAAGAAGAGTTGTGACCCCTTTTGTTAGAGAATATAAATTCAAGAAATTGGCTTGTTCGGTTTTAGCAGCTTATGTTAATTTACAAACCTTTAATGGTACCAGCTGGTTTAGATTCTCTTCAGGCTATAGGTGTGTTTTACTTGTGATATTATTATCTATTGCCATACAGGTTTTTTTCGCCATTCCAAAGCCATTTTCAAGTTATGGTTAAAGGGAAATATTACTCTGCAATTTTTTGCTTAAACATATAAGAAGAGTTGTGACCCCTTTTGTTAGAGGATATAAATTCAAGAAATTGGCTTGTTCGGTTTTAGCAGCTTATGTTAATTTACAATATGTAGGCATGTATCATGTACATCTTTCTAAATAACCTTTAAAAATTATTGGCTTTAAAACTTCTTACTTTCACTATCTTAAAGTATCCATTGTATAAAATTTGCACTGGTACAAAACAACAATACTAGCTTCCTGCTGTCTATAATAGAATCTTATTTTTAGTCTTCTATAATTTGAAAATTTATCTATGAAAATGTTGATGCATTAACTCCTAAAACAGACTGAATTATTGAATTCAAATGGTTGCCCAGAAATTCAGTAAATATAGAATAATATAAAATAATATAAAATGTAATTTTGTAATTTTCTCTCAAAGATTTTCTCTCAAATAAGTAAATTTAAACAGCAGTAAAAATGAGGTTATATGTTTATTGTTAAAATGATACACCCTCTAAGAAATACAACCTTAGGGCAAGTGTTGATGTAGCTGCATGTCTATGTTATCTGATCCAAACTTACACTATATAGAACAATTTTCTCGAAAGATGCATGGAATAAATGACACAAAGTAGAGATACAGATCAGACTGCATAAATATGTAGATTAATCTTGATCTACACTAGTTATAGTGTGTCGTATGACTGATGTTTTTAAAACAGTTACTCTTGCTTTTTTTATGCCAAAACTATGTGTGTAATCTATCAACATAAACATTCAAATTTTCTTACTTTCCAGGCAATGTACCTTTATCAGATAAGGACATAGGCAGAGTAAATGCAAGGTCAGTATTGTTTCTTGAAAACAGTCAGCCTTAAAAAAAAAAAAAAAAAACAGGAGCATGACTTTCACAGACAAAATGATTTTTTGAAGTTATTGATGATAATAAAAAATTTCAATTTAGAGAGTGAAATTCAGATAATCCTGCAGAGATGCTTAGTCTTATTAAAGCATGGCGAGTCAATAAACAATCAGCTTTCTTTGTAGTAATTTGACAATCTGTTATATTTGTCACACAAATTTATTTCTCTTTTCCCTCTCCCATATACAACAAAGTTTGCAACAGATACCATATAGAAAATTTCAAGGCAAAATATTGAAATTCTCTATACGGTAAGTATAATTATGGAATAGAGTTGAAAACATTTTTTTCTAGTCATCTGCTGCAGATGCATCAAAACATGTCTACATGTGGGAAAGGTTGAAACATTAGGTTACTCACAACATGTCTCATCTGCATTTTGTCATTCTTTCAGAACCCCTGTAGAGCTGTGGAAACAGTGTTTTATCAGCTACTTCCCTCAAACTGTGAGTATTTGAAACATTTTTCAATAACAACCGGAAAAAAAGGAAATTTATAATGGTGGTTCAAGTGATGACATTATTAATACTTTAATTCCAAAAAGTACCATGATTACTCTAAGGCTGATATTTAACCTGTCCATGATACAGACAAGTTTAAACGACCTTTGAAAACATTGTTGTAAAAAGGAGAAATTTGTTCATGATGAGAAATTTCTCATTATAGCACATTGTTTTCCTACTCTGTTTTAAAAGTAAGCCTTCATTTTTAGCACACCTGTTTGTGATGTCAGAATGATATCTGTCTTTAAATTTGTCTTTAAATGACATCTCTTCCTAAAATGCTTTATTGATTTTGACCAAACATGGCAGGCATGGTCTTTGGGTGAACCTCTTTTAAAGTTGTTAAATAAAACAATTTAAGTCAATTTCATAATAAGATCACAGGAGCTTAAAAGATATTATATTTGAAAACTAATCTTGTCAAAAAGTACTTGCCTGATTTGAAAATTAATTGACACTAATGGTCCGTGGTTGATAGATTAAAAAGCATGTCTACTAGAGTACCAGGAGATTGGGCTTTGTTTTCCTGAGCCCATATAAATCAATCGGTAGCGACATGGGTTGTCAATCCAGGGCTTGTGAGTTTGAATCCCAGCTCGGCCAGCATTACTTCCGATGTTTGACAAAAGTCACTGTGACAAGCGTCATAAGTCTTTCAACAATGAGCTAACAGTCTATGTGGAAAAGCAGCCAGTTGCTTGGAATGTATGTTGTGTGGTGTGAGAAAGCTAGTAGACACATGAATAGGTGAACTGGCTGCCGTGATACGACTGAAAAACTGTTGAAAACGTCGTTAAACCCCAATCAATCAATAAATATTTTTCCTTATATGTAGAAGAAAAACCTTTAATAATTTCTTGACGAAAAGTACTGGCCTGATTTGATTATTAAGTAATCCATCTTCTCTAACAGAATACAGACAACCCTGCCAATGTGGATGATCCAGCTAAAGACGCCAAATATGCAGAACCTTCCATAGATTCGCTCAGAGCGCAGAAAGATGAGGTTTGTAGACTTTGTTCCTTTATCTTTTTCTCATTTTTAGCTCACCAGAGCACGAAGTGCTCAAGGTGAGTTTTATGTGATCGCCTTTTGTCCGCCGTTCGTCTTTCAGTGTTCATCGTCAACATTTGCTTGTTTTAAACACTCTAGAGGCAACATTTTGCATCTAATCTTCATGAAAGTTTATCAGTACATACCTCTCCATCAAATCTAGCCCAAGTTCGAAACTGGGTCATGTGGGGACACAAATTAGGTCCCTAGATAAAATTAAATGAAAATCTTGATAACACTCAGGAAGCTGCATTTTAAACTTGAGCATGTCAGAATCTTTGTCTTAGTGATATCTAGGCCAAGTTCAAATATAGGTCATGTCTGGTCAAAAACTAGATCACTAGGCCAAAATTGAAAACAATTGAGCAGCTTGAACATTTGTCAGAAAGTTTGTTGTGTCAAAACTAGGTCACTAGGCCAAATTTAAGGGCAATCTTGTTAACACTCTGGAAGCCACATTTTAACTTTGAGCATGTTGAAACTTTGTCAGAATTTTTGTTTTAGTGATATCTAGGCCAAGTTCGAATATAGGTCATGTTTGTTTTGGTGATATCTAGGATAAGTTCAAATATGGGTCACTAGGTCACTAGGCCAAACTGTAGAACAATCTTGTTAACACTATAGAGATCGCATTTTGACTTGAGCAGCTTGAAATTTTGTCGTGATGATATCTAGGCCAAGTTTGAATATGGGTCATGTGGGGTCAAAAACTAGGTCACTAGTTCAAATTGAGGGAAAATCTGGTTAAAACTCTTAAAGGTGCATTTTGGGCTTGAGCATGTTGAAATTTGTCAGAATGTCTGTCTTGATGATATCTAGACAAAATTTCATTTACAGATGTGTTGAGATATATTAACACTTCTTTGTAACAATGTTGAGATGTATTAACACTTCTTTGTCAGAAAATGCCTCCAGTCAACATTCATTGCCGCCAGGCAAAAAACTCATATTGCCATTGGCGCTGAAAAGTTAAGTCTTAAATAGCCCATTCTCAGGTAAGTTATCTAGGGCCGCATGGCCCTCTTGTTATTGATGTTTTTTCATCATGGATTCAAACTTGATAGAGAATGTGTTAAGCTAACAGAGCACTGGGATCTGTTAATGAAAACTATAACAGTAATATGAAGAAAAGCATTGTTAGTTTTTTACAGATTTCTTTTGTCGAATTGCATAAATCTTATTTGCTTGGTTGTCAAAGTGAAACACATCTTAAACCTAAACCTCACTTGCTTGTTTAACCCTTTCCCACATAAAAACGAATATTCAGCAGACGGCTTTTGAATTATCTATCCAAAAACACGCAAAATCTATACAAATAGGTAAAAATACTAGAAATAGTTGAAAACAATGTGACCAAAGGAGAAATTTCTTGTTTTAAGCAATTTCTCTTTTAGTCAGAATGTTTTCAAAAGTCATCTGCTGCAAAGGCGTCAGAAAGCATCTGTATGTGGGAAAGGGTTAAGTAGCTGATGACTTCCACATACAGATTGGCCGAGATTGTCTTTTACATCAGCCAATCAAATTTACAGAATCTTATGGTGTAAAACAGGTAAGATATAACCCATATAAATAAACGAGATAGAAAAGTGTTGATTGTCGAGTGTTCCAATTGTATAGAACCGAGTCTCTTATGTATCGTACCATTTTATACGCAAAAAAACACGATGACATGCTCATATTTAAGACAATAGGGTCAATTTAAAATGACCTTTTATGTGGTACAAATTGAAATTGAACTGGGGGACCACTCTTGTAAATGTGACCTTTTCGAAAATAGAAAAACATTCTACTCAGTTATATGTTTAACATACTGTCATACATGTACATGTATTTCAATTCATGGGTAAACAGCTAACAAGACTATGACTAAACTTACGTGGGATTGAAAACAGATCATACAACATAGATGAAAACCAGATGCATTGTTGTTTTATGTCAATTGTAATTGTTGAACATTTATCTACAGGAATTAGAGAGATATAGAAGACTATCTGAAAGAAGAGCTCAGAAGAATCAAGGTGGTTATGATATACATGGATAAATGTACAAGTAAGAGCATCTTTGTTATTCTGTGCCTTTACAAGAATTTAATAGTTCAACTTAATTCTTGTTTACTATGAAGTGCTTTAAACCTTAAAACAGATATCCTTTTAACAAAGTTTTAAGTTTTACATAAAAATAAAGTTCAACTTTTCAATTAGCTATTTTTCCCGGAAGATGTTTTAAAACAAAATATCATGTCAGGTTAAAGATTAAGTTGTTGTCAAATAATAAAAGCCTCTATATCTCGGTCAACCATCAAGAAATAAATTACAGTATCTATCAGTGTCCGACAAATTTCAGAATTGTTTGGTAGCCCACTGGGCTACCAGATTTGGAAGCTGGTAGCCCGAAATATCGCGGATGCCAATGAGTGTTTTATGATTATTTTTGTTTTCTACTTCTGTACAAACATAATATTAAGAGCACACCATGTACATGATTTAAGGGTAGTGACCAATTCAAATAACATGACTGTGTTGCAAAAGACCTGAAGTGCAGCATTCAGTTAAAAAAAAAATGAAATTTGGAAAAGATACTTTTTGGTGGAGCTTCACAGATAGGAGAAAATTTGTACTCAAGTTTTTCAAGATTATTTTTCACTAGGTTATTTAAAATATTCTGCATAAAATGTATGTATTTTATCCATATATACAAAAGATTTAGAAGCTAGTGACAGAAATGTTTAAACTTGAGACCAACAAATCAAATGATGTAGATAAACTCTTCAAATTGGAGGTCACCGATTTAGGTCCCTCACCGAAACAGGGCATACGATACGAGTGTCATTTTTACAAAGAACGACATATTAAATAAGATTCAATTTTATTAACCAAAAGTCAAATTTATCAGGTTCAATGAAGTTATTTACCCTTTCCCTCATATAGACGCTCTCTGACGTCTCTGCAGCAGACAGCTTTTTGAAAACATAGTGACAACAGAAGAAATTGATCAAAACAAGCAATATCTCCTTTTACCACAATGTTTTCCACTTAGTCATAGGTTATCCATTAGATTTTTTATTTTTTGACAAAATATGTTCAAAGTCGTCTGCTGCAGAATTGTTGTATGAGGGAAAGGATTAAATCATAAAATATTGTCAAAAACAATGACGTGAATAATACCGTAACACATGAAACACGTTAAATTTGTTTCATGTGTTACGGTATTATTCACAACATAGCCGCCATTTTGATAATTGCGCAATGTTATTCATGGTTCCCTACTGAGAATTTGAAATCGGTAAACAGCGTTGAATGTAAACATTGGGATCCACTCTTGATCGGGGTCGTTAACGTCATTGACCCAATTTCTCATTTCTTCCAATGAAATCGCAATTATTAAGTCATATGATATTTTTTTTCCCGCCGGTTATGCTAATTAATTTTGGTAAACAAAGCCATGATTGGGCATTTATTATTAGTCCCCTACCGGCGTGCCGAAGGGGACTATTAGGTTTGCACTCCGTCCGTCAGTCAGTCCGTCAGTCCGTCCGGCAAATTTTTGTCCGGAGCATATCTCCAAAACTGTACTAGCTATGGCTATGAAATTCCATATGTGGATACATCTCATCAATGCGGAGTGCAGTGCATATGAACCATAACTCTTGCTTCCCTAATTTTTGAGTTATTTCCCTTTCTTTATTTTCATACTTGATTTTTGTCCGGAGCATATCTCCAAAACTGTACTAGCTATGGTTATGAAATTTCACACATGGATGCATCTCATCAAGGGGGAGTGCAGTGGACATGAACCATAACTCTTGCTTGCCTAATTTTTGAGTTATTTCCCTTTCTTTATTTTCATACTTGATTTTTGTCCGGAGCATATCTCCATAACTATACTAGCTATGGCTATGAAATTTCACACATGAATACATCGTATCAAGGGGGAGTGCAGTGGACATGAACCATAACTCTTGCTTGCCTAATTTTTGAGTTATTTCCCTTTCTTTATTTTCATACTTGATTTTTGTCCGGAGCATATCTCCATAACTATACTAGCTATGGCTATGAAATTTCACACATGAATACATCGTATCAAGGGGGAGTGCAGTGCACATGAACCATAACTCTTGCTTCCCTAATTTTTGAGTTATTTCCCTTTCTTTATTTTCATACTTTATTGTCTTGATATACCTAAACATTGGGTTGCTATGACAACAGAAACAGACTCAAAAGTGCAAACCGGTAGGGGACTATGGTATTGCTTGCAATCCTCCAGTTACTTGTTCATTATAGATTTCATCCCAAAGATTTTCTTTGATATTACGAATACTATGTCGATTATGAAGGTGTTTCATATTTGATTAACGGCAAGATAAGATCTAGAAGTGGTCGTATTGTATTGTCTTTAACATTTGGATCGAATTTATTTTATTAACTTATGCATGGCGACAATTTTCTTCTCCGTCTTTCTGAACCGGTCTGCACCAGTTTGCAAACATCGCATACCGAAAGTAGAAATATGGATCAAAATACATTTAAGGGAATATTTAAATTTCATTGGTTATTCGCAATCATTCATGGATTAACACATAGCCCCAGGGAATAATGGTCACTAATGATTGGTCCGCCGTAATGGGTATATATATCACGTTAATTGACTATTACCGACGCGATTCGGTTGGCTGAAACCACTCGATCTGACAGGTTGGTAACTCCGCCTACTGATATTGATTTGTTTATGGTCACAGCGAGTGGTTTTCGCATGTAACATACAGTCACTGTTTATACACGACATGTGTGTAAGTAATTAAGCCGGGCTACCAGACACGGGAATAAACAGTAGCCCGCCGGGCTTTCATTTGAAAATGACAGTAGCCCGAGCAATTATTGTGGTAGCCCGCGGGCTCCGGGCAATGGATTTGTCGGACACTGGTATCTATGATGTTATATGAGTTTGCTTTAGAAAAACCAACCATAGAAATATTATGTACATATGTATAAAGATAAAATTAAACCTTTCCAACATGAAGGGAATCTAAAGCAGATGTTTTTGAAAACATGTAGTTAAAATTAATGAAACTCAGTATAAATGGATTTTTTTATTCAACCTAGTTGAAAACATTGTGGCAAAAGGAGAAATTGCTAATTTTGAGCAATTTTACTGATTTGTCGCATTGTTGTCAAAAGTGGTCTCCTGCAGAGGCATCAGACAGCGGTTGGATGTGACTTATTATTGTTACAAGATTTTGTAACTTTCTTTAGTAAAGGTTTCACAGACAAATCGAACACTGCAAGTTGATCTGGTTCTATACTGGTTGCAAATGCCCTATGATTGGGTTTCATAGAGCGCAGATCATAAAAACTTCATATTATGATATTTAATACATGTACATGCAAAACTGTTGAAAAGATCAATAAAACATGTCTTTTGCAAGAGAATCAGAATCATTTAAAGATTTGATACCATATAGTACAATAATAAGTAGGAGTCTCATGAACCAATGGTCCCGAGTTCAAATTCAAGGAGAGCAGAATCTCTTTACACATAGTTTTATAGAAAAAAAGACTTCTAAACCTGTTTCATTTTGATTTCAGATCATTGGCACAGACCATTCCATCCAGATACCGTATCAAAGACATTGTTTTATTTTGAACTGTGAGGAGTCTCATGAACCAATGGTCCCGAGTTCAAATTCAAGGAGAGCAGAATCTCTTTACACATAGTTTTATAGAAAAAAAGACTTCTAAACCTGTTTCATTTTGATTTCAGATCATTATCACAGACCATTCCATCCAGATACCGTATCAAAGACATTGTTTTATTTTGAACTGTGATTCTCTCTTATGTAATAATAAAAAGTCTTAGTGTTAACTGTTAAACTGATATGCTACTTCCAGTAGTCATCTGCTTTGAAAATACTTAAGGATTATTGGAAGATTTTTCTCAATAAAGGTACAAACATTGTGGGAAAATGAGATATAACTTATTTTTATCAATTTCTCCAAATGTTTTCAAAGTTCGTCAGTTGCAGATGCATTAAAAAATGTCAGTGTCAGGGAATGGTTAATGCAGTGCAGGGCATAACAATAATCAGTTTACTTCCATGCATTTTATTTCAAAGTCCATAGTATCAGAAAGCATTGAAATTTATTTTCTGGCCATTTGTGAGATTTGTACAAAAGCTCTTGTTATAAGATGAGTCATGTTTAACTTAATTATTTTAAAGGTTGAGATTTGTAAAATATTTATTAACCTTTTCCCACTTGCACACATTTAAACGCATCTGCAGAAGATGTTTGAAATCATTCAGCCAAAAGGAGAAATTGGTCTTAATGAGCAATTCTCCAATTTGCCACAATAATTATACTTTTATTTAAACTTATTTCCTTATTTTGCCTAGATGTTTTTCAAGTTGTCTACTGCAGATGTGTTGGTTGTGGGAAAAAGTTAATACTAATAAATCAGTAAATTGATGTTAACCAGGGTTTTGTTTTTGTCAACATTAGTATACATAGAATAAGATAGTGAGAATAAGTCCTTTTTGAGAATACTTTTGTAACTTGGGAAATTGTTCAATATTTCTATTCATTCTCAAAACCATATCTTCATCTGTCCAGATTTTTTATTCCATGTGTCAGTCAATTTCAGAAGTGAATAGCATACAGGGAAAATGTGTTTGATTCCTGTTTATGTTGATATAAATATTACAGAAGAATAAAATATTTATTGTATCTTTGTCTCTATATAGTTAATATGTTCATTACTAGTTTGACCAATGGCAAAGTTGAATGTCCAACTAAGAAAGATGATATTAAAGCACTTGCTAAATGTCGAAAATAGTGCTTCTATTTAGTGCACAATTGAACCCCCTTTAAAGATAAAAAGAGCGTTTGATGCCTCAGAGGACGAAAATGCAACATATGGAATATTAGCAAAAAACTTTTAATACAGTGTGGAACACGAATGACAAACTGTCAAATTTACATCCTTAATGAGCCAAAACTCTGACATGTCCTGGGCAATTAGAATAGAAGTTAGATTTGGCAAAGATATTATCCCCATTAATACTGTGACCAAGTATGTTGAAATTGGATAATAATTGCTGAAGTTAAACAGTGAATCAGAGAAAAGATCACTTATTAAGAGGCCATAACAGTTATGTGAACTTATGTGTCTGTGAAATTCTAGCAGAAAATTGAATTGGTCAAGATAATGATCCCATGACCAAGGTTGATGAAGATTGGATAAGAATTGCTTAAGTTAATGAATGGACAAGGCTAGTTCATCAAAATTTCAATGGTAAAGGGGCCATAACTCTGTTGTTTCTGGAGCCATCTGGCTTGAAATTGATTATAGCCAAGATATTGGGAGCCATAAGCTGTTGCAAAGTTTAATGAGGATTGGAAAAGGATTGCTCAAGTTAGAGAGCAGACAAAGCTAAATCATCAACATGCCACTGATTAATAGGCCATAACGCTGGTGTATTGTACTGGAATATTGTTTAAAATTTAATGGTCTAAATAATTTCACCATCAGCATTGTGACCAGGTTTTGCGACTGCTGCATGTTTTTCACATAAAAAACAGAAATTCTTCATTTAGAGCAATTTATTCTTTTAATACTCTGTTTTCAAAGGCATCTGTAATGGAAATTGTACTACTTCCACATAAATGACAAGTGTAAACACATATTTATCGGAAATAAACTTTTGAACAACAACCTCACCATTCTTTTTACCAGATTTCAACTTTGTTGAATACCTGATTAATAAATAGATGATTTGAAAAAAAGAAAAAGTGCTTGCGGATCAGCGAGAGTGGACTTTAAAATGTTTCTTGCTTCAGATGCTGATTCAGTAATTGTGATCTATACTTTCTGCTTGAATTATTTTGTTAAAACTCTTCTAAAAAGTCTGTTGTACTTGTTGTACTCAAAATACAGTGCAACATTGGTTTAAGCATTAGTGATGCATCTATGGACGTTACGGTGCTTTGCAGCTTTCACGCTCGAGATGCCGAGTGTTTCATGTTTTCTAAAAGAAAGACTTTGTTGAAGAAGTTTAGTTAAGGTCCAGTTTTGGATAAGGTATGTTGTTCTTGTAAGAGTAACATTGACCTGGTGATGCATCTATGGATGTTTGGTCCCTTTCTTGCTTGATTCAGCTGCAGTGTGTTACTTATACTTTCTGATGCCAGTTACATGTATGGATGCTTTACCATTTTCTACATATAAACACTTTCTAAAGCCTTTGCAGCAGACCACTTTTAAAATCATTGTGACCAAAGGAGAAATTGCTCATTTCTCCTTTTGCCACAATGTCTCACTCTTTTCAATTATACTTTCATTTATAGAGAACTTTCACATTTTTGCCAAGATGGTTTTTATTGTTGTCTACAACAGATTTGTTGCATGTGGGAAGAGTTAATAAAAAGAAATTGGTGCTATTTCCCCACTTGAAAATGGTTTCTTAACCCTTTCCCCCCCATACGACAATTCTGCAGCAGACGACTTTGAACGTATTTTGTCAAAACATAAAAAGTGGAAAACATTGTGGCAAAAGGAGGAATTGCACGTTCTGTGCAATTTCTTCTTTTGTCACTATGTTTTCAAAAAGCTGTCTGCTGCAGAGGCGTCAGAAAGCATCTATATGAGGGAAATGGTTAAGTGATGAGGGAAACATTCAGTATTAATTTGATACTTCCTGGAGTGTACTGTCAGTTAGATTTCAGAGCTGTTTTGCCTGAAGGGACATCCAAGTACAGATTTAACCCTTTCCCACATGTAGACACGTTTTGACGTCTGCAGCAGACGACTCTTTTAAACATTATGGCAAATCGAGAAATTGAAATTTTTTAAGAAATTTCTTTTTTTGTTTTATATTGTCAATTTGGAAGTTTAAAACCTGCCTATCAGGGAATGGATTAAATAATAATTGATAGTCTGTGCCATTCACACTCGAAAATGAATTTGGCAGCAGTATTCTTTGAAAACCATCGGAATAAAGCTTTGGAAATTCTCCATAAATGAAAATAATACTATTGAATCATGCTGAACAAATTGGGTAAATAAAGGCACTAGACTGGATTGATTGGTCATCTATAGTAACCCTTTCCCAGACTTTGAAAACATGTGAGAAATTCTCCTTAAATTGTGTTCTACCATTGTATGAAGTTTTATTAGATTCCATCTATTAGTTATTAAGTAATTCTCCGGACAAGAAAAAGTAACAAAGGGCAATAACTCTGTAGTAAGGTAAAGTAAAGTTATGGTTCTTGTACACCACACTTCCTCTCAATGTGTTGTATCATTGTATGTAGTTTTTTAATTAATTCCAACAATTAGTTTTCCAAGTTATTCTCTGGACAACTCTACGAATGAGAAAAGGTATGAAATGGCAATAACTCTGTAATTATGTAAATTAAACTTATGGTTGGTGTACACTGCACTTCCTCTCATTGTGCTCTACCATTGTTTGAAGTTTTATCAGATTCCAATTATTAGTTATTAAGTTATTCTCCGGACAAGAAAAAAAGTAACAAAGGGCAATAACTCTGTATTTAGGTAAAGTAGAATTATGGTTTCTGTACACCACACTTTCTCTCAATGTGTTGTATCATCGTATGAAGTTTTTTTTAATTCCAACAATTAGTTATGTTACGGACAAGACTCTACGAACAAGAAAAGGCAACAAAGGGCAATAACTCTGTAATTATGCAAATTAGAGTTATGGTTCTTGTACACTGCACTTCCTCTCATTGTTTGGAAGTTTTATTATATTCCATTAATTAGTAATTAAGTTATTCCCCGGACAATAAAAAGAAAGGGCAATAACTCTGAAATGGGGTAAAGTAGAGTTATGGTTCCTGTACACCGCACTTCATCTCAATGTGTTGTATCATCGTATGAAGTTTTATTAAATTCCAACAATTATTTTTCAAGTTATACTCCAGACAAGACTACAAACAAGAAAAGTAACAAAGGGCAATAACTCTGTAATTATGTAAATTAGAGTTATGGTTCTTGTTCACTGCACTTCCTCTCATTGTGTTCTACCATTGTATGAAGTGATATTACGATCCATATATTAGTTATTAAGTAATTCTCCAGACAAGAAAAAGTAACAAAGGGCAATTACTCTGTAATTAGGTGAAGTAGAGTTATGGTTTCTGTACACCCCACTTCCTCTCAATGTGTTGTATCATCTTATGAAGTTTTATTAAATTTCAACAATCAGTTTTAAAGTTATGCTCCGGACAAGACTCTACGAACAAGAAAAATTAATAAAGGGCAATAACTCTGTAATTATGTAAATTAGAGTTATGGTTCTTGTACACTGTCCTCTCATCATGCTCTACCATTGTATGAAGTTTTTTTAGATTCCATCAATTAGTTATTAAGTAATTCTCCGGACAAGAAAAAGTAACAATATAACTCTGAAATTATGTAAATTAGAGATATGTTTTTTGTACACTGCACTTCCCCTTATTGTGCTCTACCATTGTATGAAGTTTTATTAGATTCCATATATTAGTTATTAAGTAATTCTCCGGACAAGAAAAAGTAACAAAGGGCAATAACTCTGTAATTAGGTAAAGTAGAGTTAAGGTTCCTGTACACCGCACTTCCTCTCAATGTGTTGTATCATCGTATAGCGTTTTATTAAATTCCAACAATTAGTTTTAAAGTTATGCTCCGGACAATGAAAATCGCAACAGACCAACCAACCTACTGACCAACAAACCAACCAGAGGGTGACCCAAATATACCCCCTCTAAACTTTGTTTGTCGGGGGTATAATAAAGTTATACAAACTTTGTTGAGAAATGGTCAATATAATTAGTAGTGGGGCTCTACTGATACAATGGATGAGGTCTATTTAATACTTAAACATATAATTAAATACTTTCCAATACTTTTTCTATTCTTTTAATAAATTTTAATTTTCTTTCCTAAAGAAACTTGTTTCATTTCAATTACTTCGAAATTATTATATTTTCAAACAAAACTTCAGTACATGACTCAGTATATATACATGTATGCATTTCTTTTTAAGGTTCAGAACTGACCACTTACTCAGATTGTTCATGTTAAATAGTTGTCAATTTGTGTTTGCACCTTGATCATATTAGCCACATCCATTGCCTTAGGCATTAACATGCTTTATCACATCCCTCTCTGGGAGTGTCAAAATACCATTACATAAATATCATATGACACTACTACTAGTACTAGATTGGCTTCCAGTCTTACACTTGTGTGATAAAAAGAATATCTCATTTGTGTTTATTTATTATCACTTTTAATAAACTCGTTAACTATTTAAAGCTGATAATGACGCCCACGGCATTTCATCTTGGTAAACTTGTTTAATAAAAGTGATAATAAATAAACACTCATGAAATTATCCTCTATGTATAAACTTGTTGAAAACTAACACCTATATCAACTATCAAAACACATGATAGGAAACAATTGCATGTAATTGAAATGCAATTGTAAAGTGATTGCAATTACAGGCATTTTCCAAAATGTTTTGAAATACATTAAATTATTTGTAATCGAAAATAAGTTAACTCTTTCCCTAATACAGACGCTTTCTGATGCCCCTGGAGCAGACGACTTTTGAAAACCTTTTGGCAAATGAAGAAATTGCTCATGATGAACAATTTCTTCATTTGCCAAAATGTTTTCAACTCAATCCAATAATCCAACTTTCATTTATAGAGGTTTTCAACAATTTTTCCTACATGGTTTCAAAATCGTCTGCTGCAAATTTGTTGTATGTGGGAAAGCGTTAAAGAACAAATTTATACATGTATTCAATCTCTTTTGGGTAAAAAAGGAATTCATAACAGCTATTAATGATCCCTGACGAAAACAAATATTAAGAGATTTGTGAAGAGTATAGTTTCAAATCAGCATGCAAATCTGGGCAGTCTGATCTGGTTCTGCACTGTTTCCCAATTAGTCCTAGATTGTTTAAAGCAGTATCCATTTTGACCCTTAAAAGGCAGGTCTTTTCACATGTTTGTAATAATTGTTATAAATATATAAATGTTTTTTTCTGGAGAACAAACGTCTGTCAGTGCATGGCTGCAGCCTACAGTGGTAGAAATATGGGCTAACAGAGTTCTAGATATAAGAAGATAAGTGGCGAATTTCTTGTTAAATTCTATTATTAATCTCAACAACCTATGTTGTGGGCACTGAAACAATTTGTTAAAACTTAAACTGAGATATTTCTTCTGATTATTCTCTTGAAAGTGTTAAATGGAATATTAAAAGATATTTTGTTTTAAAGGACCATGTCGAGATTGTTGGATTGAATGCAGTGTTACTGCTAACACTGTTTTCAAAGCAATTCAGATATATATATATGACAGTGGCGAGTTCACCTAGACTAGTGTGTGTTTCCTAGCTTTCTGGCACCTGTACTCCACACAAAACAACCTCACTGGGCAACTTCATATTCTATATAGCCCCTTGTCTAAAAAGATACATGATGATGTACAAAATATATTTAAATGTCTGATAAAGTTTAAAGTCCTCTGCATTCGAAAATTGGACTATAAGTAATAGTACTAATACAGATTTTAAACAATGCAGGAAACTGCTTGTGACGTTGTCTTCTCAAATTTCTCCTTTATACATGTTTTCAAATATATATGAGAGAACTATGTCTCACAAAAACCAACCTTCAAAGGTTGTGAAATACAAAAAAAAATGACCAAATTCTGTTATCATGACTAAATGAGATTGTCCAGAAAATCTAGAAAACAGTTTTCATGTGACATGCCTTAAGTTATACGCTTGTTGATTTTGGCAACATTCCTTTTACCATTTTCTTCAGTTTATTACAACTATATACTACAGTCTTTTGGAATCCAGCAGTTGGTATTCCTTTTAAACTCTGCCATATACTTGAGCCTTTAACAATTTGAGCAACAGCTTGTGCAATAAACTTTTGAGCGTCCTTATCTTTCGAAAGATCTTTTAACATAACCTCCTGATCAACATTGTGACCTTTATAGAAATTAACTAAATTATCTAACACATGATTGGGCAGTAACTGCAAATGATATAGATTTGTTTGATCACATTTATTTTGTTCAAATTTGTTGTGTTTCCTACATAGAACTGTTTCATTATTTATCACATTGTCATATAACTCTCTGAAGTGTTTCATGTTTGGCTCGACAATTTTTCTGACTTTCCCCTTGTCTTCACCGACGACCATCCTGAAATCACCGCTGTATGAAAGACTTGCAATTTTTATGAACAGCTGCTCTTCTGTAAACTCTGCAGGCAGAAGTAACAATGATGCATGAAGAGCACCTTTAAGGTTTGTCTTTAATGCCCAAGAGAGATCATTATTTGTTGGAGGGACCACAACATTCACAGGTTTATGCAGTCTTCCACTGATGTATAAAGTATCCCAGTGCTTTAAATCTGATATAAGGCTCCGTGTGCTTATAACACCATACTTAATCAGCCTTTCTTCAAAAGGAACTAAAGTGTTAAAGTATACTCCAGCTCCAAACTTTTCCTGGAATGGTGCTATTCTTTGAGGAAAACTCCTGAAAAATGTTGAATAATGCTTAGGATTCTTTTTCACGTTGTCCACATGCCATGCCTGTGGATCATCTACGACAATGATAAAGTCTAACATATTCTTTGACATGTTACTGCCCGATTGCTGAAAAACACCTGATCCATAGGCAAACACCATCTGTATATCCTGAGGCAAAATATCCACAACTCGTCTAAACACATCTGGTTTGTGAGAGGCAAAGTTTCTCCTAAGTCCAGTTGTGAATGTACAAATCAAAGGTTTCAGAGCCATGGTTACAGCATCAACACCTTGTAGAATATGCTATTTCATATGTACAATATTCCTATTGCCCTCAATGCACCAAGCACTTTTTGTTTTCAATCAGTCTCTCTTTCCCGTAAACACATTTGCTCCCTCTACATCTTTTCTCTTTAACATCACCAATTGTTTAGCACCTCTGCGGTATACTTGTTCAATTTGCATGGTATTCATTTTTGGAATAGAAGCATTTTTTCTAAATTCACTTTTAACATAGTCCACAATTCCAGGCTGTTTTTTACCAATACGTAAGAATTCTCTGTACAACTTCAATACTTGTATCTGCAGTTGACTGTGTCTCACCATGTTTTTACCATAAATTGTGCCTTTTGCTTCATCTCTTACATTCCTGCGGTAGAACACATTAGTTTTAAATAACAATTGATATGATCAAATAAGTAAACCTTCCTTCAGTTTGGGAACTGGCAGGGTACATCAAATATATATGGCATTTAGCAAGTTTACGGAGTGCACAAGTTCTTATTCTTAAACCGAAACATCATGCAATTGATTGGAGCTTAACAACGTTTTCAATTACTGTATATCACAGGTGTTAATACCACCTCCAGGGTATTATATAAATTACCCACTATATTTCATATATGGGCCATATGTGTTTGGGCCATAACTTCCTGTTACCCGTCGGAGCTACCGGGGCTCAGCTTTGTGGAAAATAGTAACTGATAAAACCCTTCTCCATTCATTTCTGAGCCTATACTCATAACATTTGGGATTGACTTGAGGTGTTTAATGCATAATCAAAATTTCTAATTAAACTAAATGTTTCTTAAAAAAATAAGGAATGCAGTGTTAAATGACTTGAAAAATAAAAGATAAAACTTATTTAACGTGAATTGAAATACCAATACATTTTATAAATTAAGTTAATATTACCTGTTTGTGTGATATGACCTTAGCTTCTGCTACCTTCTGCTACGGGACCCTTCCGTACATGTAGTTGTTGGTTAAGAGTGACCACCCTTTTTACCCGAATACTCTTCACAATAAAGTTATCCACACACTTCCGGTTAGTGTTTGTGCAATCACACATTTTTCGAGTTTTCTCCTAGCCGGTAAGCTTACCATGTTCAGACGTAAACTTGTGGCTTTGAGTCACCCAAACCCGAACACGTTCAATGTCGAAGGTAAGTTCAACCCTTTCTTGCACCTGTCATCGCAATTTACCATGAACTAAGTCTCTGGGAGCATGTCATATACGTACCCACAAACGTTCGTACCATTATGCTCTTTCTAATTAGTAATTATAAGCCTTGTCATTCTGGAGTCCGAATCAACGTCAATTATACAGTCCGATTTCCAAATTGAAGAAAAGGGAAGCTATTTTAATAAGTGGGAATTTTTCTGTTGCTTCCTACATGCCATACAATTTACAAGAAAAGGACAGTTTTAAATACCATTACCGTACAGAAAATGATATAGCATGCTTGCATAATTGCTTATGGGTTTAAGGCAGTTTTGTAAAATTGAATCACAACATGTACAAATTGGGATTCACTGGATATGCACATGTGGACAACCATAAAAGAGTCCCTAGATTCATCAAAAATCGACTTCACACTCGCCAAAACCAACATTTTATATTATGATTTATGTTATGTTGGTGACTCAAAGAGCAACTTTTATAATGAGAAAGGTATGCCACTTGACTACATTTTTGATATAAAGATTATATATTAAATAAACTACAATTGCATTTTAATCAAGTAACGTTCATATATTTAAAATTGCATATGAGAATCACTATTGCCTTGCTACAGAGATAGCTTAAGAAGTGGTAGGTAGAGAAGAGGACTAGACAAGGAGAAGTTAACTGGTCTTTTCCCACCTATATTTCTCTTATGCCTCAACTAAACTCTATGTTGTTGGTACTCAAAAGAATCGTCTCACTGATATAAGCTTTCAGTATAAAATGAGGATTTTGGAATTAAAAATATCAACTTCAGTGCTTTATTTTGAAATTTCTATCAATTAGTCCTTTTAGTCGAGTCCCGGTAGCTCAGTCGGTATTAACAACCTCGGCTGTCAATCCAGGGGTTGTGAGTTTGAATCCCGGCTCGGCCAACTTTCTTTCCAACGTTTGACAAAAGTCAATGTGACATGCGTCATTCGTCTTCCACCAATGGGCTAAGTCTATGTGGAAAAGCAGCCAGTTGCTTTGAAAGATTGTTGTGTGGAGTAGTGGTGTGAGAAAACCAGGAAACACATGAGTAGGTTAACTGGCCACCGTGATATGACTAAGAAATTGTTAAAAACAGCGTTAAACCTCAATCAATCAATTAGTCCTTTCATGTGTTTTACCCAAAACAATGAGTCCTACAATGTGAAAATAATGTTTTTTCACATTTTAAAGAGTCCTTGCAAAATTTAATGAGTCTAGGGATGTGCAGCAAAATGAAACACTGCAACTTACCTCAAGCTCTGATAGAAGGTTTGCTAAAAAAAAAGTGCTCATATAAAATAATTTATTTTATTTAAAGCATTAGTTTTATGATCATTGCCAAGAACGAAGGTAAATGTATTTCCTGTTGCATGAGAAAGTGCTACCATTTCTTTCAGATGTCAATCAGTTTCGCAACATGATAGTTTGGCTAGAGGACCAGAAAATAAGGCAATATAAAATAGAGGACAGAGCAGCACTGAGAGATTTCGATAACCCAGATTGGCAAAAGGGTTATAGTGCAGTAAGTGTAACATATAAAGTACAGCTAGAATAGTTCTTCTGACTCCATTTGCATTTTTAATCACTTATCTGTTTTTAGCTCGCCAGTACGAAGTACAGGAGAGCTTATGTGTTACCCCCGGCGTCGGCGGCGTCGGCGGTGGCGTAGACACATAGGTTTAAGGTTTGGGTTTAAGGTTTGTGTTTAAGGTTTTCATTTGGGTTTTAAGGGTTTATACCTTTAGGAACCATTTGTCATCCATCTACGCACACCACTACACCCGTCCTGACCCTGGGTGAAGGTCAAGGTCATTTCTACTTGGTTCTACTTGGTTCAGTTACAAGGTTTAAGGTTTGCGTTTAACGTTTAACATATCACTGCATTCACTATTATGACATTGATTGCTTTCATATTTAGTTTATACATTTAGGAACTATTGGTCATCCATCTACGCACACCACTACACCCGTTCTGACCCTGGGTCAAGGTCAAGGTCATTTCTACTTGGTTCAGTTACAAGGTTTAAGGTTTGCGTTTAACGTTTAACATATCACTCTGCAGTCACTATTATGACATTAATTGCTTTCATATTTAGTTTATACATTTAGGAACTATTGGTCATCCATCTGCGCACACCACTACACCCGTCCTGCACCTGGGTCAAGATCAAGGTCATTTCTACTTGGTTCAGTTACAAGGTTAAAGGTTTGCGTTTAACGTTTAACATATCACTCTGCATTCACTATTATGAAATTGATTGCTTTCATATTTAGTTTATACATTTAGGAACTATTGGTCCATCTACGCACCCCACTACACCTGTCCTGACCCTGGGTCAAGGTCAAGTTATATCAGAGTTATAGCCCCTTTTCTGTCAAAAAATCTAACTTTTTCGTCACGTTTTCAAATAACTTTTTCTACTCAAAGGATTAGATTGAAACTTCTGACAAATGTTTATATCAATGTGTGTGATTGGTTCACAAAAGGGGGATAATCCAAATAATTTTATATCAGAGTTATTGCCCCTTTTCTGTCAAAAAATTAAATTTTCAAATAACTTTTTTTCTACCCGAAGGATTGGATTGAAACTTCTGACAAATGTTACTTTTTTTTTTATTCGACGTCTGTCTATTTTTTTTTTATCCGGCGTCTGTCTGTCTGTCTGTCTGTCTGTCTGTCTGTCCGTCACACTTTTTTCGTCACGTTTTCAAATAACTTTTGTTCTACTCAAAGGATTAGATTGAAACTTCTGACAAATGTTTTTATCAATGTGTGTGATTGGTTCACAAAAGGGTGATAATCCAAATAATTTTATATCAGAGTTATTGCCCCTTTTCTGTCAAAAATTTAAATTTTCAAATAACTTTTTTTCTACTCAAAGGATTGGATTGAAACTTCTGACAAATGTTTATATCAATGTGTATGATGGGTTCACAAAAAGGGGGATAATCCAAATATTTTTATATCAGAGTTGTTGGCCCTTTTCTGTCAAAAATTTAATCTACTCAAAGGATTGGATTGAAACTTCTGACAAATGTTTATATCAATGTGTATGATGGGTTCACAAAAGGGGGATAATCCAAATATTTTTATATCAGAGTTATTGCCCCTTTTCTGTCAAATATTCAAATTACTTTTTTTCTGCTCAAAGGATTGGATTGAAACTTCTGACAAATGTTTATATCAATTTTTGTGATGGGTTCACAAAAGGGGGATAATCCAAATATTTTTTATATCAGAGTTATTGCCCCTTTTCTATCAAAAATTAAAATTTTCTGACAAGGCGCCGGCAGGTGACACACGTGCTCCGGGGAGCACTCCATTCTAGTTGAACTTATAATTTTTGTCAAAAGTATTGAAAAGGTGTATTATCTTGCAATAGGTGATACTGTGCGACTTTACCTAATACTTTAACTGTTCTGAAGTAGGCCCTGATATACGATGGCCCTGATAGGCGAGCTATATTGTCCTCCGACAACTCTTGTTCTTATTCCAATTTCACATCCAAATTTGCAGTAAATTGTTACATTTACTTTAAAAAATATTAAATTAAATGATAAAATCAATACTTAATATTAATAAATAATATTTAGGAGAAAAGAAGAAAAAAAATAGGTGATGATCTATGCCAATTGTTTAACTGTCATAACATGTGTTACTCTTGCTTTTGGGACAATGCTGTTCATGAGCATACAATGTGGCCAAATGAAATGCAGGGAGAGGCATGATTTATAGACTGTATATAGTTATGTATGAGTTCATGCATGCCATACATGTTCATTGAAGACTGGCAAAACACAACACTGTTGTAAATATTATATTTCGAAAATGTAAACAGATGTAATAATTATTAATCAGCACTTGCATCTTAAAACCTTACATTGTGGTACTAAACAGACTTGAGTTGTCAAAGTGACAACATTCTTTGGAAAATCTACTATGTTGGTTTGGTTGGATGATGACAGAGGAAAAGACCACACAATTATGCATAAGAATAAATATTGCTTTTTCCAAAATTTCTTTATTGTAGTCATGTGAACATAATATCATGTCATAATGAAAATAAAAACACAATTGACTCATGCAATGTTCATGTTTTTTAGTATCTTCAAGAACTAGGATGTCCATACCCAAATTCAGACTATAAAGAAGTGTTTGACTGGATACTTGGCTATGCAGTTAGATTAGAATATGGGGATGAAGGTAGATAGTTTATCTTGATTACTTACTGTACAATATTTAAAGTTAGTTTAAATAATTGGGGCTGTATGATACTGACTTTAACCCTTTCCCACATATTGGCATTTTCTGACACCTCTGCAGCAGATGACTTTTGAGAAATTTCTCCTTTTGTCACAATGTTTTCAAATGTTGCTGCTGCAGATATATCATAATGTGTCTACAAGTGGGAAACAGTTAAGCTTTCCACAACAGTTTTTGTATGACAAATTGTTGCAAGAAATATTGAATCGAGGGACCCATTTTCAAAAAGAAACCTGGGGGTATTGATGTATCAAAAATACATCTTCTTTGTCAAAGATAGCAATTTTCAAAAGTAATTGACTGAGAATTATTGTTTTCTGTGATACTGATACAATTTTCATATTTGTTTAACTGATTCCATTACTTGATATGAAGTTATTTCTTTGTATTTAATTTAACCCTTTCCCACATACAGCAAATATGCAGCAGATAACTTTGACAAAATCTAGCAAAATGAAATCATTTCATTGAAATGAGTTGAAAACATTTTGGCAAAAGAAGAAACTGCTGATACTGAACAATTTCTCCTTTTGACACATTGTTTTCGAAAGTCATCTGCTGCAGAAGTTTCAAAAAGCATCTGTATGTTGGAATGGTTTGGAGAAAAAAAATTGTAATATATTGTTATTAGATAAAGATTCGAACATATACTGAGCAATTACTCCTTTTATCTCAACATATAAAAACTAATTTGCGTCAGATTAATTTGGGGAAAACATTGCTACTGTTGCAAAAACTACATAATTATGAAATGCATGACAAAACTTTTCTCTTAATAAGACCTTAACCTTAAACACCTGGTTTTTTTTACAGCAGATAAATATAAAGCAGTGAACCCACAGACATTTTCAGCCTCATCTAAAGAAGTACCTCGAGGGCCATCCTCTAACCCACTTGACAGTTTAAATTGTAAGTTCTTGTAGCCTTTCCCACATACAACAAATATGCAACAGACCATTCTGAAAGCATCCATTCAAAAAATATTGAAAATCTTTTTAACGAAAGTATAAATGTTGAATAGAGTTGAAAATATTGTAGAAGAAGAATAAATTGCTCATTATCAACACTTTTTCCTTTTGACATGTATCAAGTAAGTGGTGTGATTTCAAGTCTGGTGTTTGTAAACCGATCCTTTGCGGATACAATCCTTGTGACCAGTGTTTAGGGTAGATATCGGACCAAAATGCAAACATTGGTCAAAGTACAAATTTCTGTTCTCTTTTAGCTCACCAGAGCACAAAATGTTTAACCCTTTCCCTCATACGACAATTCTGCAGCATACGACTTTGAACATATGTTGTGAAATAATAGAATTTCTCTAGAATTGAATGGATAACCTATGACTAAAAGTGGGAAACATTGTGACAAAAGGAGAAATTGCACGTTTTGTGCAATTTCTTCTTTTGTTACTATGTTTTCAAAAAGTTGTCTGCTGCAGAGGCGTCAGAAAGCGTCTATATGAGGGAACATTTTGCATCGATCTTCATGAAAGTTTATCAGAACATTCCTCTCCATCAAATCTTGGACAAGTTCGAAACTGGGCCATATGAGGTCAAAAACTAGGTGACTCACTAGGTCAAATTGAAGGGAAATATTTTTAACACTCTGGAGGCAACATTTTTAACTGGAGCATGTTGAAGCTTTATCAAAATGTTTGTCTTGTTGATATGTAGGTCAAGTTTGAATATAGAAAATATTATTAACACTCTTAAGCCGCACTTTTTGCTTCAGCAGTTTTAAATTTTGTCAGAATGTTTGTCTTAATGATATCTAGGCCAAGTTCGAATATGGGTCAGAAACTAAGTGACTAGGCCAAATTGAAGAAAAATCTTGTTAACTCTCTTGAGGCTGCATTTTTAACTTGAGCATGTTAAAACTTTATCAGAATGTTTGTCTTGATGATATGTAGGTCAAGTTCGAATATGGGTCATGTTGGGTCAAAAAGTAGGTCACTAGGTCAAATTGAAGGATAATCTTGTTAACACTGTAGAAGCTGCATTCTTTGCTTCAGCAGCTTAAAATGTGGTCAGAATGTTTATCTGAACAATATCTTGGCCTAGTTCGAATATGGGTCATGCCGGGTCAAAAACTAGTTCACTAGGCAAAATTGAAGGAAAACCTTGTGTACACTCTGGAGGCTGTATTTTTTGCTTCAGCAGCTTGAAATTTTGTCAGAATGTTTGTCTGAATGATATATAGGTCAACATTTTGGATGATGCTTTTTAAACTTGAGCATGTTGAAATTTATAAGAATGTTTGTCTTGATGATATGTAGGCCAAATTTGAATATTAGTCATGTCTGTTCAAAAGCTAGGTTAATAGGCCAAATTGAAGGAAAATCTTGTTAACACTGTAGAAACCGCAATGTTTGCTCCAGCATCTTCAAATTGAATGTTTCTCTTAATGATATCTAGGCCAAGTTCGAATATGGGTCATATTGGTTTAGAAAGAAGGTCACTAGGCCAAATTGAAGGGAAATATTGTTAAAACTCCGGAGGATGCATTATTACTTTGAGAAAGTTGAAACTTTTTCAGAATGTTTGTCTTGTTTCTCAAATGTTCCTTGGATGACCCTCTACTAAGATTGTTGAAATTATTTTGATAAATATGATCTGATAAAAACTTGGCTTCTCTTATTAAGTCTTAAATAGCAAATTCTTAGGTGAGCAATCCAGGGTCTCATGGCCCTCTTGTTTATTAGTCCCCTACCGGTCGGAGACTATTGGTTTGCTCAGTTTGTATGTCAGTCCATCCAAAGTTTCTTGTCCGGGCACTATTGGTTTGCTCAGTTTGTATGTCAGTCCAAGTTTCTTGTCCGGGCTATATCTTCCTTATGCTTAAATGGATTTTGATATTACTTCACACAATTAATCTATATAACAAGATGATGTGTCATGCACATCACCCAGCCACCTACTCCCAAGGTGAAGGTCACAGTTTGAGCTCAAACAATGTCCGCATGCAATATTGTGTCAGGGCTGTATCTCGCACATGCTTGAATGAATTTTAATATTACTTTACACAATTATTCTCCATAATACGATGATGTGTCATTCACATCACCAAGCCACCTACTCACAAGGTCAAGGTTGGACTCTGGGCTAAAATATTCTCAGGCTTTTCTGATGTGTCCAGGCTTTATCTTCCACATGCTTTAATGTATTTTGATATTTCTTCACACAATTTTTTTCCATAACAAGATGATTTGTCATGCTCATCACCCAGCCACCTGCTCCCAAGATCAAGGTCGCATTTTGGGCTCAAACATTGTCCGTCTGCAATATCGTGTCCGGGCTGCATCTTCCACATGCTTGAATGGATATTGCCATAACTTCACACAATTGTTCTTCATAGCATGATGATGTGTCATGCACAATAAGCAGCCACTTACTCAAGGTCAAACTTGAAGACTTTGTTCAGCAATTTCATGAAATCAAGAACTTCACACATTTAATAAGGACCATAAGAAGACCATGTATGTCAAGGGGCATAACTCTAAAGTGAGGTTTGACAGAATAATGTGCGTTTTTCAACTTATTAATTTGTTTCTGCTAGGGGACTTTTGTATTGCTTGCAATACTCCATTAACCCTTAACGACAATTCTGCAGCAGACGACTTTGAACGTATTTTGTCAAAACATAGAAAATCTCCATAATTGAATGGATAACCTATGACTAAAAGTGGAAAACATTGTGGCAAAAGGAGAAATTGCACGTTTTGTGCAATTTCTTCTTTTGTCACTATGTTTTCAAAAAGCCGTCTGCTGCAGAGGCGTCCGAAAGCATTTATATGAGGGAAAGGGTTAACTTGTTTTATATTATGACTTGTAACATCCATCAATGCAGTATGTCCAAATATTAAGGCAAAGTAGTTTGTTTATGGCATCTTAACCCTTTCCCTCATATAGACGCTTTCTGACGCCTCTGCAGCAGACGGATTTTTGAAAACATAGTGACAAAATTGCACAAAACGTGCAATTTCTCCTTTTGCCACAATGTTTTCCACTTTTTTTCATAGGTTATCCATTCAATTATGGAGATTTTCTATGTTTTGACAAAATACGTTGAAAGTCGTCTGCTGCAGAATTGTCGTATGAGGGAAAGGGTTAATCTTTGGTTAACAATGTTTGATTTAAGTTGAGTATTTCTATATTACAGTTGATGATCCTGATTTTAAAGCTGGAATTACTTCATTAGCAATGTTATTACAGATTCCACCTTATCACGATACTTTAGAACAATTAAAGGTAAAGTAATTCTTAAAATCGTTATGATTTGATACAGGTTTTAGCCACATATTTTCCTTCAAACACTTGTGTTAGCTGTGTTGCAACTTAATATAGAACATCAGAAAAAATCATTAATTTCATCAATGTGATATACAAATTTTATACTCCTTCAATTTGACAATGTCAAGAATTAAATGGATAATCTGGACAGCAGAATACTGGTTTAGTGGTTATATTTATTGTGCGTGTCTTAAGGCCACACATGAACCTTGGAACAGTCTTATCTATGTAATAAAAAAGTCACACCTTTGAACAATTTTAACCCTTTCCCACTTGCAGACAAATTTGACGCATCTGCAGCAGACAACATTTAAAAACATTGTAACAAATTTTAAATTGCCCATAAGTGGTATTTCTCCTTTTGTCAATGTTTTTAGATCTATTCTGATCGCTCTCTGTCCTTTGTCGTCATCGTCTGTCGTTAACTATTAGCTTTAAACTGAGAACTTTGGTTGCCGCGGGATCAGAAAGGGAGCAAGATGTCCAAATTTTATTATTCTTCTTCTCTGAATTTGCATGTTGGATTCTAATATAATTTGGTAGAAATGTTCCTTGGGTGACCCTCTACAAAATTTTGATTGGTTGAAAAACATGGCAACCAGGCCGCATGAGAAAAGGGACAAAACTTTAATTTTCCATCCTTATGAAAGTGCTTGTCTGATTTCAAAATTATTTTGTAGAAATGTTCTTGCATTGATCCTCCACTTAATTATTTTAAGCCATATTAATTGGTTTCAAAATCATAGCAACCATGCATTATCACAAAAGGGGTAAATTGAACTTTTATTTAGCTACAAATGACAACTCCTACCATTCCACTGGATCAATTTCAACTTAACTTCACAGGAATGTTCCTTTGTTGGTCATCTTTCAAAATTGTTCAAAAATTAAGATTCTATTGAGAACATTGGTTGCTGCGGCATCAGAAAGGTGGCAAAATGTCCAAACTTTAAAATTCTTCTCCTCTGAATCTGCATGTCAGATTCTAACACAAATTGGTAGAAATGTTCCTTGGGTGACCCTCTACAAAAAATGTTCAAGCCATATTGATTGGTTGAAAAACATGGCAACCAGGTCGCATCGGAAAAGGGGTTAAATGACAAAACTTAAAGTTTCCATCCTTATGAAAGTGCTTGTCTGATTTCAAGATTGAAATGGCCTTTACTGGTAAGCTATTTCTTTAACAGTGTCCACTACTTGCATTTTTATTTGCACTCCTGATCAAATTTTCCCAGATATTTGCTACTAATTTACTATCATTCAGGTGATCGATTTAGGGCTATCTTGGCCCTATTGTTAACTTTATTTTCACATATACTTTCATTTATTGAGTTTTACCCAGATGTTATCAAAGTTATCAGTTGTGATTTATTGTATATGGGAAAGGGTTTAAGCAATTTGGTATGAAATATCATTTTGTACTGTAGAATTGTATTGCTAGGCAAACTAGGACTCAAAGAGATAGTGAAGTTCTACAAAAGTGGGACTTCTGGTTTATTGCTATATTTTTATTTGTCAATTTGATTCCATTGATTTTCTACTTTCAGGCAATATGTATTCTTGTCAGCGAAAAATTATCCAAAGAAGCAATAGATAGAGCTTCCAAAATAAAATCTAAGGTACCTTCTTTTTTTTTTTTTTTTTTTTTTGTGTGTGTGTGTGTCATCTGTGGATTGATTATAATCTTAAAATAGAATAATCTTAATTTTTACATCTGTAAAAAGATGACCCATATTGTATTTTGGGTCACTGGTTGTAAGGTCGAGGTCACACAGGTTATGAAGGCTAAATCCGTTTCTGCTCAATATCTCAAGAACCCTTTGACCCAGAGTCTTCAAACTTTATGAGATGATGTGTCTCATTTAGTAGATGATCCCTATTGTTTTTGGGATTGCTTGGTCGAAGGTCATGGTCAGAGTAGACATTACGGTCAAATTCAATTCCGCTCGGTATCTCAAGAACAAGAATATTCAAACTTCATGAGATGATTGGTCCTATGGAGTAGTTGATCCCCCATCGTTTTTGGTGTCAACAGTCAAGGTCATATTGGCCGTCAAATTGAAATTAGTTTTCCCTGAATATCTTTAGAAGCCTTTGACCAAGTCTTTACAGGATGATTGGCCTATTTAAGCAGATGAGCCTTTGATTTTACAATTGAGAGACATTCATTTTTAGCTCGACTATACGAAGAATAAGGAGTCTATTGCACTCGCCCCGGTGTCGGTGTTTGCGTTGGTTCAAGTTTTTTACAAAGAGTAATTTCTTCTATACCATCAAACATATTTACTTAAAACTTGGCATACTTATTTCTAGTGACAATATATTGAACTACAGCAAGTTACATATAAAACTCTGTCAAACAATTTGTCAAACGTTTGAAAGATTGTATGCACAAAATGAATAATTTACCCCATTCCAGCACATTTTTAATTGCATTTTAATATTCTGAAAACGGCAAGAGAAAGGTTTTATTGTTCTAATGGGCAGTGCCACATTTCTACTCAAATAACGACATCCACCCTTCAAGAGGGTACATGTCCGATTTCTCATGTTTTGAAAAGATTTGATAATTGGAAAAATTTCATGTCATTTTCAACAGTATTTCAGTTGTATACATGTACATGGTAATCAGAACTACATGCTTCATACAAAAACACATTAAGCCAGTGATCAATTAATTAAAATCTTAGCACTTTACTGACGAATATTTTACTAACATTGTTTTCTTTCAAATTCATGGGTTGAACGAACATGTAAATGCATGTCCTGGAACTTGAACAAAATAAGACAACAGTAAGATCACTTTACGGCAAATAAAGTATTTATGAACTCTTTTTTGGCACAAATGCGTTGAATATTCGAATACTAATTTTGGTATTCGTTGCCATCCATACTAAAAATGTATTATAAATGCTATGTATTTAAAACAAAAAAACATTCTTAAAGAAATTGTTTTCTTTTCAGAATGAAGCTATACCAATCGCCAATACAGAATTAGGCTTTGATACAGGAGGTAATTCATAATTATTTTCAGCTGTCAAAACACTTAATTATAATAAGTCATTCATACCAATATTTCATTTTTTAGGGGCTTAGGAAATCTCCAAATAGTCTACTTCACAAAGACAAAGTTATTCAAATTATTGAAAGTAAATTCTTGCCATCATCATGATTAGATGTGCATCATCTGTCTTACATTTTATGTAAACTGAATTGGCTGGATGTTCCATAGTGTCTATCACACTTTGACTTATTCACTAGCAATTAGTGTTCCTTTGAACAATCTTGTTTGTTCCTTCAATGTATGTCCAATATGTTCTTTAACCGTTTCCCATTTATAGACACATTTTCACGAGCCTGCAGCAGACAACATTTAAAAACATTATTGCAAAAGGAGAAATTACCAATGATGAACATTTTGCCAAATGTCTTTCAATAATAAAAGTTTCATTTAAAGTGATTTTCAATCATTTTACCAAGATGTTTTTAAAGTCATTTGCTGCAGAAACGACATTTGAAAACTTTGATGCAAAAGGAGAAATTGCTCATCACAATATTTTCAACTCAATTCAATAATAATTTCTTCATTTATAGAGATTTTCCATATTCTTGCTTAGAAGATTTTTCAAAGTCGTCTGCTGCAGACTTGTTGAAGGTGGGAAAGGGATAATTAAATTAAAGACCCCTGTTCATATCTGTTTTATTCCTCTACTTTCAGATTACATAATTAATGAAGCAGCTAAAATTTTAAGACTTTTACACATTCGTGATTTAAGAGAACTTCAGACCCAGATAAACCAAGCAATAGTCGCCGTACAAACCATAACAGCAAATCCCAAAACAGACAGTAGACTTGGTAAAGTTGGGCGCATGTAGAAATTACTGTCCGTTTGTTTGCAGTTTTAACTGTGATCTGTACATATGCTTTTCTTCGTACAGACCATATTTGATTTTCCTACTGCCATCTTATTTTGAAAACATTTTGTGAAAAGGAGAAGTTGCTCAATGTGAGCAATTTTCAATTTCCTATGATGTTTTCAACTTTATCCCCCAAAATACATTTCTAATTTTCCCCATATGCTACTTTTGTGTCATCAACTCTTTGTGTCATCAAAGCAGACAACACTGACATTATCATAATATGGTAATCAGTTAATTTGACTTCTGTTTAGCAGCATGGAACTTAATTAACCCAACAAAATGTCTGTTCAAGGTCAGCATTGTACACTTTGGTTGAAAGTTTATTAGTGTCAATGTATCACATGCTGCTGTTAGGAAGCTACATCCAGTCTAGTCTACAATGCATCTGCCTTACCAGCTTAACCCTTTTGTCTCATATAGATGCTTTTTGACGCCTCTGCAGCAGACAGCTTTTCGAAAACATGGCGACTAAAGAAGAAATTGCTCAAAACAAGCAATTTCTCCTTTTGTCACGATGTTTACAACTCTATTAAATTATTGTACTTTCCTTCAAAGGGAGTTTCCAAACAATTTCGGGTATGTTTTCAAAGTCATCTGATGCAGAATTGTTATATGTGGTAAAGGGTTAACCAAAGAAGGCAAAAGGTTCAACCTCTTTGAATAACCTGAAAAGAATTCAAACTAAGTTAATTTAGTTGGTTTTACCCTTTTACACATATAACAAATTTGCAGCATAAGACTTTGAAGACACATCAACATAATGTGGAATATCTGTATAAATAATTGTTGAATTATTGAATAGAGTTGAAAACATTGTGACAAAAAGATGAATTGCTGATTATGCGCAATTTCTCTGTTTGCTCAAATGTTTTCAGAAGTCTTCTGTTGCAGAGGTGTCGAAATGTGTCTATATGAGGGAAAGGAATAATGCAATTGAAGAATATGCACAACATAAAGTTTTACTGTAGGCTTATAGTTAAAAATCACACTTCAATGGCAATGATAACCATTCAGGATTATGCAATAAATCTTGATCAGGAAAAAAATGCTGTCACTGCCTCTTTTAGATTGATTGATTGGAGTTAAATGCCATTTTCAAGTCATTTCAGTTACATCCTGGCTACCAGTTAACCTTACATACATGTGTTACCTGGCTTTCTTGCATCAGTACTCCACACACCATTTTTACCAGACAACTGAGTACCTTTCCCACATAGAATATTAAGCACATTGCTGGAAGATGAATGATGCTAGTCAAATTGCCTTGTCAACAATTGGAAAGAAAACATGACCAAACTGGGTTTCAATACACCTTTGATTTAGGGCTAAACCCTTTCCCTCATACGACAATTCTGCAGCAGACGACTTTGGACGTATTTTGTCAAAACATAGGAAATCTTCATAATTGAATGGATAACCTATGACAAAAAGTGGAAAACATTGTGACAAAAGGAGAAATTGCACGTTTTGTGCAATTTCTTCTTTTGTCACTATGTTTTCAAAAAGCTGTCTGCTGCAGAGGCGTCAGAAAGTGGTTATATGAGGGAAAGGGTTAACATAATAATTCACCAATGGGCTAATAGTCTATGTGGAAAAGCAGCCAGTTGCTTGGAAAGTATATTGTGTGGAGTACTGGTGTGAGAAAACCAGGAAACATATGAGTAGGTGAACTGGCCGCTGTGATATGACTGAATTTTTTTTGAAAACGGCGTTAAACCCCAATCAATCAATCAATTACCATAATAATTAGCTATCACATTCTTACTATATAACTTATATAGCTACAACGATGAGCTCGTAAGTCAAACACACATACCTATTAAAGATTTCTAGCAGGTTGCATTGAATAATTTTGCTTGTTGTATGAAATCGTATTAAGTATAATGTCAGGAAACTTATGTTATAATATTTTATACAAAATGCAAGTTTATCTTACATCATCTGTTTTATATTGATGCTAGAAAACAGATCTGATATTTACAGCCAGTATTCTATGATTTTCTTTAGAACGCTTATTAGACTGTGACAATATGGAAGGCTTGGAAGTTGATCTGGGAACTACTGGTTACAAAATTCTGTAGGCCTTTTTTCCTGCTTCAACACAGATAACAATGAAATGCTGTTTACCTTGTATCAATTGACAAAATTCATTGGACAAAGTTAATATTAACTGTCTGAGCTCTAGAAAAGGGGTGTTTTGCATGTTTTAAAATTTTTATTTGACCCTCTAACCCTATGTTGTTGGTACTCTAAAGAATTATCTCAGTGAGACGATAATAACAAATGCGAAAACCCTCCTTATCCGGACCTCTGAACTGTGTCCCACATAACTTTTTCATTTTGAAGCATCTGCAGCAGACAACTCTGAAAACATTGTGACAAAAGGAGAAATTGCTTATTATCATTATGAGCACATTTTCCTTTTGTTACAATGTTTTCAATTCTATTCAACAATTTTACCTCTGTTTACAGACTTTCAATATCCTTGCCTAGACATGTTAAAAGTCATCAACTTAAGATTTTATGTATATGGGAATAGGTTAAGATTAACCGGTTTATGAACTATCCATTGTAAATGTATATTTTATTTATTGTTGTTATTTTCTGATGCAGCTGTAACCAATGGAGATTATCGTGTAAGATTTCACAGATAATGGAGTCTAAATTGATTTTTCACTGTTTGCAAAGGTTTGTTTTATTTGAGTCTTAGTAGCCAGTTGCTTGGGAAGATTGTTGTGTGGAGTTCTGGTGCGAGAAAACTAGGAAATGCATGAGTAGGTGAACTGGCCGCCGTGATATAACTGAGAAATTGTTAAAACCGGCGTTAAACCCCAATCAATCAATCAATTTATTTGAGTTTTGCTGTTTTGAATTTTGGATTAAATAATACATTGTGTCAAATGAACAAACCTTTATCTCTCAATGCAATAGGTACAGGTTTAGACTAAAAAGAAAGTTAGATATCAATTTTGTTTGACTGTAAAAGTTAAATCTTGTCAGGAAGACTAGAAGATGCACAAATCTGCAGCAGACGACTTTGAAAACATTTGCTCCAAAATATGGAAACTCTCTATAAAGGAGTTGACGATTATTTAATTCTGAATAGTGTTTAAAACATTGTGGCAAATGGGGAAATTGTTCATGGTTGGCAATTTTTCCTTTTGCTACAATGTTTTCAAAAGACAGTTCCTACAGAGGTGTCAGAAACTTTAAAAGCATCTATATGTGGAATAGGGTTATTTATGACTACATTATCATATGTTCAATGAATGGTTATGATGGCCATACATTCAAGTCTTCTGTTAAAGATATTTGAAAACCTTAATCGCATAAAATAAATAGAAATTGAGATATGTCCTCATTGTGGTTCTTTATCTTTTTGACATTTTCCAACTAACAACAAACCTGCATTCGACGACTTTGAAAAATTTACTGCAATGACTGCTTTTAGCTTCACTGACTTAAAGCCTGTCAAGCTTATTGTGTGTGTGTCTATGCATGCTTGCCTCAACATCTTCTTCTCTGTAACCAGTGGGTCATTTGGATGAAACATCACAGGTAACATCCTCTCAATGTCCTTTTCTAAATTCCGTAAATTTTCTGGTTCTGTGCAGAATTCTGGTTTCCATTGCAACCAAAAGAAAAACGGTTGACCAATTTTCAAATAGTTTTGTTAAAATGTTATTTGGGTGATCCTCTTTGCACCCTTCAAGCCATGTTGACATGGGGGCGGGCTGTTTTGCCTTATATGGCTAGTGATTTTGCATAATGCAGTGGAGCGATACTGGCCCTCTTAGGCCTCTTGTTCATAAACAAGTTATCCATTCTTTTAAGGTTAAGTTTAATCATTATCCGACTACCAATTTCTAAACCTTAACCCTTTCCCACATCCAACAAATCTGCCTTTTATGACTTTTAAAGCGTCTAGGCTAATATATAAACACTAAATTTAGGAAATAGATTTCTATTTTGAGTGATATATCGGATCTTATATCACAATTTGGAGTTCAGGTGTGTAGTTATCAATCACGAAGTCTGAAGGGCCTGAGTGATGAATTACATACAAAACACCTGACAACAAATCGTGTTTTGAGATCCGATATATCACGAAAAAGTGAAATCTATTTCCATTCTAATTCGTAATAATTAAAAGGGATACAACTGAGGGGGGAACTATTTCTAAACCTTAACCATTTCCCACATCCAACAAATCTGCCTCATATGACTTTGAAAACATCTAGGCTAAACTATAAACTCTAAATTTAGGAATTAGATTTCAATTTTGAGTGATATATCGGATCTTATATCACAATTTGTAGTTCAGGTGTGTTGTTATTAATCACGAAGGATGGAGGGCCTCTAGAGGCCACATTTTCAACTTGAGCATGTTGAAACTTTATCAGAATGTTTGTCTTGATGATATGTAGGTCAAGTTCGAACATGGGTCAAAAAGTAAGTGACTAGGTCAAATTGAAGGTAAATCTTGTTAACACCCTAGAGGCCGCAATTTCAGCAGTTTGAAATTTTGTCAGAATGTTTGTCTTAAAGATATCTAGGTCACGTTTGAAAATGGGTCATATAGGGTCAGAAACTAGATCACTAGGCAAAATTGAAGGAAAATCTTGTTAACTCCGTAGAAGACGCATTTTTTGTTACAGCGGCTTGACATTTGATGAGAATGTTTATCTAAATGATATCTAAGCCAAGTTTGAATATGTAGGGTCAAAAACTAGGTCACTAGGCCAAATTTAAGGAAAATATTGTTAACACTTTGGATGCCGCATTTTTAGGTGCAAGGTGAGCTATTGTGATCACTTTTTGTCCAGCGTCCATCCGTCGTGCGTCGTCAACATTTGAGCTTGTTAACACTCTACAGGCTACATTTTGCATCCAATCTTCATGAAAGTTTATCAGAACATTCATCTCCATAAAATCTTGGACAAGTTCGAAACTGGGCCATATGAGGTCAAAAACTAGGTCACTAGGTCGAATTGAAGAGAAATCTTGTTAACACTCTGGAGGCCACATTTTCAACTTGAGCATGTTGAAACTTTATCAGAATGTTTGTCTTGATGAAATGTAGGTCAAGTTCAAACATGGGTCACGTCGGGTCAAAAAGTAGGTCACTAGGTCAAATTGAAGGAAAATCTTGTTAACACAACAGAGGCCGCAATTTTTGCTTCAGAAGTTTGAAATTTGGTCAGAATGTCTTAAAAATATCTAGGTCACTAGGCCAAATTCAAGGAAAATCTTGTTAACACTCCAGAGGCCGCAATTTTTGCTTCAGAAGTTTGAAATTTGGTGAGAATGTTTGACTTAAAAATATCTAGGTCAAGTTTAAATATGGGTCATATTGGATCAGAAACTAGGTCACTAGGCCAAATTGAAGGGAAAATCTTGTTAACTCTGTAGAAGCCGCATGTTTTGCTTCAGTTGCTTGAAATTAGTTCAGAATGTTGATATCTAGCCCCAGTTCGAATATGGGTCATGCTGGGTCAAAAACTAGGTCACTAGGCCAAATTGAAGGAAAATCTTGTTAACACTTTGGATGCCACATTTTTTGCTTCATCAGCTTGAAATTTGGTCAGAATGTTTGTCTTAAAAATATCTAGGTCAAGTTTAAATATGGGTCATATTGGATCAGAAACTAGGTCACTAGGCCAAATTGAAGGGAAAATCTTGTTAACTCTGTAGAAGCCGCATGTTTTGCTTCAGGGGCTTGAAATTTGTTCAGAATGTTGATATCCAACCCCAGTTCGAATATGGGTCATGCTGGGTCAAAAAATAGGTCACTAGGCCAAATTGAAGGAAAATCTTGTTAACACTCCAGAGGCCGCAATTTTTGCTTCAGAAGTTTAAAATTTGGTCAGAATGTTTGTCTTAAAAATATCTAGGTCAAGTTTAAATATGGGTCATATTGGATCAGAAACTAGGTCACTAGGCCAAATTGAAGGAAAAATCTTGTTAACTCTGTAGAAGCCGCATGTTTTGCTTCAGTGGCTTGAAATTTGTTCAGAATGTTGATATCTAGCCCCAGTTCGAATATGGGTCATGCTGGGTCAAAAACTAGGTCACTAGGCCAAATTGAAGGAAAATCTTGTTAACACTTGGGATGCCACATTTTTTGCTTCAGCAGCTTGAAATTTTGTCAGAATGTTTGTCTTAAAGATATCTAGGTCAAGTTCAAATATAGGTCATATTGGGTCAGAAACTAGGTCACTAGGTCAAATAATTGAAGGAAACTCTTGTTAACACTTTGGATGCCGCATGTTTTGCTTCAGCAGCTTGAAATTTGGTCAGAATGTTTGTCTAAATGATATCTAGGCCAAGTTCGGATATGTGTCATGTTCGGGTTAAAAACTAGGTCACTGGGCCAAATTGAAGGTTAATCTTGTTTACACTCTGGATACTGCATTTTTAGCTCAACTATGCACGAAGTGCAAGGTGAGCTATTGTGATCACATTTTGTCCGGCGTCCGGCCGTCGTGCGTCGTCAGTCGTCCGTCGTGCGTCGTCAACATTTGAGCTTGTTAACACTCTACAGGCTACATTTTGCATCCAATCTTCATGAAAGTTTATCAGAACGTTCATCTCAATAAAATCTTGGACAAGTTCGAAACTGGGCCATATGAGGTCAAAAACTAGGTCACTAGGTCAAATTGAAGGGAAATCTTGTTAACACTCTTGAGGCCACATTTTCAACTTGAGCATGTTGAAACTTTATCAAAATGTTTGTCTTGATGATATGTAAGTCAAGTTCGAACATGGGTCACATCGGGTCAAAAAGTAGGTCACTAGGTCAAATTGAAGGAAAATCTTGTTAACACTCCAGAGGCCGCAATTTTTGTCTTAAAAATATCTAGGTCAAGTTCGAATATGGGTTATGCCGGGTCAAAAACTAGGTCACTAGGTCAAATTGAAGGAAAATCTTGTTAACACTTTGGATGCCGCATTTTTTGCTTCAGCAGCTTGAAATTTGGTCAGAATGTTTGTCTAAATGATATCTAGGCCAAGTTCGGATATGGGTCATGCCGGGTTAAAAACTAGGTCACTAAGCCAAATTGAAGGGTAATCTTGTTAACACTCTGGATACTGCATTTTTAATTTCAGCATGATGAAATCAGAATGTTTTTATGCCCCCGGAATCATAGATTCGGTGGGCAGATAGTTTTTGGCCTGTCTGCACGTCTGCACGTCTGTCTGCACGAAAAAAACTTTAACCTTGACCACTTCTTTTGAACCATAACAGGTACGGCTACCATATTTCACATGTGTATTCCTTGTGACATGACCTTTCTGTCAGTACCAACATTTTTGACCTTGTGACCTTGACCTTTGACCTAGATGTTGCCATTCTCGAAAAAAACTTTAACCTTGGCCATTACTTTTGAACCATAACAGGTACGGCTACCATATTTCACATGTGTATTCCTTGTGACATGACCTTTCTGTCAGTACCAACATTTTTGACCTTACGACCTTGACCTTTGACTTAGATGTTGCCATTCTAAAAAAAACCTTTAACCTTGACCACTACTGTTGAACCATTACAGGTACGGCTACCATATTTCACACGCGTATACCTTGTGACATGACATTTCTGTCAGTACCAACAATTTTCACCTTGCAACCTTGACCTTTAACCTAGATGTTGCCATTCTTGAAAAAGACTAACCTTGACCACTACTTTTGAACCATAACAGGTACGGCTACCATATTTCACATGTGTATACCTTGTGACATGACCTTTCTGTCAATACCAAAATTGTTGACCTTGCGACCTTGACCTTTGACCTAGATGTTGCCATTCTCGAAAAAAACTTCTTGCGACCTTGACCTTTGACCTAGATGTTGCCATTCTCGAAAAAAAACTTTAACCTTGACCACTACTTTTGAACCATAACAGGTACGGCTACCATATTTCACATGTGTATACCTTGTGACATGACCTTTCTGTCAATACCAAAATTGTTCACTTTGACCTAGATGTTGCCATTCTCGAAAAAAACTTTAACTTTGACCACTACTTTTGAACCATAACAGGTACAGCTACCATATTTCACATGTGTATTCCTTGTGACATGACCTTTTTGTCAGTACCAACATTTTTGACCTGGCGACCTTGACCTTTTACCTAGATGTTGCCATTCGGGGGCATCAGTGTTTCACAAACACATCTTGTTCTTGATGATATGTAGGCCAAGTTTGAATATGGGTCATGCTGGGTCAAAAACTAGGTCACTAGACCAAATTGAAGGAAAATCTTGTGAACACTTTGGATGCCACATTTTTTGCTTCAGCAGCTTGGAATTTGGTCAGAATGTTTTGAGCAAGTTGAAACTTTGTCAGAATGTTGTCTTGATGATATCTAGTCCATGTTGGAATATGGGTCATATCAGGTAAAAAAATATAGATCTCTAGACCAAATGAAGGAAAATATTGTTAACACTAGAGGTTGCATTCAGAATAATTGTCTTGATGTGTTTTGCATTGCAGTACATTGTATAATTAAGGTGAGCGATCCAGGGCCATCATGGCCCTCTTGTTAATTTCAGCATGATGAAACTTTATCAGAATGTTTTTCTTGATGATATGTAGGCCAAGTTCGAATATGGGTCATGCTTTTGAAATTTGGTCAGATGTTTGTATGAATTATATCTAGGTCAAGTTCGAATATGGGTCATATTGGATCAGAAACTAGGTCAATAAAGGAAAATATTGTTCAAACTCCAGAGGCCGCATTTTTACTTTGAGCAAGTTGAAACTTTGTCAGAATGTTGTCTTGATGATATCTAGTCCATGTTGGAATATGTGTCATATCAGGTAAAAAAATATAGATCACTAGGCCAAATGAAGGAAAATATCGTTAACACTGTGGAGGTTGCATTCAGAATAATTGTCTTGATGTGTTTTGCATTGCAGTACATTGTATAATTAAGGTGAGCGATCCATGGCCATCATGGCCCTCTTGTTTGCTTCAGCAGCTTGACATTTTGTCAGAATGTTTGTCTGTATTATATCTAGGTGAAGTTCAAATATGGGTGATTTTTGGTCAGAAGCAAGGTCAATAAAGGAAAATATTGTTCAAACTCTGGAAGCCGCATTTTTTCTTAGAGCAAGTTGAAACTTTGTCAGAATGTTGTCTTGATGATATCTAGTCCATGTTGAAATATGGGTCATATCAGGTAAAAAAATATAGATCACTAGGCCAAATGAAGGAAAATCTTGTTAACACTGTGGAGGTTACATTCAGAATAATTGTCTTGATGTGTTTTGCATTGCAAGTACATTGTATAATTAAGGTGAGCAAACTAGGGTCATCATGGCCCTCTTGTTTCAGTTAAACGTCGTCAGGCACGATCCATTAACGGTTTTAAGTTCCTTCGACCCAAATTATAGCGATACCTAATGGTTATCGCCTACTGTATTTGAACCGTGTAATACGAATTGCATCTTTTTTTTTTTAGCTCACCTGAGCTTTGCTCAAGGTGAGTTATTGTGATCGCCTTTTGTCCGGCGTGCGTCATGCGTCAACTTCTTCTCCTCGGTAACCAGTGGGTCAATTGGGATGAAACTTCACAGAAAGCATCCTCTCAATGACCTCACCAGATTTCCTTCAAATTTTTGGAATCCATGCAGAATTCTGGTTTCCATGGCAACGAAATGAAAAAAACTTCAAAATTCTTCTTCTCCCAAACTGTTTGGCAGATTTTCAAATAATTTTGTAAAACATGGCTGCCAGGGGGGGCCGGGGCTATTTTGCATTATATGGCTATAGTGGAAACTTAAAAAATCTTCTTCTCCGAAAGTGTCAGGCCGATTTTCAAATAATTTTGTAGAAATGTTCCTTAAGTGACCCACTTTCAGATTCCTTCAAGCCATGTCGAAAAACATGGCCGCCAGTGGGCAGGGCTATTTTGCATTATATGACTACAGTGAAAACTTAAAAAATCTTCTCCTCCAAAAGTGTCTGGCTGATTTTCAAATAATTTTGTAGAAATGTTCCTAGGGTGACCCTCTATCAGATTTAAGCCAAGTTGATTGGTCGGAAACTATGGCCGCCAGGGGGAGGGGGCTTATATAGCTAAAGTGAAAAAAAAAATATCAGGTGAGCGATCCAGGGCCATCATGGCCCTCTTGTTTTTCATAAATGTCAGTCAAATAAAGGTGAACAGAGACGTGGCTCATGCGGTCATTTAATGGCCGAATAGGACACCTGTAACATGCCTACCGGGATCAGCAGTCGGAAGGACACCTGTCTCGGAGGCAGTCCTTTGAAAGACAATCCCTAGACCAGACTTACTCGCTGAACTCTGGGAAAGGGAGATCAAGACCATCTCATACGTTGAGCTTGGCCCCAACAATTTATCCTATGCGACCTTTATCCACTGCGGAGTCTGGAGATCAATTGCCGACGGACAACACTATTGTTGTATCATAAATTCGCAGGCAAGGAGAAACGCACTCCCACCTTCTCTTTCTGGAGACGTGAAAGCTACTCCTTTAATGCCAGGCGACGTCGTTAGTCATTCTAGTGAAACACGTCCTCGGTCATCTAAACGTCTTAGCAGACAGTCTATCCCGCCAAATCAAACTCTTACCGGCAGAATGGACTCTGAACCAAAGTGTAGTAAACTCGGTGTTCATGCGGATCGGGACCCCTCTGGTGGATCTTTTCGCCACCAGAGTGAACCATCGGCTTCCACTCTATGTGTCGCCGATGTACGATCTTGCAGTATGGGCAGTGGACGCACTGACCCTCGATTGAAACCGCCTGTTCGGGTATGCGTTTCCCCCCGTTAATTCTGGTTCCAATTGTTCTCCAAACGGTTCTACGCTCTCAACAGTGCGGGATACTGTAACAACTGGTAGAAACATTTTGGCCCAAGAGGTCGTGGTTTTAGCGACTGCTGGCCTGCCTCTTGACACAACCGTTACGTCTTCCTCTTTGAGATGACTTACTGTTTCAGCAACCGGGTCAGCGTCTACATCCCAACCCGGCAATGCTGCACCTTCACGCTTGGAAATTATCAAGTGTTTTATCCGAGAGAGAAATTTTTCTCCGAGGGTTGCCTCTCACATCGCCGAATCTAGACGGCAGTCCTCTAAGTGGACGGTTTTCTCCGATTGGTGTCTTTCAAGGTAGGTCAATCCAGAGTGTCCCTCTATAACTAGGATTGCCGGCGGTAAGTACAATTAAAGGCTATCGTTCTATGCTTTCGAATATGCTTAAGTTCAAAGGGGGAGAACAAGAGGCCCATGAGGGCCTATGCTCTACTGGTATGGTTCTTTGGTCATTTTCAATCCAGAGCATGTATGTATGGTGAAGATCGGATAGTAAATGGAGGCTCTTTTGTGTTCACAAGCTGTATTATAGCAATTTTTACAATTTCATGGGGCATAATCCAGTCTTGCATGGGCGGATCTAGCTGGTTTTCAAAAGGAACCAAGCTCTCATCAATATTTAACTACTATCTAAGTTTGGTGAAGATCAGATAGTAAATGGAGCCTCTATTGTGTTCACATGCTCAATTATAGCAATTTGGACAATTTCAAGGGCCATAATCCAGTCATGCATGGGCGGATCTGGCTGGTTTTCGAAAGGAACCGAGCTCTCATGGATATCTAACTACTGTATAAGTTTGGTTGAGATACAATCAAACGTGAAGACTATCGTGTTAAAAAGTTCTTTTATAGCAATTTTGACCATTTCAAGGGCCATAATCCAGTCATGCATGGGCGGATCTGGCTGGTTTTCGAAAGGAACCGAGCTCTCATGAATATCTAACTACTGTATAAGTTTGGTTGAGATGCAATTAAAAGTGAAGACTGTATCGTGTTAACAAGCTCTTTTATAGCAATTTTGACCATTTCAAGGGCCATAATCCAGTCATGCATGGGCGGATCTGGCTGGTTTTCGAAAGTAACCGAGCTCTCATGGATATCTAACTACTGTATAAGTTTGGTTGAGATACAATCAAAAGTGAAGACTATCGTGTTAACAAGAAATTGTTTACGGACGGACGCACGCACGCACGCACGACGGACACATCGCCACGACATAAGCCCTTCTGGCCTTTGGCCAGTAGAGCTAAAAAAACAATTACCGTCGGTCCTCCCTAAACGCATCACAGTTCCCAGCCTTTCTGCGAACTGCGGTCCTTCAGACTCGGACAGGCTCCTATGCCCTGTCAGATCTCTTGAGTTATGTCTTAAAAGAGTTGAAGGCTCTAAGGGGCCGCAGGAAGTGGTTATTTCTACAGCTCATAGGTGATAAGGATATATCAGCAGTTTCCATTTCCCGCTGGATATCCTCTACCATTAAATTATCATACAAAGATCTTTCTGTTCGCGATCTTGCATTTATACGGATTCGTCCTCATGGAATTAGAGCTCTTTCAACTAGCTAGGCTTTCGCAAACAATGTTCCCTTAGAGGACATTCTGCACGCAGCGTTATGGAAGTCGCAGTCGGCTTTCTCTTCCCTCTATCTGCGCTCCTTGTCTTCACAAGCAAAACATCTCTTCTCTCTGGGTCCACTAGTAACTTCTCAGCGAGTTGTATCCTAATTATGTTAACTAACTTACAAATAATGAAGTACACAACCAGATTGAAACTATAATTTTTCAATCCCATTCTGCCTATTTTTGGTCATAGTAGTAAAACCATTTTTTCGGAGTTGGCAGTCTGCCAATTGCTGTTAACACCAAACAACGCATTTTAGGGTGAGACTGCGTGTGAAAAATGGTTCATCATGGATTCAACAAAACTGCATTTAAAAGGTTAAGATCACCCAAAACACTTATAATGTTGTTAGAACATCAGTGGAAAACTTAAGGCGTAAGACCCTAATATAAGTTTAACAAATGTTTAGAAATCAATACGCCGAGTGGTCAAATATGGAAGCTTATTGTTAACAAAGAAGACGCTAGACAAATGCAGTGGCGGATTTACCGGGGGTCAGTAGGGCCCGTGCAAAGATCCAATCTATTTTTTTTAAATTCGATTTTGATTTGTTTATATTATCCAAAGAAACCCATCACATGTCGATGCAATTCATTTATAATTTTTTAATATATAAATCTTAGAAAATTAATATGCTTATTATTCTCGAGTCTGTTTCCGGTCCTGGTCATGTCACTAATACTGAAACGGAAGGCGTTTCAGGAAGCTGCAACTATTGGTAACAAGTTAACACACATTTAATCACAAAAGTGTCAGAGTAACAGTACTACAAGATACCCTAGAAAAAAAGGGGTGACTGAAGGAGAAGGAGAGGGCAGAACCCACAAGATAGGAAGAGTGGCAATGAAGTGAATGAGACCATGCCTCTCCTCTTCAGCCACCAATGCGCCAATAACTCAGTTGTAGTGGTAGTGTGCAAAGGTCAACCTCTCCCTCAACCGGTCGACCCGATCGCATTGTGCTGGTGCCCATAAGCGCTGTAAGATATTTGTCTTGATGATATCTAATTCAAGATCGAATGTGGGTCATATTGGGTCAGAAAGTAGGTCATTAGGCCAAATTGAAGGGACATCTTGCTAACACTCTAGAGGCTGCACTTTTAACTTGAGCATGTTAGAACTGTAACAGAATGCTTGTCTTGATGATATGTACAGGCAAGGAATATTGGTCATGTCTGTTCAAAAACTAAATCACTATACCAAATTGAAAGAAAATCTCGTTAACACTGTTAACCCACATTTTTGCATCAGCAGGATAAAATTAGGTCAGAATGTTTATCTTAATAATATCTAGGCCAAGTTTGAAGATGGGTCATGCCGGGTCAAAAACTAACTCACTAGGCCAAACTGGAGGAAAAATCTTGTTAACACTCTAGAGGCCGCTTTTTTTGCTTCAGCAGATTGAAATTTTGTCTGAATGATATAACGGTCAAGTTAGGATAGTGGTCAAGTTGGGTCAGAAACTGGGTCATTACGCCAAATTGAATGGTAATCTTGGATGCTGCATTTTTAACTTGAGCATGTTGAAACTTGATCAGAATGTGTCTTGATGACATGTAGGCCAAGTTTGAAGTTTGGTCATGATCTTGTTAACACTGTAGAAGCCGCATTTTTTGCTTTAGCATCTTCACATTTTATCTGAATGTTTGTCTTAAAAATATTGAAAGAAAATATTGTTAAAACTCCGGAGGCCGCATTTTTACGTTGAGCAAGTTGAAACTTTGTCAGAATGTTTGTCTTGAGGATATTTAGTCCATGTTCGAATATAGGGTCATATAAGGGAAAAAAATAGGTCACTAGACCAAATGAAGGAAAATCATGTTAACACTCTGGAGGTTGCAGTTCGAATCTCTGTCAGAATAATTGTCTTGATAAGTTTCACTTCCTCTAAGTCTAGTAAATGGTTTAGAGAATTATTTCTACTTTATGGAAGTTGATTTAGCATTGACATATTTCTCAATATAATAAAGGCAGACACTTCAAAATATTCTGCCTAAACCTGCAGTCAAATTTTCCTTTGATTCTTCATGTCTTAAATGTGTATACTTGTGAGCTCTTCCATTCAGGTGAGCGATATAGTGCCAACAAATCTCAGCAACCCCTCCTGGAATTTTTCTAAAACCTTGTCCGATGTATTGTTGGGTCATGGGACATCATTCAACGTCAAAATTTTCAAGGTCAAGATCATAATTTGGCAAAACTTGACCTCTGTTAATTTTGACTGTAGAGCCTACATTTTTCATTTAATCTTTATGAAAACATTTGTTTACATCATTCAACATCAAAATTACCAAGGTCAACGTCATAATTTGCCAAAACTTAACCTTGGTTAACTTTGACTATAGAAGCCGCATTTTCCATTCATTGATCATGAAAGATTATCAAAACATTTATTTTCATCAAATCACGGTCAAGTTCAAAACTAGGTCACGAAGTCATTTATTAGAATAACCTAGTGAACATTCTGGAATTCACTTTTGATATTCAATCTTTATGAAATTAAATCACAAGAATTGTCTTTATCAAATTTGGGTCAAGTTATAAACTAGGTTATGGGGTTTCAAGAACTAGGTCACTAGGTCAAATGTTGGAATAATCTTCTGAACACTCTAGATGTCTCTTTCTTCACAGAGTTCTAGATAAGGGGTGTTTTGCATGTTCTTAAATCCTTATTTGACCCTCTAACCCTATGCTGTGGGTACTCAAAAGAATTGTCTCAGTGAGACGATTCTTTTGAGTACCCACAACATAGGATTTGCATTAATAATAAGAGAAAAATTGTGAGAAAAAGAGCTGAATACCCCTCCTTATCTGGACCTCTGCTTCTTACAATCTTCACGAAACTTAACCACTAGATTTTTCATCATCAAATCTAGGTCAAGTTAAAAGACAGGTCATGAGGGTCAAAAACTTGGTCACTAGGTCAAATGTTAGAATAACCTTGTGAACACACTAGAAATCATATGTGTTATTCAATCTTCATGAAAATTTATAAGATCACATCTTGGTCAAGTTCAAAACTGCGTAGTGGGGTAGGTCAAACACTAGGTCACTAGGTAATATATCCAAAAGGGCGAGACACCCTCAGCCTGAGGTCTTATGTTTGTATGTCCTTTGTAATGGTTTGTCCTATAGAAATATTAAACTGGGTGTAACTAGTCCATAAAAACAAGTTTCTCAATAGGGTTAAGTAACCAACAACAAAGTATTTGTTATAATATTGCTTTATATTGATTGCACAAATAAATTCAATCATCTACGGCAATATTGATTAGTCTAATTAAGTGAAAAAATGTTAACAAACGATTTAGTGGAATGTGAAAGAAATTTAAGTACCAGTATAATTGTTCATAAATTCAATTCATGATTATTTTGTCTGGGAATAAGTTTTCCTTGCTAATTGCATGGAACTACAGTGACATCCATAAGACAGTCACAGCAAAGATAATTAAAAAAAAAAAGGAAACAAGACTTTCATGTAAATATTTCAAAATATTTTCAAAATAGAAGTTATGAATATCAGTATTGTGGGATAAAAGAAATACCATAAAAAGGTGAATTATTCATCATTTAGTATCTTATTCATTTTCTAACCCTTTTCCTGCTGATACAGACTTATGAAACTAATATAAAACACAATTTTTCAAATCATTGTATGAAAAAGGCCAAAGACCGTTTTTGTTCATGATTTCTTCAGTTGTCTTAAAATCTTTGCTTAAGAATATTATTATTTGACAAATTCAAAATAGTATTACAACACATCCGCTTTTGCTGTTTGGACAGAAAAAAACATAATACTTTTAATGAACAATAAAACACAATGTTACATCATCCAATGTCTATTAGCTTTGGAAAGACCACACTATGGCAGTGTTTTACTGGAAGCGAACCTGTGTCAGTCTGACATCCCCGTCAACTCGGAGGGTATCAATACGTTGTAAGGGCTGGACCCTGTGGTAGAACTCCAATAAGTGCTGGTTGTTTACGGCCACCTGTTAAAAAAGTAGAAACAATCCATTTAGCGAGAGCTATTATTCTGTTTTGTGTGAGCCAAGTCAAGAAAACAGGCCTTTGGAGGCTATGATATCAACCCTTTCCCACAATATGCTTTATTATACCTCTGTAGCAGAAGACTTTTGAAAACATTGTGGCAAAAGGAGTAATAGCTCATAATGAGCAACATTTCCTTTTGCCACATTGTTTTCAACTCTATTGAACAATTCAACATTCACTTATAGAGATACTTCATGCTTTTGCCAATATGTTTTCAGAGTCGTCTGCTGCAGATTTGTTGTATTTGGGAGAGAGTAAAAGTCTATTACAGTCAAATGGGATGCTGTTAAGTTTTCTTTTGTTAAAAATCATTCTTCTGATACTTCCCATTTGGTTGTATGTCTAGATAGCCATATGAGACAAACAAGATCACTATGCAGCATCACAGCTCCAAAGATCTATTTTCATCTGTTGTTATGCTACAATGTTTTCAACACTTCAACAATTATACTTTAACTTACAGAGATATACCATATGTTTGCTAAGTTATCTTCTGCACATGTGTTGTATATTGGAAAATGTTAACCCTTTCCCTCATACGACAATTCTGCAACAGAACATATTTTGTCAAAAAATAAAAAATCTCTATAATTGAATGGATAACCTATGATTCAAAGTGGAAAACATAGTGGCAAAAGGAGAAATCGCTCATTTTGAGCAATTTCTTCTTTTGTCACTATTTTTTTCAAAAAGCTGTCTGCTGCAGAGGCATCATAAAGCATCTATTTAGGGAAAGGGTTGCTGTAGACAAAGATCAGCTTTAATATCATACAAAAGAAAGCAAGTGAGATTAGAATTCAAATTGCTCTGAACCCTGTGTCTGATAACTATTGACACCTCTACAGCAAATTATTTAAAACATTGTGGGAAGAGGAGAAATGTTTTTCCCCTGTGTATCGAAAGGTTTTACATTAAAGTTTCAAGACATTACAACTTTTAAAAGCAAAAAAGCATTTCACACTTACAGACAATTTTTGAAGCATATGCAGCAGATGACGTGGCTCGTGATGAGCAATTTCTTCTTTTGCCACAATATTTTCACATTTATTCAACAGCTACACGTTCATTTAATATAGATTTTCATTATCTTTGCCTAGATGTTTTCAAAGTCATCAGCTGCAGATTTGCTGTATTGTGAGTAATGGTTAGAAAAAGGATATTTTGGTAAACAGAAGTAAATCACATTTATTTTCATCATACACATAGAACAGGACTTTTTAGACTGTGGGTGACCAATACCCCCACTCCATACGGAATGTTCTACTCTATGCTTTTCTTAACCCTTTCCCTCATATGACAAATCTGCAGCAGACGACTTTGAACATATTTTGTCAAAAAATCGAAAATCTGTACAATTGAATGGATAACCTATGACTAAAAGTGGAAAACATTGTGTCAAAAGAAGAAATTGCTCGTTTTGAGCAATTTCTTCTTTTGTCACTATGTTTTCAAAAAGCCGTCTGCTGCAGAGGCGTCAGAAAGCGTCTATATGAGGGAAAGGGTTAAAGATCATTGGCTGTGAGCACATTCCTGTTTTCTGCCATCTAGGCATTGGTTCGTTACAGAAATATAGCTGTTTAACCCTTTCCCTCATATAACAATTCTGCAGCAGACGACTTTGATTGTATTTTGTCAAAACATAGAAATTCTCCATAATTGAATGGATAACCTATGACAAAAAGTGGAAAACATTGTGGCAAAAGGAGAAATTGCACGTTTTGTGCAATTTCTTCTTTTGTCACTATGTTTTCAAAACGCCGTCTGCTGCAGAGGTGTCAGAAAGCGTCTATATGAGGGAAAGGGTTAAAATATGTTATGAAACTGGAAACAAAATAATAAATTTGTGAGAAAGGTTTTGTGCTATTCTAAAAATGTGTTGCCAGTAAGATGTTGTCAATTTATAGAACATCACAACTGTTCTCTTATTTTTTCTATTTAAGATTTACATGTGTTTAACCATTTGGCTGATTTGATCTTTAAGAGGGTCTTCTTTGAAAACATTCAAGATTAAGCATGTTACACATACACAAATTGAAATCATTGTGGGAATTAGAGAAACTACTCCTTTTTTAGCAATTCCTCCTTGTCCCATAATGTTTTCTAACATTGTCTGTATCAGATTAATGGTTAAATATTTATTGGTAAATACAAACTGATAAAAAATATTTCGAGATCTCGGAAAACAAATTACAGTTAAACCTTACCTGTTATTGAAGACGCCTATGCATTAAACAACTATTGATTGATTTGTTGGGGTTTAACCCTTTCCCACATACGACAATTCTGCAGCAGACGACTTTGAACATATTTTGTCAAAAAATAGAAAATCTCTATAATTGAATGGTTAACCTATGACTAAAAATGGAAAACATTGTGGCAAAAGGAGAAATTGCTTGTTTTGAGCAATTTCTTCTTTTATCACTATGTTTTCAAAAAGCCATCTGCTGCAGAGGCGTCAGAAAGCATCTATATGAGGGAAAGGGTTAATGCCGTTTTCAAATTTTTTTTAGTCATATCAGGGCGTCCAGTTCACCTTCTCATGCGTTTCCTGGCTTTCTCACACCAGTAATTCACACAACAATCTTTCCAAGCAACTGGCTGCTTTTCCACATAGACTGTTAGCCCATTGGTGGAACGAACGACGCTCGTCATAATGACTTTTGTCAAATGATGGAAAGAATGTTGGCCGAGCTAGACAACTATTGACAAGATTATGATAAAAGGAGAAAATTCTCCATTTCTCAGAATGTTTTTACATTTGTATCAAATATTATAAATGTGTTTTCATGGATGTTTTCAAAGCAGTTGACACTAAAATATAATCAGGTTAATATGCATTATGGAATTTATGGGGAGTAGGGTTTTATTTTCAAGCAAAGCATAGAAAAAGGAAAATCATTTCATCCGATTTAAAAATATCTTTTGATAAAATTCTATTATCTAAAAAAATGAAAGTACAAGTTTGCTACATAGTTGAAAATATTATGGGAAATGGAGAAATGGTTCAATTTAAAAAAAATCTCCCTTTCTACACAATGGGTTAGTCTTGTCTATTGCAGTGGCATCAAAAGACATTTGTATCAGTCAAAGGGTGAATTAGATGTTTTCAGCAGGTTAAGATGTGGCTTTAGTGAATGCTGCAAATTATTTAGGCGCAAGAACACAGAAAATCACTAAAAATGTAGGTATAATCACTGAAAATGGTTGAAAACATTATGGCAAAAGGAGAAATTGCTCGTTTTGTCAGAATGTTTTCAAGTCGTCTGCTGCAGAGTCGTAAGCAAGCATCCTTATGTGGGAAAGGGTAAAAAAAAAACTTGCCAACATTGCAGATGCTTTGTTATGCATCTGCAACAGATGAGATTTGAAAACAATGTGAGTTTTTTATCTATTTTTAAATCTATTCAATTATTACACTTTCATTTGTCGAGACTTTTCTTATTTTTGACAGGATTTTTCAAAGTCATCTGCTGCAGAATTCTATGTGGGAAAAGGTTAAATGTTGGTTTCAGTAGGACGTACAGTGCAACAGATAAGAAGGAAGGTATTTCAATAGAAATAATGTACCTTTAGAATTCTTTTGATTGAAACCGTTTTAGAATTAGGAATGGATCATTCTATACTTAGACATTAGAGTGTCTACTTATTATTTGAAAAGTCTATTTTAACTGAACAGAATTTGTGTATTCTTTTGTGAAGGAACATCAGTCAACATAATATTTCCTTGTCTTACATTTCAATAAATTTCCTTGATTACAAATTATGCACCTTTACTTATTGTTACATCTTTATCACAAAAACATTTGATCTTTTGATCTTTACATAACATAAATTAATTATTCACAGTCTTTGTGATTTGACATATTACACATTTTAACCCAGAAATTGTCCATAATTGTTCCCAGATGTTAACCAAGTACAGGTAGTCTTATGCATATGTTTTGTGTGTGGGAAAAGGTTTAAATGAAATTAACTTCCTTTTTACATGTATTTCTATAGGTTTGATAAAACAAAGGTGAAGGTTTTTTAAACAAAGGTAAAGACCACTTTATAACCTTATAACTTAGTACTTCTGCAGTAAGATTAATAGAAACAGCTAGCAGTAACTCTTTCCCTGATAAATACCTGTTCTTGTGTCAGAGACAAATAACCATTCAGAAATATGTTGGCAATGGAGAAATTGCTCAAAAAGAGTAATTTTTCCTTTCCCGCAATGTTTTCAACACTACCAAATTATTCTTGTCAATTTTCCAGAAGTTATGTTTTCTTTATCACAAATTATCAAGGCAGATTTACTTCTAAAATGCATCAGGTAAACAGTTAACCCATTACTTCACACTGACGACATTTAACTTTTGAAAACATTGCAATAAAAGGTGAAATTGCTCAAAACGAGCAATTTTAGCTTTTATGGCAATATTTTCAACTCTTTTTCAAAAAGTTACTTCTAGTTTTCCAGATTTTTTAACTTATTCATCTGTTGATTGTGAAATAGACAACATTTGAAATATCATGTGAAGTAATGGTTTAATAGTGCAATGAAGTAATTATGTGAAACAGGTGTTCTGGTTTGGGTCAGTTGTAAGAGCATTGATATTTCAGAACCTTAAATTTGTCATGCTCCACCAGTATCATCATGTCAAAACTGGCATTTGGCATGAAAGGGAAGTAAGGGTTATGTCTCTCTTCTGCCCCCCAGGAACTGTGTTGACAACTGTTACGGACAACCACACTGCGATCATTGTTATAATTAAACCTAGCATCGACACATATAGCAATGTCCCTGGGCTCATGGTGAGAGCCATGCTGAAGATAGACTGTGAATCTGAAACAAACATGTACATCTACTTCACAAACTACCTATGATAAGCAATATTCTCTGTACCAGCTATAGCATGCAACCTTGTGTCTGTTAGCCAAATAAGTAAGCAGTAATCCTTATACACATGACTCTTTAATTAGTCGCCGGGCAGAAGCCCGCGACTTCTTTTTTAATAGGTTTTCGGAAATCACATGGGAGGGGGGGTTATTATTAGATTTTTTTTTTTTTAAATGTCTTGCAACATATTACAGTTGCGTTTGTCTAAAAACACTAAGTTATGGCACATCTAAAATGAAATAAATATTCCGATGTTTTAAGTATGTGCAGTTTCTTTATTTTGACTGGCATTTACGTTTTTGTGTTTTATTTACTAAGGCAAAACAGTCCCTATTAGCTAGACTGCGATACTTTATTTTCATAAACTATGTAATCAAAAGGCGATAACTACAAACCTTTACGTCGCACAGTCTATAATTTGTTTACATACGCGCACCTACTTGCAGCAGACTATCGATATGAAAAATCACGTCGAATTCTCCTTTTAATAGATAAGTATCAACATAAACTGGTAACAGAAACAAAAATAAGAAATAATTTGTGAAAATATGTCTCAAATATAAGCCTGTTTATCGGTCGTGAACGTCGAAACGCCTTTTTTCTCAGTTCGTGACCTAGTTTCATATTGCCAAAATGTAAACAAAGCGAAGTAACCGGAAGCAAAATGTAAACTTAGAAAAGTGACTTGTTTATGCAGACAAAAAATGTCGCACGACAAATTGATTTCTTAAACGTCACGAAACGAGTGCATGGGTCGAATGTAGGAGAAAGAAAGATACTACAGAAATGCTTTTTTCTCTTGAATGCAGTGGAATAAAACATGCACTAAAGCTTTGCCTGATTTTTTATTCACTTTCTTCAATGTCTGACACTACGACTCGATGAAGCCTGACACGAGGGTCAACATTTCGAAAGAATGCTCAAACACCTTATTACAGATAGATAGCTAATATTACACACTTAAATGATTAAATATATGTGATATTAAATGTTTATTTGACTCGAAACAAATTAAGAGAAGAACAAACTCTGATAAACAATAGATTTAGAAATAAAGAAAATCTGCTCTTTCGCACCCAATTAATTTCATACTTGCCACCTATTAAATAGTAATGGGACTCGCAACTGGCATTTCTCTTGCGCCAAACATATATTGTATGCATCAACGATTTAGATAAAGAATTTAGCTGATATGTTGTTACAAGTGTGGTTTACTTTTTAAACATATGAGGATAAATTTTAACATCTGTGAAATATTTATTATAATTATTATCAGGGACGTAGTCTTATCTACGTCCCTGTTATTATTAAAAAAGGAGGAAGTTCATGTCTTCAGCAATTTAACCGTTTTCTCAATGTTTTAAGCGTTTAAAGGTTTTCATTGGTGCTCCAGACACGGAAAGGGTTTAATAGCTTTTTATTGCATGTAGATTTAAATCCCAAAATGTATTAATTTGTTGTGGTTTTATTGACAAATACAAAACATCCAAAATCCTGACCAAAAGAAATCCTGAAATTTGTAGATCTATGTGGAATTTCAAAAATCCTGGAATTAGTCCTTATGAAAACATTATGTGTATGTTTAGACTAATGAAAGTCAAGAATACATGTGTGTTAAAAAATAAATCAATGCAGTCTTTTCCGGCGACATTGATGCCTTGCATCAACTTTCTCTTGTTCTAGATTTTTATAGGTATAATATTTAAATAATAGAATGTAAAGTTTACAAAACAAAAGCTTCTTTTCTTTATATAATGCATATGTTCATTTACCGTTTTTCTGTTTACAACATGGTGTCTGTTTCAGGAAATCTTTATGGAAAGTCTGATTCAGTTAATTCATTTTATGATGTTTACCTTTAATGCATATTTGCATAAATTCTATAATGGCTTCATTGTTGTTGTTTTTTCAAACATTAAACAAATCTGCAGCAGAAGGCTTTAAAAACGTTGACATTTCTTTTAATGGAAATTGAATAGAGATGAAAACATTGAGGTAAATGTAGAAAATGCATATCATTGATGTAGTAACTAAAAGGATATGATAAATCAGAAAGGCTTCCGGCAGTTGATTATTGTGATTTAATTTGCCTTGATATAGAATGGTCCATTTCTTATTAATACTTTAACTCTTTTCCACATACATACCCATAAATTATGCAGCAGACAATTGAAATTTTGAAAAACATTGTGGCAAAGTGAGAAATTGCTCATAAAAGGCAATTTCTCCTTTTGCTTCAATTTTTGCAACTTTATTTAATGATTATACTTTCAATCATAGAGATGTTGCATATTTTCAAAGTCGTCTTCTGCAGATAAGTTGTATATGGAAATATATTTAAATCTCATGAGCAAGAGCTTTCTATTTAAAAAGCAAAAAGTACTTTAAAAATATTTAATCATTTCTGTAGCACAATTCCTTTAAAACATAGTTCTTGTGTGATTAAGTTTTTTTGGTGAAAGAAAGAAATCTATCAAGTCTATAAAAAATACTTTGGGTTTTGTGTAATATTGTACCTTATAGCATTTGGGACCCACATAAATAATTAGGTTAGTTGACAAGTTGAAGTCAAACGGGAACTTGGAAGTTTTACGCTCCTCTTTTCCCCAGACTCCATCCTTTCTGGCATTTCTTACAATTTTGTTTCTATCCTCACCATAATTAAATCTAACATCAAGAACAAAACCAACCATTTCGGGCTCAAAATCTCTTGAATGTTGAAGATAAATGGTGAATCTGAAAGGTTAGAAGTAACTTCTGTTGGATTATCTTGTTGCGAGATGGAGCAGAAGTGTTATAATAAATTTTATATATGAGAAGACATGAAAGTCCTGAAATTTTCAAATGTGTCATTGACAGGATTCTTTTGAGTACCCACATTAAAGAGTTTGGTTGGATGATAAGAGAGATAGTGTGGGGAAAAGAGCTGTATACGTCTCTTTATCTGGACCTCTGAAACTATTACAATATTAGTCAATTCCAATCAATATGTTTAAGATAAATTACGGTAATATACACAGATTGAATACAGCAGTTAACAAGTTTTGTTCTCATGTCTGTCTGAATAAAACAGAAAGCATTAAAAGAAGAGCAAAAGAAATTCATCACATAGATAAAAGCTTAAATCAGGAAAAATAAAGCAAGCAATGTAAACCATCTAAAAATCAAACTACAAAATATTAACTTTCTGAAAGCATTCAAAGCTGAAATGTTTTGTTAAACAAACAAGAGGCCCATGAGGGCCTATGCTCTACTGGTATGGTTCTTTGGTCATTTTCAATCCAGAGCATGTATGTATGGTGAAGATCGGATAGTAAATGGAGGCTCTTTTGTGTTCACAAGCTGTATTATATAGCAATTTTTACAATTTCATGTGCCATAATCCAGTCTTGCATGGGCAGATCTAGCTGGTTTTCAGAAGGAACCAAGCTCTCATCAATATTTAACTACTATCTAAGTTTGGTGAAGATCAGATAGTAAATGGAGCCTCTATTGTGTTCACATGCTCAATTATAGCAATTTGGACAATTTCAAGGGCCATAATCCAGTCTTGCATTGGTGGATCTGGCTGGTTTACGAAAGGAACCGAGCTCTCATGGATATCTTACTACTGTATAAGTTTGGTTGAGATACAATCAAAAGTGAAGACTGTATCGTGTTAACAAGCTCTTTTATAGCAATTTTGACCATTTCAAGGGCCATACTCCAGTCATGCATTGGCGGATCTGGCTGGTTTTCGAAAGGAACCGAGCTCTCATGGATATCTAACTACTGTATAAGTTTGGTTGAGATACAATCAAACGTGAAGACTGTATCGTGTTAACAAGCTCTTTTATAGCAATTTTGACCATTTCAAGGGCCATAATCCAGTCATGCATGGGCGGATCTGGCTGGTTTTCGAAAGGAACCGAGCTCTCATAGATATCTAACTACTGTATAAGTTTGGTTGAGATACAATTAAAAGTGAAGACTGTATCGTGTTAACAAGCTCTTTTATAGCAATTTTGACCATTTCAAGGGCCATAATCCAGTCATGCATGGGCGGATCTGGCTGGTTTTCGAAAGGAACCGAGCTCTCATGGATATCTAACTACTGTATAAGTTTGGTTGAGATACAATCAAAAGTGAAGACTGTATCATGTTAACAAGAAATTGTTTACGGACGCACGGACGCACGCACGCACGCACGGACGACGGACAAATCGCCATGACATAAGCCCTTCTGGCCTTTGGCCAGTAGAGCTAAAAACTGAAACTAGGCAAGCATACAAGACTACAAAAAAGTGTTAATTTCCTGTAGGCATACAAAACTGCTTTGTTGATTTTCTGGAAGCAAACTGAACTACTTTGTTAATTTTGTGTAACCAAACTAAGCCATGCACTGAACCATTGAGGTACCTTAAAGCAGTCTCCTTGAACCAGTATATACATGTCAAAGAAAGCATCGGGTTTGAATGGGAAATAAGGGGTTTGTCGTTCTTCATTTCTCCAGACTTCTCCCTCTTTGTTGTTCCTGACCACAATATTTCTGTCGCTCCCAAATTGAAAACGAACATCAAAAACAAAGGCGCAATCTCCTCCGTAACCACAGTCTAACCAGATATTAAACCTGTTTATTTAACACAGATTAAGATTTCTTTATAATTATTTAAAGGTCATTATGTATACATTTTTAACTTATATGTATGTTCAATTTTAACCCTTTCCCTTCTACAGACGCAATATGACACCTCTGTAGCAACCAACTTTTGAAAACCTTGTTACAAAGAAGTAAAAAATCATAATGTGCAATTCCTCCTTTTTCCTACAATGTTGTCATTTCTATTCAATTTTACCTTCATTTGCAGAGATTTTTCATTTTTTTTTCCTAAATGTTGCAAAGTCATCTGTTGAGATTTTTCATTTTTTCCCCTAGATGTTTTCAAGGTCATCTGCTGCAAATCTGATGTCTGTTGGAAAGGTAGAAAATCTCTATAATTGAATGGATAACCTATGACTAAAAGTGGTAAACATTGTGGAAAAAGGAGAAATTGCACGTTTTGTGCAATTTCTTCTTTTGTCACTATGTTTCACTATGATTTCAAATAGCCATCTGCTGCAGAGGCGTCAGAAAGCGTCTTTATGAGGGAAAGGGTTAAGAGTTGTCTGCTTTGTGAGAATTTAATTTAAAACAATTCATAATGGAACATTTCCAGCAATGTTTATTATTCCTCTGCAGAGCATTCTGCTTTCCAGAAAAGATGGCAGTTTTCCATGTAAACAGTGCCCACCACAAGTATTGAAACTTCCCGAGGAATTGTTAATTATGAGCAATTTAGATTTTCCCTATAATATTTTCAAATTTCCTTTTCCTTTTCCCACAATGCTTTCAGAATAGATTTTTTGGGGGAAAGGGGCTTTTTACCCCTATGCCATTTCTAACATGCGTTTTGACAAGTCAACATTCAGCTGCACCTCAGCTCAACTATTGTATTCACCCGCGAAAGTCTAGTTTTTGATTGGTTGCCTTTTGCTTCACACTGAATTGCATGGTAGCTACTGTAATACACATGCGGTTCGATCCCCAGTCGCGGCACTACGGTCATGGTGGAGTGTCCTTGGGCAAGGCACATTTTCTAGCCTAGTACTGGTTTGTTTACCCAGGGATTCATGAATAAGTGAACTGTCACCGTGATATAACTGAAATAATGTTGATAGCAGCATAAAACAACAATAAAACAAACAAACAAACATAGTTTTGGATGGGCGCTATATTATGTATTGATTGTTTTATGAGATTGCAGGGAGAACACACAGTGACCTACCTTCCAGGGTTTGAGTGAGGTATTCCACTGATGTAGATCATCTTATTGGGATAGAGACCTCCAGGCATGTTGTGTACGAAGGGGACGGGCTGAAAATAAATTACAATTAACCCTTTGAACATATTTTGTCAGATGGATAACCTATGACTAAAAGTGGAAAACATTGTGACAAAAGGAGAAATTGCACGTTCTGTGCAATTTCTTCTTTTGTCACTATGTTTTCAAAACGCCGTCTGCTTTAACCCTTTCCGTCATACGACAATTCTGCAGCAGTCGACTTTAAACATATTTTGTCAAAAAATGGAAAATTTCTTTAATTGAATAGATAACCTATTACTTAAAGTTGAAAACATTGTGGCTAAAGGAGAAATTGCTTGTTTTGAGCAATTTCTTCTTTTGTCACTTTGTTTTCAAAAAGCCGTCTGCTGCAAAGGCGTCAGAAAACGTCTATATGAAGGAAAGGGTTAAATCATACACAACTATGTGACAGGACACAACGTATGTAAGACTAAGACTTTTCACATGACAGTATCCTTCTAGAGGTATCTGCTTTGAAAACATCTTACACTGTAACATTTAGAATTTACTCTTTCCTATTACAATAATCTGCAGCAGATGACATTATAACATTAACCCTTTCCCTCATATAGATGCTTTCTGACGCCTCTGCAGCAGAAGGCTTTTTGAAAACAAAGTGAAAAAAGAAGAAATTGCTTAAAACGAGCAATTTCTCATTTTGCCACAATGTTTTCCACTTTTAGTCATAAGTTATCCATTCAATTATAGAGATTTTCTATTTTTTTGACAAAATATGTTCAAAGTCGTCTGCTGCAGAATTGTCATATGAGGGAAAGAGTTAAGACAAACATATTGAAAATCTCTAAAAAATAACAGTATACAATGTATTCATTGAAAAGAGTTGAAAACATCATGAGCAAATTATCCTTTTGCCACAATACTTTCAAAAGTATACTGCTGCAGATGTGACTGCAAGTCATACGACAATTCTGCAGTAGACGACTTTGAACGTATTTTGTCAAAACATAGAAAATCTCCATAATTAAATGGATAACCTATGACAAAAAGTGGAAAACATTGTGGCAAAAGGAGAAATTGCACGTTTTGTGCAATTTCTTCTTTTGTCGGAATGTTTTCAAAAAGCCGTCTGCTGCAGAGGCGTCAGAAAGCGTCTATATGAGGAAAAGGGTTAAACAAAGTAGGAAGTGCAAGTTTGTTACAAAGACGAAACATTGTTTGGGGAAAAAGGGGGGAAAATTCCTTTAATTTGTACCATGTTTTCAAGTGAATACAGTTCAAGATGACCGTTCTATACTTACCGGGTTGTAAATGGGTCCTGCAGGTTGACCTGGATATCCTGTTGCTCCTGGGTAACCTCCAGCTGCTGGGTACTGTTAATGACAAATGAAAGATGGCTTAAAAATCAGGCAAAACATTTGATGTTTTAATTCTGCAGCAGATAACTTTTGAAATAATTATGGTAAAATGAGAATTTGCTCATAATGACTTAATTCAATAACTTTACTTTCGTTTATGGAGATTTTCCATATTCTTTTTAAAAGATGATTTTAACCCATTCCCACATTTCGGACGCTTCTGCAGTAGATGGCTTTTTGAAAACATGATGACAAAAAAAGAAATTGCTCAAAACAAGCAATTTCTTCTTTTGTTACCATGTTTTCAACTCTATTCAATTATTGTACTATTTATGGGAGTTTCCAAAAAAAAAATGGAGAAGTTTTCAAAGTCGTCTGCTGCAGAATTGGTGTATGTGGGAAAGGGTTAAAGGGACAGTCTCACAATATTTTGGTACCGTAATCATTTTTCAATCAACAGTAAACTATTCCAATTATTTCTTTTAGTTTATACTTAAGTAAAACGAGATTCAATTCAATAAGTATATGTATATTGACAGTTAATTTTGTAGAGCTGAAAAAAGTGGGTTATTTTACTCTGGTGGCCACCTAGCTAGGGGCCTTTGGGTGGCCAGGCATCTTGTGCAGTGGAGAGGAACCGTTTGAACAATATTGGTAGAGGGTATAAGTTGAATTTGCCAATGTGAACATTATCACGACCAAAACATTGTTGTAAGCAGAGGGGTATCCATATTTTCAAAACCTTGAAGAGTGACACAGGTAAAAAAAGGTAAACAACAAACGTGTCAATATTGTAAAATACGATAAGCAATTTCTCCTTTTGCCACATTATTTTCAGAGGGCGTCATTAAGATAAGTAGTAAAAGTATGTATTTGGCCAAATGGCATGAAGCATGGCTTTTTTTATTTATTGAACCGAGTTAGAAAACAAATATATGCTTTCCTTTTTTTAACATATAAATGCTCACTAATGTCGAGCATGATTTCTACCATGGTGAGTACATTCCAATTTATTTAAAATATTTGCCATTGTTAAACTGTATGTGTCGATTGATATATATGGTAGCAGAACAACTAAGTAATTATAACCAGAAAATAGTCCGAACTGCTTTTCAATAGAAAATATCTTCTTTTTGTTTTATTTAAATTGTGTTCTATTTAAGATTGTTTATTATCAAATAACTTAAATAAACAAGAGGGCCATGATGACCCTATATTGCTCACCTGATTTTATTTTTTTCTCACTTTAGCCATATAAGCCCCACCCCCTGGCGGCCATAGTTTTTGACCAATCAGGATGGCTTGAAGGGAATCTGATAGAGGGTCACCCTAGGAATAGTTCTACAAAATTATTTGAAAATCGGCCAAACACTTTCGGAGGAGAAGATTTTTTAAGTTTTCACTCAAGCCATATAAGGCAAAATAGCCTCGCCCCCTGGCGGCCATGTTTTTCGACCAATCAACATGGCTTGAAGGAATCTGATAGTAGGTCGCTTAAGGAACATTCTGAATCTTTATCTTGAAAAATACTGAGAGAATTTCTGTTTTCAATATCTGCATCATCCAACAATGTGTCAATATTGCCAGTGTAAAGGACATGTGACAAAAGGAACCATGCTCTCATGTATATCTAGCTACTGTATAAGTTTGGTAAACATCGGATAATAAATGATGACTTTATCTTGTTCACAAGGTCAATTATAACAATTTTGCCAATTTTAAGGGCCGTAATCATCTGGCTGGTTTTTGAAAGGAACCGAGCTCTCATGGATATCTAGCTACTGAATAAGTTTGGTAAACATCAGACAATAAATGAAGACTTAATCGTGTTCACAAGGTCAATTATAACAATTTTGCCAAATTTAAAGGGCCATAATCCAGTCATGCATAAACGAATCTGGCTGGTTTTCAAAAGGATCTGAGCTCTCATGTATATCTAGCTACTGTATGAGTTTGGTAAACATCGGATAATAAATGATGACTTTATCTTGTTCACAAGGTCAATTATAGCAATTTTGCCAATTTAAAGGGCCGTAATCATCTGGCTGGTTTTCGAAAGGAACCAAGCTCTCATGGATATCTAGCTACTGAATAAGTTTGGTAAACGTCAGACAATAAATGAAGACTTAATTGTGTTCACAAGGTCAATTATAACAATTTTGCCAAATTTAAAGGGCCATAATCCAGTCATGCATAAATGAATCTGGCTGGTTTTCAGAAGGAACCAAGCTCAAATGTATATCTAGCTACTGTATAAGTTAAGTAAACATCAGATAATAAATGATGACTTTAACTTGTTCACAAGGTCAATTATAGCAATTTTGCCAGTTTTAAAGGGCCATAATCCCGTCATTCATGAACCTATCTGGTTTTCGAAAGGAATCGAGCTCTTATGGATATTTAGCTACTTAATAAGTTTGGTAAACATCGGATAATAAATGAAGACTTTATCGTGTTCACAAGAAATTGTGGACAGACGACGGACGAAGGGCGATCACAAAAGCTCAGCTTGTCACTATGTGACAGGTGAGCTAAAAAAAGGGAGCTAGCGATTTTTCATTTTCTAATCATGTTACTTAAGCTGTCGGACCCATTTTTCTATAAAGTTTACAGTAGCAAATTCCAGTTATGAAATAAGGATGATCTTACGAAAATATTTTTAAAATTGGCCAGTTTTTTAGGAGATGTTGTTCAAATTATGTTCCATTTTTAGCACTGGTGGCCATCTTTTGCAGGGGAGTAGAACGATTGATATATTATAAAATGAAGGACATCTAGGTAACATTCCTGTGAATTTATTTGAAATAGGACGAGTAGTATCAGAGAAGAAAATTTAAACAGACATCATTCCACTGACAGACAATGAAGGATCACAATCTCTTCTCCAAAGCATTTCATGCTCAGGTGAGCTGTAAACTCAGAATCTGATTTTTTACAATAAAAACATTTTCTAACGTGTAATTATCTATACTAACTGCAGAGAGGAAAATTGTGAATACATATATATATTAACACTTGAAACTGGATGTTGTTAGTGCATAAAACATACATCTCAAGAATACAAATTTAAAAAGTAACTACATGGTTTGAAAAGTTTTTTATCCCCCTGCCAACCCAACTTTTAATACCAATGTAGCAAAAAATAATGTTACAAATTCCGAGAAAAGAAGAACAGCATATATTTAGGAATGCATGTTTCTCATTTTCTCATGCGAACTTCTCAATCACATTTTCATTTAAACACATTTCTCCTTTTTGTCATGATGACCAACTCCTACATTTAATTCTCACATTTATTTTTGCTTTTTCAGTTTATCTTTTGTCTACATTCCAATAACTTTCCCAACATGTTCTGGAAATGTCTACTCACAGAAAATCAGTTAATGGGTAAATCCTTTCCCACCTATAACAAATCTGCAGCAGACAACATTGAAAACAAGACATTAATATAGAAAATCTCTATCAAAAATAGTACATGTATAATCATTAAATGGAATTAAAAACATTGTGTTAAAAGAACATATAGCTTATCATGAGCAATTGCTCCTTTAGCCTCAATGTTTTCAAAGTCATCTGAGTGTGGGAACGGGTTAAAAGATAATTTTACTGATTGCACGCTAAATACTATTTGAACTACAGGAATTAAGTAACATTACTTCACATGACTTTTCAAAGGTCTCCTGCTTTACAATCAACAGACGAACAATTTCAACAATGTAGAATATTGATAAAGAGTTAAAAATGTTGCAATAAAAGGTGAAATTGCCTGTTTTGAGCAATTTCACCTTTTATTGAATGTTTTCAAAATTTATGTAAACCCTTTCCCTCATATAGACACTTTCGGACGCCTCTGCAGCAGACGGCTTTTTGAAAACATAGTGACAAAAGGAGAAATTGCACAAAACATGCAATTTCTCCTTTTGCCACAATGTTTTCCACTTTTCGTCATAGGTTATCCATTCAATTATGAAGATTTTCTATGTTTTGACAAAATACGTTCAAAGTCGTCTGCTGCAGAATTGTCGTATGAGGGAAAGGGTTAAATGGCTGCAGTGTCAAATGTCGTCTGTGTGAAGTAATGGGTTATATTATAAAGGATACAGGAATGAGGGGTATTGCGGGTTTGTATATTTTTCTCTATGTGAAGGCAGGTATGTTTTCCATGAAACACAAGTGCTCAATTTTGGTATATTGTCAAATCTTACAGATTGAAATTTAACTTATTGTTCTTTTTTAGAATCATGCATGCATGCAACTATCGATCTATTTTCAGTATTATTTAGAAATATTAATAACAGCAATTTCCTCTCAAATAACGGAGCAAAGAAAATATGGTATGTCCTATGAGCAACAAAACCCTTTTTAGAATATAAGGCTTATTTTTATACAAATTAAAATCTTCAGAGTAAAACCTATCTAGAGCATCAAGGGTTCCAAGATAATGCTGTTATAATAGCAATCCAGGGAATTATTGCATTTAAAGACTTCATCAAATGATCTAAAAGTGACCGTGCAATAACCATAAGCCAACATTTTAAATAGAAAAGTTTGTGGACTAGGGCTTTTAAACTTGAACATCATTGATGCAAGTCCGTCAAACTTGGTAACATTTCTTAATACAGAAAAGATACAAGCTATACAACTTTTAACCAATATGATGTTGGACCAAATGGTTTAGGGAAATATTAACCTGCATTAACACAATCTAATTGTAGGACTTGACAATATTCCAAACTTGAACACACTACTGATAGGAGACATACATTAGAACTTGCAGGTGGTTTATGATGGTGTGGTTTTCCTAACTCTCCAAGAATAGCACCAGCAAAATTTCCAATAGCTCCTGCAATACCCCCATGATGCTGATGATGTTGACCATGGTGATGACGCTGAAATGTGATGCAACAAGACCTGTCACTAAAGGTGACTTACAGTAATAAGCAAGAAGTTCAAGGGGAGATCACTCTTAAATGGTTGAATGGCTATGATCCAAAAATGATAGTTTAACACATGTACAATCCATGAATATCCTAAGTACCAAGTTTTATTAAAATCTCTTAAAATTCAAGAGGTAGTTCCATCTTCAAAGTTCAAATGACATATGACGGACCATCCAATTAACTGATTCCTGTATAACAATGGTCAAAGAGTTAGATCGTAAACAATATAACTTTTTATCGTAGCTTGTAATTATTTTGATCTTCTAAGAATAATTTCAGCTGTGTAATTTAATTCATATTACAACACAATCAAACACTCTTTATGAAAATAGTTATAAACAATCTCAACAAAAGTGTTTAAAATTTGAAAACAAATGTTCAAAGGTGCTGGTGACACAAGCTCCACACAATTTGTTCCAGCTGTAAAAGGGTTAACCCTTTCCCATGAACAACAAGTCTGAGGCAGACGACTTTGAAATAATCTTGACCTAAACATGAAAAACCTGTGTTAATGAAAGTTTAACAATTGAATAGTGAGCAATTTATCCTGTAACAATGTTTTCAAAAGAAGTCTGCTGCAAATCTGTAGATGGTAGAAGGTTTACATCACTTTTACTGGAGTGCTGCTCAATTATATCAATGAAACTATCTCCCAAATTCTCCATATTTCTGCCTAAATATTTTCTGCTTCAGATTAATTATATGAAGGGAATGGGAGAATTATTTGAAGTATGCATTTTCAAAGTTTCTGACAAACCTGTCTACAATTTCTGATGTCTACAATATATATACATTTGTACATGTATACATGAAATGGCCTCTCTCAATACTCTAGACAGTCCTAGTGAAAAGCATTTTTAAAGGTCTTTAACCCTTTCCCACATGCAGACTCATTTTGATGCATCTACAGTTGACGCCCTCTGAAAATATTGTGGCAAAAGTAGAAATTGCTCAAAATGAGGAATTTCTCATCTTGCAACCTTGTTTTAAATTTAGCCAATTGATAATAATTAAATTTATAAAGTTTTCATATTTTTGTTCAGATATTTTCAATGTTGTCTACTGCAGATTTGTCATATATGGGAAAGGGTTATGTCATGATGATCAATTATGCAAATTACATGTACAAAATAATTACTTGTTGAAACACTCACCCCATGTTCAAAACGGATATGTCTAATTCTGATACCCTGTTCTACAGTGATGTAGGTAGCCATGTGCTTTCCCATTCTGTGATTGTAATCACAGAAATGTTTACCATTTACAGACACCTGAAAAAATATACAATCTTTGCTCAACAAAAGCATATCAGATACTTTAATCCTTTCCTACTTGCAGAAGTATTTTGATATGTCTGATGCAGACGAATTCTGTAAACATTGAAGCAGGACAGAAGTTATTTATTATCATTATGTTGCAATATTTCCTTTTGCCACAACATTTTTTTTACATTTCTATTTAATAATCATACATGCCTAGATGTGTACAAAGCCATGTGCTGCAGGTTGGTATGTGGGAAATGCTTAACAGTTTTGAAACTATCCGAGCTAAAAGCTTTTATCGTTTGAAGAAAACAAGAGGCTCTAGAATGTTAGCCGCTCTTCTTAATGAGTAGACATATAAACTGGACAAGTTTCCAAATATTCCATGAACAATAGGGTTCCTGTAAACATTAATAATTACTTTGAAAGCGTTGTGGGTAAAGAAGAAAGTTATCATCATAAGCAAAAAGTATCTACTTTTACAATAATGTTTTTGAAAGTAGTTGCATAAACAAAGAAATCATTTTTTTGTTATTATTTTAAAGCGACTGAACTCCAGATTTCCAATTTTAAGAAAATAAGTGTTATTTTTGTATTTGGGGCATTAAAATATGATAACTGACATATTACATACCCCTATAATCGGTGAGATTTTCTTGTTTTCGATACTTTTTCCATCGCAAATTCTACCCTGTCAGTAACGGGGTAAGTATTTTTAAATAGGAAACCCCTTCATCGGGACAATTGAAAACGACTCAAGTTCACTTTATTGATAAAAAACGATACATTTTCTACCCTGGTTTTACTTGGATAACATAAAGAATAACATTTAGGGCGAATTCTTTTTTTTTTTTTTCCGTGCCATCTGGATTTCAGTCGCTTTATAATAACAAAAAAAAAATCATATTTGAACATTATGAAAAACCAACTTAATTAACCAATTACTTCACACAGACGACATTTGACGCCTGCTGTTGCAGACGAATTTTGAAAACATTGCAATAAAAGGTGAAATTGCTCAAAACAAATGTGTTTGACACATCTGCAACAGACATGCTTTCTTTTACAGAGATTTTCCATACATAATTTTGCATAAATGTTTGCAAAGTCGTCGGCTGCAGATGTTTTGTATGTGACGACATTGAACATATTTTGTTAAAAAATGGAAAATCTCTATATAATTGAATGGATAACCTATGACTAAAAGTGGAAAACATTGTGTCAAAAGGAGAAATTTTGAGCAATTTCTTCTTTTGTCACTATGTTTTTAAAAAGCCGTCTGCTGCAGGCGTCAGAAAGCGTCTATATGAGGGAAAGGGTTAAGGGACACTGATTGGTCCATAAACTTGTCATGCAATGTATGGTCAAGATTACTTAATTGCTGCTTGATCTTGAGTCTTATGTAATTGTATGTAATTGTATATGTTATACGTATACCATATACAACAAATCTGCGTCAGATGACTGTAAACACATCTAGGCAAAAAAGTATAGCAAATCTTTAGAAATAAAAGTATAATCATTGAATAAAGTTGAAACAAATTGTGGCAAGAGGAGAAATTGCTTATAATGAGCAATAACTTCTTTTGCTACCATGTTTTCAAAAGTCGCCGCTTGCACATGGGTCAAAATGTGTCTAAAGGTGAAAAGACGTCTTTGACAATATCTAGGCGAAATATCGGAAAAAAACACATATTATGAGGATACAATTATTAGATAGTTATAATCGTTGTGGAAAAAGGAGAAATTGCCCAGCATGAACAATTTCACCTTTTGCCACAATGTTTTCAAAAGACATTAATAAACATGCATCAGAATGCGTCTGCAAGTGGAAAATGATCAATCAAACAAATCATAAATTTAATTCAAATTCAAGGATGTGAAAATAATTCAGGATCAGGTCAATATTTTCAAGTAATATCTGAACCTCTCAGCAGAAATCCAATGTATACCTATTACCTACCCGAAAATGGCTGTCCTTTATCTGAATGGTGACATCAAACTGCTGACCTTTGTGGAATGGAAACCCACCATGTCTTTCTTCAGCACCCCAGGATCCTCCCTGTAGACTGTTCCTGATCACCTGTTATACAAACAAAGTCGTTAATACTTTATTATTTTGTTGCAATCTTGATTTTTTAAGTTGTCTGCTTGAATCCATTCCCGCCCATACAAGGAAAATAAAAAATTAAGGCAAACATAAAAAAGAGATCTCAAAAAATGAATTAATGTATTTTATTGAAGAGTTATATGAGTTGTTAAGCAATTTCTCCTTTAGCCAGAAACAGGGAGTTAAATTGTATACAGAGTTGAAAACATGACAGGAATAATGTGAAATTGATCTTCATTTTACCTGGGTAAAGGCCACTAGGCTTTATATAGAGCAAAATATATGGTAAAATCCATGATACCATAAGGTATATATATAGAGAGAGAGAGAGCAAAACATATGTTAAAATCCATGTATTTAGAACAAATCAGATAGTAAAACCTGTGACACCTTAGTGTATATATAGGGCCAAACATATGGTATATTCCAAGGCACTATAGGATAAACATGTATGAGAGAGCAAAACAAATGGTCAAATCCATGGCACCATAACGTACATATATAGAGATCTCGAGAGAGAGCAAAACATATAGTTAAATCCATGGCACCATCTATATAGTGTGTTTATATAGAGCAAAGCATAAGGTAAAATCCATATCAACTGCAAACGGCAAATCATTGTGTGTGCATTTATCAACAGACAAGTCAAAACTGCTGAATGAAACAGGTCAGGATAGTCAAGTCAACTTAAAAGCATGTCTCTTAAAGTTGACTCTTACATCAGCAAAATTATTGTTACTTTCAGGCCTAGATGCAGACAAGTAGAAAGGTCCTTGTCACATAATATCTCTCGTTTTACTCAACAAACCATATGTTGTGGGTACTCAAAAGATGTGTCTCATTGAGTTTGTTTTAGGTAAAATTAACATATAAGATTAAGAAAAATGCTTCTTTTCTAGCGATGTGAAATATTTGCCTAGATTGAAGATTCTTACTTACAGCATTCTCATTAAATCTTGGATTAAAAACAAATGGACTTTCACATCTGGGGTCCATACCAGGTCCATTTTGTAAGCTGATTAAAAACCTGAAAAGGACAGACACATTCTAAAGAAACTCAACTTATTTACTTATTCCCCCACATGCAAAACTATGGTATCTCAATGGTGTTTGTTTGTATGGTGTTTAATACTGCTTTCAACAGTATTTCAGTTATACCACGGTGTATCCTTTCAGTCATACCACGGCGTATCCTTTCAGTCATACCACGGCGTATCCTGGGTAAATTATCAGTACTGCTGGAAAAGTATTTCAGTCATACCACGGCGTATCCTGGGTAAATTATCAGTACTGCTGGAAAAGTATTTCAGTTATACCACGGCGTATCCTGGGTAAATTATCAGTTCTGCTTTCAAAAGTATTTCAGTCATACCACGGGGTATCCTGTGTAAATTATCAGTACTGCTGGAAAAGTATTTCAGTCATACCACGGCGTATCCTGGGTAAATTATCAGTACTGCTTTCAAAAGTATTTCAGTTATACCACAGCGTATCCTGGGTAAATTATCAGTGTACTGCTGGTAAGCTTATCCTTACACCAGCGCATTTGTAACGCTACCACAACGATTTGAGTGCCATGGAGTGAAGCTATCAGGGGTGTAGCTTGGCAATAATCAATGTGTAGGCCGTCTCGTGATAAAATTAACATTGTGGACTCTGTGTAAAGGATTGACCCGGATCAGCCTAAGCATGCCACACAGGCCTACACGGATGACACTTTTCGCCTCCTGTGGATTTTCTGTTTCAGGAATCACTACTCTATATATCCCCCCTTAAACGGAATGTGTCGGCTGGATCAGTCTGCGCGGACAGCGCAGGTTGATCTGGTCGATACATTACGCAGATGTTTATCGCTGCAGCTGCTTTTTGGGGCATTTTTAGAAAAAATGTGTAGGCACGTGCCCACAGTGCCTAAAGGAAGCAACGCCCCTGGCTATGACAACCATTTTTAAAAGTCTTTGGTATGACCTGACCTGGTATTTAACTCACTCTCGAGGCAGATGCTCTAGCCACTACACTACAGAGGTGGTCAACTCACTAAGGTAAGAAAGAAAGGAAACCATAGTTTTGCACTCAGGGGATGAATATTATAACAAGAGGGCCATGATGGCCCTGGATCGCTCACCTGATTTTTTTTTTTCAATTTAACTATATAAGCTCCGCCCCCTGGCGGCCATAGTTTCCGACCAATCAACTTGGCTTGAAGGAATCTGATAGAGGGTCACCCTAGGAACATTTCTACAAAATTATTTGAAAATCGGCCTGACACTTTCGGAGAAGAAGATTTTTTAAGTTTTCACTATAGCCATATAAGGCAAAATAGCCCCGCCCCACCCCCCCCCCCCCCCAGCCCCCCCCCCCCTGGCGGCCATGTTTTTCGACCAATCAACATGGCTTGAAGGAATCTGATAGAGGGTCACACTAGGAACATTTCTACAAAATTATTTGAAAATCAGCCTGACACTTTCGGAGGAGAAGATTTTTTAAGTTTTCACTATAGCCATATAAGGCAAAATAGCCCTGCCCCCCTGGTTGCCATGTTTTTATACCAATCAACATGGCTTGAAGGAATCTGAAAGTAGGTCACTTAAGGAACATTTCTACAAAATTATTTGAAAATTGGCCTGACACTTTCGGAGAAGAAGATTTTTTAAGTTTTCACTATAGCCATATAAGGCAAAATAGCCCTGCCCCCCCCCCCCCCCCCCGCCCCCCCCCCCCCCCCCTGGCGGCCATGTTTTTCAACCAATCAACATGGCTTGAAGGAATCTGATAGAGGGTCATCCAAGGAACATTTCTACAAAATTATTTGAAAATCGGTCTTACACTTTCGGAGGAGAAGATTTTTTAAGTTTTCACTATAGCCATATAAGGCAAAATAGCCCCGCCCCCCTGGCGGCCATGTTTTTTGACCAATCAACATGGCTTGAAGGAATCTGATAGAGGGTCATCCAATGAACATTTCTACAAAATTATTTGAAAATCTGCCAACCAGTTTGGGAGAAGAAGAATTTTGAAGTTTTTTTCATTTCGATGCCATGGAAACCAGAATTCTGCATGGATCCCAAAAATTTGAAGGAAATCTGGTGAGGTCATTGAGAGGATGCTTTCTGTGAAGTTTCATCCCAATTGACCCACTGGTTACTGAGGAGAAGAAGTTGACGCACGACACACGACGGACGACGCACGATGGACGACGGACGCCGGACAAAAGGCGATCACAATAACTCACCTTGAGCAAAGCTCAGGTGAGCTAAAAATCATGAGAGTACAGAGAGAATGGGAGACGAAGAGACAAATACAGACAGACTGACAGGAAGATGACTGTAATGACTTGTTTGCCTACCCTGTATGGTGGTGTTCTGCAACCCCAGAAACGTGAATCTGCATCCCATCATGTACACCACCTTGAATCGGGCCTACATAGGGGGTACCCTGAAATAATGTAACACTGTCAGTGCTAGTTTCAACTTGAGGAAAATCAGGATAAAAATGTTGAGCAGCCAACTGTATCGAACCTGTTCAGACGGCGACGACGTACTGGCTAGTCTGGCTGTATATTGGTGGCACATGCTTCATAACATTGGTTCTAGAAGCCAAACGGCTAAGTAACTTGAGATCCATGTGATCTTCAACGTTAAATAGTCTAACTCGTTGATCTCAGCTGAACTCTTTTTGTCAAACCTGTTCTTATCCAGGGTCTCAAATACCTAATCTGTTGTTGTTTTTTTGGGATTATTTACCCTGCACCCATTAATAAGCAGCTATGATTCTATCGTTATGGAACGCCAAATCTACATAAACTCAAATATTTGAAGAGCTCTTCAAATATTTAGATAGCTCTCCAATTGAATTGATGATATCATTAATTCAATTGAAGAGCTCTTCAATTGAATTGGAGAGCTCTCTAATTCAATTGAAGATATCTCCAAATCAACTTAATTGAAGATATCTCCAAATCAATTAGAGATATCTTCAAATCAATTGGAGAGCTCTGCAATTCAATTGGAGATATCTTCAAATCAATTATGGATATGTTTAATTTGGAAGAATTGGAGATATCTCCAATTCATTTGTTGCTCTCTCTAATTAAATTAAAGATATCTCCAATTGATTTGAAGAGCTCTCTAATTCAATTAGTGAGAGCAACAAACGAATTGTTGATTTGGAGATATCTTCAATTGAATTAGAGAGGTCTTCAAATCAATTAGAGAGCTCTCCAATTGAATTGATGATATCATTAATTAAATTGGAGAGCTCTCTAATTATGTGAAGAGCTCTCTAAATATTTGAAGAGGGAACGCAAATCTACATAAACTCAAATATTTGAAGAGCTCTTCAAATACTTAGAGAGCTCTCCAATTGAATTGTTGATATCATTAATTCAATTGAAGAGCTCTTCAATTGAATTGGAGAGCTCTCTAATTAAATTGAAGATATCCCCAAATCAACTTAATTGAAGATATCTCCAAATCAATTAGATATATCTTCAAATCAATTGGAGAGCTCTGCAATTCAATTGGAGATATCTCCAAATCAATTATGGATATGTTTAATTTGGAAGAATTGGAGATATCTCCAATTCATTTGTTGCTCTCTCTAATTGAATTAAATATATCTCCAATTGATTTGGAGAGTTCTCTAATTCAATTAGTGAGAGCAACACATGAATTGTTGATTTGGAGATATCTTCAATTGAATTAGAGAGGTCTTCAAATCAATTAGAGAGCTCTCCAATTGAATTGATGATATCATTAATTCAATTGATGATATCATTAATTCAATTGGAGAGCTTTCCATATATCGTTGTGGTACAAAAATACATAATCAGTTTGATTGAGACAGTCGGAAAAAGGATGCAATCTGTATTCTATCTAAACAATTAAAAACACCATTTTAGACAGTATAGAAAACTTACAAATGAGTAGAGTAAATTGTTCACAATTGATTAGATATTGCGCATGCAAATTTTATCATTTTTATCCAGGAATCTAGAGCTAAATTTGGACTAAGCGAGCATGTGCTTATGAGTATTTTTAAAAGTGTATAATTTCAATTCGAGACGACCTTTAAAAAGTTTTATAATGACTAGTCAGATCGTATATACATCCAGCGAAGTATTTTATTGCTGTAAACAATAAACTCGGTTATATTATTTCGTATGTGAAAGAAAGCATGTTTCTTTTTTTGCCACCCCAAAAAATCTTCTAGAGATTCTTTAACTCTTTCAGCGTTTAAAGTAGATTTTTCCATGTTCAAAATCGGGCGTTTCCATTTCTCTTGTAATAAGACTTTTGGAATATGTTCATAACTTAAATGCAATCAATGCTGATTTCAGGTGAGACAGCTTGTTACGAGCTGACTCGCCTGAATCTGCATTGTTTGCATAAACCTCAAAATTGCCTTTGGCGTTGAAAGAGTTAAATGAAAATCAAAGCGCATAGCGTATCGTTTCACATGGCATTGCACATGCTGCAGCTATAAATAAAGACGATTCGTTCATTTTGGGGAAATTAATTTAACTTCATTATGAGTAATCTTTAATTTTAACAAAGCATGATAAATGGGACAAAATGCTCCGATAACTTTTTGGTGTAATTTGTATTCAAACAGGATTTCATACAGGATTTCCGAAAGCAATCGACTGCATTGACGTCACTAGATTCAGTAGGTGTTTGTGGGTCAGCCACAGGGACTTGCTCCTCTAAAAATAGATATTACCCTATATATTCATGCATATCTATGTTTAGAGGAGCAAGTCCCTGTGGGTCAGCCAAACTAAATCGACAATCTTTACACATATACATGTATAGTCCATGATTAACAGAAAAGGATTTGTCGTAGATTCTTTGAAATTAGTTTTGGTTTCGTTATGCTTATTCATTTAAACTACATCCGGGATTGTTTTTTGTCTGGTTGATCTTAGCTGACCTCGTTTATGTCAAACTTGTTCTTATCCAGGGTCTCAGATACCTAATCTGTCGTTGTATTTTTGGATTGTTTACCCTGCACTCGGCATTAATGCCATTTGGCGAGTAGCTATGTTTCTATCGTTGTGGTATTAAAAAACATACCTAATCAGTTGGATTGAGACAATGTATATGATACTTATTCAAATCGGAATTAGTCGGAAAAGGATGCAATCTGTATTTTATCTAAACAATTAAAAACACCATTTTAGACAGTATAGAAAACTTTACAAATGAGTAGAGTAAATAGTTTTGGTTTCGTTATGCCTTGTGCATTCAAATTACATCCGGGATTGTTTTTTGTCGTGTGGTAATTAGTAGTGACATTCAAAATGGCAATCCAAACAGGATAAAGATTTAACTACTTAACCCTTTCTCAAATACATACGCATTTTGACGCAATTGCAGCTGATGAATTCTGAAAGCATTATGACAAAACAAGATATTGCTTAAGATGTAATAATGCAATTTCTGCATTTGCACCACATTTCCAACTGTGTTCAATTATTAAATTATTATATATTGAGATATTCCCTTATTTTTGCCAAGATGTCTTCAAAGTCTCCTGATGCAAATATGTTGTATGTTAATTAAGACTGTCTTTAAGACGTATTTTTTTTAATGGCCATTCAGGCTTTTTGTTTTGTATACTTAAGCCTTCATTGAAATTGCAATCCGACTCGCGGAGACGTATAACTACATGTGGCCATTCAGATGTTTTGTTTATACTTAAGGGCCTTAAGGCTTCATTGAAATTGCAGACCGGTTGTCACCATACACTTTATATATCTCGTCTTGGGCATCAATCTCACAAACCATGCAGCCCGATAACGTGTGCAACACAGCCGCATATGACAATTTGGGGGTTATTACACTTGCATACAACTAGTATATATAGGGCTATATTTCTAAAAAGGAGAATAACAATGAAGGGTCATCAGTAATGCCCCAAACCTCCAGACGCAGCACAGTCTACTTGTAATTTCATCATAGGTATGTAAGTAAAACAAAGTAAGTTCGCCGATGAAATGATCATTGTATTAGTTTGATTGTTTGGTGTTTTACGCCGCTTACAACAATTGTTCAGTTATATCACGGCGTTTCCTGGGTAAGCTATCAGTACTACTAGTCCTTTTATCTTGACGCCAGTCAGGCAGTCGTAATGCTAACCCCGCAACCCTCGCCAAGAAGGGCAGCTATTACAACCACGTATTTGGTATGACCCGGTCGGGGATCGAATCCGAGGCGGAATCACTACCACTACATCACCGTGGCGGTCATTATATTAGTAGACCTACACTTTAAGGAATTATAAGCAACTAGCAAAAATTCAGATCGGCGCGTGTCGTCGCACAGTTTGATCTGTCTCTTCCCTCCTGTTTGCCATCCCGCAAATTATCATCAGGAGTTGTGTAAGCTTACGAATTTAGATAGTAATGGAAGGAACCTCGAAACTACATAGAAATTACGCTAGGCTAGCAAGTCGCCAACGTCTCGCACACGGAATTGTAAGGTAGTATTATTAAGGTAAGTAATTATGTCGAATGATACACTCAAAGCCCCCTTTGTGTCGATTTTCGCATGGCGTGGTCCCAACTATTATTACTTTAAAGCTATTATAAAATATGAAGTTTGACCGTGTAGTGTACATTTCCGTCTTTCACTTAGCTACGAAATAGCTATACCTGATATGTTTATAGCTTAACCTTTTCCCCCCATACAACACTTCTGCAGCAGACGGCTTTGAACATATTTTGTCAAAAAAAAGAAAATCTCTATAATTGAATGTATAACCTATGACTCAAAGTGGAAAACATTGTGGAGAAATTGATCTTTTTGAGCAATTTCTTCTTTTGTCACTATGTTTTCAAAAAGCCGTCTGCTGCAGAGGCGTCAGAAAGCGTCTATATGAGGGAAAGGGTCAACTCTTTTTGCAATTTAAAAACATCATATGAAAAACGGTATAAGATCGTAGGCAAATATGAATCAAAGTCTAAACAAAGTTGAGCGGCAAATGAGAAAAGCTCATCATGTAATCAAGTCGTATTCTGAAGCGGCATCCAAGTTGTTTGTGTCACAAACACGGTTCTTTCCAACATACGACAATTCTGCAGCAGACGACTTTGAAAACATATTGCCAAAAATGAGAAATATCTCCAAAAATAAGAGTTTAATCAGTAGATAGAGTTGAAAACATTGTGGCAAAAGGGGAAATTGCTCATCATGAGCAATTTATCCTTTTGCCACAATGTTTTCAAAAGTCGTCTGCTGCAAATGCATCGGGTTAAGGGTTAACCTTTAGTTCGTATTTTAACATTGTAAAGAATGAGATGATATTGCGGATGTCACACAGTCTGAACCATCTTCCAGAAATGTTGAAATGACTTCATGACGACCAGGGGGAATACTTGATCACACCTTTTTCTCGAATGAACGTGCTTGTCTTTGCTAGTAGGAAAGTCTCACGGATCAGTTCTTATATGCCGCATCTTCTTTGTGAGATAGCGTGATTAAGACTACTAATGCATAGAATAGAATGCAGAACAACAATACAACGTCTGCAAATATTATACACCATGTTAACACAGTGCACTTGTTCAAATTAAACCACTCAGTGAAGTGTTTTTTTGTGTGTAAAACAAATATATGACTTCGTCTAAAATCAAGACATATTGGTAAAATAATAAAAGTATAGTCAAACTTACAGGATTTTGAACTGTTCCAGCCATGATGGTGTCTGTCTGTTTCTGTATTAGTTAGTGTCCGTTTGAAATGTGTCTTCACTGTACGCCTCCCTATAATGCTCAGATAGGTTGTAACGTTATCTCTCCTTTATCACGTGATGTAATATCACATGAAAACTACTTCATCCCTTTCCCGGATAACAAACTACGTTTAAAAGAATTGTAGCAAAAGGAGAATTTGCTCAGAATGAGCAAATAAATTCTCCTGTTGCCACATGTTTATAACTTTTTTTAATAATTATATATCATATGAAGACATTTTCAATATTTTTACCTATAGATTTTTTCAAAGTCGACTGCTTAAGATTGATTTAAAATGTAAGAAAGGATTATCTTCCTTGTGGTATGATAACCGGTGGACAAAGTTGTTTACTCACCCTCTGCCTACACATCCATTCGATAACAATATTTCACAACCGTGTTTGTACTTATTTTCATCGGCCCACTTTGTTAACCCATATCCTGCTATATAGTCCAGTCAATCTGTAAGTTTACCTTCAAATAATTGCAACAGAATTTTTTTTGCGATATTATTGAAGATTAATATCTACTTTACAATATATCAAAAGTCTAAAAAAGTCTAAGTCTGCTAAATAGCAAAACAATGACATCAAAAGTTAGAAAATACCCTCAGATTTTGAAGTTCCATGCAGTCCACCGTAGAAGGTTTATCAGTGTACTGGTCGGAAAAACACCTGGCAATTTAATTGCTTTATCTAAAAATAATCTAATGACCCCGAAGAAATGGTTACTAAACCCATATGTAATTGATACTGGCTTATTAATAGCCTACAGTACAGTAATACACCTTGTACGGAGGACTGCATGGAACTTCAAAACCTAAGGGGATTTTAATAATAATAATAATAATAATAATAAAGGCTTTATTTATAGAGGACACTCATTTGACATAGTACTTGTATGCAAGTCAATCTTCCATGAGGGCCTCACACATAAACAAAATGGAACGAAACATGAACAAACGTGTGTTACATATGAACTACTCAATGTTACAATTATACATGCGCTTATAATTGATATGTCTATTACTGTATCGTAGAACAGCCACAGATCTAAATATTGTGCATAGTTTCATGAAATATAATTGTACTACAATTATCATTGAATTAAGATTGGTTTATCATGTAAATATTGGGATTTGAAATGTTGAATAGACGTTGAGTTTTGAATATATGAAGGAAGGGAATTCCAAACTGATGAACCGGAAAATATAAATGTACATGTATTTTGATATATTTCCAAGTTAGGATTTGGTGTGTACAACTGGTGTAACAATATTTTAACTTTTGATGTCATTTTTTTGCTATTTAGCAGAATTAGACCTTTTTAGACTTTTCAGCCAGGCGATTATACAAGCAGCAATACCAAAGGTTCAGATGCCTCCACTCCAAATACGATTAGGAGTTCAGTTGCATCACCACTTTTCCTCAAAGTTTTTGATTGATATGCTTAACAAGTTAGGCTTTAGTTTGAAACAAGCGCTGCAGTTGCACAAGGTATTTGCCTTATCTGAAGGATAGCCAGTCTTGCCAATTTGTAGCAGACAATGTTGACCATAACTTGCGAACATTAGATGGTCACAAAACATTTCATGGTATGGGCATAATTGCTTGTAACAACTGGATTACAAATGGTCTGACACGTGGTCGTGGTTTGTCTTAAGCACAAAGAAACCAATGGTTGCTTTGGATGCCAGCATGTACAAAATACAACAGTGCAATGCAATAATTTGCCGGTGTCTCTTACCATACCAATGAACAACATGTTGAGAGCAGTCACTCGAGAAGAGAAAGAGATGAAAAAGACAAAACAAAAATCCTTGAATTTCTACAGGACAGAAATCCTTTTGAGGAAACCCATTCCCTTCGAAACATTGAATCTGGTTTAACAGTAACTGCCGCTAATCAAGTGAATGTAGATAGTGCGAAGATGGTAGGTCAAAAGGTACTTGACTCTATGCTTAATGCAAATATCTTAGGATATAGTTTCAAACGTTCAAATCACGCAGTAACCCTTAGTTCTAAATCCATAATGAAAGTGAATGAGGAAACTATTCACATTGATCCACAGTTGCTTTTCAGCATCTAGCTGCTGCAGCTGATAGGCTGTATGACAACCAAGCAGATGTGTTTAAATATAAATTGTGTAGTTTTCCATCATCATTATTTGAATCTTCTGGAATGTTTCGTCCAGCTGACAAAACTGCTTTGGCTAATGCAATTTGGTCACTTGGCAATTGCAGTATACAGGAACAAATTAGCGATTCAGTGAAATATGTTATCGATGGTGGTTCACTGCTTCAGCGCTTGCCTTGGACATTTGGTGGTATTTGTAAGAATTACGTTGAACATGTCAAAAGAAAATATTGTTCAGCCTCAGTCGTGTCTAATGGTTACTTAAATGGTTCTTCTACGAAAGACTGCGCACATCAGAAACGTTCCCGAGGAATTGCTAGTACAAATGTACAATTCAACAAATGAACACCATTCAGATCTAAGACAGACCACTTCTTAGCTAACAGTGAAACAAACAGTGCTTCATAAATGTGCTTAGTCAATATATACAGGAGAATGGGTGTCGGTTGGAGTATGCATGGAGTGATGACCGGGATAGCTAGTGCGGAAAACCATAAAACAGTTGTTGTGGGGAAAGATACAGACCTTCTGGTTTTGCTTTATCATGCCAACATTTCTGCAAACAAACTTTATTTCATATCAGGTGGAAATCTGAGGAATGCTAAAACATTCAAGGAGTGGGACATCATTCGAACAAAAGAAGTACTTGGTTCTATGTGCAGAATGCTTCCCTTTATCCATGCAGTCACAGGTTGTGAAACCACATCTAGAATTTTTGGAATTGGCAAAGCGGCTGCATTGAAAAAACTAAAAACATCTGTAAGCATGCAACAACAAGCATCTGTTCTCTTGGAGAGTAAATCAACTAAAGAAGAAATAACCACAGCTGGTGCAAAGTTATTGTCAGCTTCTACAATGGTGGTCTGAAGGAAGGACTTGATGCTCTCAGATACAGAACATTTCTCAGCAAAGTCATGACCAGCATCAATTATGTGCCAGTTCACGCAATGCTACCAACAAATATTTTCACAGCTTACTTGTTTACCTTCAAATACAGGAATGGATTGGAAATGAATCTCTATTTAATCCACTTGAGTGGGGTTGGAGGTCTGAAAGTGGATTATTCATGCCAGAACAAACCAAAATGTTACCAGCACCAGAGGATTTGTTGAAAATTATCAGATGTTCCTGCAAAACGAATTGTGACACAAAGCGGTGTACTTGTAAGCGGTATGGTTTAGAATGTTCGTCCGGATGTGGGGAATGTTGCGAAATAAGTTGTTCAAATGTACAGGTTGTGGTGGACCAAGACTTGGAAGAACTTTTAGATTAAAAATGTGTTGATGTTAGTTATGTATGAATTGAGAAATGACACATTTTGAAGAAGAAAAAAGAGGATATTTAAATTCTGATAAAAAAAAACACATTGTAAAAAAAGAAGAACATGTATACTGTATACAATTTCTTTTTTTCCAAAATGTTTTTAAAAAAATTCTGCTACAAATGCTGCGTGTCGTCTAGTTCAGGGATAGGGTTAATGCATTTTTAATGTTAACCGTTATATTTATGCCATAATGGCATTTATAAAACCCGAAAGAGATATTTTTAACCTCTGTACTGCTCAGTTATATTGGTGCTTTGATTTTAATACTTCATCCTTTAACCGTTGACCTGTTTTGATATTTAACAAGTTTTTTCCTTTTAATACATCCGAGTTAAAATATCTTGCATTTATGAAAAACATGGAAGTTATTTTGTCAAGGATAACAGAAAAAAAAAAAATCTGCCTTTATATGTTTTTCAACGTTTCATAAGTCGTCTGCTGCAACGGCGTCAAATGTTAATGTTTCATGTAAAGGGTTAATGAAATTGAAAGGTTAAATGTTATATGTTATTCATGAAATTTAAAAAGGGCATTATTATTGTACAATTTAATTGACAGTTTACGCACTTTGGATGACATCATTTGGTCCACTCTAGTCGAAAATAGGTAAATTCGGTACCAGCCTGAATGTTAATTATTACATAATATAACCCTATCTCTCAAACCGGCTTACGAAAGTAATGTGTCTATCGAATTTTCGAGTGCAGTTGATCAAATGATGTATTCAGAGTTCTCGGTCAAATTAGTAGTACAATACCATTTCAACATGTATGTTTTGCTTGTATATAATAGGTGGGTGGGGTAAATTTACGCCGAAATAAATACATTTTAAGGGTTTATTAGGTAAAAAAATGCATAGTTCAATCAAGACTTATATGAAATATGTTAGATTTAAAGTGGTTTAAGTTTTGTCTGAAATATAACATTGTTTTCAGTATAACTAGCGTGTTTCTGCAAGTGTTTTGAATGTTGACAAGATTCGTTGGAGACTGAAAGTGACAAAAAGTAAAAGAAGATTAAACACTTTTTGCATTCAAAGATTTTGTTAGACTTTTTATATGTTATCCATAATACATTGAACATATGGAAACAGGTTAAAAAAATTCTGTTGCAATTACTTGAAGGTTAGGTGCTATTTTTTCATAGGATGACTGGACTATATACGCGACTCTAGGCATATTATATCCTCCTACTGTATAAGAAAGGATGGGTACTCTTCCATTGACACGTACTAACTTGTTTAAAAGAAAGGATGTGTACTCTTCTATTGACATGTACTTACTTGTTAAAAAGGAAGGATGTGTACTCTTCCATTGACACGTACTTACTTATTAAAAAGGAAGGATGTGTACTCTTCCATTGACATGTACTAACTTGTTAAAAAGGAAGGATGTGTTATCTTCTATTGGCATGTACTAACTTGTTAAAAAGAAAGGATGTGTACTATTCTATTGACATGGACTAACTTGTTAAAAAGAAGGATGTGTACTCCTCCATTGACATGTACTAACTTGTTAAAAAGGAAGGATGTGTACTCTTCTATTTGACATGTACTAACTTGTTAAAAAGAAAGGATGTGTACTCTTCTATTGACATATACTAACTTGTTAAAACGGAAGGATTTGTACACTAACTTGTTAAAAAAGAAAGATGTGTACTCCCCCATTTACACGTACTAACTTGTTTAAAAGGAAGGATGGGTACTCTTCCATTGACACGTACTTACTTGTTAAAAAGGAAGGATGTGTACTCCTCAATTGACATGTACTAACTTGTTAAAAAAGGAGAATGATGGGTACTCTTCCATTGACACGTACTATCTTGTTAACAAGGAAGGATGTGTTATCCTCCATTGACATGTAATAACTTGTTTAAAAGGAAAGATGTGTACTCCTTCATTTACATGTACTAACTTGTTGCGAGATGTGTACTCCTTCATTGACATGTACTAAATTGTTAAAAAAAGGAAGGATGTGTACCCCTCCATTGACACGTACTAACTTGTTAAAAAAGAAAGATGTGTACTCCCCCATTTACACGTACTAACTTGTTTAAAAGGAAGGAGTTGTACTCCTCAATTGACATGTACTAACCTGTTAAAAAAGGAGAATGATTACTCTTCCATTGACACGTACTAACTTGTTAAAAAGGAAGGATGTGTTCTCCTCCATTGACATGTAATAACTTGTTTAAAAGGAAAGATGTGTTCTCCTCCATTGACATGTACTAACTTATTAAAAAGGAAAGATGTGTACTCCTCCATTGACATGTACTAACTTGTTATACAGGAATGATTTGTACTCCTCCATTGACTTGTACTTACTTGTTAAAAAAGAAGGATTTGTTCTCCTCCATTCACATGTACTAACTTGTTAAAAGGGAAGGATGTGTACTCTTCCGTTGACATGTACTAACTTGTTCAAAAGGAAAGATGTGAACTCCTCCATTGACATGTACTAACTTGTTATACAGGAAGATGTGTACTACTCCATTGACATGTACTAACTTGTTAAAAAGGAAGGATGTGTACTCTTCCATTGACATGTACTAACTTGTTAAAAAAAAGAAGGATGTGTGAACTCTTCCATTAACATGTACTAACTTGTTAAAAAGGAAAGATGTGTAGCTCAGTTTCTGATGCCGATAGTACCTAGTATTCATTGTTTCTTTACCTCGCCGAGCCCCGGTAGCGACATGGGCTGCCAATCCAGTGTGTGTGAGTTCGAAACCCAGCTCGGCTAACATTCTTTCCGTGGTTTGACAAAAGTCAATGCGACAAGTGTCATTCGTCTTTCACCAATGGGATTAAAGCCTTTGTGGAAAAGCAGCCAGTTACTAGAACAGATTTGTGTGGAGTACGGGTGTGAGAAAACCAGGAAGCGAATGAATAGGTGAACTTTCCACCGTGATATGACTTAACATTGTTGAAAACGGTGTTAAAGCCAAAACCAATCAATCAATCCTTACCTCGACAGTTGTTTCTCGATGGTTCGTAAATATGTAGTCAAAACTTCCTGTAAAATAAAACCTTTTTAAGACTATTCATGCTAACAAGCACATATATTAAAAACATCGTGAATAATATAAACGCCTACTTTGAAAATGCGCCTCTCGTTACTACTATGATTTTTTAGTTTTTGTTAATATCCCCAACAAATAGAAGTGTATCCCCATGTGTTTTTGTTTCACGTCCACATACCTTCATCTGAAACCCGAAGTAGAGATGGAATAAGAACACCCTTTTCTCCCTGACGCGGCAAAATTACAGATATGAGCCGTGTCTAACGTTTTCGAGTCCCATTGTCTCTAAATTTGGTGAAGACTTAGACAAGCCTATGTATCTGGGCAGCCTCACCATTGCCCTCACTATCCGTCTACATGTAAGTTAGTTTTAGATGAATCTTTTGCCGAAACAACTAGAACTGTAGACCCATTAGTTATACGTCAATTCACCTTAAACAAGCCTGTTACGGGGAGTCAATCAGTAGAGGAATGACAAATAAACATAATTCGGGTAATACTCATGGTGTATGGCACTAATTGTGTGTTACCACTTCTTCCTTTTGTGTTTGAACCCGTTTAATTGATTTGCCTTACAGTTAGATAGTAGACCAATGTCACATAGGCTTGCTTACACAACATGCAGTAGCACAGTACTGGGTGTAATTCCAGTATTCATCTAAATAAATTGTTTTATTTGGATTTACGCCTTTTTCAACATTATTTCAGTTATATCTAGGCGACAGATCACTTTTTCATGATCTCGGGGTTAGCAAACCAGTACTGGGCTAGGAAATGTACCCTGCCCAAAGATACTCCACAGTTGCGCCGCAAGTGGGGATCGAACCCGGGAATTCCGTTTCCAAATCCCCGACGCGTAAGTTTTGATGTCCCAATGATGTCAAACTGCAACTTATCTTCAAGTATCTTTTTTAAGTGTTCTTTGGGCGTCGATGAAGACCAGTCATTCCAACATTATATTTAAATATCAACAAAGTCATTCATCAGTATTTAATTACTGTAAACCAACGAATGTCATGCCAGATGTTGAAATGGTTTTTGAAAGCCAGCCAAAATCGAACAAGATACGATACAGTTTCATTTTAGTGTCTAGAGTTTTATCTAAATTAGCTGCGTAGTTTTACGATTTACTCACATGTAAACATGTGCACACTTTGAGACATCTGTAGCAGACGACTTATGAACGCAGTGTGGCATATGTCACAATGTTTTCAACTACATTCAATAAGTTTACTAACATTATGGTGATGTTCCATATTTGTGCCAATATATTTCAAACGTCGTCTGCTCGATCTGTTGTATGTGGTTCAGGGTTAAACGGTTGCACAGGCGATGTTATGAGGTAATTTGGCAATGTCATAATCTCACAATTAGATCTTCTCACGTTTACCACGAAAACATATTTGAAATGCTACATGATCTTATCACGCATGCACGCCGTGTGACTTAGGGGTCAATGCAAGGAATGTGTCGCATTCAATCCGTCTATTGAATGTTCTCAGATAGACTCGGTAGGCCTATATAACGAGGTTATCCATCCATAGCTTAAGAGTAGATTAAACAAAAAAGTGATTGTAAATCCGTCGAGTCTAGTGATGTGGGGTCTTATTGAATGTGGGTACAGTGAAGACGCACAGGCTCACCTGAATCGTCAATGTCCGTCTATGTTCTAAATATACTTAACACCCTTGGAGAAAGTCTTAGCCACCACGTAAAGAATTGAAGATTAACCCTTTCACTCATGTAGACGCTTTCTGACGCCTTTGCAGCAGACGGCTTTTTCAAAACGAGCAATTTCTCCGTTTGTCATCATGTTTTCAATTCTATTCAATTAGTGTACATTCATTTAAAGGGAGTCCCCATTTTATGGGGATTTTTTTTTTCAAAGTAGTCTGCTGCAGATTCGTTGTATGTGGAAAAAGGTTAAAACAGTATGTGTAGAGACCATTCATTCTGTCCGTTGATTGACCAAAGTCATCCAGTTGCGATAATGCCAGGATATTCACATTAACCCATTTCCCTCATATAGACGCTTTCTGACGCCTCTGCAGCAGACGGCTTTTTGAAAACATAGTGACAAAAGAAGAATTATAGAGATTTTCTATGTTTTGACAAAATATGTTCAAAGTCGTCTGCTGCAGAATTGTCGTAAGAGGGAAAGGGTTAAGAAAACTGGTCGCCGTGGTATAACTGAAATACCGTTGTATTAACCATTTCTATAGGAACTTTTTCGTACATAAGCTAATCAATATAGTGCGATGAATTCAACGTAAAATCTTCCTGATTGTCTTTTCATGTACAATCAGTTTGATGTAGAATATAGTTTGGACACTTTATTTTCGAACTGAAATTGTATTTTGCGGCTTTTAAAGTGGATTTTATTTTGAGAAATACAAATCGTTCTGCTTTAAACATTATTATGCATATTCCTACGCGCCAAGCTTTTGCGAACAACTGCAATACACAGGACCAGAGACATATAGGTACACGAATAAGGTCTTTTGGACCGATCGTGTCGTCGAATTAATAAAATAGAAGCAAATCGTATATATATATATATATATATATATATATGACATTTCGTAGAGACTGCAAATTATATATTATTCATAGAAAGTTATACCATTCAACGTGTAAAAAAGCATAATTGATTAAATATATATATATTAATATATAATTGATTATATATATTTATTTATAATTGATTAGATATATTAATATATAATTGATTAGACATATTTATATATAATTAATTAATTTCATATTTTATTTTGTAATCATATGATGAGGGATGTTTCGTACCACTCCCTATACACAATTCGACAATATTGGACATATTTATATATACTAATTCGTTATTTTGTCTTATGTCCACTTGTTTTCAAAATAATCTGCTGCAGACTTGTTGTATTTGGGAGAGGGTTTATTAAGTAAATGTTTTGCCAGTAACATTTTAACGGAGTGAAAGTGGGGACAAATGAAAGGGTGATTTTTTAACTAAAATAATAGGAACGAAATTAACGGGAAAACACCAACAAACCATTGAATGGTTAATTATTTTATTTTCAAAACCGTCTGCTGTAAATTTTAAAGTGTGGGACAAGGAGAAATTAATCACAATGAGTAATTCTCCGTTCCCCAAACTATTCTCTCAATTATCCTTAATTACGTTTTTCATTTATTTCTTACATTTTCTCTAGGATATTCATTTATAAGTATTTACATAATTTACAATATTATACATTTATTGTATACTTTGATATTGTTGCTTCTTTTTTCCATTTGAACCAAGAAATATCTTTAAAAAAGATAAACGGCGATCAATATGAAAAAACACTAAGAAATGGAACATGCGCATATTATTTGATATTTGATCTTACTTATTAGAATGACAGAAAACAATTACGTTTAATATGTAATATTTTGTTTATAAATATTTTAGCGAACCACAGACCATTCACTTGACAATCCAAGTCAACATCAATTACACTAGCGCGACATGGCGTTCCGTTAAATGCCGAGAATTCATCACATGACTAAAGATTACGCGAGGCTCCCATAATGTGTATTATGTAACACAGTATAAGTTTCAATTAACGATAAATAACTGAAAGCTTATCATGTTTCAAAAATAATTAATTTTTTGCTCTTAAATATTGTATTTCATAAGTTTTAACAGATTTTTTACACTGAAATTTATTTTTTAAGGAAAACTATTAAAGGTTTTTAGTATGCAGAACATTTCATTTTAAAACTTCGCCTTATTGGTGCCTCTCGTAGGATCACCAACTTAACTATGAACCAATCAAAACGTTTCATTTCTTCGATATTATTCATTAAATACAACATTTGATTGGTCTACAATCTAGATCATTTGTTTAACATCTAGGTCAAAACCCACGTCAATCAGCTATCGCCGAAAAAGGATGCAAGCTCGGGCAACTTAGCCGAAGGAACTCGTCCAACACAATATTTTCCCATATAGATGTAATAACCTTTAATATTTATTTATTTTTTAATAATTGAAACGATGTGGGAAAAGGAGAGATTCCCTCTCAGATGTTTTCAAAATCTTCTGCTGCAAGTTTCTAATATTCCCCTCATATTTTCCTTGAAAGTCGTTTCATACATTTACCACTTACAAATGCAACATTTGGAATCCTGGGATAAATTCCTCATTATTTTCGCAAAGTGTAGTCAATAGCCGTGTGCTGCAGAGAAGATTCAATTGGCTGGTTATGCACCTATCAATATTTTGACTGGCTGGTCAGGAAAAATGGACCAGGAGTACTGATAACTTACAGGAAACGCCGTTATATAACTGCAATATTGTTGAAAACGGCGTCAAACACCAAACAATCAATTATTCACAGAAATTAAAAACGCATTTTACACCTTTTCGACATGCATTTATAGATCTGTCTATATATATGATGTCTGGATATGCTTTGACAGACGTTTTATGCATTGTCCTTATGCAGACGCATTGAAAGTCGTCTATGTAAGGATTTTCAAGAACACTATTGATGAGCTTTGAGGCCACTTTAATCTATTCACGTTTAAAAGATTGTGGCAAACACAGAATCTGTTCATGACGAGCAAATTATCCTATTGTTACAATGTTTTAACTAAGCTTTCATGTATAGATCTGCTTAAATCTGGTGGGCCAATTTGCTTTGACAATCGTTTTATTCTTTTTCCTAATACGGACGCATTGAAAGTCATACTTGTAAGATTTTAAAGACCACATGATTTCAACCGTTTTCAACAAGCAGGGACTTATGTGGAAAGGCACTTCTGGAATACTGTGGCAAAAGTAGAATATGTTCATGATGAACAAATTCTCCTTTTCTTACAATGTTTTAACTATGCTTTCGATTCATAGATCTGTATATATATGATGTGTCGATGTGATATTTTCAAAACACGGGTGACAGTTCACAAATTAATCATCACCCCGTGTAAACACATGTATTTATAATTGTATATGTCTCCGACAGAAAAGTCGGAAAGCATTTTAATTACAGATTGCAGAGGTAATACCTACTTTTATCGAGTTTTTTCTAGACATGTGTAATTAGCTTTATAATGGCTGTCTAGATGGAGGTTCTTTTGAGTTAAATCAACGATTACATAGAGATCATAAATAGGTCAACAGTTGTTAAAGACCTACAATTTGTCAAAGAAAGTTTTCCTGAGTATTCGTGGTTTTGCTGAACGTTTTTACATATTTATAGAGTGACTTATGTGACTTCATATCGGTTAAGTATTTTTTCCTAAAATCAAATATTTATTGTATTGTTATATTTCTTAACCCCAGGCCAAGAAAAGTTTGATATTCCATTTCATTGACGCCGCATTGACGTCGCATTGACGCCGCGTGGAAGCGCGGCGTCAGTATTGAATAGGTTTTAATTTTGTACTATGGGGTGACGTAATCGAAAGGGGAGCAACAAACATTATTATTGTTAAGAAAAACTCTGTTATATGGTTGAAAAAAAAACACCTTTATGAATCAATACATTTTATTAACTGATTTAATAAACAACAAGATACAACATACGTATGTCTTCTACCGTTATTACAAAACTTTAGACACATTTAATTATTTTTATTTATTAACTTTTCCCCAACTACCTAGGCTACGCTTTTTTTTTAAATAGTTTGGTTTACGGCCCTGACCCGATTCATCAAAGCTCAGAAAAAAAGTTCACTTTTCCCCCAACTTCCTGGCTACGCGTTTTTAATTGTTTGGTTTACGGTCCTAAAAGTTTCGGGGATGTTTATAGTACAGTGACAAATCAAGAAAAAGTCGCTTATTTTAAGAGTTTAATGGACCGACTTACCTCACGGCTGAAAATTCGCATAAGGATAGATTAAACATTATTCTTTCAATTTAGCCCTGTCGTAGAGGTTTCCTATGGTGCAGTTTTTTGTAAAATCGTGATAAAGGGAGGCTATCCTATTTTTTCATTTTCATTTTTTAACACGGGAACGGTTATGAATTATTCCCTTATGATGATTTTTAGCAAACTTCTGCTATGAAATGAAACACCAATGTATCAGCTTTTATTTAACATCGAACTTAAGATTCGTATGAAAATAAATTTTGAATTAATTCAACTTTTTTTTTAATGATTGTGACATTTTTCAAGTTTACGTGTCTGTTAAAGTATAATTTGTTTTCCATATGTAATCTAATTTTACACACAAAAAAAGTTAAACAACCAAACATCAAGAAGTTAAAATATATCAAAATGTGACGTAACATAAGAATCAACCTTTCTCGTGCATTTCCTGCGTACCTGTTATCTTATCGATTTCGTCACTGGCTACGTGTATGTGGCTATCAAAACCACGATATTACGCAACTACAGTTTGTTTGAGGCCTTTCATTTGGGATGTACATAGTCACTATATACATGTTCACATTTCCATTGTTGAAAAAAAAAAGCTTTTTGAAGAGAGGTTTATAGGAATTTGTTTTAAATAATCTGGATTTAATCACAAGTAAAGTTGTTATGTTTTAGTAGATTTTGATGTGTTTTTAGTTTGGTCGGGTTTTGTCGAATAGACTAGTTCTAAGCCACATCGGGACACAACAGAATACACCCGGAATAATGTTAGGCAGTCCTGTTAAGTTTGGGAATTGTGCATTATTTGCCAACTTACTGCCTCAGAAAATCTGACAAATTCAACCGAAAAAGGGAAAACTACTCTATTAGAGACAATAGATGTGCGACAAGATAATGTTTATCGACGCCTTAATGATGAATTCGATTCAACCAGAATAATTCCATTACAACAAATCAATTATCATATGTCGTGTTATAAAGCCTATACAAGTAAATCAAATTTGGAAACATTTCAATTAGTACAAGGCTGATGCACACCAGCCTGTGCTGGAAGTTGCATTGGTGAATCAACTTGCGTTAAAACACGCTCCATGGCATTACCATTAGAATGGTCGCAATGCTTTTTCTGCAGACACAAATCTTATATAAGAGATAAGCAATTAAGGCGTGTCGATTCGACTGAGCGTGTCGATAATATTTTAAATGTCGCAAAGCATCAGTCTGACTATGAAATGGTTAGTTTACTCTCCATAAATAATTTCAAGGAAAAGGCGCTGTATCATTCAGCATGCATTGCTAACTACATACTGAATTGGAAAAAGGAACCTGGTCCTGATGCCTCACACGAGTCTGAGCATCATGTTGCTTTTAAAAGACTAACAGAAAGTCTAAACGATGATCTTTTTGTGAAAAAAGGGCATTATCGATGTAGTTTTTGCTAGAAACGTATTGTTCCTTTCTTCCAGAAGAAATTGAAAGCAATTATACAACTGCAAAACTGAAGCACAAACTAGAAAATCACTATGGTGATTCCATGGTTGTACAGACTCAAAGAGGACAGGGTAAATCAACATGATTTTCAGTAGCTCGATTAGTGTTTTCGAGGCTGTTCGCGCTGCCCGTCGTTTGAAAGCGGAATTACAATTTTCAGAAATTGAAACAAGTTTTGTAAAAGATTCTATACCCCAAGAAGATCAGACCCTTCACGATGCTGCAAAAATGTTGAGAAGCAAATTTGGATCGTTGGAATTTTCAAATGATTACTATCCATCTGCATCAGACGTTTCCATTTCTACAGCATCAACATTTGTTCCTAGCTCTCTGATTAAGTTTCTTGCCTGGTTAGTAGATGACAATTGATTTCACATGGAAAATAATTACGAAGAACTCTCCGGTGATACAGTACGGAAATGCATTGCCTTAGCTGAGTGTGTGATTTCCCTTCATAAAAACCGTCGTACACTGAGGTGAGAAAGTTTCTGACGAGTTCAGCAAATCACGAAATTATCAGATCCCAGAATGGGTCAAACATCCCTAATGGAATATGTCCTCAAATGTTAGGTGGAGGTTTCTTCAAGAAGGGTCAGACAACGTGGATCTGAATACAGAAACAATTGACGGCAAAAATACATTCCATTCTATGGCTCGAGCAGTATTTCAGGTTGTGGACATCCCGACTTCTCAGACAGAAATGGCTACAGTCAAAATAAAACGCGGTCAAGAAAGATTCCTCGCGCTGGATGAGAAAACTACTGCGCTCATGTCGTGTTTGCCTTTCTGTAAACCAAACGTAAAATTTGGCCCGCCTAGATGCGAAGATCCATACAGGCAAATTGAATCATGTTCAACCAACACAAATGACGTATCTGATATGGCTTGGGTACTGCTCCGATCACTTTCACGCGACATTGTTGAACTGTCAGTTGTTCTAAATGATACAAAACAAGTAATACCGTTTTGGACAGGCTTCCACAAAAGAACATCTGACAGAAAGGGAATTCACGTAGTCGTTGCCTATCCCCCAACCATAGACGCCAAACCCGCTGACATGGCGACAGTATTCACAAAAATTCGGAAATGCCTCGAGATGTCAAAGGCAGTAGGCCAGAATAACCCGGTGCAGACCTTTGACCAACAGCTTTATGCCATTGCCCAACAAGTAAAGTGGTCTATGCCTGAGATTTTCCGCGCACACGTAGTAAGGTTAGGCGGATTTCACACTGTATCGTGTTACATTTCAGCAATCGGGAAGATCTGGGCATCAGCTGGACTTCGTGATTTATTGGTTGATTCGGGTGCATATGCAGGTTGTACTGTAGATCAGATACTTCAAGGCAAGCAGTTTAACCGTGGTGTTAGAGCATACGCACTAGCGTATGAAACTATCATGGTATTATGGTTCAAGGCATCTTTCCAATGGTGTATAAGTCAAAGAAATATTGCTAACATAAACGAAGACTTCTGGCAAACGATGCTTGCCTGTCACAACGCATTCGGTGACCTTAATGCGAACGTAGTAGATCTCTTAGTTGTTTATACTTTTTCGGGAGCAACTTTTTCCGTTGATTTCTACTTTCAGAGAGTTTTGTTATAAAGCATCTCCAACTTTCATATTTTGGGAAATGTTTTTACGAGCCGTAGAAGTAATGTTCATGAATGTCAGAGCAGAGCGTGATGGAGATTGGAATTTACATCTACAATTTGTGTCTTCTATGTTGCCATATTTCTTCATTGCAAACAAGACAAGTTATTTCAGGTGGACACCGGCTTATTTAATTGACATGCTGAATCTCCCCGAAGACACGTATTCAGCTTTCATGTCTGGAAAGTTTGCAGTCAGACAAAAGCCTGGTGTATTCAATGGTATATGGAGTGATATGGCAACAGAGAAGACTATAATCAAGGATTCGAAGGGACGTGGCAGTATAGTCGGATTGACTACGCAAAAGTCTGCTCTTCTTCGATGAACATTTACTAGGCACTTTCTTGCAAGGTACGCCTCTGAGATGAGGGAAAGGTCTAGAATTGCTTTGGACTACGATATTGATCATGAAGAGAATAGACATACAGCGATGAAACACGATGAGAGGCAAGTAAATGATCTCATTGAGCACGTGCAAAATAATATGACAGATCCATTCGACATTGAAGCATGCACCAAATAAAATAATAAACAATATAAACATTGCCACGGGTTTGCATGCCAGTAAGGAAGTCGAAGATTCGCTCATGAGTTCAGTAGAACGTGGACAAAAATCGTTTAAGTCTTTTGTGAATGGTTGTTTAAAAGCCAACGAAACACGCGATTTTTATTCCCCGATTTCTAAATCCTCGCTCAAAACATTTGACAATATGACAAAACCGTACAATCTAAAATGTCGAGCTGGCAATACGGTAAAAGCCCATATCAATCCTGAGCTTGTCTTTCGTAGAGCTTTAGCCTTGGCAAATGTACGAGATGAAGTTACCGTTGAAAAGGTTTTGCCTACCCTGTCGGTCGAATACCAACATCTATTTTCCATGACGATGGGTCTATGAGGACGTCATGCATAGCCGATTTCATTCATTTATTGGAAATAGAGTTTTGCACCTCTTTCACACTGCCTTCATATGTAAAAAGTCGGTCAGTCCTTGTCAGAGATGGTATGGGTATTGTGCAAAGGCTTCATGTAAAACGGTACAACAGTTTTTGGCGATTTGGCAAAGGACTACTTTAAAACCCTTACAGCTTGCTTTGAAACTTATGGCTGTGTCATGGACGTGTTTGATCGGTATGATGTGGAACATTCTACAAAATCAGCAGAAAGAATCAGAAGGTCTATTTCAAGTGGTGGTAAGGTTTTTTTTTCAGGTAATTGAAGGTAGATCAATTCCAGATTGGAATAAATTTATATGTACATCCGAAAATAAACAGGGTTTGGTCAGATTTCTAGGTGACCATGCACTCGAGCACTACAATGAATTCGCGTTGCAAGACCACGAAGAAATATTCATGGATGGATCTTTTCAAAATCATGAGACTGTGAAACAATTTTGTGCCGGGACGGTAACTGACTGTACCCAGTTGTTTAGTACGCAGGAAGAGGCAGACACAAGAATTATACTGCATTCTCTGTTCGCTAAAGAACAGATGTTAAATAGTAATTCCAGTGTCGTGCACAAACATATGTTATTGTCAGGGCAATGACGATTGCAGAAACCAGCTTACTCATCAGACTATTTTAGAAGATCGCGACGCTGAGAATACAATTTCTCTCTCTCCCTCTAAGAAATGAGAATACTTATTGAACAATTTCTCTCTCTCTCTCTTTCTCTCTTCACCGCTCTGTCTGTCTGTCTGTCTCTCTATATGTCTGTATTTGTCTCTGTCTCTCCCTCTATATATCACTCTCTCGCTCGCTCCTCACCCTTTCTCCCCCCCCCCCCTCTCTCTATATATGTATGTGTGTGTGTGTGTCTCTTTCTCTCCCCCCTCTCTCTCTCTCTCCCCCTCTCTCTCGTCCCCTCTCTCTCTCTCCTCTTCTCTCTCTCGCTCTCTCTCTCTCTCTCTTCATCCTCTCTCCTCGCTGTCGTGTCTCTCCCTCTCCTCTAAATAAAAAAAAACTTGCCAGCCCATTCCTTTCTCCGACCTTGACGTGGTTGAGTTGGGGCTTTCAACACCAACTGGAGACCCTTTAATACAGTAGTATTGTGCAATATTACACATCAGTCGCATCAGAACCTTTATTCTTAAAAAATTTTGAGAGCAGACTAAAAGATTGTTTCCTCCAAGAGTGGAACGCCTCAATAAACTCGAACCCTAAATTAGATAGTTACCACATGTACAAAAATGAATTCAGTTACGAAAAATATCTTGAAGTGCTTGACATACGGAAATTTCGATATATTTATGTAAATTTTAGAGTTGGAGCACATGAACTTGAAATTGAAAGAGGACGTTATCAAAATATTCCTAGAAGAAATAGGATTTGTAAATTATGTAACACGAATGTCATTGAAGATGAGTACCATTTCTTGCTTTGTTGTGACTTTTATGACGACATTAGAAAGTCATACATTCCTAGTAAATATTACACCATACCTAGTATACACAAGTTTAATATTGTAATGTCATCACAAAAAGAAAAACTAATTAAATGCACATCTTCTTATTTATTCTATGCTTTCAAACGAAGAAACAGTTTCATTAAACAAATTGAAAGTGGTTAGATATATTGTTTATAGGATTTATGTGAATGTATATATATATGTATGTATGTGTGTATATATATGTATATATATATATATATATATATATATATATGTATATATATGTGTATATATATATATATGTATATGTGTGTATGTGTATATATATATGTATATGTGTGTAATCATTTCAAACGCCAATATCAGTGTTATGTTTGTTGGTATATATATCTGAATATGTGTGACAAGCGTGCGGTACGCTGACGGATGTTGTATTATTTGTTATACATGTTGTTATGGGTCGATGGCCTTAAATCAATAAACTATTTGTCATTGTCATTGTCATTGTCAACTCCTGAAACACTAGTTTGTCCGAATACATATTGCACCAGACTAAATAAATAAACAAATACTATTTTGATATTGTGCAATATTACACACCATTGTATCAACATCGATGGTAAATTTAATACTTATCGACCTTTCAAATCGGTTTAACCCAAAATTCTGCCATATATTCATACAATATCGTATAAATGCTGTTGTCTTTCAAGCATCAAGATTAGTTTTATGTTTTCTATATTGTTTAGGTTCAAATAACCGAAATTGAACGTCATCGTTTTATTTTATTAAGTCATGGATCGGGTGTTCAACTTACTGTACCTCTTTCTCCTTAGTTTAACCAAACTTTTCTAAAAATGTCTATAAATGTTGTCAAATACTATTGCATAGCTAAATCTAAGATATAAATATTTTTGTTGAACATTTCCGTAGATAACGATTAATCTTGTTTTTTCCTTACATGTTGGAAGTGGTGCTTTAAGTCTCCATTATCTGGCAACCAGGCGTAGATCTGACAAGCTGGATTCATGTAATATTGCCAGAGCATGGCGCCATTTAATTTTTTTTAAAGTGCACCCTTCTGATCTTTGACCTCACTTTGCACAAATCTGCACCACATAAGTATTTCACGACAGGCCTTAATCAAAAGGTATTATATTTATCTTTAAAATAAAACCAAAATCAGCCGTGAGGTAGGTCGGTCCATTAATTTTTTTAATTTCCCCTGCTTGTCACCGCACTATTATGCCTATTTATAAAATTCAGTTATATTTCCAAACGTCCCCACCCCCCTTTCTGCTTTTGATAACCTTTTAGTATAGACTAAAGTATCCAGAAGAGCAATATAGGCACATCTTGGCCTTCTTGTTCAAAATATTAAGATCCTGTCTGTTTGCACAGGTTATTTAAATGTACTGAACTGCATCTGCTTCCTTTAAGTCATGCTTCAAAATCATGCGCGGCGTCTTTGATGATTTACATCAAAATTCGCCTTGTTTATTGTTGGAATGTGATTAAAAAAGAAAGCATCAGCTATTGACTGACAATACTGAGTTTTAAACTTTATGCAAAACCTTTTTCTACATTATTTACAAAAATATATTTTGTCTTCAATGCAATTTCTAAATGCATTGTATCTATGCACTACCCTTAACCTCTTGACAAACAATGCAAGGTTATGGCATCTGGTCTTGCACCACTGTTAACATTACAACCTGGTTACTATTAACTCAACTCAACTTTAACATGCACTTTCGGTTTCCTCATTCTCGTTCCTCATTATCGAGCCGAGCCCCAGTAGCTCAGTCGATAGCGACGCGGGCTGTCAATCCATGGATTGTGAGTGCGAATCCCAGCTCGGCCAACATTCTTTCCGTCGTTTGACAAAAGTCATTGTGACAAGCGTCATTCGTCTACCACCAATGGACTACCAATCTATGTGGAAAAGCAGCCAGTTGCTTAGAAGGATCGTTGTGTGGATTACTGGTGTGAGAATGACAGGAAACACATGAATAGGTGCACTGGCCGCCGTGATATAACTGAACAATTGTTTAAAACGGCGTTAAACCTCAAACAATCAATGAATCCTCATTATCGACTGACATGTTTGCATTGGCGACTTCATTACTTTCTTCAGGTTGCTTGGAAAGGAGGTTGTGTGGAGTACTGCTACATGAGAAAGCTAGGAAACACATGAGTAGGTTAACTGGCCGCCGTGATATGACTGATTTTTTTTTTGGAAACGGCGTTAAGCTCCAATTAATCAATCAATCAATCAATCAATCAATCAATCAATCAATCAACATTCTTCAGGAATGTCTTACACCTCACTACGTAGCTCTTTATGGAATTTAATATAGTTTAGGTTCATGTACCTGGTTTGACTTAAACAGTCATTACATCTTTAGCATGCCAGCAATATGTGCTTACTAATGTAAATATAAATGTTTGTGTCAAGGTGTCAACAGTTTTAAAGTTTGTATTCTTTTATATTTATCTTATTGTATTCTACCGGTAGCTCAGTCGGTAGCGACGCGGACTGTCAATCCAGGGGCTGTGAGTTCGAACCTCAACTCGGCCAACATTCTTTCCGATGTTTAACAAAAGTTACTGTGACACGCGTCATTCGTTTTTCACCAATGGTCTAACAGTCTATGTGGAAAAGCAGCCAGTTGCTTGGAAAATATGTTGTGTGGCGTACTGGTATGCGAAAGCCAGGAAACATATGAGTAGGTGAACTGGACGCCGTGATATGACTGAAACATTGTTGAAAACGGCGGTAAACCCCAATCAATCAGATCTACTGATGAATGCGTAATTCCGAAACTTCATAGTATAAAATAATTAACTTAACAACAAGGGTTAGTGTGATTTTATATTATGAATATATATTGTTTTACAATTTTACCTATTCTGAAACTGTAGCAAAATAAAAAAGTTTAAATGACTTAAATTCTTTGTTTCTGTTATTTTCAAAATATTTCA